>CM056589.1:19491482-20091482 GCA_029721435.1 Gymnothorax reevesii
ATTGAATAAGGTACGGAGCACAAAAAATTGTCCAAAATGGTCTGCACTATGTGTTGCTATGCACTGAAGATTGCCTTTGCTCTGCCAAAAATAAAGACTATACTTCAAATATTTTTTCTTCTTCTTTGTGTTGAAGTCGTATGTGTGGTTTGGCAGCATGTTACCTGGCCTGAAACCACTGCCCATCTTACTGCTGCTGGGATGGAGGTGAGCATGAAGCCATCAGAGATGATGAAGTACTAATTCAGCCCTGTAGGGGGCGTGGAGAGCAGAACATTTGTCTTCTGTGATTCTCTGCAGTTTAAGTGGCTGTGCTGCCTGCAAATTTTCCTGAGTAAGATCGTTCTCTCCCCGCAGAAAATATTACTCTTAAATAAAGACGCTAATCTTCCACTCCATTGCCAGACTCTCGCGGCCTTTATTAATGCAGTCCTCAGTGTGAACACCCAATAAAAGTACACTACTACTACTGTTGTGTAACAAATGCCAAAGGCGTTATTCACACACTGTCAGAGAGACTTAGTTTTTATTTCCCACTCTGCTTCTCGTTGTTAACCCAATAAAACCTCCAAACCCATATATGGGTCCGTTAAATGCAGCTGCTGTATTCAAACCTGTGGAACTGAAGACGTAATTTAAAGGCGACCTATATTGCTATATTTCTAAGGTTATATTTCGATCTTGGAATCCCCTAGAGTACTCCTGATCGTTCAAAGTCCAAAAGAGGTTCCTTATTTAGCTCATACTGACATTTGTTAGTGCTAACTATCGCTTGCGGTCCTGCTAGCCGCCTGTAACACATTAGCTTCGCTTACATTATTTGCTGTTGTTTTGTTACTTGCTTGTGCTTAAGCTTGTGGCTCTGAGCGCTTGATCGATGTAACTTGAGAAGCAGCTGAAACGTTTATCCTGTGTTGAACTATCCTTTATTGACAAAGCTGTCTTTGGTGAAATGTTGAGCACAAACAGCTAATGTTTCTTTTGGTCGTGGCTGTTAACCACCAGCAACAAAAGAAGCTACCAAGTGATTTCTGGAGGCATCGTCTTTCGGAAGAGAAATAGGTGTTTTTCTTTGCGACCAAAAGTAAACGGACAAGCAGCTTTGGGAGAGATACTGACAAAACTGCACCTCAAATGATTTGCGGTTCTTCTTTTGTATTTCTGGAAGGGTAGATGCTACTAAGGCATAGTATGATCCACGGTTGTTTATGTCTGCTAGAATAGTTTCCGATGTGGGCAGGTCCAGCGCCATGATTGGCTTTGGCTAGGTCTGTACTAATTGGACAGCACAACCTGATATCAGATCTCTCAAAGATCTCGGGACAAGCTGTTCTGAGAGGAAATCACGTTCATGAAATCACGTACTTTGATTACGGCAAAACCTCTGTTTCTTATGTTTAGAAACTTTACAGAGGTTGAGCATGGACAACCAACATTATAACATTACTAATATGTATTAAAAGAAGGATCAGCATAATGGGTCCCCTTTAAATTCTAGTGGAGATTCCAAGGTTTCCAACAATCCCAAATATGGAATGCTGAATTTAGGAAATGTGTATGAAATGATGTGCAAGATCTATACATTTTCTTTTTGAAGTAATGATGTGACCATAAAACATGGTGTCCTCGGTTTGAATATTTATCTCAATATAAGAGAGATGTAGCTTCAGTGAAGCGCTGAGAACCTACCGATACAGAATAAGTATGTGACCTTGTTCCATACGATAGAAAACATTTTTTCTTTGAATTTCACATTTCTCTGAATATCAACCTAATTAAAGAGAGAACTTGAGTGAAAAATTGGAGTTTAAGGGGTCAAGGTAGTTTACCATGTGACCAAGACTGGGTCCTGCTCTGTTGGATTGAATCACTGATGTATCCAGAAGTAGCTGTACTCCTGTGAAGTAGAAACCTTACATCCACTTAAAAATCAGAACAGAGGCCAAAGAAACTCTGACACACTAATTTGTAAGCAATGATGAGAATGGAATCTACATAGTTACTCGTTGAAAACATGGAAATGAGATTTAACAGCGTGGAATGATTGGTCTTCATCTGAAACTGTTTTTTTCATGCACTGTATGAATTGGCCTGGTAGTAGTGTAGCCCGCTCTGTGGGTGGAAGTTGCACCGAATTAAGTGACCCATCAGTTTCTGAGACCTGCAGTATAGTAAGAAGTAGTAAAACTATCTTTATCAGAATGTAAACATACTTCATTGCAAGTAAAACTCATCTATTTAAAATCATTCTTTAGTAAAAGTATACGATTATTGCCATGTAAATTTATTTGAAGTACTGAAGTTAAAGTACCAATTTCACAGAAATTTAAGTTCTGACTGATGTTGGATAAATTTAAGATTGAATATTATTAATACTGATGAGTCGATGCATAAACAGCATTCTTCTGTGCCCTGAGAAAGAATTTGACCCTTCCCGCTTTTTCCGCGTTTTGCATATGCATCTCTCTTAAATGTTTCAGATTATCATACTAATTCAAATATGAGTGGAAGATAATCCAAGTAAACATACAAGGCAATTTTTAAATAATTATTTCATTTATTGACGGAAAAAAGCTGTCCAACACTACCAGGCTCTATGTGGAAAAAAACTAGCCTCGAAATAAATTAGTTAAACAACTATAATTGAAAATTGGGTTATTGTCACTTGACACACTCAGGAATGATTTCTGCAGCCCTGTCAAATCTAAACATCACTTCAATAGAACCTGACTGCCAATGTGAGGTTTAGGCAAAAAGCAGCACATGATGCTGTGATCTAAAGAAGTTCAGTAACAGAGGAGAAACAAAGTTGTTGACATCTCTCAGTCTCCAAAGGGTTACAGAACAATTTTAATGCTTTGGGACTCAATTGGACAAAGGTGAGAGACATTATCTACAAATGGAGGTAAGAGAGTTGAACCTCCCCTGAAGTGGGTCGTCTACCAAACGTTTTTTGAATGTCATCGATAGCGACGACGACACCCAGGAGATCACAAAACAAACAACCCAAACTAACATCTAAACAGCGTTTCTCAGTTTCCTCAGGTAGGGTCAGCGTTCACTATTCCACAGTAAGAATGAGACTGGGAAAAATGGCATCTGTGGGAAAGCTGCTTGGCGAAAAACCCCTGCAGAGCAAAAAGAACACAATTTTTTTTTTTGCCAAAAATTTGAACTAAATCCACAAGACTTTTGAGGAAATATAAATACTAATATAATATTAATATTTTAGGTGTCCTGGGTCCCGTTTCATCTGCTGTAAAGCTAACACCGCTTTCCGCTATCAGAACATCAGGCCAACAGTCAAACACACTGGTGGAAGTGTGATCTATGGCTGCCTTGCTGCTTCAGGACCTGCGTGATTTGATATAATTTGATTTAATGTTGCTTTCTACCAGAAAATCCTGAAGGAGAATGTCTGGCCATCAGTTTGTTACTGAAAGCTCCAGCGCAGTTGAGTTATGCAGCAGGACAATGTTCTGAAGCACACAAGCAAGTTTCCCCCTGAAATGGGTCTGAAGAAACAAAACAAAGGTTTTGGAGTGGCCTAGTCAAAGTCCTGTCTTGAATCTGATTGAGATGCTGTTGCATGACCTTGTACGAGCAGATCATGCTGGGAAACCCATCAGTGTGGCTGAATTAAGACAATACTGCGAAGAAGAGTGGGCCAAATTTCCTCCACAGCAATGTAAAAAAAACTCACTGCCAGTTATCGCAAACGACGGCCAGTTTTTAGGTTTTGGACGCAGTTATTTTTTCACATCTGTGATATAGGTTTCATTTAAGCTCTTGACCCTAAATAAATGATCACTTTAACATTTTGTGTTTATTCATTTTTTCTTTGTTGGTTTTTTCTCTTATCAGTATTACTTAGATGATCTGAAACGTTGACATTTGACATATAAGTGCGAATAGAGGAAATCAGGAAGGGGGAAAATACTTTTTCACAGCACTGTATTATTCATTTAATGTACCAGTCTCAGCCCAATGAGTACTTTCCTCCAGCACTGCAAGTCACAGAATCTGATTGGTCACTGAATTTGGTGAAGCACCGGAATGCAAGAGTAAATAATGGGCTGAAATGTGCACAGTCAGAATGCAGTGAACATGTGATTCAGGAGGATTGGTATTTCTCTAGGCTGTGGTATAAAATGTCCTGTAGGGATTTTTGATTCCCTGTGGCAACTGGGGAACCCCTGCCAAATGCCACAGGCGCACGGAGACTGGCAACGACCAAACCAGCGCTGTCAGCAAGATGGAATAGGCTTTCCTCAGTGATAGCGGTGTTAAATACCGTTTCGGTGTACTACCAAGAGTATTGCACAGCTGTCGGTCTAACGTAATGAGGGCGTGTGGGCGTGTATGCGTCTGTGCTGGCAGGAAAATATCATTCTTTTCACGCAGTCTTTTTTTTTTTTAATATCTGTCTCAGGAGCATTTTGAGAATAGCAGCAATTGCCAAGCGTTCACTTTTGTCTGTATTTTTTTTTCTTCCCAAACAAACACCTTGTCATTAAACGTTTGCCATATGGTGTCGTGGGCAAATAAACCATTTAGCTTCAGTAGGCGTAGGAGAGCTGTGTTTTCTGAAATGTATTTCAAGGTTAATCAAAGATTGTCACTTTTTTAGTCCTTTATACTGACATATTATGGAACAATGGCATATAAATGGAGATTTGCGTTTGGTAGTTTCAAAAAAGCTGGGTCGCTGATGGAGTTGGCGTGATGTAATACGGTCAGTGAATCATTTTTATGTCCAAATCCAGGTGCCACTAAAGTCCTAATCTGCCCATTATTTTCAGGAATCTTGTGGCATTTGAGCGTGCTTGTTTGATAAATGTTGCCCGAGAGAGACAAGGATATCTGCCGACTTGGCCTCCAGCACTACTGCGATTACTTAAAAATCAATCGGCGGATTTGGAGATCAGTTGTTCCTGGTCTTATATGTCGCCAACTAGTATAATATCGTGCAGGAACGCAGCTAAAACATGAACATGATTGCATCTTATCATCTCTCTGATTCCGCTAAATTTCAATGTGTGGTTTAAAGTGACTGCTTTGCTTGCTTCACTACATCTCATCTAAAATTTATTTCATTAAGCGTGTACCTCAAGTAGAGGGAACACTCCCCGTATGACTACAATCTTCCCTCCTGTTTCATGTTGAATTATTTCCTAAATGAATATTTATTATGGGATGGAGGGGAGATGATTGATATGTGTGGTCCTCCCTGGCGAGTGAGTGTGTGTCATTGTGTCAAATCGTGCATAGCGGCACTTTATCACGACGCGAGGAGATTCTGCTTGTATAGGGGACGGGGCGGAGCGGGGTCATAATCGACAAATCGCTGCCATTGTTTGCTTACATTCACAAATCAGCGAACCATTTATCTAAAAGGAGTGGTGCGCTTTTGCATGACTTGAATCAAGATATGAGAATGCGCGTTTATTCATTTTAATGTACTTCACAAATTAACCTAAATCTATGATCACAAATGGATTCATGAATACTCAGCATTCAGTGGCATTTTTTCAAGGGTATGAAATGAAAAATATGAAAAAAATCATCTCATTGTATGTGTTTGTCCAACGGAAATGTTTTGTATGTGTTCTAATACTCATTTACGATCTAATGCAGCTGTGCCTCTTCCCTTTTCCTATTCATTTCCTTAGCTGGTTCATACGTGCTTTGGTCATTGCAGAGATTGCGACTACAATGCTTTTTTTTTTTTTTTTATTTGCTGATGATAATTAAGTTATACATCTCCCTGTGTCCCGCTCGCCAGATTTTTATTTATAACCAAGTTTGGGAAGAATTCTAGTTTCGTACAATCTGATTGTACCTGACTGGAATTTTAAGCCAATCTGACTGGCTGAAGTGTGGCTTAGAATGGAAGTGGTACCACAACTTCATCAGGAAAAATAAGCACGCGTCCCGCTCTTCCCTCTTTTTGATGGTGGTGCTACATTGTGGTTTACTGTTGGAAAAGAAAAAACTGAGTAACAGAGTCAGTTGAATCATTTTGGGGAGTCGCGCCGACCTATTCTGCTATTACCTGTGCAGTCGCGTCGAAAACGAGCAATTTTGGCACCAGGAACCAATTCCGAAGCGCGAATCTGGAGGGTTATTCAGTTACCGCGGCTTCAATGTGCAGCCGCTAAATCATTTTGAAATTAGGGCCGGTGTGTTTTTCCGCATGTCTCCTGTCCTCTGCCTGCTATGCAGCTGCAGCCATGCGTAATCCAGGCTCTGCCGAGCCGCTTTTGTAAAAATGGCCTCCAGTGCATTTCGCTGAGACTTCCTCTCTCGGTCGCCCTGGGGAGTCGCAGGGAGAGAGCGAGAGAGGCTGTGTTCGTGTTGTGAGCGTAAAAGCCTCCTCTAATAGATGCACTGACCATTTAAAGACTGAGTAACTTTCCACCTGGACCCCCTCCTGAGTTTAATCGGGTCAGTTCAGCTGGAGCAGCACTCCTCAGACCGTTCAGCCAACTGCGGGATATGTGGGGAACATGCATCTGAGCTGGAGCACAGAGGTTTATGAGGATGTGGCGTTTAAACAGAACAGGGATTTTAGCTGCCCTTTCCGCCTGCTACATTAACCCTAGAACACTATTGCTAAAATTAGTAACACCATCACTAACGCCGGGTGATTTTTCCCGATATCGTAAAATACCCAATAAAAACTACTTGTCATCAAAATATGACAATACATGACAAATTAGAGCAGTGTTCTTTTATTTTCAACTGTGCCATGTCTAACAAAATGAAAAAAAAGTACCCTGAGGTAAACAAAACACCCATGCCTTCAAAGATGTCAAAGACGATGCTGAAGCTACCCAGGGACCCATAACACTCAGACAAACGCAACATAATGAAAATCACGTAAACACGTTTGCTCGGGTGAAAATCACCCGGCGATAGTGTTCTAGGGTTAAGCAGCTGGGAGACCCCTGCGAAACCAAGCCTACAGTCTACTGCTATGGAAATATGACGATATGAAAGTACTGGCTACCGCATGAATTTATGCCTGTCATGCAAATGGTAAGGCTGGCACTGTTCTACCTGCTTCCAAAGTGCCGTTCCTGGCACAACTGATTCTAAATCAGAGAAGTAAACTTAAACATCTCAATGCTGGTCAATGTTTGTCTATGAAGGTTTGTCTATGTTCCCCTTGGTAAAAAGAGAAAATAAAACAAATGGCTTAATTTAGCATTTGCATTTTGCTGAATCTTTTCAAGGGGTGTGAAATCAGAAAAAGATATTGTCTGCTGGCATACTCTCTGTTCTCTTGTTGTATTGAGGACTATTCTTCTGTGTTTTGTTCCATTTTATATTGTTTACTGTATTCCATTCCCTGCTATTCTATCCGCGTCTAGTTTACGCTGTGCGGTTCAGTGGAGTGTTATATCTAACGAGAGCATGCGGTTATGTGTTGCAGATCAGGAGAAGGACCCCAAAGCGGAGGCGGGTGTGATCTGGCGGATGACTGGCGGTCTGTACAACATGACGCGGGGTGCAGTGGGCGCCACCTGGGGAGGCGTGACCTGGGTGGGCAGCAAGAGCTACGAGTTGACGAAGACGGCGGTGACGACTGTACCCGCGGCGGGTGTTGGCCTGGTGAAGGGCAGTGTTTCGGCTGTGGCGGGCGGAGTGGGCGCGGTGGGGTCGGCAGTGGTTAGCAAAGTCACACCAAAGAGGAAGGACAAGGCTGACTAGTCCCATCTGCTACTCTAGGATCTGTTATTGTTTGTTATTTTTTGTTTATTTTTCCGTTTTTTGGTCGCGGTGGGGAGTATCTATTTTTGTCACTAAAGGGATACTTCCGCGGTTTGTTACATTTGACACGGTAAAAGCAAGGAAGACAAAGAAAGGATGTGAGCCTCATTGCTTTGCTTTGCGGTGTGTTTTCTTTTTGGAAACGTGTGGCGTGGGGGGGCAGGTGGTGTTTGGTTTTTGGGGATTTGGTGTGGGCTTGAAGTTGGACTTTAGCGCAGTACACATGATTTAGTCTCACATCCCAGAAAGCTAGTGCGATATGATCAGCAGCACTTGACCTGGTGAATGGGATTTGAGAGCTGTTACTTTCACGCTGATAAATGCCAGCGAGCGACCCTTGACCTTGGACCTAAATGATACACACAGCCAGATGACAGCATTGCAGCTGGTATGCTTCTCAGTCTTGTTGAAGATGCGCTTTGAAATATGTGAAGAAATTAAGTTTCTACTTAAATACTCTGATTCACTTAAGAAAACAAATAAATAAATAAGCAAAATCTTTTTCTGTCACACCTATTTTTTGTTGAGGCCCGAATGGTGCTGGCTGTAGTTTTGGTCATTTCAATCTCTGTGTCGCATTTCTGACGCGATTTAGGCCCAGTGAAGCAAATTGCCTTTGGTTTGTCATCTGCCTCACTGCATGATGAGGATAATTTCGGGATAGACACTTCAAACAAAAGAAATCCACAGCAGGCAGAAGAAAGCCTGTCTAATGCTAGGCTTCACTTTCTCAGTGGAGGGTGTCCATCAGCTGTCTGTATGTAAATACATACGTCTCATTTTTGCTGATTAGCTGACTCAGAAACTCGGCTCCTGTGCGGAACCCTTTCCCTGGTTGAATTAGCCAGCCGCTGTCAGTAAATGAGCAATTGAGAAAAATATACAGCATATAATCATGAATCTGATAGCTGTGACGCTACACAAGTTGAGCTCCATCTTCATATGTGACCTGTCATGCAAAAAGGGTACTATCCAACCAAAACATGGATTTTGATATTTTTACTTAAATTGAATTCTGCATGTGGCAGAATTCAATTAAAGTAAAAATCTCAAAATCCATGTTTTGGTTGGATAGTGCCCTTTTTACGTGACAGGTCACATATAGGGATTGGTTCAGAACGGGCTGGATTACAAATGGAAAAAAAGTCTTTGAATGAAGTGCATTGACACAGAGGGTCCAAATAACACTAATGAATAATGAACGATGAAGCAATGAGCAGCATCACTGGGTTGGTCTGAAAATAAATCATACTCTAGCCCTCTTCCCTCTTGTACGGCCATTCTAGGAAAGACTTGGAGATTGGTGGGGGCTTTGTTCTCAGTTAGCAGTTAGCCTAATTAATATGGCGAAGAGTGTATACAATACAATGATGCATACAGTTTACCCAGAGGTCCTACATGCTTTCAGTGTGCAGTGTGTCAATATGAAATCATCTGCAAGGACAGAGTTGTGGAATCAGTGTTTACATGGCATTAATGTATGTTTACGCACCTATGTAGCCTAGATGGACACTCACTTGTGCTGCATTTCTAGAGAGGTTTACGGGAACTCTGATAGAACAGCTGTTGCCTATAGCATTTATCATTCCATGTGCGCATTGGCTTTCTCATGTAAAATGTGCGTTCATTTTGTTCTTGTGTTATACTCTGTTATGCTAACATCTCAAAAAAAAAAAAAAAGAAACAATTCCAGCAGGATTTTTTCTTTGTAGAAATTGGAACATGGATTCCTAATATTTTTCCATTCCCGAGCGTGTATTTAAGAAGTTACAGTGAGTCCATTAGCAGTTCCTAAATGAAATCCTTTTGCTTGGCATGTTAGTTGTTTACGCTGCGGCACTGCATGTTCCTGGCTATAGTTCTCATTATAAAATATAGTACTTCTATCTTTTTTCCTTCTCTTGTTTCTTTTTTTTTTGTTCATTTATTACATGCATTAGATTCTGGTAGCAATTTCCTGTGTCAGAAGATCTGTTGCTGTAAATTGAACTTTGGAGGCAGTTTAGATTTTGTCTATTATAGAACTATTTTTGCAAACTTGATGCTGTATTCTACAAATAAAGTAACTGTATTTTAAGAATCACAGAATTGTTGAATGTCCTTTTATTACATTTTACGTCCTGCTTGGATCAAAAAAAGTAGAATTTCTTCACTCATGTTTGATGGAATGCAGTGCATTGATCATTGAAGCACATTGACATCAGTAGTAGGAGACTACAGCAAGTTCTTTGTGCCAAATAAGAGCAGGTCAGTGAAGCTACAAGAGACCATTCACACGGGTCACACTCTCAGCTTTTAATTATGCATATTTTCACACACTTTGCAGGATGTAGTAATTACAGGTCTTTTAACAAGGAGTCCCCCAACTTCAGGGAACCAAAATGCTTCAGGTGAGTGGCTTTACAGGTGTAAGTTTTTTATTTATATGAACTCTTGGTGTAACAATAAGAGCTTTATGCATCTAGATTTGATTCTAGGCAGGTAATTTCACTCGGAGTCTCTATTGGCATCTATCAACATGCCTAGAGAGGAACCAATGAAAGTTTAGGATGCTATCATGAGGCTGAAGAGGCGTCGTGTAGAGAAACCAGCAGGGTCTAGCACATCATTAAAAAATACTTTAGATGAACGTCATTAAGAGTGGCTCTGATGAGCTCCGTAGTCACAAAGGGCCCTGCTGGCCTTGAAGACCACCACAGTTGATGACTAAAAATTCTCACCATAATGGAAAAAAATAATAACAGCTGTCTGAAACGAGGATAGTCCCGGTCATCTGTCCGTGACCGCTGTATACAGAAGACTTCTTGAACATCAAAGACTGCATTGCAATCTGAAAGCCATGTGCGGGGTACAGACAGGATTTGTATGTACCATACTGCAACCAGGCTCTGCGGTCTCACATGTGTACATTGATGACGAACAGGGGGGAAAGTAAGAATCGAACGTGTCAACATTTTTCTCAGTAAATATTATTCTAATGGGGCTAACCACATGTTGGTAACAACCCAAGTAATCAACACATACAAAGAAATCAAAACAAATAAGTCCATAAAATATGTGTAATAAAGTGGAATGTGCCACAGGAAAAAAGTATTGAACACGCTTACTGAAATGTATTTAATACTCCGTAGAAAAGCGTTTGTTGATAATGACCACTTCAAGATGCCTCCTGTATGGAGAAACCCATCACATGCATTGCTCAGGTGTGATTTTTGGCCCACTCTATCTGCTTACAGTAGCATCTTATCTGCAAACTGGACAGTGCTTAATCCTACAGCAAAATGATCAACGCAAACAGATTCCTAAAATTTCAAAAAATGGGAAAGTCTAGATTGGACTAAATATTAACCCTTTGAGCGCTGAATACATTTTCAAGGAATTAAAAATGTAGTTATCCTGAGCTGTTGAATAGGTTTTCAACAGCGTCTGATTTTGATATCTTACATCATTGGGAAACTGTAGTTGCCCACAGCGCTGAAAGGGTGAACCCAATCTGATCCAACTGTGAGTTTCATTTGATGAAATGAGCAATTTGCGTCACTATGGGAAGGTATTCGGCACCTGGTAATGTCTCTGAGTCACAGACCCTTTCATTGCGGGCAAAGGACACATGAGGACCCAAGCTGACTTCTTTTATCTGCATGACATATCTTTGTCCCAAATATTATGGTGCCATGAAATAAAGGACCTATGAAACCAGTCCTGTAATTTTCATAATGTAGCAGAAATTTCAGAAAAAAGAAAGTCAAGAGCAGGTTAAGTGCATAAAGAATAAAAATGGATCGCTGCTATGTGATAACAAGGATATTGCGGATACCTTAAACAGTTACTTTGCTGACAGTTTTACCTCAGAGCGGGTCTGTATTCGGCCAGAGGGCATGTCCAATGCTCAAGATTATTTAGCGGAAAAAGAGGTTAGGGATGATAAAGTATTTGACAGGTTGCATAAACTAAAGTCAGATGTCCTGATGGCTTATATCCTAGAGTGCTCAGGGAAGTTAGTGAGATCATCTTTAAGCCGCTATCCGCCATATTCAGACAGTAATTTTTAGAAACTGGAGAAATACCAAATGATTAGAAACGGGGCAATATAATACCAATATATAAGAAAGGGGACTATACGGAGCCAGGAAATTACAGGCCAGTCAGAATCGTGCAAAATACTGGAATCTATCATAAAAGATGAGCTGGACTTATTTCTTGAGCGTAACAATATCTTGAGGGACAGCCAACATGGTTTCCGTAAGGGAAGGTCATGTCTGACAAAACTTCTGGAATTTTTTGAAGAGGCTCCCTAGGCTTATGACCAGAGCAGGGCTTATGACATTATATATTTTGATTTTCAGAAAGCATTTGATACAGTACCGCAAAAGAGACAAATTTTTTAAATGAGCTCCATTGGAGTTACAGGAGGTATTCTGAAGTGGATTCAAAACTGGTTGCAGGACAGAACACAAAGAGTGGTGGTCAGTGGTATCTTATCTGAGCTTGGTATGGTGGGAGTGATGTTCCCCGGGGATCGGTGTTGGGACCCCTGCTGTTCCTCATCTACATTAATGACCTTTATATGAAGATTGAGAGCAGATTGTTTAAATTTGCAGATGATACTAAATTGGGAGGTTTGGGAAATAGCTTAGAGTCCACTAAAGTGATAGAATCCTGAATTGGGCAGAAATGTGGCAAATTAAATTTAATGTAGTGAAATGTAAAGTTGTACATGTAGGTAATAAAAACATTAAATGGGATGACTTCATGGGAGGTTTTAAATTGGAATGTGCTCCGCACGAAAAAGATTTGGGAGTGATTGTTGACCAAACCCTCACAGGCTCTAGCCATTGTGCTGTAGCAATTAAAAAAGCCAATCGGATGCTGGGATACATTGCCAAAAGTATTGAGTTCAAATCCAAGGAGGTGATGCTTCTCTCGCACAACACATTCGTCGGACCACATCTGGAGTATTGTGTACAGTTTTGGGGACCGTACTTTAAGAAAGATATAAAGGCTCTATAAAAAGTTCAGAAAAGATCCACTAAGCTGATTCCAGGTATAAAAGATGAAAGCTATGAGACGAGGCTGAAGATCCTTAATCTCTTTAGTCTTAGGAAAAGGAGACTAAGGGGTGATCTGATTGAGGTCTTTAAATATGTTAAAGGGATTAACAAAGTGAATGTAGGATTCCTTCAACCAAGTGTTCGTAGTAGAACATGGGGTCACAAATGGAAGCTGACCAAAGGTAAATTTAGCACTGATATTCGAAAATATTTACCCAATACCCAAAGAGTAATTTCGAAGTGGAACAGCTTGCCTGACTATGTTTTTGAGACTGAGACCTTGGGAGTTTTCAAGAGCAGGCTTGACTTAAACCTAGATACCATTGAGTCATTGAGTATCTGAAGTCATATATTCACAATAGTATGAAGAAACTGGCGAGCCTAGTTGGGCTGAACGGCCTGTTCTCGCCATTTGTGTTGTGTTGTGTTGTGTTGTGTTGTGTTGTGTTGTGTTGTGTTGTGTTGTGTTGTGTTGTGTTGTGTTGTGTTGTGTTGTGTTGTGTTGTGTTGTGTTGTGTTGTGTTGTGTTGTGTTGTGTTGTGTTGTGTTGTGTTGTGTTGTGTTGTGTGCAGGACTAGGAAACGGGTCACTTGGGTCATTTTATGAAAATTCCAACAAAATCCGAGTGTGATCCAAGTTCTTCATTTTGAGAAAAAAAATTGGGTGATTTTGTGCACAGCAGAGTGTTGTAAATTGACAGAATAGAAGAGCTGGGATATCGCTGAGATACAAAAGAACCTCGTTTACCTCAGAATGGGAAAAAAATGACCAAATGACCCCTTTTCCTAGTCCTGCACACATATATAAATGCATAAATACCCTCCGATGCAATTTGTGTGCACGTACAGATTACAAGTGAAGTGGGTGTCCAATCAGGAAAAAATACTGCGTAGTGAAAACAGGTTATGGAGTTTACTGTATGAGCTATATAGTTGTGTCTGTGTGAATATGTGAAATTCAAAATTAATTGAATGGCATAATTCTGGATTCGTTAACAGTATTTCCTGGGCTATTCCTTATTGCAAGAGTCCCCCGCCAGCCACAACTGTCTTGTCCGCTGAACCGTCTCAATCTAATTCTCTTTATTTCCGCCAGCGTTTGTTTAGCTTTCCCCTGAGGGCCAGCCTGAGAGACTGTCTCACCCCCACACCTCCTTTGCTTTCACGCATCTTTGTTCCCTCTTAATGGCCAGATTTACGGTCTGTCACCTGATCTGTCCTTTATGTAGCACTCGCCCCTCCATTTGTTCCTGTGTCACATGCCTGGAAACAAAAGAAGAAAAAAAAGGCTACAAGTGCTCAGTGGTGTTAGCCACACGGCAGGCCTAACAAAGCGAAGGCCGCATCGCTCCATCTCTTGCGGTGCTCAGGTCTGGTGACATCTGATGTAGCCACGGCTATCGCTACGTTGCTTCCCTCTTTCTTTGTGGCAAGCTGAGGGAAACACAGTGCGCACCAGTGGCCTTTTCTTTTCTGCAGGGTTGGCTTGGCATGAAAGGGCAGAGAGATGCCTCTTGAGTATAAATGCTGGAGTGATGCTGGTGGCGGTGGCACCTGCTGTCTTTTCGCCGCCCTCCTACTGACCCCTGCAGTTATCTGTGTGCCTCTGTGGCCCCCTGGGGGAGAATCGCTATCTAATTGGCCCCTGCATTTGCCCAGAGGAGTTGGGGAGGAAACCTCATCGGAATACTCAATCGCACGCTAGGAAGAGACACAAGGCAAGGACCGCGGACCGTGTAAAATGGATCCGGCTAGCTGGTGATGCAGGTTGAATAAGATGAAACAAAAAATGCATTCATCGCTCAAAATGGCTGCTCGAGTGAGCTCCGTCGAGGAGTAAACGCAGCGAATGGCGTGTTCCTCCCGGCCGGCATGCCTGCTGTGCCGTCAGCAATAATTTATCTCCGCTCCATATGTGGAGCTGGCAGCATGAGGAACCCAATACCGATGCAGAACATTTTGCAATATTTAAGAGGAGGCCTTGATGCTGTTCATAAAAGGAGAAGTCGGTACCTGTTTTCACTCAGTCAGCATTCCCCAGTTCCTCAAGGGAAGACACCATGCTACCAGTAATGGTATTATTCACATGCATTTTTACCCGGAGAGAGAACACTTCCAAATGAATAATGGGAATACAACAGAGTGATGTGTCTTAATAAAGGTGATATTTGAGTGTGGTGTCAGAAAATAGGATCAAGAGGCTATTTTATTTATTAATTAATTAATTTATTTATTTATTTTCTTCTTCTGTGTGTGTGTGTGTGTGTGTGTACCGACAGGTCATTAGGTATTTTGATGGTGAAGTTATTTTTATCACTTTTGCTATCTAGGGAACTTCAGTGGATTTGAAATGAAATGGTGAAGATCTGCTTCAAGTTTATACTTTCAGCTTAAATTCAAAGGTATTGTACGAATAGAGTTGGAATTAAGCCTGAAACCATTTTGTTCATAGCCCCTTAAATTTACTAGCTCTGAAGTAATTGAACAAACTGGCATAATCATAAGAAAACAATAAAGATCCCTGAGCATCTGCCAGTATAGGCCTGGCGCCTGTGCTTCTCACCTTCAGGACAATGCATACAGCTTAAAAAAAGCGAAAAAACAAAAACTGGAGTGCATGGATATAAAACCTTTTAAGCCTTTAATGATACGAAGATAACAAAAACCAGTGCAATTTTCCTGATGAGGCAGTAGCATCAAACACGTGAGTTTTTATTATCTTTCTATCATTATTGACTTTATTTGAATCTGAGCACTTGTTTGTATCTTTTTTTTTTTAGTCACAAGATAATCATTAATTATGCTCTCATTTTTGGTTGCAAATTGTTTGCAGTCAATGAGTGCCTGTAGTCTGGAACCCATAAACATCACCAGATGTGAGATTTCTTCTTTCGTGATGCACTGCCAGGCTTGCACTGCTGCTGTCTTTAGTTCTGTCTGGTTGTTTTGGGGGTGTTTGCCTGTAGTTTTTCCTTCAGAGAGTGAAATGCATATTCAGTTTTATTCAGGTCAAGTTGCTGACTTGACTATTACAGAACACTCCATGACACAGAAAGAGAAAAAAAAAAAAAAAAACTTTTTGCACTGATTGTTGACTTTGACACAAGCGCACGTAACTCCTAGGAGTTAAAGTAACATAACATAACCTAAGTAGTGAGAACAGGCCGTTCAGTCCAACTAGACTCGCCGGTTTCTTTTCGCTATTGTAAATATATCACTTCCAATACTCAATGACTCAATGGTATCTGGATTTAAGTCAAGCCTGCCCTTAAAAATTCCCAAGATTTCTGCCTCAACAATATGGTCAGGCAAGCTATTCCACATCGAAATTACTCTTTGGGTGAAAAAATATTTCCTAATATCTGTGCTAAATTTACCCTCTGTCAACTTCCATTTGTGACCCCGAGTTCTACTGACAAAACTTGGCCGAAGGAATTCTTTATAATTCACTTTGTTAATCCTTCTAATATACAGTATTTAAAGACCTCAATCAGATCACTCCTTAGTCTCCTTTTCCTAAGACTAAAGAGATTAAGGATCTTCAGCCTCTTCTACAAACTTTGTAGCTTTCATCTTTTATACCTGGAATCAGCTTAGTGGCTCTTTTCTGAACTTTTTATAGAACCTCTATATCTTTCTTAAAGTATGGTCCCTAAAACTGTGCACAATACTCCAGATGTGGTCTGACGAATGTGCTGTACAAGAGAGGTATGACTTCCTTGGATTTGTACTCAATACTTTTGGCAATGTATCCCAGCATACGATTGGCTTTTTTAATTGCTACAGCAGAATGGCTAGAACCTGTGAGGGTTTGGTCAATAATCACTCCCAGATCTTTTTCATGTGGAGCAAATTCCAGTTTTAAACCTCCTATGAAGTAATCATGTTTTTATTACCTACATGTAAAACTTTACCTTTCACTACATTAAATTTCATTTGCCACATTTCTGCCCAATTCTGGATTCTATCCAAATTATCCTGAATCACTTTAATCGGCTGTGAACTATTTGCCAAATCTCCCAATTTAGTATCATCTGCAAATTTAACTAATCTGCTCTCAATATTCCTATCAAGGTTATTAATGTAGATGAGGAACAGCAGGGGTCCCAACACTGATCCCTGAGGGATGCCACTCCCCACCACACCTAGCTCAGATGAGATACCGCTGACCACTACTCTTTGTGTTCTGACCTGGAACCAGTTTTGAATCCTCTCCAGAATACCTCCTGTAACTCCAATGGAGCTCATTTTAAAAATTTGTCTCTTCTGCGGTACTGTAAGCAATGCTTTCTGAAAATCCAAGTATATGACGTCATAAGCCCTGCTCTGGTCATAAGTCTTGGTGGCCTCTTCAAAGAATTCCAGGAGGTTTGTCAGGCATTACCTTCCCCTACGGAAACCATGTTGGCTATCCCTCAAGATATTATTACATTCAAGAAATAATTCCAGCTCGTCTTTTATGATCGATTCCAGTATTTTGAATGCAATCCAAGTTAAACTGACTGCCCTGTAATTTCCTGGCTCAGTGCGGTCCCCTTTCTTATATATCGGTATTTTATTGCCCTGCTTCCAATCATTTGGTATCTCTCCAGTTTCTAAAGACTCTCTGAAGATAGCGGCGAGCGGTTTAAAGATGATCTCACTAAGTTCCCTGAGCACTCTAGGATATAAGCCATCAGGACTTGCCGCTTTCTCTGCCTTTAGTTTATGCAACTTGTCTAATACTTCATTATCTCTAACCTCAATTTCCGCTAAATAATCTATAGCATTGGACATGCCCTCTGGCTAAATAAAAACCCGCTCCGAGGTAAAATTCTCAACGAAGTAACTATTTAAGGTATCCACAGTATCGTTGTCATCATATAGCAGCGATCCATATTTATTCTTTATGCACTTACCCTCCTCTTTAGCTTTCCCTTTTCTGCTACAGAACTGAAAGAAGCGCTTAGGATTTGTTTTTGCCCCTTCTGCAATTTGCCTTTCATACAGTCTTCCAGTATTCTTCAGCTCTTTTTTTGACCACAGCTTGCATTTTACAGTATTCAGCTTTAATATTCTCATTGTTATCCTTTATGTACATCTTATAAAGATTCCTCTTTTCCCTCAAACTTTTACGAATAGCTGTGGTCGTCCACGGAGGATTCTGCTTTTTAAGGTTACTTTTGGACACCTTTGGAATGAATTGGCATTGTGAATCATGTAAAACCCCCTTAAATCTTTCTCACATTTCATTTACAGACTCTCATTCCAGGAGCGTCTCCCATTTGATTTCGCTTAGATATGAGTGCATCATGTCAAAGTTTGCTTGCCTAAAAACCTTAACTTCCCCGGAAACAGCAAAATTAACAGTAGAATGCGCACTAGTCCCAAGAGGGTCCAGTACCTCAGCACTGCTAATTCTATCAGGGTCATTACAGAGCACAAAATCTAATATTTCCTTCTCTCTTGTAGATTTATTAATATTCTGCACCAAAAAATTGTCATAACATCTAGAAATTCTTCCTCCCCTTTACCCTGTACTTTCACCATTTCCCAATCGATACCAGGATAATTGAAGTCTCCCATAATAATAGCCCAACCTCCTATACAAGCTTGCGTAATCCTCTTAAAGAGGATTCATTGACAATATTGTCCTAAGCTGGTGGTCAATGGCATACTCCTATGTTTAAACCTGACTCGTGTCTTCCAGTGAGCCTGACCCAATGTCTTCACAGGGCAAGTAATGTTCAATTTCAGGAATTTCCTGCACATTTACGTTTTCATTCACATAAAGTGCTACACCCCCTCCTCGCCAATTCACAGTCATAACTGTCATATTATGTTAGTCAGAATTTATCTGTCAGACACCACAGTTGCTATCTTTTGTCTTCAGGGCCTTTTGGTGTTCTTGATCTCAGCATTGCATTCTTTCTTTTGAAGAACATACAAAATATGTAATCCTATTTTTTATATATATGCGCTATACTGACGAGTCAAAACATTGTCATCACCTGCGTAGTATTTAGTTATTCCTTCGCTTGCTGCCAAAACGGCTGCCTCAAAATGGCTTCCACATCAATGCCCTGATCCATGGTTTCCCACCTAAATGATTCTCGCCATTCGTTCCCCAGGTAGCTGACACACATGTAGCCGATCAGTGTATGATGTAAGGGGGAACAGGGCGTACTTAACCAGATGACCTTCAGTTCTCATTCACGCATGGCCATTGTAGGCGCTTTCAATGGTGGATAGGGGTTAGATTGAGCACTCTGGTCCAAAACCACAACTCCCTATATCCAGCAGGGTGTGATGCACAGTGTGTTGTGACTCATGTAGCCATCATTATCATTACATTTTACAAGGAGCTGTGCCACAGTAACCCTTTTGTTAGTCTGAAACAAACAGGACAGCTTTTATGGCCCTGGCGTATCATTGACCCTGGCCTGCCCAACAGCCTGTCACCAGACTGTGGTTTATCTCTCCTCGGACCACTGGCAGCAGGTACACCCCACCACTGATCGGCAGCTCCCCAGAAGCCTTGCCGCTTTGGAGATACTCCAACCTAGTCATCAGGCCAAATGATTTTAGGAGTCGACTTGCAAAACCTGCTTAGACAAGTTTTCACAATAAATGAGTTATCTCCCTTTGTCTCTCTTTCAGGCAACTGCACGTCCCACTGTTATGTCCACTTTCAAAACCTAATAAATCATGTTATAAATTATTACGGAAAAAGCGAAACTCTGTCAAAACCTGCCAAGTCACGGAGGAAAACTGTCAGATTTTGCTTAGTCATCAGCCAATGTGGAAATGTGATTCCATTTTCGTTCACTGGAAGGAACCAATCGCAGTCAAGCTTTTATAGTCTGTTCAGCTTTTGCTTTCTCTAACTCTAACTGTTTTGGGCAGTTCAGGAAAGTGTGATGATAGTGATACCATAAAAGGGGATTTGATCCCATGGACTCATGATTATGTTGTCATTGTCATAGCAGCTACTCAACCACTGTGCTGTCTGTAGCATTGAGTTGCATGTAGAGGGGGTCCTGAGTCAAATACCTTCACCTATTGTGTTTAAACCAGCCCCGTTGCTCAAGTCAAAACTTTGTGTTGCAAAATCAAAGTCATTTCTTAAACAAGGCGCAACAACCCCGCCCCTCGCACACACTTTGACCTAGTTTTCCGAAATTCAATAGGCGTCTATTCTGGGTCAGTGGCAATCCCAAAACCGAATTTGGGGTGAATCTAGCCATTAGTTTTGTTGCTAAAGTGTTAACAAACAAACACAGAAACAAACCAAACCAAAAACAATACCCTTTGCCCTCGCTCTTTGGGTGGTGCGGGGTAAAAATAATTAATTGCCTCATGGATTATGTCTGCGAAGCTAATAGTATCAGTGTAGTGAAAATTGGTATCTATGGAAGATCATTTCTATGCCTGCCAAAAAATCAGATTTTTGTAAAAAAAATAAATAAAAATAATAATTCGACCTCATCAAATTACTCAGGACCCCACTTCTCCTAAATCCAACCTGTCGACTTTGAGAGCTGGCTGTTTACTTGCCAGCGGTGGTCTGCCTGCAGACCCAAAGTCCAAACAGAGGAATCTCAATAGGTTCTGCATGGAGGAATAGCCAGTGAGCCATCAGTGTGAAACAGGTCAGACACCTGATAAAACAGTTGTGTAATAATTACAAAAGGTTCCACCACCCTGAAAACAGAATAAAAGTGAAAAGCTGTGAATAATATTGTGGAAAAAATACTGTGACCTTGAATAAAACACTGAGGTGATATGCACAAATGTAATAGATTTTTAAAATTAATTTATTTTGAGCTTGCAAAATGGCTCATTTCTTCTGTGGCCTCTTCGCCGTATACTTCAAGTTCATTTTATTAGTAAACTTAAAGTGTATTTCCCTAGTAAACTTGCCTTATTGAAAAACCAGACTGGATATGATCCCTGTAGCTTCTGATTACAAAGCAATGGCTTTACCAACTGCACCATAGAGCTACTTGAAAAGCTGTGAGCACCAGTCCACTTTATAGATTGTGAAAGTATAATTTTTGGTTTGTATGAAAGTGTTATATTAAATAACTACATGAATGCAGTGGATTAAGTGTTGTTTTGTAGCCAGAAGGTACAGGGTTCAAATCCAGCCTGGGGTCTTTCTATTTTGAGTTGTCCATTTATATGAGTATCTGAATAAATAGCATGTGATTTGATACCTATGCATTCAGAAGGCTATTATGGACATGATATAATCATGAAATATTATGATGAAAGTGTCATGAATTATTCTATATTTTTTCATAAAGCACCACATATCTCTGAGTTTACTTGCAGTATACTTCAAAGTATACTTTCATGAAGTAAAAATTTCGAATTAAGTAAATTTGTAGTGTACTAAATGTTTATTATCCATATACACTGCCCAGCCAAAAAAAAAGTTGCACACTCAAATATTTCGTTGGAACCCCTATAGCATTGATTACAGTGCATATTCGTCTTGTCATTATTTCGACAACCGTATGCAATGCCAGAACATTTATTTTCGACCAGAAATGCCATAATTTTTGGCCGAGACCTTGTCTTCTCGACTTAATGGTTGAACCAATCAGAAGTCTTTCATGAGCACATCCTAACAACTTTTAATGTGTGTGTTTAAGGTCAGGACTTTGTGTGGCAAATTGTTTTTGTCATTCATGGTTTTCTTTGCTAAATACAGGCCAATAACTTGCCCGTTCTGAAATACTGTAACATCTTTTCCACCATCAGGGGATGTGCCTTCTGACATGATTTTTTTAGAAATAAGTAGCGACGCGCTTCAACAGTCAGGGTAAAAATGATTATTGCCAGCTGAAACATATTAATAACCACAATAATGATTCAATTATAGAATCTGTTCATTGATTACCAAACGGTGACTTTTTTTTTGGTTGGGCAGTGTATAAAATTTACTTTTATAAATTGAAAGTGGGCAACTTTAGTCCCAAGAAGTACTGAAGTAGTACACTTACAAGAATACCACTAGTATACTTGGGAAATATACTTGAAATTTACAATTTAAATTAACTTGGAAGTAATGTGGCAGACCAGTAAATAACTCACCATACACCTTTAAGGCATATGGCCGCCAGGTCTCAATGCATTGTATTTGGTTCTCTTGTGAAATTACTCCCCAGCATATACCTGGTCGCCTTGCGCGATTAGTGTGTTACCTCATCCTAAAGTAATCATGCTAATGTGCAAATTTAGTACCAGAGTAAGCATTCCATTATACGAGATACTATTGTACTGCTTAATGAAGCTAAAATATCTTTTTTTCAGCTGCCACACTATCTAGTTCACTGACCTTTATAAATTTTAATTTTGACTCAATTTTTCAACTGCAAGAAAGAACTCCAGAAAGCATTTCTGTGTTCTTCAGCCCATTTGAACCTTTTCCCCCTGATCTCAGAAACGGCCTTTTTTAACTCGGCCTCTCAGGCCGGCATCCTGGAGTGTTCTCCTCGCCGAAGAGTCTGCCGACTTTCGGCGAACTTATTCAGCGAAACTAATGGCCGATGAATCCTCGCATTTTCACATTACCCTACCCTGCATACGTGGGCGGGGGACTTCACACTTTATCCTGGAGTCACCAGAGCCATTTCAATATGCAGGTTACGTTTTATGCGACACGTCCACGGCCATGGCCGGAAAAAAAAAAAAAAAGTATTAAAAATTTGTTTGACAAAGCAGCTGATATGACCATCGAGGCCAGAAAATGTGACTCTTCAGACACTGCTGTGAGGCACGTAGTGACATAGCTCAGCGGCCCCAGACAACAACACTTATTATTTGCACTATCAACTGCAGGCTTATTTTCATGCAAAGCCTGACCAGAGGATGTCCACAGAATAATGAATGCGCACATGAAAGGACACAGCAAGCAGCTCAGTAATTCTGCCTCCAAGCCGGTAACGTCTTGCTGAACTGTGCACATCTGTCATGCTGAACCTTTTAAAGATGGGTCATGACTGTGGCAAAAAAAGAAAAAAAAAAGGTTCTGTTTTGTAAGAGCCAGATTCCTGATTGGTCACAGCCTGTGGCTGAGCAGTATAGAATTGCCAGGGGTTTGTGCACCCTGCTAGCATGCTTAATATGACCTGGTAAGGTATTAGACAGCATAGAATACATATTCCTTCCTTTCATGACCAGCTACGAGATTTATCTGTACACAGATATTTTTGTTGCCAAATGTTGCCAAATGTGCATTAGATACTAGAGAGGCCTGGCATTCACCCTCACAGAAGTTGCTACTTTACTGTACTTTTGAATCGGATGTAGAATTGAATGACCGTATTAGAGATAACAGCATCAAAAACTTGGAAATTCTGCAGTCAATGTGTGTCAGCCTTCTATGCCAAGAGAAGGGGAAAAAAAAGACAAACAAGTGTGATCTTTCTTGCAAAGAGTTAATCTTATTCATAAAATCTAGCATAACAATTTATACAATTATTTTATGAAATGATACTAAAACAAGAATTCACAACTTTCCTAAATGTACAAAACCCAAAATCAGTGAAGTTGGCACGTTGTGTAAATCGTGAATAAAAACAGAATACAATGATTTGCAAATCCTTTTCAACCTATATTCAATTGAATACACTGCAAAGACAAGTTACTTAATGTTCGAACAGGTAAACTTTGTAATTTTATGCACATATTAGCTCATTTGGAATTTGATGCCTGCAACATGTTTCAAAAAAGCTGGCACATGCAGTAAAAAAGACTGAGAGAGTTGAGGAATGCTCATCAAACACTTATTTGGAACATCCCACAGGTGAACGGGCTAATTGGGAACAGGTGGGTTCCATGATTGGGTATAAAAGCAGCTTCCCAGAAATGCTCAATCATTCACAAACAAGGATGGGGCGAGGGTCACCACTTTGTGAACAAATGCGTGAGCTGATTGTCGAACAGTTTAAAAACAACATTCCTCAACGAGCTATCGCAAGAAATTTCAGGATTTCATCATCTACGGTCCGTAATATCGTCAAAAGGTTCAGACAATCTGGAGAAATCACTGCACGTAAGCGACAAGGCTGAAAACCAACATTGAATGCCCGTGACCTTTGATCCCTCAGGCAGTACTGCATCAAAAACTGACATCAGTGTGTAAAGGACATCACCACATGGGCTCAGGAACACTTCAGAAAACCACTGTCAGTAACTACAGTTCGTCGCTACATCTGCAAGTGCAAGTTAAAACTTTACAATGCAAAGCGAAAGCAATTTATCAACAGCACCCAGAAACGCCGCTGGCTTCGCTGGGCCCAGGCTCATCTAAGATAGACTGATTCAAAGTGGAAAAGTGTTCTGTGGTCTGACGAATCCATATTTCAAATTGTTTTCGGAAACTGTGGACGTTGTGTCCTCCGGACCAAAGAGCAAAAGAATCATCCGGACTGTTATAGACGCAAAGTTCAAAAGCCAGCATCTGTGATGGTATGGGGGTGTATTAGTGCCCACGACATGGGCAACTTACACATATGAGAATGCACCATTAATGCTGAAAGGTACATACAGGTTTTGGAGCAACATATGTTGCCATCCAAGCAAGATCTTTTTCATGGACGCCCCTGCTTATTTCAGCAAGACAATGCCAAGCCACATTCTGCACGTGTTACAATAGCATGGCTCTGGAGTAAAAGAGTGCGGGTACTAGACTGGCCTACCTGTAGTCCAGACCTGTCTCCCATTGAAAATGTGTGGCGCATTATGAAGCGTAAAATACGACAACGGAGACCCCGGACTGTTGAACAACTTAAGCTGTATATCAAGCAAGAATGGGAAAGAGTTCCACCTGAAAAGCTTCAAAAATTGGTCTCCTCAGTTCCCAAACGTTTACTGAGTGTCGTTAAAAGGAAAGGCGATGTAACACAGTGGTAAAAATGCCCCCGTGCCAACCTTTTTTGCAATGTGTTGCGGCCTTTAAATTCTGAGTAATGATTATTTGCAAAAAAAAAATAAAGTTTCTCAGTTTGAACATTAAACATCTTGTCTTTGCAGTGTATTCAATTGAATATAAGTTGAAAAGGATTTGCCAATCATTGTATTCTGTTTTTATCTACGATTTACATAACGTGCCAACTTCACTGGTTTTGGGTTTTGTATTATTCCTATTTAATCTTTCTTGTTATATCAAGCTGTTTTAGCTCTTATCTAACCCACACTATTATAAAAATCAGTGATTTACTTGTACATATTGAAAAGGTAAATAATAAGGAATAAGTCATGTTCCCTTTACAGTAAATCTTTCCAAGCACACAAGCAAAGACTGTATACAGTATCCAATTATTTGCCCAATGAGAAGACTTTCGTTCTCAGTAACATAAACAGAAAAACCTGCTGTTTGCAGACAAACTGCAGATGAAGCCAGACACTCAGACACAATATGTACCTTCTCTGCATCTGTTCCATGGTTGTTCCTGTGCTAAGACCAACACATGTGGCGTATTAAAACCGCGAGCATCCATCAAAATACCAGGACGTCAATGAAGGCTCAGTGCTGGGCCTGCAGCTTGAGTTTGCCAGTGCAAACAGCTAGGTAGAAAACTAAGGAAAGGCGCACATTGCAGCCAACTTGAGCAGAGCTGAAATGAAGTAATTACACAGTCACAGCCTGTTCCTTTCAGATCCCATTGCAACTCTGTTGCTTAGTCATCAGTAGGAATATTTTTAGTGCTAACAGCACTAAGGGTATTTTGGGTGAATGATACACAGAGAATTGGGAATGCGTGCAAAATAAAGACTCCGACATCTTGTGAGCAACAAAAGCTCTGTCACCTTGAAAACTGAACAAAGGAGAAGACGGAAGTCTCTCATTTGTCCAGAAAGCTGAATGGTAAATTCTGTAATTCTTTTTTTTTTATCAATAGTTCCTAACTACATGACCCAGGAACATTACAAACAGTTAAATTTTCTGGTGCAAACTCTCCCAACCACTCCCTTTCTCCAGAGCTGCAAGAAGCTGTGAAATTTTACAGGGATGGGCGATTTTATAGTTGACATTCTGAGTTTCTGTTCATCTCATTTTATACCTGTTATGATTTTTATCTGCATGATCTTCAGTTTTGTGCTTCTCTTTCCTCATATACCTTCAATTTGTTGAAGGGTCTGATGAGATGTCATTGTCTTCAATGTCAGGTGAGCATTTAAGTTTGGCTTCATATACGACAACAGGCAAGTCATGAGCTTGTGGCTGCTGCCAAAAAATCCAAATAAATTCAGCTCCATCAGAGATGTCTTTTTGTACTAAATGAAAAAAGTGCAGATCTATATTCAGTAGATGCAGATTACCGTCCATTTTTTTTTTTCACCAGACAAGCTGGCGGTAGTCATAGAGCTGAACTGAGTAGCCAGTCATGAACGAATAACCCACAGTTTTCTTAGATTGTACACATTCATCAAAAACAAGACCTAGTCCATTCTACTGCCCAACCAGATATAGGTTCACCAATATTTATTAGCCTAATTCACATATTGAGTATGTATAATGTGTTAGTCAACTTGAAGTACAGACAGTCAGTATACTCTTGAAGACATTGCAAGGAGCCACATTAGTAGCAATCTAGCTAATTTTTTTTTAACCTGGGTTCTGGTCATTTTAACTTCGATTTCTTTTTAGAGGCAGCCATTCTTAATATTTTCCAACCTGCCCAACCAATAATTTCCAACTGCTCATAAACCTAAATAGCACTGCTTTCATTCACATTTTAGTCTTAATATTTTGCACTGTATTACAATGTTTACACTGCCTGGAATAGAGAAGTCAACCAAATTAAAATATATTTTTATCAATTTATGTGGCTGAACTAAATGTTAAAATGTTAAACCCTTGTTACTCCTTGCCTATTTGTAGTTACTCCTGCTCTGTATACAGACATCTAAGTATGATACATGAATAACAAGCACATAAGGACAGTTAAAATACAATCAGGTGTATTGTCAGGTTGTTCCTACATAGCATTTACACTGCCCTAATCACTTCTTAGCCATATAGCCATTTATTTCAAACTACTGCACTGAGTGTACAATACAATTACCCTTGTAGGCTTTGAAAGCCAGACATGATATGTGCATGTGCTCAGATAAGCAACCCTTTGGCCCTCTGAACTGTAGCCATAGCACAATGCCAGAGTGCAATGTTAGGAGGATAGGTAATGGTTATTTCCTGAATTGGACTTAAACGGGAAAAAAAAATGCCTGCAGTAAACATTGCTTTTTGTTGCATGAGCCATAGGTTTCCCCTGGGATACAGTAAACATTGTGAACCATTACATATCTCATACAGAGCACAACAGGCTGCAGGATAGCCCTTTCAGTGAGGTCAAACTTGTAAAACACAGCACTAACAAAGGTGGGGGAAAAACCCTTGCAGGATGGGAAACAATAGTGCTGCTTCTCACCACCGACTAAAGAGCATTAGTCAGTTTGGATTCAGTGTGAAATTTATGTTTTTCACATTTTTACAAATAATGGCTGTTTTGCAAAAAAAGATGTCGCATTCATGTATCAGTGAACATGCATGAGCTCATCTCATGACAAATCAAATGCATGCCTGTTTTAAGGGCTCAAGTGTATTTCTGGTTTTTAACCCTCTAAATTTACAATGTATATTGATTATACAATTTTTTTTTATTGTGATTTTGTATCTGGTTTTGTATATGTTTAATGAGGACCCCAGGAAGACTAGCTGACTGCTATGGCATCAGCTAATGGGGATCCTTTACAAACAACAAATAAATAAAGTGTAGTTCAGTCTATGAAAGAACAGAACCTTTTAATTCCTCATATATCTGCACCTGATTCAGACCATGTCTTAAGACTCACCATCTCCATCTTAATCCCCATGATCAATAGACGGAATACTGAAGCAGGAATTCATCTCTTTCACCATCTCCAGAAAATTGTGTAATTTTCAGAAAGTTTCTTATCAATTCATTTCCGGGACTCCGTAATTACCCAGCGGAAGATAATTAAACAAATGCATCATCCCCAACAGATTCCGAGTTCTAAATTTTGACAGTAACAGCCACATTTTTTATTTCACAATTGATTTTGTACATTTTGACAATTCAGCCAGAAGAAGGAAAGCAGAGTTCCTAATATTTTAGGTCCTATGACGTCAAAAGGGAAAAATGAAAACATTTGCTTTTTGCAATGCAATAGCCAGCAAACAATAATTTTATGAAGGGTGGTGCTTTATTTTTTTGAGCTCTGAAGTCAACATGGTCTCTTAAGAAATCACTTTACATCGAATTAATGTCTGTAAACAATATTATCAGTTTAAATGTGTTGTGCTATATCTAAAATGATGATGGTGCCTGATTAGAGTTTTGGAAATTTAGTGCAAATTTGAAAATATTAAGGCAACATTTATAAATATATCAAAAATAGTTGTCCACGGCTACCTTTACAGTTACAAAAATGGTACGAAAGTTCTTTCTTGGACAAGCGTGAGAGACATATTCTTGAGTTCCTCCGGAGATCTGACCGCCTTGTAACCCAGCTGGTGCAGAACCTGCTGACACACGTTTTGTGTGTAGTCGACCATGTCATAAGACAATTTCAACCTCCAGCTCTCCGCGTTGGCGGCCGAGTCCCTCACCGTCCCGTATTTATGCTTGGCCGAAAGCTCGTTGCTTCCTCGCGTGTTCCTCTGAATCCAGTGGACCACATTCTTGTTCATGGCCATTCCCAAGTAGTCGTATATCTCCTTGGTCTTTTGCAATGGGTTCCTAGCGAGGTCTTCATACCTCACCAGCATGTACTTCCCCTTAAGCCAGTGTGGTTGACTCAAGCCTGTTGAAACCGAGTTGAGAAAATCCTCGCACACCATAGTCAGCTGGCTGAGGTCCAGGTTATACGGCTTGCGGCCCGTAGCCCTCCAGATTCTCCACAGCCTATAGGTGTCCCGAAAGGTCTCTATCCTCGAAGACAGGATCCCCCGTGGGTCCCGCACCAGCTGAATGATCTTCAGGTTGAGTCGGGGGTCCTCAACGAGAGCCCTCAAGTCGTTAACTTCTGGCACCCGCACAATCTTGATGGCCATGTGCCGGCGCTCCCTGCAGGAGTCCGCAGCCAGAGTCATGTTGACCGAGGAGCACTTCTTGACACAGTCGCCTTCCTCAATGTTGACCTCACTGGGACTGAAGGCGTCGCACACCGGCGGGGAGCAAAGGGCCCTGCTGGCCCCCCGGCGGAAGAGCTTGTCGGTAGTGTGGTTCACGGGTTGGGGTCTGATGTAGCTCTCCAAGAAGTAGAAGTCGCAGTCGTACAGGCTCCTCAGGAGATCTCTGCTGGCCCCAAGCATCACCCTCCTGTCGGCCGTGTACTTGCTGTGGGACAGCCGAGGAATAAGGGTCATCTGCACGTGGTACAGGGGCTCGAACAGGTAGAACACATCCGAATGCTGGTTGAACAGCTGGCCCACAAAGGAGGAGCCACTTCGGGTGGTTGCCAGGATAAGTATGTGAGTCTTCCTAGAGATGTTGTATGTGAAGTAGGGATACTCATCGCAGAGCCTGTCAAAGGTGTCCGTATCCTGGCCCAACCCGCAGTTCAAAGGGTTTGGCACTGGGCAAATCTGAAACGGCTTTGCCGTGAAAGTTCTAATCGCAGTGTACTGAATCGCGATGGATGCCAAGGCCAGCAGAATCACCGCCTTCCAGGAACATTGCATGGCTGGACACCATCTAGACGCTGCAGTCCGTTTCGATCCTGTCTGTGAAGAGGAAAAACTTATTGCGGCGATGTAAAATCAATTTGTGAACACAGCACAGTGTGAGTATTCATGCTTCACAGTAAACAAAGGTAGGCACAGGCAAACAAGCCAGTAGACGCAATGTTATTTTTTATTTATTTTATTTTTTTAACAGTCTGTTGCAACACAATTTCAAAGTGCTTCCAGAATTAAAATCGTCATCCTGTTAACAAGATTTACAACAAAGCTTTAGTCAAATCTGAAACCAGATGGGAAACAAAGAAGATTAAAACCTTGATTGAATGGAAATATAATTTCCAGTTGAGAATGTTCTGGAGGGTGATGTAACAATCCAAGTTAAGAGATAAATTCACACACACACACGCACACACACACACACACACACACACACAAAGTTTAGTTTTTAACCCAGAAAGCATTAAACCAATTGTCACAGACTTCGTATCCCTGGTTAAGTTACTATAAATTAAATAGAGCAAACATGGAGTGATGGGTCACTGAAACAAACTATATCTACATTGTGACGGAGTACTTATGACCTATATCTCAAATATCCTATATCCATATATATATTTAAACTATAGTAGCTAATGCGCAACTGAAACTGGAGGAAGAAGTGTTTCCAATTACTTGCGCTCATCGTATAGCCCGCAGTTTCACGAGAGGACGACCGTGTTTGCCTGAGAATAGTTTCACCCGAAAGTTTTATACAACGCAGATGAAATCATTCGTCCTCTAAAATATTGCCAGCTACAATGATTCTTTAAAAAAATTGCAATAAAAAGCCTGATTCAACTTGTAGCATAGATCAGGACTTTACATCAGAACAATACCATACTGCTGTTAAACAGCCTATTTAAAAGTAGCCAATATCATTTTATTTCTTTTCCAAAAGGTTACGCGATACATTTTCTGTTTTTAGCGCATACGATTTGAGATGAAACACGCAATCCAGAATACAGTTCATTACCCATACAAAATGGACTGGCAATGTGGTATGAACGATCTTCCTATTCAGATGTGCAACTGCAGCTTGTTACACTCATTAACTCGGTATTGGTGAAGGCTAATAGATAGAGCTTATCACAGAGCCGATAAAACGCACCGATATTAGAAAAATATCAATTGTAATCCTGGTGTTTATATTGATTATAATTAACAAAGAGGTGCATTACGACAATGCAACTGTTGTTAGATTTCCAAATGTATCCGCACTACTGTAGCCTATGACATGAAATATAATGCAATATTCTCTGGTCAAGTTACAACACATTCGCATAGGCCTTGGCTGCATCACTTTCAAAATAAATGGAACTAAGTTGGAACGCATTCTCTCGCACCTGTAGAAACGTTAACCATCGGCAAAAGGCTCAGTTCTTATCAGAATCGACCGATATTCTCCTCACTCCAACAACATTTCGTCTCATGACACATACGCGCTAGTTATGTCGATGAAAAAAATGCCGGCGATATGCCGCAAAAGGACCGCAATACAACGAAACATAAGCTACGTATAATTTGTATGTGGTAGATTGATATTTGAACTTGAACGGAATTAAAACGTGCCTATATCGGACAAGGCATACAAACGGGTGCTGCTGTTAGAAGATTCACAAAAATGGCCAAATGCCTCTTGATAAAATGAATGACATTATGACGTTTCAAAAAGAGAAGTGCACAGAATTCGTTAACTTGCCTTATGGACTCAGGACACAGAAGAATACAAGCGTAGATCAAGTAAAAAGACTGCAGATTGGCAGTTTGGTAAAGCGGTCCCAGCCACTAAGGTTTGGTCCCATTTCTTCCAAATGGAATATCCAAGAGAGACAGCTGCCCGGTGTCCCTGCATCTGCCATCTGAATAATGAGGAGAAGGGGAAATATCCCCGCGAAGAAAGAAGATTCAGCTGGTTCTGGTGAGAGGTGGACGCGCAGCTAGTCGACGATAAAATAAATGTAAAATCGAGAAATGAATTACTGGAGAATGAAGAAACGCGCGACTCGTGAACTGCAGCACCCGGCGACCACTCCGAATCTTCTTTGCAAACTAATGCGCGTAGGTGGTGGAAAGAGGTAGCTATAGGATGAAATGCTCCTGTGTCTGATTCAGGACCACCCCCAGCCCCCCTTCTCTTACTCCCTCCCTCGCGCAAATACACCCCAGCCCAGCCATAATCCCAAACTCCCCCACCCCTCAACCCTGCTTCGCTTTCCAACACCGTCCTTTTTCCGTTATTCAGTATTCACATTTTGTTTTTGCCATTTGCCACCGTCAACTATCAGGCTGCACCTTGCGGGATCGCGTGGTAGGCCTAGCCTATGTCTTGAGGTAATTTTCATCAGTAGGCTGTTTGGTTGTGCTGCCCCCTAAATAGTGATAGATATCTATCAGTTACATTGATATTTTCAAAACAATGGTAGCCTAGCGTACACATTATGTGAATTGGCCGACGAATGAAAGTGCATGTATTATTTCATTCGAAATAGGCGATACAATGGAAAATTACAAGTGATTGGTGATCAGTTCAATGTATTTAAATTCAGAGCGCCTGTAGCTTTCCGCTGCCGCAGATGACAAGCATGCAATCATCGGGGTAGCCTATCAAAGAGCAGTCGTCAGAATGTGAAAGTGATCAGTCTTGAAGCAACCACGCGTTCTTTACTCTTGGTGGTTGAGATCCATTTGGATGCTGTGTGACATTTATCGGTTTAAAGAAGTGAGTGTTTTAGGTAGCTACTTGTACTTAATATTTTATTAATATTTATTAAAATTTTTATTAATTTGGTCTTGTCGATTTATGCACATAGCATACAGAAAACCGAACCCGATGTGGTAGCCTACGGCTCGAATGTCAAATATTTAAGCTTCAGTGTTGCTAAAATGTTTTGAGCGTTAGAGCGACGATTCACGACCTTTCCCTATCCGCAGAATAGAAGAAACCATTTCATTCTAACGCATCACTCATTGACCAAAAAGTTGCATTGATAGCTCACTGAATATAACGTTTACGGCACCAAACTTGAATTGAAATGGTTCAAACTTGGCTGCAATTTCACGTAACTGCGTTAGCAACAGGATCCATAAGGCGAAGTTCACAAATCAATGTTTTCCGTTTATCATTCCGCTTCCCCCCATCGCCTGCTATTCAGCGAGGAGTGAATTCATTTATTTACTTATTCAAGCCGTGCATAACGTATGATCATACAATTTGTGATGATATTTGCGTTCAATTACGATAATGTGGTTTATTTATTTATGATTTCACTTTATTTAATGATGATTATTTATTTATTTATTTATTTTTACATTAATGTTTGACATCCAGTCCCAGCAACTGAAGATTGTCATTTGGTGAAAATGACTTATTTCAACTATCATGACAGTGTCTGTCTGGCGAGCTTCTTAAGTTGTCGTTGGACCTACCTTCCATCAACCTACAAACTATCATAGGCTATTTCAGTGGCTCTGAGAAACACATATGGGGCCCCCTTGTGTATGCTGGTATTTGTTCCAACCTCAATCGTAGAATTTAAATGAGTCAGGATGATGTAATTTTAGCTTTGCAATGTAATGTAGGGTGATGTATTTTACCATTATAGGTAAAATATGACAAATTAGGTTTTCTATCTTTGTCTCTAGATATGAGCTGCCTATTCCCAAATATGTTTTTACATTGTAGCGACAAATGTCCTCTAACTGAATCAATAATGTTTATTTGTCTGAGATAAATTGGATAGGCAGAGCAAGGATTTTAAGCCTTTGAGCGCTGAGTGCATTTTCAAGGAATTGAAAAATGTAGTTTTCCTGAGCTGCTGAAAACCTACCATGTGGCAGCTTGTTTAAAAGAGCTCCCTTGCAGGAGCTCTTTTAAACAAGTTGCGACATGATAGGTTTTCAACAGCGTCTGATTTTGATATCTTACATCATTGGGCAACTATAGTTGCCCACGGCGCCGATAGAGTAAAAAAAATCGCTGGTCCTTTCGCTTGCAGGGCAAGCCATGGTGCATGTTGATTTGCTCCCCTGGTAATCAGAATACTGCAGCTAAAACAATACGGGTTAGACACCAAAACAGTTGTAGGATGTTGCATTTTCTTAACTGTTTGCTGCAGAGAAACCTTCATGTTCCTGGGCTACCTGGTGCCATAAAATTATGAGTTACAATGCTATTGTGTGCCACCCTGTCATATTACAGACATTTTTAGTATTTTTGTGCCAAAAAATATTGAAAATGATGCATTGAGCTCATGTCAGCCTCAACAGCCCAAAATTAACCACCATTGCCACAAATATGCAAGCACATTAACACAAATATTTCCATGTATATCACATCTTGACAAGGAATCAGATGCAGGTTCAGAGTACCTGAATGAGGGTATTTATTGATAGAAATATGGATAGCAATTGACCTACCTTCAACATATAAATGTTATTGAAGTAATGTCTGTTAAAGAAGAAAAAAAAACATTATTTTAACATCAAAACAATGTTGAACAACATTAACCGAAGAGAGGAAAAATTACATCTGATTCAGCATTAAAATGTCATCTTTGAATCACTTGTATGTTGAATCAACATAATGTCTATAACCATTAATAAATTCTATTAAAATGTCAAGCTGGGATAGCTCACCTGGTAGAGTGTATACCACATGCATTAAGACTGAGCCCATGGAGTGCTCCAGTGGCTCATCGGTCTAAGCGCACATACCATAAAGGCTGTGTCCTTCCCACAGTGACCTGGGTTCGATTCTAGCTCATGTCATTTGCTGCCTGTCTTCCCCAGCTTTCCTGTCTCTCTACACTGCATAACTGTCAAATAAAGGAAAAATTCTTTAAAATAAAGGACTGAGTCCTCACCGCAGCTGCCTGGGCTCAAATCTGACCTGAGGCCATTTACTGCAGGTCAATTCTGCCTTTTTTGTCTCTCTCTACTGTGAGTGTCCAATAAAGGTGAAATTCCATTAAAAACAATGTTTAAAATAATAGGCGTGCGATGCATGGAATACCCCTCAGCCCGATGTCGAAGTTTTTGGAGACGCCCGACCGCCCACCCGCCCAACCGCACACAGGATGGCAATACCCCGTCAGCCTTGAGGGCTGAGGGGTAATAAAAATAAGCGTGCAATGCACGGAATACCCCTCAGCCCAATTTCGAAGTTTTTAAACTTTCAAATAAATTGAGCAGAGGAACAAACTGGATAGGTTTTGAGAGAAACAGTCAATATCTAGTGGCTACACTTTGCTTTGATCACAGCATTTAATCTTTCAGGCATAGTTTTGACATTTTTTTAATATTTTCTCAATCACTAAACCATTCCATATGGTTTAAAGTTCCAATGAGATTCTTTCGATGTTACAACAGATCTGCTCAGTCAGATTACGGTCTCGACTTTGAACAGGCTATGTCATAACTTTTATGAAACCAGATTTCTTTCCAACTGAGATCATTCTTGCACGACTTAGAAGTGTTTTGGGTCATTATCTTGTTGAAAATAAAATCCCTGACTAATCAAGTGTCTATCTAGACAGCAATGCATGCCTAACAAGGATGCTGTGATTCTTCTTTTGATCCATGATTCCGTCGATTTTTATGATATCACCAGCTCTTTTTGAGCGGACTGAAACTCAAACCATAATATTACCACCTCCGTATTTTACAGAAGGGGTTAAACAGTCATTTTTTTTTAAATGTTCTCCAACTCTTGGGAGTAGCTCCCTAACTTGCTCTCAGTCCTTTCCATTGGTATCCAATCCTTGAATTTCTTGGCAAACTCAAGTCTTTTTTTTTTTTTATGTTGTCACCTCTTGGCGGCAACAAGACCAATCAGGGCATTTTCACCTAGGCGTCATTCAGGGTGTAGTTGTCAAAATTCGATGAGCTAAATGGTTTTCAAGCTTCTCCAGGGCCGACTTGGACATACACAAGAAGGAAATCCGCGTTTGTAGTGACCACTTCATCCGTGGTTGGTTTATTTGTGATTATATACTTGAGACAATTTGTATTGGATTATAGTTGCAAACAGATAACAATAGGCCTATTTAAGAAAACTGTTGTTATGACCGCTCTGTCACTACCGCATGTGTGTTCGCGTGTCGCGCTTCTGGATGCGCTCCTGGTTGACTTATTTGCAGTAATTCTGGCTGGTATGCTTGTGTTACTTTGGTTAGCAATCAAGGTGGTAGTTTTGACTTAATGTTACCTGATCGTAACTGCTACAGTTGAAGCTAAGCGGAGAGGCATTGTATCTGTCTAAGTTGGGCTGATAAGGGTGCAATTAGCGAAACGATCGTTTTGCTTATCCGGGGTCAGCCGGGAACTTTGCCGTCGTGCGCCATTACAAAAAATGCTATTTGATTTACCATTGGATACCATTCATTTACCATTGAGAATTTTCGTAAGGGTGGGCTAGCTCTGATGCTAAAGCTGTGTCTGGTATAACAAACAATTTCTCTGCATTGCCCGGCAGAATTTTATTCCCTTTAAAAAATGTTTTGGCGAATTACAAGCTGAAAAAGTGTAAACTGGATTCGGAATTTTTCCCAGTACGAGTTACCGATTTGCGAGCACCATACAAGCAATGCTTTCGACCATTTGCGTGTTTCTGCTATGAGCTCATGTAGTAACTTGTTGTCGGAATTGTTTCGTTTAGGAAGGTATGGTTATCAGGAGCTTATAGCAAAGTATCTACAAGAAAAGTGGGTATATAACAGTACAGCTACAACTGCATGCATGCAAGGCAAGACCGTACAATACTGTGATTTAGGCTCAGCCGAACTGTCCTCTGCCTCCATTGCTGATGTGCTTGGCCACACTCATGGCGGCGCAGGTCGTTTCTACTAGTTACTGTGGCAGTCCAGTGCTAGGTCACGTGACTATTCCTAGTCAACTATTAAGGGGACACAAGGGTTGTGAAATATTCACACACAAATGCAAGTGTTTGTGTGTGTATGCACCCTTGCATGTCTTCAGCTCTTGCACAATCACGCACACACACATCCAAGAGGGGGAGAGAGGAACAGTTTGAAAGGGAATATTAAAATGTCCCATTTTACACTGAACAAAAATATAAACGCCCCATGTCAAATATTGATGCCACATTGAATTAACAACTCTAAGTGAGCATATGCTGACTTTTACTTGTACAATAGGGATATTTCTCTTGATTTGTGTATCATTTTTTAATCCATCTCTCTGTCAGTGAGCATTTGCTCAGTGATGCAGTGATTTTACTCAGCACATGGGTGTGGTATTTCCAGACGGTGATCAGACAGAATGAGCAGTACCCAGACATTCCTTGTATTGGGGGCAATAAAAGGCCACCCCAATATGGAAAATTTTGTCAAAAGTCATCATGCCTCAGATGTCTCAGGTCATGCTGGAACGTGCCATTGGCATGCTGGATGCAGGGATGTCCACCAGAGTGGTCTGCATGCAGTTCCTTGAAGCAGAGCACATTCCAATTCTGGACAGGCCTGCGTATTCGCCGGACATGTCACCCAGAGAGCATCTTTGGCATGTTCTGGATCGACTTGTCCGCGACCGAGTTCCAGTTCTGGATAATGTGCCCCAGCTCCGTGTGGCCCTCCAGGAAGAATGGAATAACATTCCACAGGCCACGATAGACAACCTGATCAACTTCCTGCGAGGGAGATGTGTTGCTTTGAGACACGCAGTTGGTGGACACGCAAGATATAGAACATTCAATTTCTTCAACCTGACCCCCAACGTGTTCGAAGGATTGTCACTCCTTTGCAGATGCCAATATCAAGATGTAATGGATGGGGATTTGAAGATTAGTCATTGCATATATTGCATAACCCTAATATTAATGAAAACTCAAAAATTTGACATGGGGCGTTTATATTTTTGTTCAGTGTACATTAACACGTCGCTGGAGTGTGGCAGGGGTTCTTGATGCATTCGAAGGTCCTAAGTTTCTTAAGAATTGATTTTGCAACATATTGTCTTTATAGAAATACAGCAGAGATCCACAACAAGTTCTAGAATGAGCATGGAAAGTAGTCCATAGAACTCTGGGTGTTTTTCTTGGCAATCTAACAAAAACTGCCCCAAATTACCTGACTTTGAGCAACTAATTTGCTACAATGTTGCGATGTTGGATAAACTCAAACCCAACTCCCCCTTGAAGCAATGCCAGGGTTAGGGATTTTCAGAGGTCTGGTGACAAGCTTGTCAATGACCTCACCTTTTAACGAATGTTGCCCTCAGCCTGTTCCGGTTTAAGATGACCTCAATAAAACAGTTTATTTTATGAGTGATCGAGACCCATGCATAAGCCAATAATGAACAGGAAATTACTACTGAAGAAATGGCTAAGAGATCACCGACAGGCTAAATTTATGAGCAGCATGCGAGATATTGTAAGGTTGGCAATAATTCAAATCATGAATTAATCCCAAACTTTCTTTGAATTCTATTGCCCATTTTAGCATTCTGTTTTCAGCAGTGTAATTTATTTTAACCCTAGAACACTATTGCTAAAATTAGTAACAACATCACTAACGCCGGGTGATTTTTACTCGATATACACTCAAAAAAACCAGATTGGGTGTCTGCTAAATTAATCTAAGTGTAACATGTTGCTTCTACCATATATAGTCATGTTTTGTGGTTGAACATCATTAAGTAATGTTATTTTAGCATGATGTGCAATAACTTAACATTTACTAAATTCAGTCATGCTGACAGAACCTAATGCTTTTTGGGTAAGATATCAAATGGCGTGTACAACTCCAGAACAGAGGGTGGCAGTAGTGTGCGAGCAGGGAGTGCATTTACAAACTTTACTTCCGGAAGTTGCAGAAGAAGGCAGAGCAACGCACGAAAGAGACGGGCGGGCGGGCAAGTTAAATCTCAAGAAATCCTGTTTGCTTTTAGGTTTTTTTTTTCCTAGCTTGATATCAACTGTCATAAACTTGGATAACAAATGTTTACATTGTTTAAAACAAATATTGATGTCAGAATTGTCTTTTATTGAAGAAGGTTGTGGGTTCAAATCCGGCCTGGGGCCTTTCTGTGTGGAGTTTGCATGTTCTCCCCGTGTTCGCGTGGGTTTCCTCTGGGTACTCCAGTTTCCCCCACCCACAAAACATGCAATATAGGAACACCTCTGTATGGCTGTGTGTGAATGCTTGGTGGAAATACTTTCCATAAATTTTGTATGTTCGCCCAACAAATGATTATTATGTTGGACTTACCCCTTGTAATTGAGTAATAGTAACACCAACATCTTATGTTGAACCAGCATATTTACATTTATGTCACTCAATAAAATAATTTGTTGCTAAATTAACGTTTCATGATTGGGTGGAAATATTTTCCATAATTTTATTATGTTCACCCAACAAATTATTTTTTTGAGTGTAGTAAAATACCCAATAAAAAGTACTTGTCATCAAAATATGACAATAAGAGTAGTGTTCTTTTATTTTCAACTGTGCCATGTCTAACAAAATGAAAAAAAAAAGTACCCTGAGGTAAACAAAACACCCATGCCTTCGAAGATGTCAAAGACAATGCTGAAGCTACCCAGGGACCCATAACACTCAGACAAACGCAACATAATGAAAATCACGCAAAAACGTTTGCTCGGGTGAAAATCACCCGGCGATAGTGTTCTAGGGTTAAGGTGGCACTTAACTTCAAAATGTTTTCATTCTTAAAACGAGTAGCCAACATAAACATCTTAGGTTTATTGAGCCCTATCAAACATCACTTACAGGCCTAGCAAATAAAAAATTGTGCTGTTTTAGATACTTGAACTCATTCTTTTCAGAAAACATTGACGTTTTATGTCATCATTAATATGGATACGCATATTTATGATGACTTTGGAAGGCAATGAACAATAGTACCAGCTAAAAACAAATTGGCCTGTTGATCTATTCATTTGTCTTTCTAAGAGAAAAAATTAATGTAGGTTTACTAATGGGATGTTAGGAAGAGCAGTTGCACACTCTTCGCCAAGAGGTAATAATAATTAATTATTTAATTACCGAAGTTCTCTTTCTTATTTCCCATTCCCTGAAAAGACCTATGTCTAAATTTCGGTCATTTAATAAATCAATTGTGATTGCATCATGGCTATTAGTGTGTGATTACCGTTCTTCACATGTATTTATTATTATTTTTTTTATTTTTTATTTTACCATGGTTAGCTCCTCTCCAACTCTGGTACGCATTGCTTCTCTTGGTTGCTAATTAAAAAAAAGTAAATTGGAGTAATCATCCGTAACGAGGTGAGGTTACTGAAAGACTTTTATAGCTGCGACAGCACATCACTGAATATCTAGTAACACCCTGGTTGAAGAGGTCGAAACAATTATTTACCATTAAGCTCCAAATTAAGTTGCTGAATCAACTATTTAGAATTCTTTCAAAGTAGTTTTGTGAACTTAATAACATAAAGATTACATAAAACAGGTTTCACTGTTGAATAATACATTTTCAGTTTTTGCTGTAACGTGGCCACAGTTTCTCCAATTAGGCACCTGGGGTACATTTCTCAAAAACCATTGACTTCATATGCTTGACGCACAGTATGTAAGTTTGTAATGTTGCAAATAACTGTGCTTTTAGGAAATATACCCCTGGTTGGCTGAGGAGGCACCAAGAATCCTTTTTAACTAATGAGTGGTCTTGACCTGTTTTCAGACATTTTTCTTGATTGGAAAGTTTTCCAGTGATTTTAAAATCCATCACCACGTAAACATACTGCTACACTCTCAATGCAATGTTGCGGCAATTAAATACACTCATAAATTCAATTCAGAAAACTGTTTCATTTACTTCACAAAAGGTAAACTACTGTGTTAACATCCTGCATTGCAGGCTATATAACCCACACTTCAGATTATTTAAATTACAAGAAAGAAAACAAATCTCAGAAACAATTATCCACAACTGAATAAAGTTGTTTGGAATGCAATGTGTTTTTAAATCATCTTTCCTGAAATATACGGAAAGAAAATACGCGAGATACATTCAGATTATACATTTCAAAATGCATTTCAATTATATAAAAATGGCTGCTTCATATTTGAAATACATTTCTAATATATTTTCCCTTTTGATTAAAATATATTTAGTTTTTAAAATACAGTTAGTTTTTAACATATTTGAAATGCATTTCAGAATGAATTTTAAAATATATTCTAAACATACACTCAACAAAAATATAAACGCAACACTTTTGTTTTTGCTCCCATTTGTCATGAGATGGACTCAAAGATCTAAAATTCATTCCAGATACACAATATTACCATTTCTCTCAAACATTTCACATTTCAGGGTGGCCTTTTCTTGTGGACAGTCTAAGGTACACCTGTGCACTAATCATGGTGTCTGATGAGCATCTTGATGTGGCACACCTGTGTGGGATGGATTGTCTCAGCAAAGCAAAAGTGCTCACTATCACACATTTAGACAGATTTGTGAACAATGTTTGAGAGAAATGGTAATATTGTGTATCTGGAATTAATTTTAGATCTTTGAGTCCATCTCATGACAAATGGGAGCAAAAACAAAAGTGTTGCGTTTATATTTTTGTTGAGTGTATGTTTAGAATATATTTTAAATTTCATTCTGAAATGCATTTCAAATATGTAAAAACTAACTGTTTCATATGTTTGAGTAAATGGACTGCAATTATATAGCCCTTCTCTAGTCACATGACACAAAGTGCTTTACAATTATGCCTCACAGTCACCCTGATGGCAGAGGCTGCCATACGAGGTGCCAACTTGCACATCAGGAGCAGTGCGGGGTTTAGCGTCTTGCTCAAGGACACTTTAGCATGTTCTGTGGACGAGATGAGGATTAACCAGGATCCTTCTGATTCCTTGACCACTAACATATTTCTACAAGTATTATATCTGAAAAGTATTGCAAATATATATCAAATCCCATTTATTATGCTTTTCAGAAATGTGTCAGATCTATTTCAGTTGCATGTAAAAAAAAAATAAAATAATAATAATGAAATAAACCACAAATAAAAGTCTCAAGCCCACCAACTTCTGTGGGCGTTGGGCTTCAGTCACCATAAAAATTTAAAGAACCCCTTTCACTTAAAAATGTTTCTCTTCCTGTTTCCACAGTTGATTGTTTGAGCTTCACTGTTAAGAAGAATGTATGTGCTGAGTAGCTGTTTTTACATTCAGCTACTGAAAGTGTAAAGTTTATCTGTGCTCATTAAAAGTCAAATTTAAAGGGACAGGCTAAAAAGCGGATTTGTGACATCACAAACCCTTTGGAACCAATCCTAGGTCAATATCTAACTTACTAACGCAAGTGTGATGTAGAAACTTGATGCCTCAAATGCACAAACACTGAGAATGGACTTTTCAGTAAAGTAGAGGCATCTCCCGCAAAGTGGCTAAAGCTGAAATGGCAAACATTTGGATATTCAGAGAATCAGCACTTTCAATGAGGAAGAAGGAGCAAATTTCATTTTCTTGATTTTAATTAAGAAAATGTAAATTTTTTTGAGGGAAAACCAAATAAGAAACACGTTTTAAGTCAAAGAAAAGTATTTTGCATACATCTTAAAACATGTCTTGAGAGGATCTTTTACATTTAGATTTATTTTTAAATCTCTGCTCTCCCAGTTTTGAATTCACTGGTTGCATCTATGTAAGTGATATTATGCACTGACCTATCAGTCTGCATTTCTTGAAGTTCTAAATAAACTGAAATGAAACATTCAATGTTATCTCATTTATGTAACAAATCTAACCATGCTCTCTGGCTGGACTGAAATTGAAGTGCATTTGTGTATACATATGCTACTTCTGTTAAATGCATTAGCAATTTTTTCTTCACTTTTGAAGATTGCATTGGCATATTTTTTGATATAATGCATTTTGGATTACAGCTATTTTGATTGGAATACATTTTAAGAGAAAGAAATACATTTTTGCATGGCTTCAAATGCATCCTCAAAATGTGTTCTAGAGATCCCATGCATTCTAAATGTATTTTAAATTAATTGTGGCTAAAATAAATATATTTCAATATATTTTGTTTTCCGTATGTGGAGAACTGGCTATTCCTGATTGGGTTGGTGTTTTTGCTATACCTGATTGGGTTAGAGTTTTCGGAGTTCACATGATGTTAATTTAAAAAAAATATTGAAACAGGTTTTGAAAGGAACTGGACTTTGTATTTAAATTACAGTTTTGTCCTTTGTTATATTTCGTAAATTGTCCATATGTAATTATTTGAATTGTTTATCCTGCTGTTATGAGAAGGTAACTGAGAAGGTATAGTATTGAATATTACAATAATATAAAATAATTAAATAATATACACTACCGCTCAAAAGTTTGGGATCACTTGCAAATTTCTTTGTTTTCCAAAGAAAAATACATTTTCATGCATTTCATAAACATTTTTTTCCATTTCACAAACATTTTTATCCATTTCACAAACAATTAAAATTAATCAGATGATTTTCAAGGAATGATCTGCATTTTTGGATAGAGGCCTATTATCAGCAACTGTCTGTGCTCTGCATCTCCTGGTATGGCTGCTAATCCAAGTTAAACATTTTACAAGGCTAATTGATTATTAGAAAACTCCTCTGCAAATGTGTTGCTCAGTTGAAAACTGTTGAACTAATAAGGGAGTGCAAAAGGGAGCATGACATTCTTGAGGTTGGTTTAGTACTTGAAGCATCAGCAGTTGTTTGTTTGTTTGTTTTCAGGCTCAAAATGGCCATCAAGAAAGAACTCCCTTTAGAGACCCATCAGTCTATTGTTGTGCTTAGAAAAGAAGGCTATTCAATGCGAGAAATTGAAAACTTAAAATCTCTTACCATGCTGTCAAGTACTCCCTTCAGAGAGAAGCACAAACTGGCACTAACAAGGACAGAAAAAAGGAGTGGGAGGCCCCGATGCACAACTGTGCAAGAAGACAAATATCTGAGATTGTGTAGTTTAAGACAAAGATGCCTCACAGGTTGTCATCTAGCAGCTGCACTAAATAGTTCCCGTCAAACACCAGTTTCGGTATCAACAGTGAATGTGGTTTTTTTTGATGAAAGCAAAGTTTGAAGTACGTATTCATCATTTTCCATTAAAATCATTATTTCTAACTCAGAAAATGTCAGCATGTTCTGTTCATTTGCTATATTTCCTATTCAAACTAATTTCATGTGTGCTTCCATGGAAAACAAGAAAAATGTGATCCCAAACTTTTGAGCGGTAGTGTATATTTTTTTTAAATGGGATTTTTCTTCTTCTACTAGTAAGTGCATATGTCCATTATAATGGACATAAGTTGGGAATTTTAATAAAATAAAAACCTCAAAATTACCTCAATGATTAATATTTGATGAACAAGGACAATCTCACTGCCTCCCTTTGAGAGTCATTTTTTGCCTCCTGAATTTTAATGAGTGACCATATGAATGAATGAGTCACAACCCAGGTCCAAGAGGCACCCTGAACTTAAAAAATGTCTGCGTTTGAGCAATTTCCTTGATTTTGAATCAACATTTGTAATTTGACTGCCCAAAGGCACTATACATTTCAGGGTTATTTAGCCGACGATTTTATTCGAAGCAATTTAAAAGTTGATTAGATGAAGTGGGGGCCAATCATTTCAAGGGCCTGAAAGCTGAACTAATCCCAGGACCTCCTGCGAGTCCCAGTCAAGGACCTTAGATGCTGGGTCAAAGGCTACCTCTTGGCAGTGAATATTATTTAAGCAAGATATTTTAACAGCAAAAGCAGATACTGTCATGAAGGCCAGGGAACAGCCTATTCAGCATTGACATGACAGTGAACTGGAAATGGCTATCCAAAGATCATCAGTGCTCTTGATTTCGATGCTCTTGATAAATTCTCATCGCAGCAAAATGTAAAAAAAAAAGAAAAAACTCAGACCATCCTACGGCACTGCACAACTGAAAAAAAAAGTAGTCATCAGAGAAGAGACGGACAATCCTGCTTTGACATTTAGAGAGTGAGTGTTCTTTGTCGGGAATGGGGGAAAACTTTACAGGACAGAACACACTGTGAGTTTAGTCTCTTTGGAGTATTCATAAAAGGCCATTTTTAGCCATTTTTTCCAAAGTCTGCTAGAGGTCTAGTCATAGACGCTGAGACCTTCAGTATGGAAGTGTAGTGTTGGATCACCACCCATTTATGATATGGGAGGGTGGGGGGGTTGACATTGTGACCAATGGCTGGGGGGGAAGGGGTGGTTAAGTGTATAAGTTCAAGTATTTTATGCGGGAGTAAGTATTGCAGTTGCCATGGCTGGTACTCAGCCCGTTGACTCAAAGGCTTTTGACTGAGTCGCTTTCTCTAATTTATTTTTAGTTTGAGTTTTATTTACTATTTATGCATGGAGGGGGCCATAAGTTAATTTTATTTTATTTTAATCTTGGGTGGAGAAATGGCAGACAGACTTCAATTTGAGACGGCCATGCCCGACAGTGCCCTTTCTTTTGTCTTTGGCCTGCAAGTTCTGTGTTTAACACACTGTCTATGAGGTATCGCCATCCCTGCTCTGCAGAGCAGTCGTGCCCCTGTCTCGTTGCGGAGTTGCCTCCCAGCTGTAGGGTCTGAGATTATTGTTTTCGTCAAGTAGTACGAAGGGTGTCGAATTTGCAGACAAATCCTTGAGATGTCTCAGTGCCCACAGGGGCCTGCTTTCCATGCCAATTTCATATTCAAACTGTAAAATCAGCCAGAACACACACATCCCCCGCCTCCGCCCCCACCTCCAAAACTCCAAACAATGAGATCAGTGTTCTGAAATGCCCACTGAAATTCTTGAGAAAGCTACCAATCGGAAAATATGTGGTGAGCCTTGCAAATGGCTGCCCACCAAAGCTCCCTGTCTAATTTGGCAGAGTTGGAGTAAATTTGCGTGGAAGACCGGGGTAAGAATTCCAAAATATAAATGTTCAAACCTCGGAGAAGCTGTAATTCCTGCCAAAGCCTAACTCAAGTTCATGGCTTAGGAATATTTCAGTAAAGGAGAGGCCTTATAGGTTGATTAGTTTTTTTCAAATAAACAAATTTTCTTGCCCTGTCAGTGTCTTGACTGCAATTAGTGAGTTAAAATAGGAAAATAACGAATTGCTTTAAATATATACATTGAACAGGACAAAATGTGGAAAGGGTGCTTAAGGGTGCTCAACTTCTGACTTGGTGGTGGGAATTTTTTTTATTTTTATTAATTAATTAATAAATTTATTTATACATTTATACAATCTCAAGAATCGGTCGTGATCGAGCATTCTTTCATGGTTATTTACGGAGGAATATTTCACCTCTTGTAGAAGAGGAATCATTTCTGTGTATAAACATGCAACTCGCCTTGGCTGTATATACTAGATTTCCATGATTTACGAATGGTTGGTAGACAATGCTTGCCGTGTAAAATGATGTATTTGCCAGCTAAATGAGTACATCAGTTGTAAAAACTGCCTGTTTTTAACAGAGAAAACATGAAATTTTACTATTGGTGTTATGCTCCAAGTCCTGGAGGGGACGTGGTGTCCCTAGGCATTAGTGATCTCCTATCAGCAGCTGATGAGTGCTTTGAGAACAAGGCAAGTCGACTCTTTATTCAGCTGGAAACTCAATCTCTAGCATAGAAACTAGTGAAAACCAAGAAACGGCTTGTCCCAACAGGACTGCAATTTGTGACCTCTGAGTGAGGGCAGTGTTCGACACTGCCGACCTTTGTCAGCCACATCCTCTCACGTGCAGTAATATGTACAGGACTTGAAGTGGGCAGCAGCTGACTTGAAATTGAATGCTAATTTCTGCTGCAAAGTGGGATTTTCAGTGGCTGCATACCTTTGTTCTCCTAAAAGAGGTTTTTTGGTGAGGTTTTTGATCAAATAGAAATAATTTTGTGGACACAGTTTGTCGCAGGCAAATTAGGTGCGAAAACTCACATAAATTGCTTTGTTTTTGTGACAAAGCACACAGATCATGGTTGAAATCATGAAAACAATTAAGAAAAGTAATTATTTAGAAACGTAATGATAATAGTTGTGATAATGGTTATGATGATTATCAATATTATGATGATTAATATCATTGTCACCGGCTTGAAAACTTTAGTACTCTGACTGGCTAACATTAATTGTATGTGCATCGAGACAAGTGCTTACGGGCCTTGACTGAATCCAATTTTCAATGAAATTTATAAAACCTAATTTGTCGGAGGATTAAGGTATTAAAATGAATTAGTGCCTATGGTCTTCTGCGGCCTCGTTGAATCAAAAATTCATATTTTTTGCCCTGAAAAAATATAATTTGGCATTACATAATGTTAATCGATTTTAACAGACTTTTTCAGTTCAGCATACCTTGCATGATTACTTCTCCATTTGGCACTCACCGTGTTCCATCATTGTATGAAATATTATATTATATTATATTATATTATATTATATTATATTATATTATATTCCCTTTCTGCCTCTTCCACGCACCTCCACTGGTGTCACTCCTTCACTAAACTCGTTCAGTTGCGAAGAGAGCTTCCTTTCTCAAGTCTGCTTTTAAATATTGTTCAAATTTTAGTGTATGTTCTCGATTAGCAGAGACTTGTGCGTGAACAAGTTTAATTAAATTTTAATCTAATTCAGATTAAATAATGGTGTTATATCCTAAAATTAAATGAAACTTGGACAGCTGAGCATTATCTAACAAGATTTTTTTGCGCGCACGCGCACACACACACACACACACGCACACACACACACACACACGCTCACACGCATACACAAATGCGAGTGTTTATATACTTGGACCAAAAAAATAATTTTATTATCAAAGTGTAATTCCCTTACTCCTAAACCCTAAGGTCAAACCCTAATCTGAACCCCATCCCAAATCCTTACCCTAAGCTTTACCCTTTCCGAAACTATAGCCTGCTAATCCCCCAGTGACCCTAAATTGACCCTTAATTTAACATGAGAACTTAAACTACAGCCTAATTCTGGTACTAAACCTTAAAATTGAATTTATTCCTGACCATAAGCCCTTTTGCAAGGCAGGACCTAAACCCTTACCCTCTTGTGGGTTACCCAACTTGTTATTGTTGGGAGGTCTTTTAGCACACACACACACACACACACACCACAGCTGACGAATCACACAACACTGCTCACTGGTATCTCACGATATCACGACTCATGCCCTTTCTCTGACTTTGTCCATTGCTTTCAACAATGGACATATTCTTCCTTTGAGAGAAAATAAACCTCACAAACTTTTAATTTTTCTCAGGAGTGAAGCCTCTGGTGGAAAAACATATTTGACCCTTGGCAGAGCATATACAACTGGAATAATGATGTTTAACATTTAGGTAAATCATTGTATGAATAACACCCAGATATTTTAATTCAAATCTTCACCCATCGCTTGTCTTTCCTTTTGGCTGGGGATTGTATTTGGGCCTGTTTTGTTTTTTCCTCTAAATGGAGTCTGTTTTGTCATTTACTGTGAACTCAATCTCATTTGCCACTTTGGTTCTTTGTCAATGAATTCAGCTCTTCGATGATGTCAGGGGGCATCATTGGAGTCGGCTGTCTGCTACACAGTGATAAGTCCTGTGCTTTACTCTTGTGTGTTCATTCTAGCTAGTCAGTTTAGCACAGAGCTTTGCCCAAGCATTGAATGTGCAAGAAAATATGTTCACTGCCAATACTGAGGAAATTATTTAACATTGTTAAGCCTGTCATGAGGCAGGACTCTGGAGTAGTGGATGGCATTATGGTCTCACGGCAAGATGGCTATGGGTTCAAATCCTGCCTCAGCCTTTCTGTGAGGAGTTTGCAGGTTCTAAGGGTGTTCGCTTGGGTTTTCACCCAGTGAAATGCATATCATGCTAATTACTCGGGCTACATTTCAACCAATTCTCATACCAACTCGTCATATAATGATGCTACCCGACCAAGCGTCAATACTGTATGCAACAAAAAAGGAGGGTTTTTGGCATCATTATTTACCATTTGGGGGGTAGGGTTCGTTTTAAAACTGGCATCAAATAAGGACACCAAAAGCCTCTCTTTTATCATATATTAATGCTTGGTCAGCGTCACTACATAATGGGCTGGGACACGATGTGCCAGGATGAGACTTGGCTGGACCTAAAAGGTCCTCGAGTCTAGGTCTACTGTTTCATCTATCTGTCTGTCTGTGTGTCTGTCTATTTGTCTATCTGTCATCTACATTGAGAATTGGAAACCACCCTAAAGTGTTTAGGTATTTGGTCATAAAATCAAGGCTACGCACGAGGTCACTACTCGTTCCATCTAGGTCGATTGTAGCCCGAGTGAATCCCCACTTGCCGTCTAGTTGCTGCCTAACTGCTAAAACCTCACTTTTATGGTCTTGCTGTTAATTAACTAAATTTTTTGACATTTGTGTATCCTATATTGTGCTTATTTATCTTATTATTTATTTATTTACTTATTTTTACTTGTGCTTTTTATGGTAAAGCGCTTTAAGCTACATTTTATGTCATGAAAGGTGCTGTATCAATAAAGTTTATCATTATTATTATCCCCTGCCAACACGAAGTGGGAGGGGGATATAGGTTTGACCTCCGTCCGTCCGTCCGTCCGTGTGTGCGTCCGTCCGTCCGTCCGAGATAAAGGGGACAGCTTTACTCAGAAACTACTACAGATACAGTAACCAAATTTGGTGTGTAGCTTCAGACCATAAAGGCCTTGATTGAGTTCGAAAATGAGAAGCGCACGATTGGCGGGGGATGTTGTAGACCATGTCGACTTGTTATTATTATTATTATTATAACATGCACATAAGTGTGAGTGAATGGTGATTAGGTGCAAATATGGATGAATTTATAGACTTCATTCTGAAAATGACATTTAAAAACTTGCTACGCTACATGATTCAGGTGTGGAGTAATAAGGAAATGTTCAGGTTAAACTATAATCAAAAAAATGTTCCCTATTTTATTTTTTTACATTCACTATGGAAACTGAATGAAAGGGAAATAAATGCATTTGTGTTTTATTCTTTCATTAATTTTTAACATATTATTACCCGGAGCAAAACTCGCTCGAAATATTATAATTCATTAAATTAATATCACTGGGGCAACATTCACCCAATTCAATTACTTTTCAGATCAATATTAAATTTATAATCTTTCCTCCTGGCATGTTATGGCCAACTTCAGGAACAAGGATGAATATTTTACACCTCATAATAATAATATTTAATTAATTGATTAAACTACTCTAATAGGTAATACTACAAACTATATATGCATCATCAATCTAAAGAATGGCATGGGCTGTGTATATTTAATAAGTTATGCTGATTAATGCTGTTTGTAGCCTACAGTGTAGATATAAAGCAACAGTAATGCGAATAAAGTTATCGTAGCCAGCACTGATGAGTGTATTTTTTCTATTGCACAGTATGTGCTAAGTTTATGAAGCTTTTCATTGGATTGAAAAACACAAGTTCATTTGTAGTTCTTTCAAAATTCTTCGCTAGACCAACACACCCGACAAGAGATTATCCGTATTACATGATCAAAGCAGGCTCTTAGTGTTTATAAGTGAGCTGTCTTATATTAGTTGCCTTCATCATGTAAACTCCAGAAATGGACAGCAAATGCTTACCTAAGCTGAACTTTGAATTCAGTTATTCTCACACTGATTGGTTTGTCTTTCACTCTCAAAGGAAATTCAGGCTTGATATTTGTGATTTGTTTTTTTTTTTTTATGCTGCCTTCATCAGTGCAGTGCTTGTAAAATGATAGAAACGTGATGGTGCTAAAATCCAACCTTGCATTCCCTTTTTCTAATAACTAAACTGAATAGCAAAGTCGTGTCAGTTAGCCGTTGGACTGGTTAGGACTTCTCTGGCCAGTTGACAGAAACTTAATGTACATAATAAGTTCAAAGTAAAGATTAGAAGTTACCATGCTGCGAGTGCTCACTGACGGCTTGCATCACAAAATCACATTTTATGCCTATCGGTGCTTCATTATGTTCAAACAAGCGAGAACCGTGATGGTAAATCCAAATTGCGATATCCAACAGAAAATCTCAGTGGCTGCAAGTCTTACACACTGAGCGGACAGTCAGACACTTTTTTTAATAGTTTTTTTTTCTTCTTCATTGACCGAGCTTTTTTCAGGTGAATGTTTTTGCCATGTTCAGTCGTAATGCCGCACACACCACATGCAGTTCATGAAAAGATATGGCCCACTAAGGAGGGAGAAAGACTTAAGTCTTCCTGAACTCTCAATGCAGAATTGCAAGTTTTTCTCTGCTTCTGTTCCATACACTGCAATGTATTGCCGCACTGTCCAGTGTGTGTTCCTGCTCTCATTCATTGTATTCGGACATATAGCGCCCTCCCTTATTATTGGCACCCCTGGTTAAGATGTGTTAAAAGCCTTAAAATAAATTACTTTTTTATTGCAGAAGCATATTCTCACACTAAAAATTGTAGAAAAATGTAACCTTCAACTCAAGTGAATTTTAAGGGAAAAGAAAATCCCTGACTAAAAAATAATTATTTTTCATAAAATCACCTGTTTCTCTATTATTGGCACCCCTAACAATTCCTAGGAATTTAATGTAATTGAAGTATTTCTGTCATTTCTTCAGTAGTTTACAAGGTTGATCAGAGTATCTAGGAACAATTCATTGGTAATTCATCACTTCCTGTTTCCCTGGGGCATAGATATGACGTGACACAGAGGCCATTTCTCTTATCCACTTTTCAACATGGGAAAGACAAAGGAACACACCATTCAACTAAGGCAGATATTTGTCGACCTTCACAAGTCAGGCAATGGCTACAAGAAAATAGCCACTCACCTGCATCTGCCCATATCTACTGTCAGAGGATTCATTAAGAAGTATAAAACAACTGGAACAGGGGTAAACAAGCCTGGACGAGGACACAAGGTCATTTTGCCACCACACACAGTGAGGAGGATGGTAAGAGAAATAAAAAGTTCTCCAAAGCTCACTGTTTAAAATTGCAACAAATGGTAGCATCTTGGGGTCACAAAGTCTCTAAAACAACCATCAGGCGCTATCTACATGCCAACAAGCTGTTTGGGAGGCATGCACGGAAAAAACCTTTTCTCACGCACAATCATAAACGCAAACGTCTTGAGTTTGCTAAGCAGTTCTGGGACTTCAACTGGGATTGTGTGCTTTGGTCAGATGAGACTAAGATAGAGCTTTTTGGCAACAAACACTCTTAGTGGGTCTAGCTCAACACAAAAGATGAGTATGCAGAAAAGCACCTCATGCCCACTGTGAAGTATGGGGGAGGATTGGTGATGCTGTGGGCCTGTTTCTCTTTCAGAGACCTTGAAAACCTTGTTAGGGTGCATGGCATCATGAACACTTTGAAATACCAGAACATTTTAAATCAAAATCTGGTGGTCTCTGCCCGAAAGCTGAAGATGTCGTCACTGGGTCTTTCAAGATAATCACCCTAAACATGTGGCCAAATCTACACAGAAATGGTTTACCAGACACAGAGCTCCTCCCATGGCCATCTCAGTCCCCAGACCTCAACCCCATTGAAAACCTGTGGAGTGAGCTGAAGAGGAGAGTGCAGAGGAGAGGACCCTGGTCGCTGGATGATTCAGAGAGATTGTGCAAAGAGAAATGGTCGAAGATCCCTCTTTCTGTATTCTCCTGTCTTCTGAAACATTATTGGAGAAGATTAGGTGCTGTTTTGTTGGCAAAAGGGGGTTGTACAAAGTAGTAACATCAGGGATGCTAATAGTTGTGGGACACATGATTTGATGTAAAAGAATTATTTCTTAATGTGGGATTTTTTTCCCACTGAATAAATGCACTTGAATTAAAGTTTGGATTTTCCTCTTTTTTTCATTGTGGTCCTGTGTTATTTAGAAAAAAACACAATTTATTGGAAGCTAAAGAACACATCTTAACCAGGGGTGTCAATAATTATGGAGGACGCAGTAGATCTAGCCTCCCCTCCGACATTGGTCAGGAATAAGCAGGCTAGATAGTGAATAAAAGGATGTCCAAATTCATATTTCATTTGCGTTGCTTGCCGACAATGTTTGCTTTACTCTCTGCATCCAAAACCCTCATAGCTCCCTGAGACGGCAGTGTCACTCAGCAGATGTGCTGTGATCCCATGCATGTGATACAAACTCCAGATTATGCAACACAAAACAATATAAATAAATAAAAATTTGCTATTTGCTGGAGCCTGTGATTCTATTCGTACCGCTGGAAACTAGAATTTCACACTGAGCACTCTGCACATTTCTGCCGCATGGGTGCAGTGACACAGAAGTCTTATTTTTGGCTCTATACAGTAGATCTCACTTTTGACCCACCAGCAATCAACCAATTATGCTGGGAATCACTGGTGGCCAAAGAGTAGGCGGACTGCCTTACCACTGTGAATGCATGTAATGCTCAGGACATTTCAGTGCGTTCCAAGCAGATGCAGGCTAGACTTTAGGAAATATAAAGTGTGACACATAAATAGTTGGGGATTGACTGAATTTACACTAAAAACTATTGACTTAAAACACATATTTGACTGGTATTTACTCTAAAAACACATATTTCTGCTACCTTTTTCTTCCCAGGAAAACAAAAATTTTGACAAAGATGACAGATAATTTCAATTTATTTCTGGGTTTTTCAATGGGATGAGAAAATTGCACTTGTCAAGCACCTGGTGACTTGAAATAAGCAAAAATTTTCTACTCCAGACAGGGATAAAAAAGTGAAGTTTCATCATAAGTTTGAAAGAATTGTTCAGACACTTTCTGCATAGGTTCTGCGCTGCAGCTGCATTAGATCTTACAGTAATGAACACAAGGGGAAAAGCTTTCCCAGGCCCAAGAAAAAGGATAAAACAAAATAAAATCATTCTTCTGGCAGATCTAAATGAATAACAAAAGTGCATGCATACGTTTCCAACGTACAATCCTATAATCGCACCTCATGTGAGGGAAATGCACGCCTCACCTTTCCCAATTTAATCCTTGCCCTTACTTATCACATTTTCTATTTCTACTGCCCTTCCTATGCCACCGTTTTCGATGATGAAGGAGTATTCATGAGATGGAAAAATATTTCTTTCAGCTGAGCACTCCCTCCCTGTTTCTCCTTACGCTGACTGTGGCCACATATTTTGCAATCCAATGAGACCCGCTGGGTTTGTGTCAGTGTTTGCTGACCCGAGATGGTTTTGGAAATGCTGTACAATGTTAGATTTAGATTAAGGACTGAAAGTAAGCAGCTGCACAAAGATTTATCTCGATCACTGCGTTGGTCAGTTGTCCTAACTCTGTCCAGAGAAAGCCAGTGTGGGTGCCGTCATTAATTTTCACCAAGCAGTTACACATCTGATTTGACTAATTAGTCCTAGTGTCTATTTTATCAAGCTTGGTTCTGCAGTATACAGTGTTTTATCTAATTTCAGCATGTGACAGTAGTTTTGTGATTTACTATAGTCACATGACCACCAGGCTATTAACCGCTTAGATTGACTTTTGATCTCAGGTTTTTCCTAAGTAGATTCAACTTTAAAAAAGCTTTTTTTTTCATATTGCAGGACAATGCCAGTTGCATATTCTGTATTGGCTGGTCGCAGCGCCTCACGAAAGCTACATCACACTAATACAGAGAGAAATATTCAAACCCGAGATGCCACGTTTACATGACATCATGTAATTACATTAGATTACATTACTAGCATTACATCAAAGGGAAAATATCTAGACCATCATTTAATTCACATTTCCCTGCAACTCACAAGGACATATTCAGGATAATTGCAGACAATGAGCTCTAAACTAGAATTTAAAAAGGCCTGAAGTTCTTCAGGTTTGGATGCAGCTGCTGCACTTGACGCGCCCATGTATGGATTCGTTGGTTTTATGGGGTCAAGATCACCTAGGTCACGATGGGACGTTATCATTGACCGTGTTGCATTTTGCAATACAGCACACACAGAACTGGGTATTTTTTTTTCTGCCAGAACTGTATATCATTCAAGAATCTTTGGCATACTGATAAATTTCATTTTGATCACCGACTGTATATTAGTCACAAAGTTTTGCCGCAATCAATATTTAGGATAAAACGCTGTACTAGAAAATGCTTCGGAACATAGTCTTGTTAAGTAGAATCAGGCATGTAATTGCTTGGTTGAAGTTAGGCCTGCCTATTTGCGTTTTCTGGTTATGGTTGAGAATCCTCGGTTTCAGAGATACTGCTGGTACCAGATTCTTCCCAGTTCAGCACGTTGTGGATGTCCTTCACAATATGGTGGCTAGCATTACCTTTCACGGTTTGCATACAAATTTCATGCTACTGAAAGAAATTTGCAAAGAGTTGGTCTGTTGGGGACCTTTCATTGAAGGCTCAGATGATAAGTTAAATCGATTAACAATTTTTTAATCAATAAAACACATTTTGTGTTGTTAAATAAGCATTTTCAAAGATGGAAAGAGTAGCCGTTTCTGGTCTGCAACGATAGGAAGATGCAGCGATAACAGATTTGTTGTGTTTCCTCTTACTAAGTTCCATTTTATAGGCTTCTGGGATTTTTCAGCTAGTATATTGACTTACTGTAACCTCTTCCACCCAATTCAATCATTATAATGGACTTCTTGTCTTATCACTTACAGTATATCCATTACCATATGTAAGCCTGTTGAGGAAGGGTGCTCCGTATGGACGCCTACAGTCTGGTTTGTCCACATATTTATTCTAATTAGAGAGGTTTTTTTTTTCTCTCACCTCTGCTTGAAGGTTTGGGGTTTTTCTTCCTACGGGAAGTTTACTTTTGCCCATATTGGGGTTTATGTTCAGTGTTTGCCTATCTGCTACTCTGTGAGGCATCTTTGTGACCGTCTGTGTAAGGCAATATACAAATGCAGTAAAACTGGGAATTTTATTGTGAGATACTGCTGCTTCAGTTGGCAGTCTCTTATACCAGTTTACTTGCAAATATTCTGTATTGCCAGTTCGACACAGCTTCCACATTTGATTTTAGATTCTCATATCGCTCCTTAGTCGTTCATTCTCTTCTTCGAAGCAGGAAATATGAGCCATTAATGATACCATGTTGAGTTTGGCCAGATACCTCTCTTTAGTCTCAAAAATTACTCCTGTTGCTAATTGTCCTGTATAACTCACCTGTGAATATTTTTTTTATCTCCGCAAGTGAATTGGATGAAACATATCAGACAAAATTAAGGATTGCAATGTTGTCTCCCCTGCTGATGAACAGCAAGCTGTGAGTGGGAAAATTTTCTTCTGGGAAGCTTCTCTAGCTTACTTAGCAGGGCACTCACGTTTACGGCAGTTTCTTCATTCAGATAAGACCCAGTGAGTTCCCAGAAGGCCCTTCTGTCACCATCCTCAGGGACAGCCACAACCTGTGCCAGCAAACAGGTGGACCATAATTTTTATAGTGGCTGGAAATGAGAAAGAGAGAGAGAGGGTGATGTAATGAGAAACAATAAGCGATTTTTGAATGGCCTCCTCTGAAGAGAACTGTACAGATCATTACTAAACTGCATGGTCAATCTCTGGTGGCTTCAGAGTGATACATTTGTGTGGCGCTGACCCCTCATGATTGGCTGACTCGAATCAGCTATGGGAAGAAGGAATCACTCGCTGAACCTGAGCATGATAATCAGAGCTCTATTTGGAAAATTGATGGTCCAAGGTTAAGAGCCAATAAACAGGGGCGATGCAGAAGGGGTGGTGTGTCTTGAGAGATTTGGCCAGGGTTCAGAAGCAATGGAGTCAAGTCAAGAGAGAACTAGAGAAAGAATCGAGGAGCCTCGGGAGACAAAGACAGAGGACAAGGGAGACACCAACGAGACTGGAGACAAGCAGGAACTGGGAGAATTTGAGTATGAAAATAAACTGCTGCAAAGTAGACCAGAACACAAAAGCACATATAACGATCTGGTATATAAGCAATGAGACAGGAACCGAAATACAAATAAATTAGGGGGGGGGGGAGGCCAAGGGGGACAAGGAAATGAGACAATCAACTAATTGAGAGAAACCCACAACCAGAAATGCTAGAAACACTATGAAACACAGGCACTGCATTAAAAACGAACAGGATTCTGTAGCAGAAGTCACTGCATAGGCTCTGGAACAGTTCTGTAAACCAGTGTCAGTGATCATAGTTTGTTGCTGCGTCCATGCATGTTAAAACTCTGCCATGTAAAGATTAAACCATATAACAAAATCCAGGAACGCGTTGCCTTTTCTGGGCAAAAGCTCATATAAGATGGACTATGGTGAAGTGGAAACCTATCCTATCCAATTAAATGTGAAATTCTTTTTGGAAATCATGGACTCTGCATCCTTCAGGCTATAAAGGAGAGGGACTATTTCGCTTGGTATCAGTGCGAAGTTCAACAGCCAGCATCCATGATAGTATAATAACAGAGCATCAGAGCAATTGGCATGGGTAACTTTCACATCTATGAAGACACCATTACTGCTGAACAATATATACAGGTTTTGGAGGAACATACACTGCCATCCAGATGTCTTTTTCTGTGAAGCCTTTGCTTATTTCAGCAACACCACGTTCTACAACAACATGGTTCCATAGAAAAGGAGTCTGGGTGCTAAACTGGCCTACTTGTTGTCCAGACCTGTCACCCACTGAAAATATTTGGCACATTATGAAACAAAAAATTTGACAAAGTAGGCCACGAAGCATTGAGCAGCTGAAATCCTACTTCAAGCAAGAATGGAAAAACATTTGGCTTTCATAATTGCAGCAGTTGCTTAACTTACTTCCCAAATGCTTACTGAGTGTGCTTAAAAAAAACATGATGCAGCATGCCCCAGATCCAACTTCTTTGATGCATGCGGCAGGCATCAATTTCAAAATGAGCATTATTTTTTCAAATAAAATTTCTTAGTTTCAATATCTGGTAAGTTGTTTTTGTGCTATTTTCAATTAAATGTATAGTTCAAATTATTTGCAAATTATTGCATTCATTTTCATTTTACACAGCATCCCAATTTTTTTCGAAAGGGGGCTGTATTTTTGCTTGTGTGTCTATATGTGCACGCGTGTGTGTGCGCGCGTGGGCATGTGTGTGTGTGTGTGTGTGTGTGTGTGTGTGTGTGTGTGTGATATATTGTATACGTGACATTAAATTTATTTTTCATGCACTGTGATCCAAAGCCACGCGCTCCACTGGCAGAAATTACTTGGTATGTCTGAGGCTTGTGTGTGCTTGGGATGGATAAGGCCTTATTACAGCAGATAGCAGCTGGATGTAACGCTGTGATTAAAGATGTCTGCCCTGCTCTATATTTACCAGACCAGGCCATCATATTCAAAAATGGAAAAAACTCTGGCCGTGGCATCCATTTTACGGTGAAATGTGTTATGCGCTCCATTGTTTTTCACTGCTTTTGCAGGAAATCAATCCTCAGTGATGTCCCTGTAGCTGCATCATCTGCTAGATTTAAAATGTACCCAGCTCAACCACAAATACACAGTCTGGCACCAATGACTCAATACTTCTCTGGATATTGTTATTTGTTGCCCTTCAATCATTGCAAACACTCGCTCTAACAAGATGCCATTTTGACATGTTTTGGAGGCTGTGGATTTCATGGACTGCCATGTTGCGAGCCATTACCTCCGAATCTATCAGGGCAGGGTCATCGGCTCTGAAATTCCATTTGTCACCGCAGAATTGAAAGCAATAGGAAAATCGACTGCTGGCTTTTTTAATTTTCTGGAACCAGGAAGAGATGCCATAGCCTAATGAGTTTGTGGTTTGCATATCAAATAGAGCCATCATTGATAGCAATATCCCAGCAGATGCTGTATGTACCAGTGATGAAACCAGGAGGTAAGAGATGGAAAACAAATGAAGTAAGCACAAAGCACAAATAAGAATATAGGAAAAGCATTTGTGAAATGCAAATAATGTCAAATGCAAATTCACATTCATGAGCTAGAAGATTTACATGGAGACATGTGCCATTTTGTTTGGCCTGTGATGAGAAATGATGAACTGCCGGTCGTCAAAAAAAGCCATTCCGCAAATGTCGACAGCTTCAGGCACAAATTGCTACGAAACAGCCAAATCATATAAATCAATTCCTTCTTCCACTCGTGAAGCTATTTGAGTTTATCACTGAGCTTAAGCAGGTTTAAACCCTGAGTTTGATTCAATGTTGGGACATACATTTGGACATGAGTGTACTCTATGAAAACGTGTTTTCTTTACATGTTCCTCACACGGATAATTAACCACGGCCACAGAGTTTCAGTTTAAATTGGACAAAAGATTTTCACTGTGCGATTGATTTTTGAGAACAGCACACTTGGGTTAAATGAGACAGGAGGCTAAGAACTGACAGAGAGGAAAATTACCTGGCTCGATAGTAGCATCGTGTTGCATTTTAACGAAAGCGTTCTAATTATGAGCTGCTTGAGTTCCCAGCATACGCCTTGAGCGAGATGGCTTCAGATCACATGCAGATGGCGGTGGCTGTGGGCCAGGGAGGATGGATTTAAAAAATTTTTTTTTTTGTTTACCTAAATTTATTTATTTTTTTAAGATTTTCACCTTTATTTCACAGTTGCAGAGTAGAGAGAGACAGGAGGAAAAATGGGGAAAGACATGCTGCAAATGACCCGAGCCGGAGCCTGGGTCGCCGTGGGAAGGACGCAGCCTTCATGGTACGCGTGCTAAGACCGATGAGCCACTAGGGCACCCCTTGTTTTCCTTAATTTAACTAGTGTAGATCTGTTGAGCACATTTGTATATTTTTGAAAGATGCCCTGGGAGAAATGCCATAGTCGGTAGGGAGAATGAGAGAAGGAAATCAGTCTTCAGCCCCTAGCGAGATTTTGTTTTTAAGGGCTTTGCCCAAAGGCCCCATGTCACTGTGGGCATTTGAGCCATCAACAGTTACCTGTCAAGTTACCCATCACTTCACTACCCTTCCATCCCGTGATGTAAAAAAAAAAAAAAAAACCAAACTGTGGAAGCAAGATGGAAATTGCACCACCTCTAAATTTATTGAGGAATTTCATTAACTTTTGCTCCATTAGAGAGCAATGAGGTGATGTATTGGCCTGGATTCCATTCCAATTTTCCATTTACTAAGTGTCATGTAACTTTCAGTACAAAAAAAAAGAAAATCATTGTGTTTAGTTCATTCGGACTGCAACTGTATCAAACAAATAACACATCTCATTTGATCAATAGTTCCCGCAGAAATTTTGATTGAATTCAGGCGAGAGTCTCTTTTTTTGGCACCTAAACATATACTCTGGTATAAGGGGCTGAGGGATACTTCCTGTATCATAATTTTAGCTGAAGTTTCTTCCTAAATCAGATTATGGCTGGCTTTGGTTCAGGCAAGTTTTATCTTTTTTGCTCAATCTCACTTCACTTTCCATCAGTGTGTTCACTGAAGCACTGGAAAAAATTCTGCCTTCATATTGACAGGAAAGGTAGCGTTGGCAACAGGAGATGGAGCGAGTTCCTGTACTCTGTGAGCTTTAACAACACTTTACGATACGGTCGACATGACTTACACTAGTAGCACCTAAAAACCGAGAAAGTGCACCTTTTCCTGAGAAATTCCTACAAAAACTTTACTCAAAATTTGAGGCCAACTCGGTTAACCTTGGATAAAAATTTTCTGATGTATGAAAAAACATGAGTATTCGCCAAATTTTGTGGGAACTTTGGAATGGTCAGTACTGTAGTTCAGCCTGCTGTGTTTGTGCTGCATATAGGAACTGGCAAAAGGCAGACACCACCATTATATTAAGAACAACAAAAACATGTTCAGTATTCAGAATATATTCAATCTGCAAAAGCACCAATTTACAAACAAATCAGATACACAATGTAAGAGGGCACCTTCAGAGAAACTGAACATAGAGATGTTGTCCAAACTTGAGTAAATCGGACAGACTTCAGGATACCTTGGTAAAATTTTCTGAGGTTTACCAAGTTGGCCTCAAATCTTACACCTCGGTGTATTCTAAGTTTTTGTCGGAAATTCCCGGAAAAGGTGCACTTTCTCGGTTTTTAGGTGCTAGTAGTGTTAGCATTAACAAATATAGTTTCTAGCAGCCTCCTACTGAAAAGGTAGCTTGTACGTCATTGCCTCATACTAAAAACAATGATGTTACCACAAACCTCCGGAGTCATACTGCAGTCCCAAATGGTCCTAGTTTGCACTGCTTTTCAATTTGCTGCGGTATGAGCAATTCATTTACGTCACTGATTGGTTTTAGAGCATACAAACCATGTTACCAGGGCTTTAATTGGCTGTTGACTGAAAGGAAATTGTTTCAAAGTGGTTTGAGGGGGAGCCGATTGTACAATTGACGATGAGCCACTTGGTTGCTTTTATAAGATGAGGAGAACTGAAAGAAGGCTTGGAAAACCTGCTGTACCCAAAAATTTACTCATAAATATTTTGCTTCCTGGAAGAGACAACAGGGAGGAAAACTAGAAATTAAAGTAAGATGTTAGAGTAACGCCCTCTAGTAAGACAATCCAGCTCTGACTGAGACAAAACCAGCAACCTACGCAGACAGAATAATCAAAGTAATTACACCTGATCCCTCGCAGGGGATAACGAGAAACAGGAATAACTCACAAGAATGCTGGAACAGGGGAAGAACCAATCAAACAGAGGAAACTTTGAATACCTGCTGAAACTGCTACCCCAGCTGGGCTGTAGAGTGTTAGCGCTTCATTTACTAAAGCAGTTGAGGGTGAGCAGGTCCACTGCCTGAACTGTGATGAGATGCTGATGCAATGTTGTTGTCTATTTGCAAATTGCTTACCCACAATGCATTGCACTAGATGGAACACGGATAAATAAAGCAAACATTGACACAGGGCCTTATACCATAGGAAATCTTGCTCTGCATAATTGTCAAATGCAATTAAATGGAATGAACGGATGCAAGATGATTAGGGAACAGGACGTGTAATCAGCGCTATGCAGATGAGGCTCTGCTGGTGTCATCTGATTCAATTAGCATCTTGTCTTATCAATGGATCAATTGACGTGTAATTTTTGTGTCCTCCAAGTCACTCAGGACTGTGTGTGTGTGTGTGCTTGTGCGTGTATGTGTTTGTGTCTGTGAGGACCCACACATGCGTGCTTGAATACTTGTGTTTGCATTTAAAAAACACAAGGTCTTGAATCTGCCAGTATAAGGCTAAATCATAAAAACCGCTTGGAGATGTTTTTTTAATCTTTGCCATCTACGTGTCAGATTTGTTCTGTCTAGAAACATTTACTGCTTTATCAAGGAGTAATCTTAATTTTGTGGTGCAGTCATTGCTAAACCACTCGCAGAGCAATTAGTACCGGCACTGCAGGTACGGTGTCAATCTGGTGAATGATTCCTGCTTCGTTGGCAATTTTTTCTCACCTAATTAGCTTATAATGTTATTGGGAAACAAAGTTTAATGTAAAACAATATTAAGATAACATCACATAAGGATCGAAAAGGCAACGGTTGCAGAGTGTTTTGAAATTGAACAAACCTCGTTGAGGTGGCATGGGTCAACTGCCTTGCTGAATTGTAATTTCTGCTGCTGAGCAATGTAGTGAAACGCAAAAACCTCTTAAGAGCGGGGCATCGCATGTGAAAGTTATGATGGCTTTTGCCCAAGGCGGACTTCGGGCATGAGTAACACTGCTGTAATTGCGTACAGGGGATATGGGATATCAGAATTGACTGTCAGGCTGGGTCAAATCGGGTGCTATCTCCCAGGCAGTAGGCATAATTAACAAATTGGAATTCAGCCTGTCGTTCGGACTTTATTGCCAGACTGCAGACTGGTAGCCAGGATGATGTGGCATTGGATTGGGAAACAGTCAAGGTTTGTCCCGCAGTGCATTGCGGCTCAAGTCTCACAGATTAGACAGCCGACTCCGTCTTGTGTAATTGAATTGAGTTAGGGAGAAGAGAAGTGCTTGCAAAACATCCCGCTGTCAAGTGCACTTTTAATTAAGACACGAACGGGGCTCTTCCAAGATTCCCTGCAGCTTTGCAGCAGAGGACAGAAAATACCTTTATTCAATTAGCACTTGGAATGAGAACACTTTGTCTGTCTTATGAGACAATGCATCTGGATTTGTCCATGAAGGCTTTCAACCAACTGTCTAAAAATCAAAGGCATAGATTTCGCAGCTGAGGTATGCAGTGAAGTGAATGATTTGAAGATACATTTATGTGTCACTAATTCAGATCACGCAGATCACAGACAAAGCAGTAAGGGCATATTTAATAAATAAAATTTTGGAGTTATATTAATCATGAATGAAGAGGACAGTCCGAGTTCAGTCAGGGGCAAAGTGGAACACTAAGGGTCAGGCTAGACAAAATAGGAAGGACTGGTCCAAGGTCAGTAGCCAGCATGACTACCAAATAGATCAGGGCACGCTGGGCAGATGTACACCCTCGGACTTGGATGAAGAAGGAACTGGGAGAAGCAGGGCTAGCCAGAACCGCAAGCTCTAGGAATGGAATCCCTAATAAATAAAAACATTGCAGCTTGAGTTTGAACATCAAGATGGTCAACAACAGTGCGGCAAAGGGGAAACAAATGCCAAGAACTTAAATACATAAAGTCAACATTTAATGAAGTGGGAACGAGTGCGCAAAGCTCTAGGAGGAAACAAGGGCAGGGGTAATGAACAAGACAATAATTGAATATCAAGGAATAATCAACGAAATAAAACTGAAATGGATGGCAAGACTGCAGAGAATACAATTAATGCAACATTCAGGACATGAAATTTATAAATTTATTTTTATTTGCTTGTTTGCCACGGAGGCAAAATTATGTTGGACATTTGTAAAATGTTCCTGTGATTGTTATTTATCATGCACTCCAAAGTAAAATTTTAAACAACCAAAATGCTTGACTCATTGAAATAATTTTATCTACGGGCTATCTGATTCTAGTGGAATTTCTCCTATTAAATCAAGGATCAAACTCCTCTTGACTCATAATGTTGTATCAAAATGCAGTTATAATAAATTAGATAAAATCATTTCTATTTAGGCAGTGCTGATTTGATTTTGATTTCCCTGAAGTATCACCGGATTCCCAGAATTATAGGCGGCTACCTCTCTGGGCATTAAAATACAGCCGTGATCATTGCAAGGTTCAGAAATCAATTTCTTTATAATGGGTTTCTTCTCAATAGATCACCTCAAGCCTCAATCTCGCTGCGCTTGTGGACTGTGAGAATTGCCCGTGGACAGGTCTCGGAGAGAGTGGCGAAGAGCCGGAAAAACGCTCTGACAGGCAGCTTGCTGGCACCGGCGTTGTGTGGGTGTGGGCCCAGATGGCTCCTAGGATGCCAGGAGCAAGGAGTGCTTTGAAGCAAAAATATGTCACATACTGACTTTTCTCCCCGAATGACTGACTTTGTGTATTTAGGATAGTAATTTCACACATTCTACAGTACTTTCACACTTTGTTCAGAGCCGCCGCTAGTGTACTTTGGCTCTGGTGCAAACTGACAGAAATTGGCCCAAAACAGAGGACAAAATCATAATATAGCAAAGTATATGCAGTAAAACTGAGTCAATAGTAACTTTAACCCTTTGGCATAAGGAAGACTTTGTGAACAATACATGGCAATAAAGAAATTTCTAAATGGCAAAAAAAGAAACAAATTGACAGTTTTAGAGTGGCCTCATCACAGTCCTGACTAGCATCTGTCAGAGATTGTGTGGCATAGCCTAAAATAGGCTGTTAACCCTTTTGTCAACTGCAGTCAGAGGGCAGGCCGCTAGAAATAATTGCATTTTTATACTGTCAAATATCGCTCTACATTGTAGAGCTACGTATATATCCTTTTATAGTGTAAGGACTCAGTATTCTATCCCTGTAAGCAATTTTATGATGAAAATACTGCAGCAAAAATATTATTTCATATTGTGTCATAGTGACCCTCATCCTCATTATGCAGTCCCATATGTTTGATTGTATAGCATTTTTCAGATCTGTCCAAATACGTAAATATTGATGTTCAGTCCAGCAATCAAAACCCATTATAATTTTTTTATCCGTAAAAAAATCAAGCATGGACAAACATCACCAGAACTGCTTTGGCATTAAAATATCTGTTGTGCATCTTGTGGCTGATCTCATGCTCTTAGCATCATAAAGTGGCATTTGGGCTGATGCCCTGGGTGTCCAAGTAGATACACTTAAGGACACCTTTCACGTCAATTCTGAATATTGGAGGTAGCATCAGTCTTTGGTGGCATCGGTAAACATGAGAAAAAGATTTATCTGGCGAGAATTTAACCCAGAGCTGTTCATTTACAAGATGGATGCACCAACTAGTATGCTACGAAGCTTGCACCTGATCGTGTGGTGTAAGTTCTTTCTGTCCCTAAGCATATCTGTCACCTAAATACCCCTCATTCCAAACCCAGCCCGAATCCTAAATTTAATAAAGTCGTTTTGGTGCCTAAACCAAACCAAGTGGTTGCAATGCCTAAAAGTAACCTAAGCACAACCAGATTGTCTCAGTGCCTTAGCTTAACCCTAACCCTAATTCTAACCCCAACCCTAAACATCACCGAGCAGTTTTAGCGCCCAAACCTCTCCAAGTTGTTTCGGTTGGTAAAAATAACTGTTAAACAATGCCGTCGAATTGCACTGAATGCACTATTTTCCTTGTATATCAACATTTAGGGGGGAAAAAAGTTTAACAAAATGATGAGTAGGGATCAGATCACGTTGGCATGTTAATGAATTTCACCATAATTAGCCTTTATTTCACTCATGGTGTAGTGCTTTAGATTGTACAGTAGCCCTTATGAAATAAGTGCTGCCAATGGCTATGATGTACTGATCTAAAAAAAAAAGGTGAGTGTTCTAGCCAATCAGTTCTCACTCCATTATACATTATCAAGAAAATCAACTATTATTTTACACAGACAGCCAGTGGTCTGGAACTTCCAAAAGAGGGATGCGGATGGTTGTCAAGGGATTGCGTTTTATGACAATTAATAGTTTCAATACTTTCTGAGAAGTGGGGATTTTGTCAATGAAGCAGAGGAGTTTTGGAGGCAACTTTTACGCATATGCAATCACACACCAGTGCTGGGGATTGTGAAAGTATATTGAAGTGAGAATGCAGCAATAAGGGAAGAAACAGATGGAAAAAAAAGTTGTAAAACTACTGTGAATCTGAGTATAAGTGTGACTTTGAGAACCGGGAGATTTGTAGTCTCCAAAAATGTTTGTTGAAAAATGGACGAACAGTGCTGTGAAAAAAAAATCCTTAAAATATTCATTTTTGGTTACAATATCATAATATTTGAACCTGCAGTGGTTTAGACATCTGGCGGTAGCTTTTTTACTGTACTTTTCAAATTCAGTGAGGCCTATTCAGAGCAACTCAGGGCCAGAAGAAAACAGAATCATTTTCTGTCCAACAAAAATGTATTTCTATTCAATTTAGGTGAAATTCCCAGTAATTCTGACCTCTTGAGAGCAATCTAGTGAGTGTCACTTTTTTGAAGAGACCATGATTACGTCTGTAGTCAAAGTATATGTCTGTAGTCAAACAGCAAGCATGTTAGTTTGGGTCTAAATTCACAAAAAAAATAAATAAATAAATATGGAAGGACGTTAAGGGGGTAATGCTCAAAAACTCTCCAGTTTGGCTGCATTTAAACAACTTGATTGCAGTTTTTTCCACAAAGGGTGGAGCAAACAGTTATTAAGTTCTGAGGCGCAATTGCTTTTTCACATACGTAATATAAGTTTTGAACATCTACCTTCAATTAATGACTGTTTAAATGCTACATTTCAACTCCTTCCCCACCCCCTTTCAGCATTTCTGATGCCATCCACTGATTTTTCGATACACACATTTATCGAAAGACTTGTTACCCTCAACCTTCCCCCCACCTCCACCACATCGAACAGTGCGAACATCGATTGCTGGAATATCTGATCTATGGCTGGGGAAACATTTTGTTTCAACTGACTAAAATCTTGTCCATGGTGGGGAATGGGTTCAAATAATTTTGATGATCCAAAACATTTTAATTTTTACAAATAAGGAAGAATCGTCAAAATCACAAGGTCTTATTCGCAGTATCCTAGTAGTTATCAGGCATCCACTGAAACCACACGGTGTCTTTGAGTCAAGTTAAGGGACCTTATGAGAATAAATTAGCTAAGGGCATAATTCATCACCCCCTGTGATTGGGCCTGTTGTTGTTGTTTGAACCCCTGCTGTGTGATGTAGCAGGGAGTATCCTTGCATAGTTTCATTCCTTAAAAATATCACCAGGAAAAATTATTGGTGCTCACAATAAATAAATGATAAATCACTATTGTTAGCAAAATGTAATGCATTCCGTATTCAGCATTAAAATCCTATTTTTTGACTCATTTTTATGTGCTTTGCCAAGGCGGGCTCTGTTCCACATAAATTTTGTGATTGATTAATTTTCATTATTTTTTTTAACATTAATTCCACTTTCCATTTCATTGCTTCACCACTGAGCTTGCGTGTCATAACAGATGGTAAGATTGCATCTCTTCAGATCTGTGACGCAGAGATACCTGAATTCTTTTGGATAGTAGTCAAATGGTCTGCCCCTTTCCCAGAAATAAAAAAATAATGAGTAACATTGTTCAAATGTCACTTTTCCAAACATGCCTTTGAACCAAAAAAAAAAAAAAATGCTGTGCAAGTTTCATGCTATTTGCCTTTTTCAGTACATCATCGGGTCTTGGAAATTAATGCCATGGGAAGGTTTTTATCGAAACCTGCCATTTTTGATGTTTAATTAAGCAACTCAAGGGAATGGAATCACGTTTCATTCCTCTTGCTAATTAACCCAACAAATCTGCCAAACCGTGCTGTTCACATGTAAATTATTGTAGAAATATTCTTCCTGCATAAATGTTGGTACAGTGGTTATACACTTGGATTTTATGACCATGAATGCTCACGTATTCTTTGCAAATTATTCTTTTCTTTTTTTACTGGACAGAGAAATTACTTCCTTGCCTCTGTTTTGTTATGGTTTCTTAGACGAGTAAATTCTCTGTAAAGTTGTCCAATCATTTGTCCTTAAGCTGAACTGACATACAAAAAGTGAGGCAATGAAAAATACTATTGCTGTGCAAAATTGAGCACAATTTTTTGGCTTTTACCATTATTATTAATTCAAATGGACGTTTGCATTTAATCATCACCTTCTTACTCCTTTTCCACATTATTGAAGATGTACTGTACATTTCACTTTTTCACTCTCTGCTCCCTTTCCCGATTTCTTCTATTTTAGCTTATTTGTCATAATTAAATGTTATAGATTGCTCAACTAATTTTAATGTAAGACAAAGACAATGTGAGTAAACACAAAATGCAGCCTTTACATTTTTTCTTGATCATTTCATTTATTGAAGGCCAAAACCTAAACCACCCTTGTAAATAGTAATAATAATAATTATAATAATAATAAAAATAATAATAATTTCCCCCAGCCCCCTCAATAACAAAGTAACTGGTTGTGCCGCCCTTGGTGGCAACAACTGCAATCAAGCATTAGCAGTAACTGGCATGAGTCCATTACCTTGCTGTGGGGGGAATATTGGCGCACTCTTCATTGCAAAATTGTTTTGACACCACCATTCTGGAGAGTTTGGAGAATTTAATGCCTGTTGAAGGTTGTGCCACTGCGTCTCAATAGGATTCAGCTCTGACTGGGCAACTTTAAAGCCTTCATTTATTTTCTTTTGAGTCATTCAGAGGTAGACTTAATTGTGAGGTTTTGATTATTGTCCTGCTGCATTATCCAACTACACTTGAGCTTTAGGTCACAAACTGATGACGAAAAATTCTCCCTCAGAACTTTGTGGGAAGAGTAAAATTCATTAGTTATGGTAAGTGGCCCAGATCCTGAACAGCCAGGCAGATAGACAGCCCCAAACCATCACATTACCACGTCTGCGTTTGATGGTATAACATTCTTATTGCGGAATGCTGCGCTAGGTTCACACAAGATGTAATTGGGACCCATGTCCTCCAAAAAAGTTCTACCTTTGACTTATCAGTCCACAGAAAATTATCCCAAAAGTCTTGGGGGTCATCAAGATGCGTTCCTTTTAGTCTGCAGGGGTTTTGCCCTGCAACTCTCCTATGGATGCCATTTTTGCCCAGTCTCTTTTTTTAGGAATTGTGAACACCGACCTCAACTGAGGCAAGTGAATCCTGTAGTTCTTTAGATGTTAGCCTGTGTTCTTTTTTGTCCTCCCGGATAAGTCTTTGATATGCCCTTGAAGGAATTTTGGTAGGACGGCCACTCCTGGGAAGGTTCACCACTACAAGATTTCTCCATTTGTAGATTATGGCTCCCTGTGGGTCGCTGGATTCCCAGTCTCCCAGAGCCTTAGAAATGGCTTTGTTACCCTTCTTAGGCTGATAGATTCCACGCTCTTTTGCTGTACATTTGGTAGCCAGTAGACATGCAAACCACTGCTGCAGCTTGAATAGAGATAGTACCCTTAATGTCAAAAAAACAAAAACGAGTTGGAAAAAAAGTTTGTGTAATTGAGAATCATGACAATGACTGCAACGGTCATTCGGACGAACCGGCGGGGAGATTTGTTTATTATTTACGCAGAGTGGTTTCGAATTTTGAATGGCTGAGGTTTAAAAAAGATGAAATGCATTGTTTTGTTGTAAAGATTATGGTTCGGATCTCGCCGGTAACAGCGCGTTTGCAACTGAATCCAACCCCAGTCAACACGTGATGTCATATCACATAATATATCACAACTGTGATATTAGCCTGTGAGCTCAATGTGATATCACTCTGTTGTCACAATTATGTCATACATGTGACATCACACTGTGATAGTAATATGACATCCTCGTGATGTCATCATTGTGTCACAACTGTGACATCAGATTTCTGTATTACCATGATAACTATGTGATGCCATCATTGTGTCTCAACTATGATGTCACACTGTGACATTAAAATGATAACTATGAGATGTCATCATGGTGTCTCAACTGAAACATCACACTGTGATATTAACATGATAACTACTATGCCTCAACTACGATATCACACTGTGATATTACTTTGATAACAATGTGATGTCATCATTGTGACTCAACTGTGACATCACACTGTGATATTAAAATAATAACTGTGATGTCATCATTGTGTCTCAACTATGATGTCACACTGTGATATTAAAATGATAACTATGAGATGTCATCATTGTGTCTGAACTGTGACATCACACTGTGATATTAACATGATAACTATGTGATGTCATTACTATGCCTCAACTACGATATCACACTGTCATATTACTATGATAACTACATGATGTCATCATTGTGACTCAACTCTGACATCACACTGTGATATTAATATGATAACTATGTGATGTCATCATTGTGACTCAACTGTGAAATCACGTGATGATATTAATATGATAACTATGTGATGTCATCACTGTGTCTCAACTGTGACCTCAAATTGTGATATTAACGTGATGACTATGTGACGCCAATATTGTGACTCAACTGTGACATCACACTGAGATATTAACATGATAACTACTTGATGTCATCACTACGCCTTAACTATGATATCACACTATGATATTAATATGATTACTATGTGCTGTCATCATTATGACTCCACTGTGAAGCCATATGCCCAAATAGTGTCACTTATGCATCGGCCGCCATGTTGATATGCAAACCTAAAGTGGTGTGTTGTGCGAACAGTAACCGTGAAACATCTTTGAGTTTCTCGAAATATCTTGATTCTCTGGAGTCCTCTGCCACGTCGAGATAAAGAATGTTGAAATTCTCAAAGTCGCGGTGACGTCACTTCCGGCTGGCCCAATTAGGCACTCGGTAAAAAAATTAACCTTGTGTGTTCGTCTTTGTGTTATCTCATCAACAAATGTCAATTTCGAATCCACCTTCTTAGTACTTGTATCTGCGATTTTTCTTTTCTGCGAGTAAATACAGCATGTAGGAGATATTATAAGGTACTAGAGATGTCATTTCACTATTTTGATCATTATTGCGTCACAGACAATAAATATTGCAGCAGGTACTTAGAGTTGTAAATTAAAAGCATGAGAGCAAATGGCAAAAGTAATTCCCAGTTAATTTCCAGCTAACGAAATATTTAGCTATTTACTATTTCACCTTCAATAAAATGCTTCCCACACAGCACTGCATGAGCTGACGGTTCCCACTTGCTGCCTCATACATGCCAACTCTACCACTTTTGGGCGTTTTTTTTTTTTTGGCGTGAGGTTGATAGTATCAGCCAAACAAGTTGTACATTTGAAGTTTAAAGTAGATGATGACATTCTAACACACTTTTGACAATAATTGAAGTGTATATGACCTAGTATTTATTTTTGTGTTGAGAATTGCTATTACTAGAGTCTAGGACTGTAAAGTTTGAATTACACTGTGTATAATCTTCACTCTAAAACGTAAATCTACAATTTTCATTGGAACAAATACTCTGGTGATTTGTGAACGTAGACATTTTTGTTTGGAATAATATCTAATTAGTCATTTCATAAATATACTTTTATAATATTTCAACCTTGGAATTCCATTTTTATGAAATGTTTGCTTCTAAATGCAGAGATTTGTGTACTCTGATCATAACAATATTGGAAAGAAACATCACTAGAGCAGCGCCACATGTGATGGCTCAAAAAATGGCATTTTAAAGCCTTAAATGTTGTCACACTGCTCAGATTTGATCATATGATCATATGAAAACGTGAGATTGTGCCGTTTTCACAGTACTTCAGTTCTGATAATAGCATGATAAAAACTTCATTTTTATTAAGTAGAAAGGTGTAAGAAACATAGATCAGAATTGAAGAAAAATGTTGAATTTTTTTTTATACATTGTTGCTGTTTCTTTGAAGCGAATGCCATTTCCTTTCTTTTGAACCTTTTATGGTGAATTACCTGTATTTACCTCGTGTTAAACAGGTGTGAATAGGCGCAACACAGCTCAGTGAAATCAAGTCTTGCTGTCAACTCAGGAGAGAGGTATTTCTCATGTTATAGTCAGTAAAATGTCACGTGAGTCTCCTATAGAAGTCACACAGTGATCTCGCACTGTGACATTACTTTGAGACCATCCAGAGATGTCATCTAATGAAATAAAGTATGATTTACATTTTAACAATGAGTTTTTATGTCATAAGTTTTCCATGATTTCACACATCACACAGATGTCTTACTTTGATGTCACTTTGTGACATCAATGTGAGACATCTGTGATATATTGATGTATCGCACAGATGTCTTGCTTTGATATCAGATTGTGACATTCCTATGAGACATCTATGTGAAATGTTTGTGATGTATCACATAGCGGTCTCAGACATCACAGCGAGACCTACAGATGTGAATCACACAGATGTCTCACTTTAATGTCACATTGTGACATCACTGAGACAGCTATGTGATACACGGGTGATGCATCGTATAGATATCTCGGTGAAGTCAATGTGACATTGCAGTGAGACCTTTAACTGTGATATCACACTGATGACTTGCTTTGATGTCAGATTATGACATTCCTATGAGGCATCTATGTGAAATGTTGGTGATGTAGCGCACAGATGTCTACAGCTGTGATATCACACAGCTGTCTAACTTTGATATCACATTGTGACATCGCTATGAGAACTTTGTGAGGCTTCAAATTGAGGTCACTGTGAAGTCACAAAAAAACTCACGCCGTGGTATCACCCATGACATCACTGTGAAATCATTGTGACATCAAATTGTTGACTGGGACCACTTTAAACGAGAAAGTCCACTTCAAACGTGGAGAAAGCACGAAACACAGAAAATGCTGTGACAAATCTGCGTCAATGAGTAGGTCCGGTGTTCAGTCAATTTTTGCTTCCAATCAACATATACTGCCTTGTGGTTCTGCGCTTGCGCAGCCAAAAAATCGACGTGTCGGTTTTTTCGCTAATTTCTTAAGTAGCCCATCTGCAAAAATCATAAAAACACATTCTTTTCAATGTGTCTTTCAACCTGTAAGCATTTATATATTTGCATGTACGCATTGGGAGTTCCTGAAAATGCAGAAATTTGATGACGATGGCGTGCGCCATATATCTTGAAACAAACATATCTAACTCATTATAACATCTGCTTATGTTATAATAAGTTAACAAATAACGAAGTTACCAGTGTAAACCAACTCATATTGCAATATTAAGGCGAAAACAAAGACTTAAAGTTTTTTTTTTTTCAGATCTGCATTTAACCCTAAATATGTCCTCTGGACATATTTGATGCCTCATGGGCAGTGAAGAAATGGATGGAAGGGCAGAGAGGCAGGAGACCCATGTCTAATTCCTGGCTTTACTCAGGATATGGCAAAAAGCTAATGTAGTGGAAACTTTTGTTAATCAAGATTGTCATATCATTGCATAAATTTCATTTGCTGGAGACAGTTGTATTGTTAATGTGGAGTGCTATACTGTAGTTTTTTAAACATAAAAAACTATATATTGGTGTTTCATTGGTTTTGGTGTGAACGCTCCTAAATTTTGGCTCTCCGCTCCTAACTTTTTGAACTTGGGAGCGCAGCGCTATCAAATAAAAAAGTTAATTTCGAGCCCCGTAAGAGGTTAATAGAAAATGAAGAAATGTTTTTGTTCTACATGGTAGACAGTTGAAAGAGGAACTGCCTGACTGTGAAAAGGCCAAAGTGATAAGTGGAAGTGCAAGGGTTTCTAAGACACATGTGCGAGCAATGCTTAAGCAAGACAAGCTAGACGACCGTCATCCCATTGAGCATAGTATTAAAGAAGTGAGAAAGATGTCCTTTTTCTGACCTGAGGTCATAAGATGTTTTCTGTTCAGAAATAGGTCTCTGGGGGAAAAAAGTCACCCAATTGTGCTTAGCATAGCATATAAGCTGCTAGGCCGCTTGCCATAGTACATTCTAGAAGTCTCCACCTAAAATGTATAAATGTGCTGTGATGATGATTCCTCTTTGGAGAACTCTTCCTGCATTACTGGGAGTATTACTGCATACCCTGTGTTACTGGTTGTATTGTTTTCCCTTCTTGAAGGAATAAAGGACCATTGCATTTGCAACTTGGAGAAACAACTTGTTTTCATTCCTCACCACAATGCAACAAATTTGAATTCCATGAATCCATCTGTTTTTGTCTTTCTGTGGATCAGTTCATCATGTGCTGCTTTTTTCCTAAATTACATTGCCAGGCAGGTTCTATTTAGCCTGGTAAAACCATACTCTGCTATTTTGCTTTTGCTTCGTACACAGAGTCAGAGTAGTCGTCATTGACAAGTGTTTACTTCCTGGTGGGTGGGCGCTAGTCAGAAGTTTAAAATCATTGGTGTACCCGTAAACTAATCACCAACGTTTGACGATGATGTATGTTATGCGCCGGCTCAGCTTCCTAGAACTTCTGCTGGAAACTACAGTCCATACCAGGAATGCAGCGAAAACAAACTGATCAGTACATTAAAGCTAATACTGTACTCATACATATACCCATCTATGTCATTTTAGCCTGCACTCATTCACTTAAAAGAACCCAAGGTGCTCTTTCTGTTCTCCTTACAAGAAACAAACTGTTGAGCTATCATTTTTTCCTGCAGATACTGCTGCTGTTAAAAAAACCGAAAGAGACCCAAAACCAGCGGCGGAATCGGCAAGAGTAACGCATTATTTACATCAGGACAAAATCTGCGTTGACATGAAAACTGAACCGTTAACCATACTTGTGCTATCATCATACCAAGCTCGCTATCTAACTTTATAGCGACAGGTTGGCTCTAAGCGTTTGGCAGTCTCAGACAGCCATTTCATTCATTCATGATGACAGCATAACACTGAGACTGCAAATAGGTCTTGTGACATGAACAAAAACACGGCTTTTAAAAAGTTTGCTGCTTACTTAAATAGTGTGAAATTCGCAGGCAATGTAACACTAGAAGCTATCAGTTAGCTGAGGTGGTTCAGTTGTCTCTCACAGAAATGAACTGATACCTGGGGTTTGCTCCACGACAGCACAAATGGCCTCCAGTGTTCAAGGCCATTGTTGATTTCGTAGACTACAATTTTAAACTTGGCGCAGCTGCTACATCATGGCTCTCGGCCATGCCTTCTATTTGTTGGTTGGTTCGGCGTATTTTCTGCGGATGGTAAACGAAGCAGAGCTCCGGGTGATGTGAAATGAAATTAAGCGGCCGGTGTCAGCACCAGATGTGCTCGGCTTACCATATCTAGACGGGGTCCTGCGTATAGAGATGACGTAACACAGTATGATGCTTGGAACCAGTGATATTAAAACTTCTCTGCTGTATGTGGGATTGTGTATGGATGCCATGTCTTTGCACGCAGCAGACTGTGATTAAAATGAGCAAATATTTGATTATGCTATTCTTTATGTGGAGAAAAAACTACATGTGGTATGGTGTGGTGTGGCATTACAAACCCATTTCCAGAAAAGCTGGGACACTGTGTATGATGTACATGAAAACAGTATGTGTTTGCTCAGTGTACTGGTTGAGAGTGCACAGATAGCAGAAACAGTGAAATTGGACTCAGGTGCGAAGATGGATCGGGTTTATTATGCCTTCTCGGCAATGCAGGAAGCCAAAGTAGTAGTAGTATACAGAGAACTGTGACAATGGTGACAGTGCTTAAGTATTACAAATATAAAAAAAAGGAAACAAGGTTCCTGGTTACAAAAAGAGAAGCGTTGAACATAAAAATTAAGTACAGTGCTTGAAGTAGGTACAGATACATGCCAATATGCAGGATCTACAAGTCTATACAAGACTATAGTTAAATAACAGGCTTGTGAGGCTTACAGACTTGACTGAAAGAGTGTGAAGCTCTATCTTATTTAGGGAAACACTATTGTATACAGACTATAGGGAACAGATGCAGGCAATGATTAGGAGTGTAGAATGTGATCCAGGTCTTAATAGGCTGATAAGTAAGAGGGCTGGAGGTGTGGTGTTACAGAATGCAATGATTTGCACATCATTTAAACCCTACATTTAATCAAAAATGGTTCAAAAACAATTTATGAAATGTTGAAACTTGAGAAATGTATTGTTTTTAAAAAAATATTTTCTCATTTTGAATTTGATAGCATGCAGAATTCGATGCCAGATGTTTCAAAAACATTTAAATGGGGCAACAAAAGATTTGAAATGTTTTGTAATACTAAGAAATGGACCTGTTGGTGCATCTGATGGGTCGGCAACGGGTCAGTGACATGAATGGGTATGAAACGTTCATCTCAGCGAGGCTGAGTGTTTCAGAAGATGAGAGACTTCTTGGGAAATTGCTTAACAATTTAAAAATGAAATTGCTAAGAAAATGGAGATTTTATCATCTATGGTATGTAATATTATACTACAATTCTTCAGAGAATCCGGAGAAATCTTTGTATGCAAGGTACAAGGCCAAAAACCAATATTGAATGGCAGTAATCTTCAGGCCTTAGGCGCCACTGCATTAAAAACAAATTGCAGTTCTGCAGGGGAAATCAATGTATGAGCTCAGGAGCAGTTCTGAAAACCATTCTCTGTGAGTGCGATTTGTTACTGCATCCACAATTGCAAGTTCAAACTATTAAAAGGAAAAAAAACACAAATAAACAAGACCCAAAGACATCTCCCTGAGCCTAAGCTCATTTATGATGGCCTGAGAGAGGGGACTTATGGCTTTTTATCAGTGCACCATTTAATTGCCAGCATCCATGATAGTATGGGGGTGCATAAGTGCACGTGGAATGGGTAACTTGCATATTTATGAACAAAGCATTAATACTGAACAATATGTGCAGGCTTTGGAGTGATACAAACAGCCATCCAGACATCTTTATCTGGTTAGGCTTTGCTTATTTTAGCAAGATAATTGTGCACGTTACAACATCATGGATACCTAGTCGAAGATTACGGGCTCTAAACTGGCCTGCCTGCAGTCAGGCCAGTTTTTTACTTTTTGCAAGCATCAAGTTCAAAATATTGAACTTGAGCAGATATTTTTCAAAAACAATAAAATTTCTCAGTTTCAACATTTTAAATGCATTCTTTGAACTATTTGCAAATTTATTTTAGAGCTAAAATGATTTTTCAATCATTTGCAGCCTGTTTTTAATTTACATTTCAAGCAATGTCCCAATTTTTTCTGGAAACCTGGTTGTGTAATTGTAAACTCAAAGTGAAATCTTAAGCAGGTACCTTTTATTAAAAATAATAATAATAATTGATCTTTCTCTCAGAAATTTTCACTATATCATAACATCAACTTATCATATGAGAGGTATTTCATGAGAAAATCAGGTTCCTCAAATTCTTCCGAGTGCTCAGAATAACACACTTGAGAATCCTCCACGCTTCAGTGAATTCAGCCAATCTGAGCCAGGAGGTGTCTCGCAGTTCAAAGTCCTGAGCTCGTGCACTCACGGCATTATCTACAGCACGTCTTCAGTTGTCATAGTTACTAGCCAGCATGTACAGTTGTCAGGTGCCATGGTCACTTGTAGGGATGTAACGATATTCAACCATGATTTTTTTTTTTTAAGCGTAGTAAGACCACCTGCTGCCATGAGGCGAACATCCAAGATTGCTATCGTCCTTTTTTCAACCTGATGCAGTCTTGAACAAACGGCCACTGAAAGTGCTAAAAATTAGAGGGCAGGTGAAATGCTTCCGGAGAAAAAACTGCATCAGTATTTTTCAGCACCTATAGTAAAGGACTACTGAATCATCTCATTTTAACCAATTAAGCTACTCTAATCTTGTCCTTGTTTACAATCAAACAGTGGATTAGCATATTTACTTTGTTGAATGAGTTGATGATCCTATTTATTAAGAAACCCTGATTGATTGTCGCATTTTGAAATTCAAATGGCCATTGAACAGCACAGATTTGCATGAACGCGATTGCACAATTTTTTTGTTGGCTTACATTAGGCCATTTCGAGTGGTTACGATAATGTATATATGTTGTAGCGTTATTAGGACTTAAGAATTAAGAAAAAAGATTTGTTTCAACATTGTCTTGGATGTCAAGCATATAGAAAATATAGAAGGTGAGCCTTATATTTTTGAGATATTTGCTCTCAAAGTTTTTCTTTATTTTTTCCTGTTTATGCAGTAGATTAATATTAATAACCAGACACCGGTGGGGATGGGTAGACCCTTAATTAGAACCTTCCTTTGGGCTAAACAAAGGATACCAGAAACATCTTTGGCACTATGCTCCATCTTGGAGCAGCGGCTACAGACATTTTGACAAAATCTCTTTGCAGTGATGTTCAGGGGGCGATAAAAATGTTAAAAATGCAAAAACAAATGGGCTGCCCTCCAAATCGTATAAGGTGCTGAATCCAAAAGGAAAAATGGCAAAAATTAAAGACGTCGGACAGCACTTGCTGAAAGTATTTTTAACGTTACGAAGAGTAAAAAAAAGCATATACAAATCATTATAACCACCTGCGTATAATATGAACTAATTAATTACAAACGTGTTTCTTTTTACTTCATGGCACCACTTACCATTACCCAATTAGGCATAAATAAACCACTAATTGACAATACATCACAAAAGGCAATGTCACTCATTGACATTACAACAATTATGAAATAAACCATAACAAAAATAAAAAATGAAACAAAAAGAAAAGTATTAACCAACTTAACTCAAACCTAACAAAAGACAAGTTAAAGAAAAATCTTCATTCATGCCATACGGCGCAACAGATTTCAAAGTAAATATATACCAAGCCTCTCTTTGGAGGAGGCAATTGTCCCGATTGCCCCCCCTCAATGTCTTATTAACAATTTCCAAACCCATGAATCTCAATGAATTGACATCATGACCCATTTTGTTAAAATGTTGCGCAACAGGTGACCGGTCATCTTTGTTTCTAATAGCACATTTATGTTCACAAATTCTTGTTTTGAGTTGACGCTTAGTCTTACCAACATAAATAAGACTGCATGGACAAAGTAAGAGATAAACAACTAAAATAGATAAACATGAGATCCTACCTCTCACCTTAAATTTTTACAGTCACAGGATCTGTAAAGCTATTTTCTGTGATCATATTACTGCAAACAGCGCAATTGTAACACTTAAAATTACCCACCAATATTTTGAAAGGGAAACAAAGTTGCGGTTTCTATCACAACTAGCTCGGACAAGATAATCCTTTAAATTCGAAGCTCTTTTATAACAAAAGCGAGGAGGATCATGAAAAGACTCACCAATCTGAGGATCAGTACTCAATATATGACGATTTATTATACGTTTCAAATGTTTGGATATAGGACTGTAAGTGGAAACCAAAGTAACTGACCCATAAGTATTAGAACGGGAAGTGGACCGAATATTGGGATATTTTAACATGCCAAAGTAAATGTTATGGCACTCTTTGCCAATGTCTGGATATAAGGGGATAAATGTTCAAAAATATCTAAGTATGGGGGGCGCTGTTACCAATATGTCAGATCTGACAAAACCAGACATGTCCCATGGAGAAGTTTCTTGTAATGGAATATGTGTCTCATGTAAAAAGCGGAAAACACTGATTTTACTTTGGCAGTTGGCTGGTCTAACTAGTTTCGGAGATAGGTGGTGCCCATAGAGGTAATGGTTCAAGATAAATTTTAAGGTTTCAAACAGAAGTAAGGAACATATTTTTTGGTACATTTGGATAGTATATTGGAACAATAAATACATCCAAGAAATTCATAAGAGTTGACTTTGTTGATTGTGGTATATGTAAAAAAAAACAGTAAATTCTAGACACCAGTAGGGGTAACAATTAACATTGTGCAGTCACTTAATACTTCTGAATACGAGTAAAAAGTTGAAACCTCAAGGGATAGTACTTATATCCAAGTGACGTCATCATGACTCTAACCACTTGAACCGTATTGCATTGACAAAAAGAATGGTGTCAGTTTCAAGGCTCTAGCTCAATTAGACACAAAGTTTTGGATCAAAATGTGTTTTTGACCTTTTTTGTGATCTTGACCTTGACCTTTGACATAGAAATGTAAAAAGGTATAGGTTTGTGGCGAGTTACCCATACTAACATGTCTCCAAGTTTTGTCAAGATTGGTGCAGGATAAATGGTAAAAAGTTGTGTAACTAACAAACTGACAGACAAACAGACATCAAATGCAACTGAAAGATATACTTGCCAGTCATAGGTTTTGGCAAGTAAAATATTGATAAACACTGTGCTATAAAGCTATGCTACATCAAACCCACCCATAATTTCAGACACATTAATAAACGTGCTTAGAATTAGGTCTTTGAATACAGGCTGCCAACAATGCAGTTTGTTATTTCTGTTTTAATCACATCTGCAGACAAAATGGATGTGTCAGTGATGGACGATCTCAGTATGCAGCCACAACAGAAGAATAGGATGGGGTGTCAAGTCACAGAGCCATCCTACCATGCACCAGAGATGTATTTTTTTGTTAACATTTTCTTTCTGCATCAGCAAAGAAAGTTGAATACCAAAATGGAAAACTTTGCCTTAAACTGCTGTTCAATTTATACCCTCCTGAGATTATATTGTGTGCTAATTAGTGGAAGTCCTATCTGTTAAAATTTTACTAGGCCTTTGATTTCATTGCTTAATATGTTTTACTTCCTTGAAGATTTTCATTCTGCCTTTCCCACACTACATAAAAGCAGCTTTCAAGGGGGAAAGTTCTGCTCTTCTGTCGTCCACTGGTGTCAGAGGCAGATCTTTATTAAAGAGTTTAATCTCTGAAATGTTTATAATTTTACATTTTGTTCCAGGAACCACTGTCAAAGGTGAGTCCACCGGGGTAAAGAACTCGGTTTATTTCCAACAGTCTGTTTACCTAGAGCACGAAGGTGAGAGAGAAAGACAAAGAAAAAAAAAACATCAAGATACCAGTGCAGTCAACACCATAGTCTATCAAATCCATTTGCAGATGGTTCTTTGAGGTGTTTACTGCTTTCAAGCAAATAATAGACTTCAACAAAGGCCCTGCTGGAAGCAATATTAAAGCTCCATTGGACTCATTAAAATGTTCCTTTTTGTAATGTGTAACAGTGCTGCTGAGGACACGTCTTTCCGATATAAGTGAGAACATTCTCTGCTTACCTTTGAAAGAAAAGCTTTCAGGTGGCATTTGAGTTGATGCATCTAACAAGAGAAATTTAAAATACCAGTCGCTACTAATGCAGAGTGAAATACATTGCCGAGGTGATACTTTTGTACATGATAATTCTAATATGAACACTAATGTTAATTTACTGCAAATGCTTCTTAATATCCGCTACTTTATTTACTACGTATTTATTATTTATTTACTACTTCAATAAAAATAAAGGTCATGTCAGTTAATGTTTTTAAAGGATATTGCATATTAATTTATGTCGCATGAAAGGAAATAGCTGACTGCAGCAGTGAAGGTTTAGTTGCTATACATTGTAATCCAAGTGAGGTGAACAGAGTAATGCCAGTGCACACTTTGTTCATGTTCCATCCTTTAAGATTGGACACTGCTCAACACTACATGGATTGCTGGAGCCTGTCCCAGAATGCAATGGGTAAAAGACAGAAATAGACCATAGACAGTTCATCAGTCCAACGTTGGCCGTACATCTTCATATCTTTGGATCCATGGGCTATTCAGAGCAGAGGAAGGCAATGATTGCTTTTCCTGCACCTGGTTTTCACACAAACCTCTGGCCTTTAATTACTTAATCTGGAAACTACAAAGTATTACTGAAATCTCACATTTCAGTAGTATTTCTTGAGAAGTTCATGAATGACAACCAAAGACTGTTCTTTTTTCTCAAAATTAAACATTTTTTTGTAAACCCATGTTTTTGTGCATAGCAAAATAGAGCAGTTAGTGGAAACAAAAGCCTGCACATACACCTGCCTGCCATGACCAAATTTGCTCACTTTTGTGTGTGTGTGTGTGTGTGTGTGTGTGTGTGTGAGTGTATGCATACTCAGTGCCATTAAAAACGCACAGGTGAGGTATGCACTGTATTTGCAGCAAATTGAACAGTCCATTGATTTTTATTGCTTTTCCAGTAAGGCATGAGAGGAAATAAAGAAAAGCATGTGGTATTGTGATCCTGATGCGCACCAGGTGCACACGCCAAGCACTTCAGTTATAACAAACATTGAGTTGCTGGTAATGTGTACAGTGACACTTGACTTGTGCTTTTTGGTGTGGTCAATAGCCTACATAAAGCCAACAAAAAAAAAACAAAAAATGCTACTGCTTCAAGAAAATGGAAGGGCTTGTGACACAGGAGAGTGAAAAAGAGAATGTTATGGGCAGATCTCAGCCGCCGAGAGGTGGTGCGTCATTTGCAATGTCACCGTTCAAGAATCAGTCAACTGTCTATCCGAGAATGGAACACAGGCACTGTCACTGACCGACCCCACTTAGGCCAGCCACGAGTGACGATGGCAGCTCAAGAGCGCCACATCTGGTTACAGCCTGTATGTGATAAATTCCGGACAGCAACCAAAACTGATCATGAGATGAGGGGTTCGAGACAATAGAGGGTGAGCACAAGTACCGTTTGACACCGTCTACGTGAGCAAAACATGCGTGCACACGGCCCCTGCAGAGAACCCATTTTTTTCCCATAAACAGGAGTAGGAACTTTTGATTTCTGTGTAATTTTTGGCACTTTATTCCCCTGTTTCTGTCTGAGAATGGAAAGCAGGGACTATCACTGACCGACCACGGTCATGTGGTCGGTCAGCGTGCACGCATGTTTTGCTCACATAGACGGCGTCAAACAGTACTTGCTCTCACCCTCTATCGTCTTGGACCTCTCATCTCATTGTCAGTTTTGGTTGCTGTCCGGAATCTGTCACGTACAGGCTGTAACCAGATGTGGCGCTCTTGAGCTCCTATCGTCACTCGTGGCTGGCCGAAGCGGGGTCGGTCAGTGACAGTGCCTGTGTTCCATTCTTGGATAGACAGCTGACTGATTGCTGAACAGTGAGAGTGCAAATGATGCACCACCTCTCAGCGGCTGAGATCTGCCCATAACATGCCAAATGCTCTTTTTCTCTCTCCTGTGTTACTAGCTGTTCCATTTTCTTAATGCAGTGGCATTTTTTTTTTTTTTTTTTTGTTGGCTTTATGTTGGCCATTGACCACACCAAAAAGAGCAAGTCAAGTGTCACTGTACACATTACCAGCAACTCAATGTTTGTTATTTCTGAAGTGCTTGGCGTGTGCACCTGGTGCGCATCAGGATCACAATACCACATGCTTTTCTTTATTTCCTGTCATGCCTTACTGGAAAAGCAATAAAAATCAATGGATTGTTCAATTTGCAGCAAAGACAGTGCATACCTCACCTGTGCGTTTTTAATGGCGCTGAGTATACACACACACACACACAGACACACATAAATACAATGGTCAACAGTTAGCTCCTGCAGTCAATTTTAAAGGTGTTTTTGTTTTTCTGTACCCACAACTGCTTACTCAAGCCAGAGATGCGACCTCCGGATTTAATTTCTTCCCCTGGGGGGATAAAGACCCATCCCCCCCGTTCACATGAGCAGCAGCAATGAACAGTGCTTGGCTCTCTGATCCATGGCTGCTGTTCTCCATGTAAAACCGCCGCTCAGCCTGTCCTGTTGTTTACATTCTGCAGTGACTCTGCTAGGGTAGCATGATTGTGCTTTGGGTGGCACTGCTGTCTTTGGGTGGCATTTGTTGGCTCAAATCCTGCCTGGGTGTTCCCTTATGCAGGAGTATGTGCGTTCTTCCAGGTATACCAGTTTCCCCCAACACTTCAAAGATATATGCCTCAGGCTAAATGGAGACTTTAAAACAGTAGTGAGCAAATTTGGCCATGGCAGGCTGGTGTATGTGCAGGCTTTTATTTCCACTAACTGCTCTATTTTGCTATGCACAAAAACATGGGTTTACAGTAAAAAGTTTAATTTTGAGACAAAAGAACAGTCTTTGGTTGTCATTCATGAACTTCTCAAGAAATTCTACTGAAATGTGAGATTTCAGTATTACTTTGTAGTTTCCAGATTAAGTAATTAAAGGCCAGAGGTTTGTGTGAAAACCAGGTGCAGGAAAAGCAATCATTAACTTCCTCTGCTCTGAATAGCCCATGGATCCAAAGATATGAAGGGGTATGGCCAATGTTGGACTGATGAACAGTCTATGGTCTGTCTTTCACCCATTGCATTCTGGGACAGGCTCCAGCATTCCGTGTAGTGTTGTAGTGTTGAGTAGTGTCCAATCTTATACAACCACAATTCTGAAATAGTTGGGATGAAGGGCTCTATCTTTCACACTTCCCTACCCGTTGCCAAACAACACAAGTATTATTTCCCACAGAATGAGAATGCGTGACAAAACTGCACCTCTCCCATCAGGCAGTGACGGAATTATGTCACCTGGTTGCAGATGATGTAGACACCGCTGTCAACTGCCCGTATGCCTTGCCCATTGCTGTTAGGGTTACTGTGGCACTATTTTTCTATGCATTCCAACACCCTCTCTCCTCAGTTGGAGGCATGACCCAATCTGCCGTAAGCTCGGCTATAACTGCAGTCACTGCCAGCATAGTCCGACATGCCTGTAGGTACATCATTGGCATCCCTGTGACACCCAAGAGACAGTGCAGTGTAAATGCAGTGATTTTTTGGCAAGATATGGGTTCCCGAGGGTTCTGGGTGCCGTCGACTGCACACATGTTCTGATTCGTGCTCCAGCTCTAAACAGTGGCACCTATGTGAATCGTAAGGGAACCCATTTCATCAACGCCGTGGTGGTTCTTGAACCGGGGGTATTGAGGGGGTGCAGACACGTCCCTTCATGACAATAAGTCCTGGCTAGTTCTCAATCATTTTCCTTTACTTTCCTTTAACGTATTTTCCAATTATTGTAACTGCAACTGAACACATGGTTTCTCTCCATATGTAATCAAACAGTAATGAAATTATGGTGAAATTCAGTACAGTGGCGGAACCAAAATTGAGAATTGGGGTGCACAAAACATTCATTTAAAAGTTATTAGTCCTGACCTGTCCTCAGTCATTTTCATGATTAACAAGTTCACTCCGAGAGCGCTCCACACTTAACAGGTGCTGCTTGTTCTCACCGATTATGTAAGAAGACAATCATTCATCTGGATGCGTACTTGCTGTATTTAAATCAACGTTATTCAAATTTGCATACCTGTCGACTCTCAAGTAAATAGCTTGAGCTGCACGCTGCCTATTTACCTGCTGAGTGCCAATTTTTTTTTAATCAACTCATGCAATACCGAGAGTGAAAGGCGGTATTTCATTGGAACGCAGACCTGATCAAAAAAGGCAAAGCACTGGCCTATTAATAAGTAAATTATTTGGTAACACTTTACTTGAAGGTATCGTCATAAGAGTGACATGACACAGTCATGAACGTGTCATAAACATTATGTAAATGTCATAAACATTGTCATTAAGTGTCATTCGGTATTTGAGATGACAAGTTGACATTGTTTGGGTTGTCTTGATTATGACAGCTTCGTCGTAAGAGTGACATAACACTGTCATAACTGTTACATGACACATTTAACAGTTATGACAGTGTCATGTCACTCTTATGACGGAACTCTCAAGTAAAGTGTAACCAATCATTTTTCTGTACTGAATTTAGCCCATGATTTCATTGCTGTTCGATCGCATATGGAGAGAAACCGTGTCTTCAGTTGCCAATTACGATAATTAGAAAATGCGTCAGTAAAGGGAAATGATCGAGAACTAGCCAGGACTAATTTCATAAAGGGATGTGTCTGCACCCCCCCAATTCCCAGTTCTAGAACCGCCACTGCATCAACATCCAGGTATTTTGCAATGCATGGGGTTACATCTTGAATGAATCATCCTGGAGGTAGCCACAACACTTTTATAATGGAACAGTCGGTCATTCCTGCAGTCTTCCAGAGGCAGCCCCGTCAGGATGGGTGGCTGTTGGGTGACAATGGCTATCCATTAAAGAGGTGGTGCATGATGCCATACATTAAGCCAACAAGTGTGCGTTAGTTCGTTTTCAAAAGAAAACCGCTAGTCATGTCATCTGCAGGCTGCATGGTAAGTCAACCGTGCAATTAGTAGGCTACTAATAATGTAATAATACATATAATTCATATAGCATTTTATTAAATACTCAAAGTTGCTTTATAAAGAAAAAAGTGTAAATGGTTGCAGTCAATGTAGGCATTTATTTGGCTGTGGGTATTTTCGAATATGGGATTTTGATCCTTCCCTGTCTGGATTTGACCTCATGCACAAGCAATTTAACTTCATCTTCGGAGAAACATGCAACCCTCCTCTCTCCATCACGGGTTTTGGTATGAGGATTTGGGATAGGGCAGCCTACTGTTAAAGGCAATGGCACCTGGCACACTGATTGGTTTAACAGGCGTAACGGCCAAACCACGCCTATGCATAACATAACGGGTAGCGCAGGTGTTTTAGGGATATAGGCAGGTGTGTAACATACTTTTGCGGGGGAATGCCTCTTATGCAATGCTAAATCCCCAAATAACAGGTTTAGGGACTCTGGCATAAGATAGGGCCCAAAGTGTAAATTAAGAATAAAATCAAAATACAATGACTTTCAGATCACATGAGCCAATGTGTTATTTACAATAAAACATAGATTACATTTCAAATGTTGAAACTGAGACATTTTACATTTTTATCCACAAAATGAGCTCATTTCAAATTTTCTGGCTGCAACAGGTATCAAAAAAGTTGGGACACAGGCAAAAAAAGAGCTGAAAAAACAATTAATATATAAGAGAATCAGCTGAAAGAACATTTAGCAAGTAATTACATTAAGTGGCATCAGGTGATTAACATGATTGGCTATAAAATGGATGTCTTGGAGAGGCTGAATCTCTCAGCAGTAAAGATGACCAGAGGCTCTCCAATCTGTGAAGGCTTGCGTAAAAAAATTGTGATATACTTTAAAAACAATGTTCCCCATTGTCAAGTTGCAAAGGCTTTGAAGGTCTCATGATCAACAGTGCATAACATCAGCAAAAGAGTCAGAGAAACTGGAAAAAAAAAATCTCTGTTTGTTAGGGACAAGGCCGAAGACCTTTACTGGATGCCCCTGATCTTCGGGCCCTCAGACGCCACACCCCAGCATGATTCTGTCACTGACATTACTAAATGGGCCCAGGAATACTTCGGGAAACCACTGTCTGTGAACACAGTCCCGCATGCCATCCACAGATGCCACCTAAAACTGTATCATGCAAAAAGGAAGCCATTGTGGAGCATGATCCATGTTGGGGTAATGGCCTCGCACAGAACACCAATGTTGGGGAAATACCTCGAATGGTGGCACCTTTGTGGTGATAACACCCAAGCAGTGGCGATGTTGTTGTGAGTGCAATGGCACGTCACACAAGGGCGCCGGCTGTTGGCTTTACACCTCATAAGTGGACACCATGCGTTGAGGCAATTTGCCTAATGATATTAATATTATTAATTTGACTATCAAAAAAATGATATTGCAATATTAATATTAAATATTAATATAAATACCTCGGAGCACCACCCTTCCTCATTGAAGGGAAAATGATAGCCAATTAATAAAACCTCAGTCTCAATATCCAATAAGCTATTAATTTGGACATTGATTAATAATTAAATTAATAATTGCCACCAACTTACCCAATCAATAGTTAGATTGAAGGATTTGGAATTCTACATAGAAGAGGTTGGCAGTCTCATTCACTCTTGTACAACATTAATAACCACAGCATATGTCTTTAAAGAATATGTATTTAAATTAAACAAATGAAACACACAATCTCAACTACACTAAACACTAACACTATATGCATGATGAAGAAGGTGTGTGTGTGTGTGTGTGTGCGTGCGTGCGTGCGTGCACGCGTGCGGGTGTGGGTGAGAGAGAACAAAGGGATGATCTAAGGTGTGAGTGGAGGAGCTTTGCTGACCATATGGAGTGGGGGAAGGCAACCCTATTGTAACAAAGACCAAGTCTTTGTAGCAAAGGAAAGTTTCAAGAGTTTTGAAGTCAGTTAAATGACTTAAAATGCTTAATGTTGTTTGTGTGTGTGTGTTTGTATTACGTTAAAATGAAGAGATATGCGTGTGTATTGCACAGGAAAGGCGCCGTGTTAGTCTACGGGGGGTTATTTGCATACAAGATCTTATCTGCGATACATTAATGCCATCCTGTCCTAATAAAACACAATCCTAAAAACAATCACTGCAACTATCATTTAAAAAATACACACTGTCAGTTTTAGTCTTAAAAGAAGGTTTGGATCCCCTGTCGTTACCAGTCCTTAGTAGAGAAAAGAGGTTTGGAGGTTGCTGGAGGGTCCGATCGTGCGTGATGTTGATCCGGCTGGGAAGAGCAGTTCTGGAGCTGCAACAGTCCGTGTCTTTGCTGTGGGAAGGGGAGAGAGGTTGGCCGCTCCTCAAAAGCAAGCTGTTGCTTCCAAGGCTTGCTCTACTCCTGGTAGCCTGGCAGATTCTTCAGCATGGCCGGTCTATGCTGGGCCTAAGAGGTGGGGGAGGAGTACCTCAGCCTGAGCAGTCCCCAGAGGTCCAGGAGCCTCTCCAGGGGAGAGAGAGAGCCAAGAGAGAGTCCAGAGACAAGAGTCCAAGAGCCAAGAGAGGAGAGAGTGATAAAATGGTTGACCACTGCTTTTATCTGCCTGGCCTGCTGGCAGGCAGGGCTTACAGGCAGCAAGTGGTCATGGGTAATCCAGGGCTCCATTTTGAATTTCCACATATATGAAAGGCTTTCCTCTGTGTGAGCTCAACATCCAGAAGCGCCGCCGTGTTTTGTGGGCCAAAGCTCATTTAAAACGGACTGTAGCAAAGTGTCCTGTGGTCCGACGAGTCCAAATTTGACATTCTTGTTGAAAATCATAGGCGTCGTGTCCTCTGGGCTAAAGAGGAGAAAGACCACTTGCATGTTTTAAAAAGCACCATGGATAATGAAAGGTATAAAAAGGTTTTAGAGCTCCCCTCCAGATGACATGTATTCCAAGGAAGGCCTTGTGTATTTCAGCAGGACAATGCAAAACCATGTACTGCAGCTATTACAACAGCATGGCTTCATAGTAGAAGAGTCCGTGTGCTGAACTGGAGTCCTGACCTTTCACCGATTGCGAACATTTGGCATATAATTAAACGAAAAGACCGTCAAAGGAGACCCAAAACTCTCTAGCAGCTGGAAGCCTGTATTAAACAAGAGTGGGATCAAATTCCAATGGCTAAACTCAAGAAAACCGTCTCCTCAATGCCCAGACACCTTCACTCTGTGTTAAAAAGAAGAGGGGATGCTACACCATAGTAAACAGGCCCCTGACCCGACTTTTTTGAGACCTGTAGCAGCCAAATCAAATTTGAAATGAGCTCATTTTGTGGATAAAATTGAAAGATTTCTCAGTTTCAACATTTGCTATATCTCTGTTCTATCGTGAATAAAATACTGGCTTGTGTGCTTTGAAAGTGATTGCGTTTTGATTTTATTCAATTTACAATTTACACTTTGTCCCAACTATTTCAGAATTGGGGTTATATATATATATATATATATATATATATATATATACACATATATACACTTCACCCTCCATAATTATTGGCACCCCTTGTAAAGATGTGTTTTTTAGTTTCAGCTTTTGGGCAGAGGCCACCAGATTTTGATTTAAAATGTCCCGGTATTTCAAAGCGCTCATGATGCCATGCACCCTAACAAGGTTCCCAGGGCCTCTGGAAGAGAAACAGGCCCACAGCATCACTGATCCTCCCCCATACTTCACAGTGGGCATGAGGTGCTTTTCTGCATACTCATCTTTTGTGTTCTGGCAGACCCACTTAGAGTGTTTGTTGCCAAAAAGCTCTATCTTGGTCTCATCTGACCAAAGCACATGGTCCTAGTTGAAGTCCCAGTACCGCTTAGCGAACTCCAGAAGTTTGCGTTTATGATTGTGAGTGAGAAAAGGTTTTTCCATGCATGCCTCCCAAAAAGCTTGTTGGCATGTAGATAGCGCCTGATGGTTGTTTTGGAGACTTTGTGACCCCAAGATGCTACCATTTGTTGCAATTCTTTAACAGTGAGCTTTGGAGAATTTTTTATATCTCTTACCATCCTCCTCACTGTGCGTGGTGGCAAAGGACCTTGTGTCCTCCTCCAGGCTTGTTTACCACTGTTCCAGTTGTTTTATACTTCTTAATGAATCCTCTGGCAGTAGATATGGGCAGATGCAGGCGAGTGGCTACTTTCTTGTAGCCATTGCCTGACTTGTGAAGGTCGACACATATCTGCCGTAGTTGAATGGTGTGTTCCTTTGTCTTTCCCATGTTGAAGAGTGGATAAGAGAAATGGCCTCTGTGTCACATCATATTTATAACCCAGGGAAACAGGAAGTGATGAATTACTAATTAAATGTTCTTAGATACTCTGATCAACCTTGTAAACTACTGTAGAAATGACAGAAGTACTTCAATTACATTTATTTCCAAGGAATTGTTAGGGGTGCCAATAATTGTTGAACAGGTGATTTTATGAAAAATAATTTTTTCTTTGTCAGGGATTTTTTTTCCCTTAAAATTCACTTGAGTTGAAGGTTATATTTTTCTACAATTTTCAGTGTGAGAGTATGCTTCTGCAATAAAAACTGAATTTATTTTCAGGCTTTTAACATATCTTAACCAATAATTATGGAGGGCGCTGTATATATATATATATATATATATATATATATATATATATATCAGTGACGGCTTGTGAGCTGGCAATTGGGGAGGCTTAAAACAATCCCTCAAAATAATGATTGGCCACGACCTGTTTTCAATCATTCATTGAAGTTACCATTACAGAAACTCAGAAAACTCTCAACATTGTCAGGTGTGGCCAATTTACATTTATAACGCACATCTGTCAACTTCACGCATTTGGTGTGAGTTTAAGTGGCATATTTATGTTCCTCTGCGGTAGTCAGCAATTATTCAATCAACGTGCATGTGTGAAATTCTCTCCCGGAATTGAAGTCTTTGTGCACTGGTGGTTAGAAGCAATGGAATTGCATAAAGACGCTTCAAATGATCTTATTTCATTTAAACGATCAGGAAACCCATGCATTGCTTCCAATCCCTGAAACAAGAAAAGCGTGAGAAGTCCGGAGTCATAATCGGTATCCGTTATAAATGAATGATGATGATGATGATGTTGGGACAGGCCATTATTTATTTTTACACCGGCCAGCACCAGGCCAGTTCTGGTTTTCTACACAGTTATAAACTGTTAAATTAATGCATTGTCTCCTTGATATTTTAAGTTTAAGTTGAGTCCTGCGCGCATTTAACTGTGGTTTATACTGAACATGCACTGAACTCCGTGGTAAGCGTATTGTAAAATTACAGTTCAAATACCTGGCTAAAAGGTGCCAGTCAAATTATCTAGCAAATAAGGGCTTAATTACAGTGTATTTGCCGAAACTGAAGCTGGCGCGGTTTCATTTACATACTATATATAAATATATATATATATATATATATATATATATATATATATATATATATATAGAGAGAGAGAGAGAGAGAGAGAGTACATATTATACCATATTGTAAGTTCATTGTGGCCACATGCCTAATATGCTGTCAATTTTCTGTGAGCTGCTATAACAACTTCGTCAAATTGACATACTCATGAATGTCCAAAACCAGGGCTTCCCAGAGCATCGAACCCTCTCCAACAGGTTTTCCTCATCTCACAGTGCATCCTGATGGTACTGAATCTTACTCTTTGTGTCATGGTGTTGGCCTGCAGGCCCGTCCTCCTGCTGCATTCTTCGCCTCCACCTTAACAGGAAACAGGTGTGGCTTGTTAAGGTGGAGGTGAGGTGTTGGCATTTAAGGGTTGGCTGCACCTTACTTTGGTGTCGCAGTATTCTGGTTCTGTTCCTGGAGCCCTATGTTTGTGGTTATTTGTGCTGCTACTCCCCTCCGGAGTTTTAATGTAACTTAAATTAAAAGATGTTTATATTTTTACTCAGCCTGTGCGTTTGGGTCCCTAATCCTGCTTTTGGGTACATGGTCCCTGTGCCCACCGGCTTCATTCCTTCTGCCGGCAGGGGCTAAACCATGACACTTTGGGCCAGGCAAACCATCCATCACTCCGTAAAGTCCAGATCCCATGCCTCTCTGCCCATTGTAGGTGCCTTAAACAATGGACAGGCAATAGAATTGACAGTCCGATTACTTTTTGACTGCGAAGCCACGTCTGCAGGGATTGATGTTGCACATTCCTCTTCTAGCCATCATTAAACTTTCTGTGACTGGTGCCACAGTATCCTTTCTGTCAGTTTGTACCAGAAGGGATACTTTTCAATGAGCCTTGGGTGCCAAATATGCTGCCATCAGATCATGATTTGTTTATCATTGCCTTCTTAGACCACTGTAGGTAGGTCCTGACGGGGAGCATCTCGGAAACCTTGCTGACTCAGTAATTGTGAGTGCATGTTTACAATCTGATGAAAAACTTGTGGGCTCATCCGCTGAAGGTTGCTGATAAGCGCTAACCCAGAAATGTGACTAATCTTGAAGAGATCTGCATGGAGAAATGGTCCAAAATCCCTCCAAATTAATGTGACATTAACTATGTAATTAATTGTGTAACCTTGCTTTAAAGATAATTGATTTTTAATTGATAAATAATTTTGATAGGTTCCATTGAAATGTTAGTGGAGTTTAGGATTTCCTACATTCATTTTAGCATTTTGAAACCCACTGTATATTCTGTATACACATTCACAATGACTAACGAATAAATCAAAGGGAAAGAATAAAAAATAAATAAATGAAAAAGGTGTCAAGTGATCTGACTAAAATTAGTGGTGCTGTAAATATCACTGCGGAATAGTAGACACAAGTGGGGTTTGCTAAACTTATTATTGATCAAAGCCACAAGCAAAACACATCACTGTCATAACTAATATCCTGCGGAGCATCTCTCACCAGCCTATTGTTCTTAATTAATCTTTTGTGAAATCAACTGGATCAATAATTATTTCCAAAGGGTTCTTACAAGACAATAAGAAATTAAAATGTTATTTGGAAATGCACCATATTCAGCTTTGTAAGTACCAAGTAATTAGTGATAGGTGCACATTATCACCTCCTCAATCAAAATGAAACCCAATTTTACACATACTGCATTATATTGATGTTAAAGGTAGCTGTATACAGTATATTTCAACACATTGAAAACAAAAAAAATGCACATTTTCAGGTTGGAAACTCCAGTCTAAACCTTCAGTTCACACTCAGTCAAAGGCCTTATAAACATAAGAGAGATAAAGAAAACAGTTCATAGTATCCATAGTGAATTTTGCCATTTTTAAATGCACTGTTCCAGCTATATAGACATTTCTAAGCCAGGTTGAAGCATGGATGATAGCTGACAAAATTTTCCTTTGTGACCATTTTCATTGTCAAGTTTATTTATAAAGCACATTTAAGACCATGTGCTGAGCAAAAGTGCTGCACAAAAAAATCAGTTAAAAGGGAAAAAAATGGTGGCAACGTATGCATCTATTCAATCTGTACAACTATAAAAAAAATAAATTAGTCAAAAAGGAGAAAATCAATATTTATAAAAACAGGCAAGTAAGAGCAACACAAATACAGACCAGTAAAAACAAAAAACCGAAGTAAAAAGACAAATAAAAGTAGATCTAATACAACACAATAAACTTGACTTGACCAAAGCAAAACATTAAAGGGAGAAAAATACATTTGTAAAAGTGATTTAAAAGTAGCTATGGAAGATGATGACCTTGTTTCTAGTGGTGAAGTATTCCAGAGCTTTGTGGGAGCAACAGTGAATGCACAGTCACTTTAAAAACAGGCTTTGAAAACAAATAATAAAACATTAAAATCAATTGGACATTTGACAGGCAGCCAGTGTAGGGCTGGCAACATGGAAAATACGGTGCTTTCTTGAGCCAGTCAGGTGACGAGCGGCGGCATTTTAGGCCACTTGCAGTCGGGAAAGGGACGCTCGTGGATCACCTAATTAGAGAGTATTACAGTAATCCAGGCAAGATTATATAAAAGCTTGAATAACAGCCCCTGGTCTGTCAGGGAGAGAAGGGGTTTGAGTTTAAAGATGGGCTGGAGTTGAAAAAAGATGCTTTCACTGACTGCACTAATTTGTCTCTCACATAACGCCTGTCCTACAGCAACTTCACTGTCAAATTCCGCATAATTTACAAGATTCTGTTTCTCACTTTCAAGGTAATCAACAACCTCGCTCCCAAATACCTCACTGAACTCATCCACCTCAGCACACCTTCTCCCAATCTCTGGTCTTCTTCATCCATCCAACTCCCTGCCCGTTCCGAATCCATGGGGTCAAGAGTCTTCAGCCGTTGGCTCCCCGCCTCTGGAACTCTCTCCCACATGAAATCAAGAACTCGGTCTCTCTTGCTTTTTTCAAATCCCGGCTAAAAACTCACCTCTTCAGACAGGCTAATTCACTTTAGGCCTGCGGTTCTTTGTTTTAAATGATTTTCACTGCTTTTATTTATAATGTTTTCCTTTATTGTCTTCTCTTGTGTGTGTGTGTGTGTGTGTGTGTGTGTTTTACAATGTATTTTAATTGTTTTACTTCTGTACAGTGACCTTTAGTGTCTTGAAAGGTGCCTATAAATAAAATGTATTACTATTATCATTATAATATATAATAATAATAATAATAATAATACAACTGAAGAGTTAAAGAGGAAACCAATTTTAACCAGAGAAAGTGTTTTTGAAGAGAAGGGGCCTTGCTGTTCTTTTAATAACCTTAGTTGAACCAGGGGAACAAAAAAATAAAGACTTGTTATGCCCTTATTTAGTTTGTAGATGTAGAATATTTTTATCCAGAAAGTTTTATATTGTCAACTTCATTGAAAGGTACAGCTGCCTAACAATGGTGTTGCAGTGATATGATAAATTATATTTCAGAGGATAGAGCCAACTAAAAGCATATAATGGAAAAACAGGAGTGGGCCAAAATAAGCCCTTGCAGAACACTGCAGATTATCAGTGTTGATAATGAGAACAGACTTCCTGTTCTTTCTGAAAGAGACCTGTCCTTTTGATATGAAGTAAACTAGTTTATATTTGTGCCCTGAATTCCTGCACCAGATTTAAGATGGTCTAGGAGAATATTGTGGTACTGAGTGTCAAAGGCCACACCAAGGACAAGAAAATTTAGCACCATAGAAGATCTGGAATCAACAATCAAGAACAACTGATTAGGCTCTTTAGGAAGTGACTGAAAACCAGACTGAAACTTCTCATCAATGTAGTGCTGATTTAAGTACAAAGTAAGCCAGTTGAAGACAATTTAATATTGCAGTATTTCAGACTGAAATTAGGCAAGTTCAACAAGTATATGATTTTGTAAATGTTGTGTTATGGTTGTTTTTTTAAGCACAAGCTGATCAACAGCATGTTTGAAACTAAATGTAATAGAACCACAGTGGGCTATTATTTATATTGCAAAAAATGCTGAGCCATGATCAGTTGAGGCAATTTGTTAGCACCATACTTGAAACAATATTTCAGAGCTGGGCGTGGGAGACAGGCCGTGGAAGCTGAGTGGGACAACAAACTCGGAGAGAAATCTGAGATCCGATTTGATCTTGTCAACAGGAGACTTAAATAATTTTTTTACAAATAGTTGCGGTCATGTCAGCATGAACAGTGGGAGTGGAAGAGACAAACAAATTTATTGTGCTGAAAAGTACAGGGGGCCAATGAGAGTTCTTGTTGATAATATCGGAGTATATTTCCTTTTGGCGGATTTAGCAGCATGCCAGTAGGATGTTGGACAGTTTCTAAGACTCCTGCTTGAGAGTGCGAGTAATACTGCTCAGTTTCAGAGATGCAACCTTCCTCAGAATATCAGTGCAAGTACAGTCAAACTGACTTAGAAGCTCAACTTAAGTAGAATACGAGCGGAAGACAACAGTTTTATGGTCTACAATTGAATCTAAGTGGGCATTGGCAAAGAGCTTGATAGTTGAGGAATTTAAGGAGTGGGAGAAATTTAAAGGCTGCAGAGGATATGCTATATTCCAGGATTGTGATGCTTAGTACTGCTATCAGCGCAATTATGATTATAGGGTACAAGTACATAGTATACATCTCAATCTCAAATACTGGACGGCTGCTGCATTTGCTGGTTTTTATGTGTTCAAGCCCTTAAATGCTTCAGTTAAGTCACTGATTGGCTTAAGAGACGGCTCATTTTATTCACAAAGCGAGAATTAGCAGCTGATTGACTGGTAACCCCCAAAACACTATGGCCCCCCAGGAGTGGATTTTTAAGCCCCTGGTATAGACACTACGTTAACTAATATGACGAAATTCAAAAAGAGCCATCAGGAGATGGCATAACCACTCGGCCCACGTCATCAACTTCGGATTAACAAAAGGCACCACGTCAGGTCACGATTAATGTGCACAGCAAGTTTTGTAGCAAGAAAATATTGAACGGTTTTCAAGTTATGCTCCGAAAACTAAATGTTCACAGACGGACGGACGCACGGACAACCACACCCATGACTATATCCCCCCCGCATTACATGCTGGGGGCATTATAATAAAGATGATTAATTACAACATTTGAAATACTTTTTGTTCATGCAATCACATACTGTAATTCTGCAGCTTACTGGGAGCAAATAAAAGAAGCAAAAAAAAGCCTTTTTGTCACCGTTAAATTCTTCAGGGGTTTAAAGATTCCTCACACAGCGCGTGACTGGAACTCAAAGATAGCACAAGTGTAATGATGTGCCCTTGAAAGGTGGCAGACTGGTAATACAGCTTCAGCACATTATTTCCGCAATCAACCCTCGCGCCTCCACCTTAGAGTGCAGTCACACCTTCTAAGTTTGTTAATTCTTACCCAAAACAAATTTTTCATAAACAGTCAAGTTGCTGTCATGGTGCATGGTAAAAAAAGAAATTATTAGTTCACTCAACTTGATGTCCCTTTATGACAATTAGTCCTGGGTAGTTCGCAATCATTTATCCTTTACTGATGCGTTTTCCTATTATCGTACTTGGCAACTTAAGACACGGTCTCTCCATATGAGATCGAACAGCGATGAAATCATGGGCGAAATTCAGTACAGAAAAATAATTTACTTATTAATAGGCCAGTGCTTCGCGTTGATTGATCAGGTCCGTGTTCCAGTGAAATATCGCCTTTCACTCTCGGTATTGCGAGGGTTGATTATAAAAAAGTGCCACTTGGCAGTTAAATAAGCAGCGTTCAGCTCAAGCTGTTTGCGTGAGAGTCGACAGGTATGCAAGTTTGACTGACGTTGATTTAAATACAGCAAATAAGCATCCAGATGAATGACTGTCTTCTTACGTAATTGGGGAGCTGTTAACTGTGGAGTGCTCTCGGAGCGAACCTTCGGTTACTCAGGAAAATGACTGAGAACAGGTCAGGACTAACGACTGTTTTAAACGGATGTTTTGTCGCAATTCTCAGTTCAGGTTCCGCCACTGAGCTGAATTAAGCCCACAATTTCATCGAACTACCCAGGACTAATTGTCTTAAAGGGACATGTCTGCACCCCCCCTATGCCCGGGTCTAGATCCGCTACTGCCCTTATTGCTCTGACTGAGTCTTGTTCTGTTATGTAAAGAGCCAGGCTTATCACTACTCTTTACATTCACAAAACCTAACTCGGTCAAACCAACAAGATGACCTCACATAGTCAAGTTGAGTAAACAAATGATTTTTACAGTGACCATACATCCGTCATGGAGTTATCTCAGAAGCACTGGTAAGCACTCAGGTCACTGGTTGATGACATACAATTGCATGCATTAAATCGGGGAGATGCATTCAATTTGTCCAAGCTCCACTGTCATATAAACTGCTTACACGGAAAGATTTAAGTTTAATTATTGCTGCTAAATAAATACGGAAGTCTCCCACTTTGCCCTTGGTGAATTATATTTGAGTTTCACCATAAGTCTGCTCGATTTAAAATTTCAATCTCAGCAGTTTTAAGGGATCTTCCCCCAAAATCCACCATATTCTTCCACTACTTCACAGAAAAAATAAAAAAACTTGAAAATGATCCATGAATCTGTAAATATATGTGCTTTATTTTACCTCTGCGTTCTTGGAGACTGGAGATTCTTGGGCATAATAACAATTGGGCATAATTTATTCTTTGGCAGACCTACCCACATGAACCTGCCAAGTTTTTGATAATGGGTTTCTAAAAACCTTCGGCACAGGTGGAGCATTTTCATTGGGGACGCTCATTTGCAGCCAACCATTATTGATTCTGAAGATCTTCACCAGCATTCTGAAATATGTGCTGTTGGCCAGCTTAGCATTTGATGTATCTTCTTCGCTATAGCTGTATCTAGTGGGGCCAGGCTGTAGGTAGCCACTGCAACATGACATTATATAACATAGCATAGCATAGCATAGCATTGCATGACATGACATGACATGACATGCAATGCCATTTCACTCTGAGTTCACTCTTTGAGTGAAAAAGATACTTCTTCATGTCTTTGTGGAATTTGCCAATATCTGGATTCCATTTATGAACCTCTAGGTCTGCAAACAGAACTTCTGTCGTTCACTTTGATCATACACTTTTTTGTATTTAAAACACTCAATCAGGCCAGCCCTAAGCCTACATTTTTTATGAGACTGAAGAGAAAATTTTACTGGTGAGAATACCATGCAGACTGAAACCCTCAATCTTGGAGCAAGACAATGACCACCACTGAATTGAACTCTCTGACTATTACAGTTACTGCAGGCCCTGCTTACTTTGGCTTGATTATCTACCATTGCTTTCCAAAAAAAAAAAAATTTGTTTGTTATTTTGGCTTCTTTCATAGAGCAGTGGTTGCCAGCCTAGTTTTCTGGAGCTGAACCATCCTGCATGTTTCCATTTCAATGGTCATCTGGCACTATGAACTCAACTATTAGCAGCTCCACCAGATCTTTTGCTTTTGAATGAGGTGTGCAGTACCAGGGTTAGAGTGAAAACCTCATGATTCAGTGCAGTGATATAGTGACTGTTATCACGAGCACGTATCAGATCTCTGACTGCTGAGGCATTGAACCAGTACTGGTCTACAATCTCCAAAAGTTGTATAGTATATTACATAACTGTTATAGAATTCACACTTTAATCCAAAACAACTAACATGTAATTAAACGAATCAGGAGCCAAACATCCTGGAACAATATGGGATAACGATATAGGATAAGGGGCTTTACTACAGGGCCAAACTGCTGAAATAACTTTTTGTGACTTCAGTTGACAACCTCCTAAGTTACAGTTATACAACGCAACCAAAACATTGAGAAACTTTTCTGAATATCTGAATATTCACCCAGGAGGAGGTGATTCTGAGCTCTGATTCAGGTTTGCAGGGTGATTCAGTGTGGATGTGGATGTCTTTGCGTCACTAAACCCTGTTATTTTTAACTATCAGTGGCCCAGAAGGCTTGACATGGCACTGCTCTGGGCAGAAAATATGAATAGGCAGATGTGACGATGCTCAGCAAGTTGCCACTTGCTGAAATGCGAAGCAATATCAAATTGAACAGCAGGGACACTCGGGGCTCCGTTTGCTCTGAATAAAGCACTACTAAAACATGATGAAAGGTTGCTGGAACACTACCTCTCTGCAAACAAAATCTGTCTATGCAGCATACATCCCATGTTAACATGAGACGCTTATTCATTTGTGTTTTGTGTATTGATACATTGCATTTTGAAAGCACTTTTCTCACTGGGACTGTGTGCTTTACAGTGATATGGGGGAATCTTTCCTTTCCACAATGCACGGCAACCATTTTGTGTCAGAACGCTCACCGCACATCAGCTGAGGTGAAGGGGTCAATTTTAATGGCCAATTAAATCAAAGGACGATTGAAAGGCAAGCGTAGTGAGCCTGGTTGGGATGACTGAATGTGGTTGCATGAATGTCGAGAAACCATTTTTGTGCTATTCTACGGAGCATACATTTCAGTCATGTTGCTTGCTTGAGGACACAGTGTACCACAGTGTACACAAAAGGGGGAAAATGCATTTTAAGAAAAACAGACCTGTTACATACTTGAAAAACTGTAAGTGATGGCTTCATTACGACATAATCTTTTCTGCTCTCAGCCGGCTCTTGAGAGTATATTACCTTGTGTCATGGCCAGACCATTGGTGACTGTTGGCCTGTTCGAACACTCCTCAACTGGCTACATAGCACAAAAACACTCCATGGGATCACACGGTTAATTGGCTTAATCAAAGAAATAGCTTTGAAATGGCAATGCATGAGCACAGTCATGAAACATTTCTAAATTTCAACAACAACAAAAAAAAAGCACTGAAAATGTACTGGAAGTAGGGCTGGGTAATGTATGGATATTATATCAATGTCATGATATAAGATAAGATATTGTCTTGAACTTCGGATACCATAATATCGTGATCTGACCTATGGGTGTAAGAAAGAAAATAGCTTTGAAATGGCAATTCATGAGCACACTCATGAAACATTACTAAATTGAAACAAAAAAAAATGTACTGAAAATGTGCTGGAGGTAGGGCTAGGTAGTGTATGGATATTATATCGATGTCATCATATAAGATAAGATATTGTCTTGAGCTTGTCATAATATCGTAATATGACCTATAAGTGTTGTCTTTTCCTGTTTTAAAGGCGGTGTTACAGTAAAGGGATGCATTCTTCTGCATTTATTAGTGCTCTATAGCTGTCGTCTGTACTGGCTTGGTTGTCATATCAACAGTGGTAGTAACTGTTGATCAAATGTCTCATTGTGTAAATACTTTGTGAAAGCACCAACAGTTATTCCGTAATATTGCCGCAAGAACAATAACAAGGCATTTTGTCCAAAATACCGTGATACTTGATTTTGCCCATATCGTCCAGCCCTGATTGGAAGAGGTGATGTGTGTCTCAGCTCCATCAAACAACTCATTAACTGAACTGCCTCATACAGCATTAGAGTTATGCAGCCACGCCGCTCCTGCCCACAAGCTCCTTCAGAAGGGATGAGGAGTTTATGCTGCCATCATTTCTGGCAAGGGCGATGCAGAGGGACCCATCTCCTCCACTCGATCCAAGGAGGACTAATGATCAGTCCGAGAGCCTCAGGCTATAGTCAAAAAAGATTGAACTGCAGAGACAAGTTATGCGACTCAGAATCATTAGCCATTAAAGATTTCTCTTTTCACAGAACGGCAAATTCACAGGGAATCCCCTAGGCAGTGTTTCTAGCTAGCTGTTGTCAGAAATAGCACCAGCGATCTATCTAATCCCTCTGAAAAGTTATGAAGACATTACTGCATGCGTGCGCGTGCTCTTGTGTGTGATTGCATGTCTCTGTGTATCTGCTTGTGTGTGTGTGTGTGTGTGTGTGTGTCTGCATGCATGTGTACGTGTGCATGCTTGCGTGTGTGTATGTGTGCATGTGCGTCTGTTTTAGTGTCATTGTGTGTGTATTTGAGCGCGTGTGTCTGCACGTGTGTGTCAGTAGAGTGTCTGTGTGCGCGTGTGGATTAGCAGTGTGCCTGTGTGTGTGTGTGTGTGTGTGTGCGTGTGTTTGCATGTGTGTGCACATGCACGTGTTTCAGTATGCTGCTGCGTGTACGTGTGTGCGAGTGTGCACGTGTTTGTTTGCATATGTGTGCGTGTGTGTCAGTGTGTGTTTGTGTGTGTTAGCGTGCGTACGTCAGCAGTGTGTCAGTGTGTGTGTGTGTGTGTGCGCGTTTGTGTTTGTGTGCATGTGTGTGACGCATATCTGCCTGACATTCACTGTTCTAGTTTACTTTTGTCATTCGCAGCCCAGTGTTTCTTTATTGGCTGTCATGCAGTATGGGAAATAATGAGATGAGTGTCAGCATCCTGGCTCCCTAATTAAAGTAGCCTGTATCTGTTTACCTGCAACAGCAATGGCGAATAAGAATGGATAAATAAAAAGAAAAGTTTCCAAAGAGTTACAGTATTTCCATCATTCATTTTAAAATGACTGCAATGGAAGTGACAACTAAGTAGGTCATGTGTTGCATCCTCGCCCACTATCCCTTGAAGACAGAAGCCCATAGGGTGTTTGAATTAATTCAGGGTCTTCAAACAGTGGCTATGGTGACTGAGCAATGACATCATCATGCTGTCATTTTGACATCCCTTTAGACCGATAGAAGGGGTGGACAAAACATTGGAACCATCAACTGAAAAATGGCTGCTTTTGGCTGCTTGAAAAAAGGTCTAACCAGCACCACTTTTCTGAGCAAGTCACCAAAGCAAGATGAGAATCATAATAGAAAATAATAGCAATTCAAAGGGGCCAAAAAGTTGGAGCCTTAATTGCAGGTGCACTGGCAGCATATGAACAACATATGCCAAACGACAAAAAACAGCAACAACACCATAAAAAAGAACAGAGGTCACAAATCAAAGCACTCTTTCAGAGAAAGATGGTCACTGTCTGGGATAGTTACTAAAAAACACAAAACTGAAGCATTAAAAAAATCACCAAATAATTCAATCAATTAATTTCTGAGCCAAAGTCAACTAAAACAGTATGTCATGTGATTCACAAACCTGTTATTTATGATTTTGCAACCATCCTGTGTATATCCACTATTTTCACTGTAGAAAAGAGAAGTATTGCAGAAACATAGCCCTGTTTGTATCTATGGAGTATCTAAAGAATAGATTATAGGACCCACCTTAGTCCATGAATAAAAGCTGTTATTGTAATGCAGGAACAATTTTTTTTTTGTTGCAATTTCAGTATAATTGCATGTAAGCACATAAAATTGCATTTCTTTTTTTTGTCTGGTTGTAAGTTGTCCATGACTCCTTGATATCACTGTTTTGTTAGGAATGAAAAATGCAAAGGTGTATAGATTCTGCTGATTGTTGAGTGTGTGCATAAATATCCGAACCACAAATCAAGTAAATCCTGGCTTGGGCTTTTAGGAAAATGGCCAGTCTTGCCCATTTTTGAGCACCAGCGAGTCCAATGGCCAATCACATGCCTCCAATATCTGCCAGCAAAGCCTTTTCATTTAATTCGTTCATTCGCCTTATATTAGCATTGCTGTGTTATCAGTATTATGATTGAAACTTATGGATGGTCTGGAGGGAAATCAGACGTCTCATTTCATGGACTCATAGTGTATTGTAGTTATTTGGGGTCAGTCTGTCTTTTTGTCCATGTGTGTTTCCATTTTTGTGCACGTATGATTGTGTGTGTGTGTTTGTGTGAGTGTGAGCACATGCATGTGTGTGTGTGTGTGTGTGTGTGTGTGTGTGTGTGTGTGTGTGTGTGGTATGACTTTGTGAAGACCTAGTTCCCAAATTCTTGACTGTTTTATCGCATTGCAAATATTTACATTAAACTTTGATCTTAAAAAAACAACGTATTAAGAATTATTAACATATTAGTCTTACACATGCACTCCTCCTCATTGTAGTAGAATAAAGCAGAACATGTCTCTGATAAAAGAGAGCAAATTATTCAAATGTACGGTAATCCTCTCATCTTGTGAATCTCACCTGACTGCCAAAAGCATGCACAGTAGTGATTGAGCAGTCTCAAGAATCTCTGATTTTAAATGCCCTTGTGCAAATTGGAGGCCAATGTGTATTTTATGCCAGAAAGCTTCTGGTTAATAACCATAAGTTATCCTCTTCAGTTTTGCAGTCCAGTCTGTGGCTTTGTCGAATCCAGCTGCTTCATTCAAACCTGTGGAACTTCAGGCCCAGTTGAAATTCTGGTGGAGATCCAGAGGCCTCCAATGAGCCTTAAAGTGTAATGCTGAATTTCAGAGACATGTGCACAAAATTATTGACAAGATCTAAATATTTTCTACATGATTTAGTTCGGTGACCATAAAAGTCATGGTATCCTGGGCGTTGGCACTTCATTCAATATGTGTGATGTAGCTTCTGAAGTGCTGCAGCGAAAAGATACAGATACATACCCACATAGCAGACGAGTCTGGCCCGGATCCGTCATTAAGCCGGCACTGCTGGGCGACTGCTGGCATGGCAAGTGGTATGTCGACCGGATGGGGGCCAGGTCTGGCAATGATGGCACCGTTTCTGTGATGGCATGCCACATGTGGGCCGGTTGTATGCGAGCTGGCCCTGTGCTGGCCCATATATACCAGATCTGGGCCACAACAGGGCTGTCAACCTTTATGTATGTGGGCCAGAATTGGGCCGTACACATATATGTGACATCGTCCCACAATATAGATAAAATGCCTTTTTCTAACTTTAAACCGACGTAATGTGAAATTCAAGAAAAAAATCTGAGTTTAGGGGGTTATTGTTCATTACATACATGCAGTCTTAAACAGGTCTCTCTTGGTGGCACAAACTGATAATATAATAATTAGGGTTTGTGTTTTAGGATTATCTTTTTCTTTCACTCCTTGTCATGTAAGTATTATTTTACTCCATAATTTTTATCCAGTCCAACTGAGGCTAATCCCGGTATTTGCAGTTTCCATCCATTCATTACCATACCTAAGGAGGCTGGACTCTATCCCAGAATGCAACGGGTGAGTGTAAGAAGAGGTTAGCGAAACACCAGTTGCAGGATCCAGAAGTGTTTATTAAACACAAGACACTAAGGGAAAATTGGCAGACACACCAGAAACAAAACACCGTGCACAAGCACTGAACAAATGGGACAACTGAAGTACACTGCCAAAGGCAGCCACAGAAATACTCACTCCAAGAGTGGATAAACTAAGAAAACAAAAACTGAACCTAACTAAAGTGACGGTTACACTGGGAGACTTATACAAGGGGCAAACAAGACAAGGGCGCAGCAAACTAAGAGACTCGGGAATCATACAAGGAGAAACTCGGAAGGCACAAAGAACTGAGATTTAACCAAGTAGAACAGAGTCAATACGAGGATCCGTCTGACGACTGCTCTCCGAAATCTGCCACATATAGTCACGAGAGGAGGCGAGGACTCGGAATGCAATCTCGGAAGGAAACACATGGGATTAATAAACAATTACACGAGAACCGGGTTAACAATAATGACTCGGGACAAGACGCTGAGACCATCAATCAAGCTAGACAGTTTAGATTAAGGTAATCTAAACGTGACGAGTAAAAAGCACCACAAGAAAAGCGAAGAAAGCACAGCTTTTAATTCAGTTAATGAGAGATAGCTCAGGCAGAAGGCACGGAAGCTAGGAAACTCACACACTTGCTAATGAGTTGATTAAGGTTAATACTACGTGACAAAATATTTACAATTACCCTCAGATAAGTGCTGCTTAGTGCGGGTTAGTAATATCCTATCAGAGAACGCATTCACTCAGAGTTTCGTGAGACCCAGAATTTAACACAGCTGGAAGCAATGAATGAAATACCAGAGCCGAAACCGAAAGAGGAAACGTGATTGGACGACGAGACGCAGGCATGCTGAAGGCAGTCACGCGACATCACTGGAGAATGCAGATTGGGAGTGGATCGTCAGACAGCAGAAACGAAAGCTGCAATATAAAACGAAAGTAAGGCATGCACAAATAAGCACAAAGACTGCACACACAAGGCAGAATCATAACAGAGAGAGGGAGATATACGCCAAGGACAGTTTGCCAATCCATCATAGGGAAAGAACACCATTCACTCACACGCTCATACCTCTCGATGTGATGCACCAATGCAACCCACTGCGCCACTCTTCCTCTAGATTCCCATCAAAGTTGGTAAACAGCTTCAGAAAGCTGAGATATGTAAGATCTTGTGCACTGCATCACTGCGTGGGAGTGGTCTTTTGCGCAGGGACCAGGGTTTGGTTTCACAAAGACCTTGCAAATCTTGCGGGCACGCAAAAGTCCTCTCATAGCTACTACCCCAATTCCAAAACAGTTGGGGCAAAGTGTAAATATGAATAAAATCAAAACGCAATGACTTTCAAATTACACCAGCCAGCATTTTATTCACAATAGAACAGAGATAACATAGCAAATGTTGAAAATGAGAAATTTTACAATTTTATCCACGAAATGAGCTCATTTCAAATTTGATGGCTGCTACAGGTCTCAAAAAATTTGGGGGGGCCTGTTTACCATGGTATAGCATCCCCTCTTCTTTTTAACACAAAGTGGAGGCGTCTGGGCATTGAGGAGACAAGTTTCTTGAGTTTAGCCGAGGAATTTGATCCCACTCTTGTTTAATACAGGCTTCCAGTTGCTGGAGAGTTTTGAGTCTCCTCTGACGGACTTTTAAGGGTTTCCGTTTAATTATGCGCCAAATGTTCTCAATTGTTGAAAGATCAGCACATGGACTCTTCTCTTACAAACCCATGCTGTTGTAATAGCTGCAGTTTGAGGTTTTGCATTGTCCTGCTGAAATACACAAGGCGTGGAATAGATGTTGTCTTGAGTGGAGCATATGTTGATCTAAAACCTTTATATACCTTTCAGCATTCATAATGCTTTTTAAAACATGCAAGTGTCCCACATCAAATGCACGAATGCATCCCCATACCATCAGGGATGCTGGCTTTTGAACTGAACGCTGATAACAGGAGGGGTGGCCTCTCTCCTCTTTAGCCCAGAGGACACAACGCCCATGATTTCCAACTAGAGTGGCCAGGTGAACACATGTGTCGCCTGCGAAGCTTTAGTTAGGAGTGTGACTACCAACTGAAAGTGTGACGACAAACAGACGGACGGACAGACAGACGCCGGACAAAGTGATCCCTATGTGCCGCTATGGTTCGCAGATGACACAAAAAGAATGTCAAATTTGGACTCGTCTGACCGCAGGACACTTTGCTACAGTCCATTTTAAATGAGCCTTAACCCACAGAAAACGGTGGCGCTTCTGGATCATGCTCAACAATGCACAATAGAGTTTTAGGTGGCATCTGTGGATGGCACGGCGGATTATGTTTACAGACAGTGGTTTCTTGAAGTATTTCTGGGCCCATTTAGTAATGTCAATGACAATATCATGCCGGTGAGTGATGCAGTAGCGTCTGAGGGCCTGAAGATCAGGGGCATCCAGTAAAGGTCTTTGGCCTTGTCCCTGATGCACAGAGATTTTTTTCCAGTTTCTCTGAATCTTTTGATGATGTTATGCACTGTCGATGATGACACCTTCAAAGTCTTTGCAATTTGACGTAGAGAAACATTGTTTTTAAAATATTCCACAATTTTTTTTTACGCAAGCCTTCACGGGTTGGAGAGCCTCTGACCACCTTTACTGCTGAGAGACTCAGCCTCTCTGAGACATCCCTTTTATAGCCAATCATGTTACACACCTGACGCCAGTTAATTTTAGCTGATCTTTTAGACATCTTTTAGCTGATTCTCTTAAATATCAATAGCTTTTTCATCCCTTTTTTGCATGTGTCGCAACTTTTTTGAGACCTATTGCAGTCAGAAAATTTGAAATGAGCTTATTTTGTGGATAAAAATGTAAAATGTCTCAGTTTCAACATTTGAAATGTTATCTATGTTCTATTCTAATTAACATATTGGCTCATGTGATCTCAAAGTCATTGATCTGAAAGTAAAAAAACTAAAGCTTGTTGTTGTTGCTGACCTCTTGGCTGTGCTGTAGCGCTGTTCGTTGGTGATCATTCTGCTTGAGCTAAGACAGAGGAAGACGTGTGGGATTGAAGCTGAAGATTTACTCTTGTTTAAACTGGGATTTCTAAAAATAATTTATGTGATAAGGCTCAAACAGTAATAGAGATTAGATGATTTGCTCCAGAGGTATAACCTTTGTCGCATTAGGGGCAGGGAGAATCTTCCTCCTTTTCCCCCCTGTAACAACTCGGTGAGCAAACAGCAAAATTAAGTCGCTAATCTGGTCAAACAAAGGCGACGGGGGTTATTTGGGGGGGTTTCAGTTTCCCGAGAGCAAAGTAAAGTAAAGTATAATAAATTTAAATGCTAAATTTACAGAATGAATTAAATGCTAACTAATTGTCTTACTAAGTGAATTGTGCAATATACAAAGTAAAACAGTTGTTTTCTGAGGACTGTCGCCTGGTTTTTCTGTAGCTGATTTAGCTAACGAACCCCAGCAACTCTCAACGTCAAGAATATTATGGAATTACCTGGATATCTAACTTTAACCCGGCTTGGTTTCATACTTAGTCGCTTGGCTTTCATACAGTCTTCTAGCCAATAAGTATTGATGTTCACCGGGGTCCCCTTTAGTCCCCTTCATTCTCTATACTGACCGCTTTACCGCATAAATGCATTGCCAAGCTTGATTATTAACGCGAACCGGGGTTTTTGTCTTTTTCGAATTTTATTATTACCGAAAGGCTCTTCTGACTAAACACATTTTAAATTACCTTATCATTGTACAAAACCCAAAACCAGTGAAGTTGGCACGTTATGTAAATCGTAGATAAAAACAGAATACAATGATTTGCAAATCCTTTCCAACTTATATTGAATTGAATACACTGCAAAGACAAGATGTTTAATGTTCAAACTGAGAAACTTTATTTTTTTTTGCAAATAATCATTAACTTAGAATTTAAAGGCAGCAACACATTGCAAAAAAGTTGGCACAGGGGCCTTTTTACCACTGTGCTACATCGCCTTTCCTTTTAACGACACTCGGTAAACGTTTGGGAACTGAGGAGACCAATTTTTGAAGCTTTTCAGGTGGAACTCTTTCCCATTCTTGCTTGATGTACAGCTTAAGTTGTTCAACAGTCCGGGGTCTCCGTTGCCGTATTTTACGCTTCATAATGCGCCACACATTTTCAATGGGAGACAGGTCTGGACTACAGGCAGGCCAGTCTAGTACCCGCACTCTTTTTCTACGGAGCCATGCTGTTGTAACACGTGCAGATTGCGACTTGGCATTGTCTTGCTGAAATATGCGGTGGCGTCCATGAAAAAGACGTTGCTTGGATGGCAATATATATTGCTCCAAAACCTGTATGTACCTTTCAGCATTAATGGTGCCTTCACATATGTATAAGTTGCCCATGCCTTGGGCACTAATACACCCCCATACCATCACAGATGCTGGCTTTTGAACTTTGCGCCTATAACTTTTCCTCTTTGGTCCGGAGGACATGACGTCCACAGTTTCCAAAAACAATTTGAAATGTGGACTCGTCAGACCACAGAACACTTTTCCACTTTCAGCATCAGTCCATCTTAGATGAGCTAGGGCCCATTGAAGCCGGCGGCGTTTCTGGGTGCTGTTGATAAATGGCTTTCGCTTTGCATTGTAGAGTTTAAACTGGCACTTGCAGATGTAGCGACGAACTGTAGTTACTGACAGTGGTTTTCTGAAGTGTCCCTGAGCCCATGTGGTGATGTCCTTTATACACTGGTGTCGGTTTTTGATGCAGTACCGCCTGAGGGATCGAAGGTCACGGGCATTCAATGTTTAACAATGAATTGTAAGACGTAGCTGTTACATCCACATTCTCGTAAATTCGCTTATTTTAGCATGTCACCCTGCCGAAAATGAACGATGCACTGTCGATTTCGCTATAGCCTTAGAGTTGCCAACTTGACGACTTACGTCTTGAGTGGACAAACAATCCCGATTTGGAAAGTCGCCAGATTAAGCGAGAAAGTCGTCAAGTTGGCAACTCTAAGACTTTAGCGAAATCGACAGTGCATCGTTCATTTTCGGCAGGGTGACATGCTAAAATAAGCGAATTTCCGAGAATGTGGATGTAACAGCTACGTCTTACAATTCATTGTTAAACATCTGCATTAACAATAACGTCATTTTTGGAAGTTTTACTTACCAACCGAAGGAGACACGCCTATCTCTGAAAGCAGCCTGGGCCGGTATGCGCAAGCGCAGTAAATGGCAAAGACGGATGCAAAAGCAGATGTTGCAGTTTCGTAGTCTTATGCTACGAGTCAACAGTTTATGTTGCGGTTTTTGCAGTTTCGGTAGCGGGGTATTATTTTTCTGTTGCTATTTCCGCGATTAATGTAGGCATTTCAAAGTTTTTGTGTGCTGAGGCTACGTTTTCTTTGGTTGGCCTGACCAGTGGGATGTTCCAAATAAGTGTTTGATGAGCATTCCTAAACTCTCTCAGTCTTTTTTGCCACTTGTGCCAGCTTTTTTGAAACATGTTGCAGGCATCAAATTCCAAATGAGCTGATATTTGCAAAAAATTACAAAGTTTACCTGTTCGAACATTAAGTAACTTGTCTTTGCAGTGCATTCAATTGAATGTAGGTTGAAAAGGATTTGCAAATCATTGTACTATGTTTTTATTTACGATTTACACAACGTGCCAACTTCACTGGTTTTGGGTTTTGTATTTTCCTCTGGTTGCTGTGCCTTGATTAGCTTATTAAAGTTTGTTTGAGTGCTTAGGACAGCTTGTTGGAGGAGGTACCGTGTATAGTTCGCTTATTCGGTCCGTTTTAATTAAAGGAAACCAAGGCTTTACTCTTTTCTCGGTTACCTTTGGTTGTTTTTGTGGCTAGCTAGCTAGATAAGTACTGTTTGCATTTTTGGCTGGGGATCTGAGATTTAGTATTAGGATAGTTGGGCAGCAGTCACTGACTCGTCCATTCAGTTAGGCTGGAATTTAAACGGTAAGTTTTACCGCAGTGCTCCGCCTCCTCCCTCCTCCAGTTTCTTCTGGGCATTGTTGCCAGTCTGTTTTATCTGGGTTCTCAGCTAAGCCCTGTGATATTTTTAGGTTAGTGTATTAATAGTACTGGGACTAGATAAACTCGGCTTATTAGGAGTGCTTCTTACATATAGAGTTTGGCACAATTTGGTATTTCATTTCTGTTATCTGAAAATAAGCCCCTGTTAAAAGAGGCTTATAATCCATTGTTTCCCTATGGTTTCTATTGTGACTGCTGCTTATGGCTTCTTAGTTTAATTAATTAATAAATTGTGGTTCCTCAGGTTCTGTCTCGGCATGAGTAATTTTCTTTCATCTAGGGTGAGCGAGGTCATTAGGTAAAGGGTTCAAAATGTGGCCAAAACTATGTGTTGCAGGATAATGACACTTTTGGAAAGAGATTTCCAGGGTAGGTTTGTCTGCTAATTGAGCATCTGGAGAGCAAGATCCTTGATCTTCAGGGCCAGTTGGCGGCACAACATAGTTCGCAATCATTAGAGTTCCTAGAGGAACTAAGTAGTATGTCGTTTAGAGAAATGGTGTGTACGCCAAAGCAGGGTGGGACAGGGATCCTAGAGCAGGCAGGGAGAGAAAGTTGGGTGACTGTAGGTCGACAATGCAGGAAAGGGCGTGCACGCGGTACAGCAACAACTATTCCAGTGGTCGAGGTGTCCAACCAATTCTGACCCTTGCAGGAACTCTGATTAGACCCTGACCCTGAGAGTGAGGGGACTGATGAGCAGCAGGGCACCCTGTTGGCCTCGACCCCTCAGAAAAGACAATTAGTGATAGTGGGGGATTCAATACTTAGAGGAATAGATAGCTTAGTCTGTTCGTGCAACAAGGAGTCTCGTACGGTGTGTTGCCTGCCTGATGCCCAGGTAGGAGACCTCCCGGAGTGTGCGGACACGCTCCTGGCCAGAGCGGGTAGGGATCCAGTTGTCATGGTCCATGTTGGGACAAATGACATAGGTAAGGGTAGGTTTGAGGTTCTGAAAGACAAATTTGTGAAATTAGCTGAGAAGCTTAGGAGCAGATCCTCAACGGTAGTGTTCTCCGGGATTCAATCGGTACCACGTGCAAGCAGAGGAATGCAGAATCTGGAGGTTTATCACATGGCTACGAACCTGGTGTAGGAAAGAAGGGTACAGGTTTATGGAGCATTGGAACTTTTTCTCAGACAGGGGTGACCTGTTCAAGCCTGACGGGCTGCACCTGAACCGGAGGGTACCTTTGCACTGGGTCAGCGTATGTTGAGAGTAGCACAGGATTATTTAAACTACGGACTTGTGGGGCAGGGAGGTTAGTGAGTGTTACAGATCGGGAAATGCAGACTGCCCTGACGAAAGCTGACGGGGTTACATGCACTAATGATGATATAAAGCGTAGTGAGGGGCTTGAAGCAGCGGCCGCATGGGACATCAAGGGGGAAGAGCATTAGTAATAACCTGAAATGTTTTTATTTAAATGCAAGAAGCATAAAAAATACATTTCCAGAGCTTGAGGCCATTATGATTAGTGAGAGCTATGACATAGTTGGGATTACAGAGACATGGCTTAGTGAAGAGGATGAAGATGAATATAATATAGACGGTTATAAGCTCTTTAGGAAGGATAGATGTAATAGGCGAGGAGGGGGTGTAGCAATCTATGTAAACGAAAACATAAATATACGGGAAATTCCAGAAATTGAACATTCCTTGCCCTGTGAAGATATCTGGGTCAGACTTATTGGCAAACACGAGACAGGTTTAAACATAGTATGCTAGCGACTACCAACTTTGGACAGTACAGTCAATGAAATGCTTTTTAAGAGGATTACGCAAGCTTGTAGAGATGGAGGGACTATTATTATGGGAGACGTAAATTATCCAATCGATAGATTGGGAAATGGTGAAAGGACAGGGAAGGGGGGAGGAAGAATTTATAGACGTTATAAATGATATTTTTTTGGTGCAGTATGTTAATAAACCTACAAGAGAGAAGGCAATTTTAGACTTAGTGCTCTGTAATGACCCAGATAGAATTAGCAATGTTGAGGTACTGGAGCCACTTGGGACAAGTGGTCACTCTGCTGTTAATTTTGATTTTCATGGGAAGTTAAAAAGGTGTATTCAAAAACAAAAACTGAGCAAACTTTGACAGGATGTGCTCACATATAAGCGAAATAAAATGGGAGACACTCCTGGACTGTGAGTCTGTAAATGAGATGTAGGAAAGATTTAAGGGGGTTTTACTTTATTCACAATGCAAATTCATTCCAAAGGTGTCCAAAAGTAAGCTGTAAAAGCAGAATCCACAGTGGATGACCAAAAGTATCCGTAGGATTTTGAGGGAAAAGAGGAATCTTTATAAGATGTACATAAAGGACAGCAATGAGAACACTAAGGCTGAATACTGTAAAATGTGGGCTGTGGTCAAAAAAGAGATGAGGAATGCTAGAAGACTGTATGAAAGACAAATTGCAGAGGGGGCAAAAACTGACCCTAAGCGCTTCTTTCAGCACTGTAGCAGAAAAAGGAAAGTTAAAGAGCAGGTTAAGTGCATAAAGAATAAAAACAGATCGCTGCTATATGATAACAAGCATATTGCGGATGCCTTAAACAGTTACTTTGCTGAGAATTTTACCTCAGAGTGGTCTTTATTCGGCCCGAGAGCATGTTAAATGCTCAAGATTATTTAGCGGAAATTGAGGTTGGGGATAACGAAATATTAGACAAGTTGTATAAACTAAAGGCAGATAAGGCGGCGGGTCTTGATGGCTTATATCCTAGAGTGCTCAGGGAAGTTGGTGAGATCATCTTTAAGCCACTATCCGCCATCTTCAGATGGTCATTAGAAACTGAAAAAATATCAAATGAAATGGAAACAGGGTAATATAATACCAATATATAAGAAAGGGAATCGTCCTGAGCCAGGAAATTACAGGTCAGTCAGTTTAACTTGCATTGCATGCAAAATATTGAAATCTATCATAAAAGATGAGCTGGACTTATTTCTTGAATGTAACAGTATCTTGAGGGATAGCCAACATGGTTTTCGTAAGGGAAGGTCATGCCTGACAAACCTTCTGGAATTTTTTGAAGAGGCCACCAAGACTTATGACCAGAGCAGGGCTAATGCTAACATATACTTGGATTTTCAGAAAGCATTTGATACAGTACCACATGAGACTAATTTTTAAAATAAGTTTTATTGGAGTTACAGGAGGTATTCTGGGGTGGATTCAAAACTGGTTATAGGACAGAACACAAAGAGTGGTGGTCAGTGGTATCTCATCTGAGCTAGGTATGGTGGGGAGTGGCGTCCCAGGCATCGGTGTTGGGACCCCTGCTGTTCCTCATCTACATTAATGACGTTGATAGGAATATTGAGAGCAGATTAGTTAAATTTGCAGATGATACTAAATTTGGGGGTTTGGCAAATATTTTTGAGTCCACTAAAGTGATTCAGGATGATTTGGATAGAATCCAGAATTGGGCAGAAATGTGGCATATGAAATTTAATGTTGCAAAATGTAAAGTTGTACATGTAGGTAATAAAAACATTAGACGGGATTACTTCATGGGAGGTTTAAAACTGGAATGTGCTCCACACCAGAAAGATCTAGGAGTGATTGTTGACCAAACTCTCACAGACTCTAGCCATTGGGCCGTAGCAGTTAAAAAAGCCAATCGGATGCTGGGATACATTGCCAAAAATATTGAATCCAAATCTAAGGAGGTGATACTTCTTTTGTGCAACACATTCGTCAGACCACATCTGGAGTATTTTGTACAGTTCTGGGGATCATACTTTAAGAAAGATGTGGAGGCTCAAGTAGAAGTTCAGAGAAGAGCCACTAAGCCAATTCCAGGTATAAAAGATGAAAGTTATGAGAAGAGGCTGAAGATCCTTAATCTCTTTAGTCTTTGGAAAAGGAGACTAAGGTGTGATTTGATTGAGGTCTTTAAAGGGATTAACAAAGTGAATTATGTAGGATTCCTTCAACCAAGTGTTGTGAGTACAACTCGGGGTCACAAATGGAAGTTTACAAAGGTAAATTTACCACCGATATTCGGAAATATTTCTTCACCCAATGAGTAATTTCGATGTGGAATAGCTTGCCTGACCATATTGTTGAGGCAAAGACCTTAGGGGTTTTCAAGAGCAGGCTTGACTTAAAGCTAGATACCATTGAGTCTTTGAGTATCTGAAGGGATATATTCACAATAGTATAAAGAAACTGGCGTGCGTAGCTGAATGGCCTGTTCTCGCCATTCATGTTATGTTATTGCATTTTTGATTTTATTCACTATTTACTCTTCGTCCCAACTATTTTGGATTCACGGAGACCATGCATCGGAGACAAGTTGCAATGAACATGCTGAAACCAATAAATCGCAATTGCCTTGCTAAGCCCCCGCTTCATTTGTGTGTGATTTCACAAAGGCCTCTCTAAATTTGGGCAATTGCAATCAGATCACTATCCTTTCATGAACTGGCCAGTCATTCAGGAGCTCCTGACTGCTTGCAAAGTGTAGAGAGGCTTGCAGAATGGCATTGTTTCTCAAGCTGTTTAACCGAGAGGGGGTTATCCCTGATTTGATCGACCTGATAGAGTCTCTGAATGACACAAAGCTTCTAAAACGATTTTGGACAGGTTCTGATTGGTGAGAAGGTCATCACACCTGAATCCCAGGTGAAGGGAGGGTGGAGAGGCTCTTGGCCCTCATGGGCCATGGTTTGAGAAACAAAGTCTTCCACGTGGGCATTTAATTTTCTTGATTCTTGATGGAAATTAAACCATCAAAAAGAAAAAAAACTGAAATCCTTTGAAGATATCTTGGAAAAAAAAAAGAAAACTTCACGAGCATGGCGAAAGGGAATAGTCCAACACTGAAATTCATTTACCAACTACTGATCCAATCTTGACGAAACCTTTGTTGACTTGTCTGCCCTTCATACAGCTTGAATGTAAGCTTGAATGTAAGAATGTAAGCTTATTCTGTTTCTTGATGTCTGCTTAGAGCCCCACTATTGGTGATTACTGTTCAGTTTTTTTCTTTCGCAATTTCAGAAAAGGTGTTATTAAAAAGTCTTATAAAGAAATAGAAAAAGAAGTTACAGCAAACCGGATAGACCTCTTATTACGTGTATTTCTGTGGATTTCATGGAACTTGCTAACACAGCCTACTGTTCCTGTATTCAAGGTCGAAACATTGCCAACCTTCACAGATGACTTTTTGTGGTCTTACTGAAAGCTGGCAGTTCTGCAATTCTCTCCAGAGGATCTGGTGCAGACTCTGCTAAATAGTGTTTTGTAAGAAACATAAGTTCATGCATTCTAACAGAGTCTACATGAGAGGGTATCATTTTGCTTCAGTCAGGTGACTTTGCCCATAACTAACCACTTATGAGGAATCTGTTGGGGAAAAATGGTAACCCTCTCTCTGAAAAAAAATGAATAAATCAGCTGCCACATCCAAACATGAGCTGTACAGTGACTGCATTGGTGATGTGCACATGCACTGGCTGGTTGCCTCACTTTTCAAGTTGAGAGAACTTCTTATTTTTACAGTGAAACTTGATGTTGATTGCCTGCTGAAAAAAAAACAACTCCAGATATTTTTGTCTTTGCAATAAGTATTATCATGCCAATTCCCCAGCCCGACCCCCCCAAAAATGCAGCACTTGCAGATTTTTCAATAAAATGTCCACTCATGATCATTTCACTGTAAAACATTCACACATCCTGATAACCAAAAATGATTTCCAAACATGCCCCATGATGTTCTAAAATATTCTATTCATTGTTAAATGCAGGTAACTCTCTCTCAGAGTTCCACCCTTGCTGCCTTTTAAAGTTAAAGATGCACTTATTACTTTTTATGTACCCCATGTACCTTTATCCTCAATTGGATATAGATATAGATCAAAAGATTTACGGTTACATAGTGGCACAAAATGAATCATCTACTGTATCTACAAAATCAGAGGGGTGAGCAAATCATTTTTTTTGGCAAATTTTTCACGCAAATCTACCAAACCAATCAAGTAAATTGATAGCAGTACATTCTGCACAGACAGAATGGATTTGAATGAACTTTGTTTCAGCTCCTGTAGGGCTGACACAAGCAGTATTCAAACTTATAGAACAGGAATTTCACACATGTGATCCGCAACAACCGGCTCACTCACAGGCTCGCTGTACATACATTTAAAATGAGAGCGGTACGGGCTACATTGGTACCGCTGTCAATCATACGTGGTTAGGCTATTGTTGCATACTCTGATTTAAATTTCAAAACCGGCCCTGGGTATAATGCCTTTTATTAAACCCTCTCGGGACAGTATGATATGCAGATACCTGCTAGAACAGCCGCATACATTTTTAATGTGGCATCCATAACGCTGGCTACTCAAGATTAGCAATGGTAAAATGCTGCTGTCGAAAACAGACTGTTAATGAATGGAGGAGGAACCCACCCATAAATTACTGCAGAGCCCTCACACGAAAAGATTAGTAATAATCTTTGAGTTGGAAATGGGTGCCACTTTTATTTCAATACTTAGTAAAAAATGATAATGATTATAATGATGGTAAATTGGCAAATTGCATTTCTAGAGGTCATTCTTATTTACAGAGACAAATTATTATTTCCCGAAGAGGCTGTGGTTACATACACACAAATGCACACTCACGCACGCCCTCACAAGCACAAATGAGTGCACACACAAGCTAGCATACAACACACGCACACACCTGCCCATACACACACGCACACATAAACACACACACACATACAAACACGCATGCACGCACACACAAGTACACTCGGGGGGGCATTTCATGCCATATTACACACGCGCATGCACACGCACCCACACACGCACACACACATTCATTACTGGGTGTGATGAATGCCTTTCCTCTTACTGAAAGTATGACTCTTTGGTATATTATGATGTGAATTAACTCTTGGCCATGCTCTGATCGTGCTCAGGATCATCCCAACCACCCATCCCGCTTTTGACTGCCCAACTGAGTTTCAGCTCTGACATCAAACATTCTTTTCTGAATAATTTGCTTTGAATTGGGTTTTCTCATTTAACTTCATGTCAGTACAGCTGAGCAAATCGGCCATCAAATAGTGGGTGGGGTTTGCTGGAGAACAATGAGACGTGATCCTCTGATAACTGAACTCACTGTAAGGCAAGTGCATGTTTCGATACATTGTGATGTGCCAAAATGTGAAACACATCTAACAACCTGAACTGCACAGGAGAACACGGTGTAATTTTTCTCAGACCATATTTTTATTATCTATAAAACGCACAAGCACTGATGTGGAAAGATACTCGACAAGCAAAATGTGATATTGAGGCCTTCTACTAAAGTTTTATTGACAATGGCGACAACAATTTTGGGAAGGTGAACGATGACCCTCTAAACAGGAGTCAGCGGATGAAAGTTATTTGAGGAGGAAGATAAGGTAGTTTCTGAAGCGCCATTTCCTTCAGTATGACAACAATGTACATTACTGTTTTATACACAGTGCATTTGACAAACATATTGAGCTGTACAAAAATTCTTTTTCTCTAACAGAGCTAAGTTTGATAAAATTGATAAAAATCTAAATTGTTGCTGTTTATGTCTTTTTTTATTGTATATGTTCTATTTGTGACAAATAACAGACTTTATTTTTTATTTCACATCTTTACCAACTGCTGAGGCTGAGAAATAAACACTGTCAAATATGGTTGTTTTTTACTTTTTAATTTTTTTTTTTTTTATTAAACCTTCAAGATTTGGGGTGTCATTTTCACCTGTGGCTATAATGGGATAAAGCAATGCATGCATTGGACCAAAAAAGGTGCCAGTGCCCTAATCCTGCTGTTGCTTAACATAAACACCACTTTTTCTTGGATATATTTGTATTTAGTGGCTGCTGGTGACTCCAAAATTGGGGAGACTGGGCAAAAATCACAGTTATGCTTGTATTTGTGCAGATTTATGAAGTTTTAGTCCCCCTCATAAATTCCCTTGTGATTGCATATCTGTCATACTTAACAGTTTCAGATCTTCAGACAAAAAGGAGCAATATCACACTACACAAACTAAAGTAAACACAAAACATAAAAAAAAAAAACATTTTTTGACTTATTATCCAGTGACCAAAACCAAAAATAAATAAATAATAAAAAGAGGTAATAACCATCTGGATTGGTAGATCTTTCCTTATCACCTTTTAATCCTTAATCCAATCAAATAACATCCTCTGAGGGTGTGATTTGATTGATTTTGATTGATGCAATAAATAATCTATGAGGCTTTTGAAATAACCCTTGCATTACAATGCATTGTATTTCCTTTCATATTATATTTATATTTCATAAATTCATTCATAATTTATTTTTGTGAAGGATAGACCATGAAGAAAAAAATGAAGTGATGCCGAAAATGTGTCCAATAATTCCAATAATTAAAATAACTAGATTAGCAATTATTTTTGTTATCTTTGAGATGATTTACTCCTCAGAATTAATTACTGTAAAATATATATAATTCGAAAAAGCCCTCAAGGCAGAGTTTGTGATTTTTGCTAATTGGGTAATTGGACCTGTGGTCCCAGACTTAAATGTGAGGTGCAAGCAGTCATTTTCCTACATGGATCTGTGACTTTGTAGGGGCTTTGCTTTGTACACAGTTCTGGTGCACGGACGAAAGGAAGTTGAAGACTGGACTCAAATACAAGGATGGACTTGGTAGTATTTATCATGCCTGCTGAGCAGCAGAAGGCACAAACGAAGCAATACAAAACAAACAGGAATCAAGGTTCCTTAATAAACACAATTGGTAATACAGACGCTGTGCATTAGCTGCCGTAACAATGTATTAATAATAGAATTATTAAGGATCGTTAATATGAAGTGTTGGAATAAACAAAAACAGCACTAAGTACAAAGTATAAACAGTTTTCAGAATATATACACAATATGCGGGGAATATGTCTGCACAAGTCTAGGAATGCTACATAGGCATGTAGTTACGAGACTTCGCAATGACTGAAGCTCTGAAATAGCACACTGCTACCACTCAGTGGAAATGACGGGCGGCTGCAGGTAATGATGAGGAGTGAGGAATGCAGTCCGGGTCTTAACCCCTTTGCGCAGAATACAAGGTAATGCCAATGTTTCCTGTAATGCATGGGCCTATTTAGGCTTTATGAGTCAATATTTGGGTCACAGAGACTTTGGAAAATTTTTCCAGTGAATAATAGCCAGGAAACATCTTTGTAAGATTGTTGCTATGCTCAATGTAATAGTAGTCGAAGTAGTAGTGTCCACAAAACGTGGAAAGGCCACTCAAAACATAGGATAACAAACAAACAAACAAACATTTCATGACCATTCAACTTTGAATTGGCTAGTTTACTTATTTACATTAATCATTTATCCACAAAGACAGTAATTTGGCTTAGCAAGCTTATTTAGCCATAATCCATCTGAAATAAGTTAATTAACCCCATAAATGATCAAAATTCAGTGAGATACAATCCATGAGATACAGGTTTGGTATTACGCATGTGTAATACGGCTTTTTCGCATTGTGATTGGTCAGATTCTGTTTGTTAGCAACTTTTAAGCCAGTGAAATACTTCAACTGTTTCCGGACCACTTTCTTTACAACTCCTGAAGTCGTCTGCCGAGTTCCAATGTAGCTGACCTGAGCCCTGGCGACGTCTCAGCACAAAACCAACATAGCTGTGCCTCCTAAAAGAAGCCGCATCCGCGTGATTGAATCCTCATCTGAATCGTCGCAGGAGATACAATTTCCATTCTGTACATTTTTGTTTATCTTTGTTTCACAATACTACATGTAGGCTACATATAGCACAAGCTCACATTTTAGTTTGTGTAAAACTAAGCAAGCGAGCATATCAGGTCATAGTGCACTGTCACCACTGCAAGCTTCCAATGTTAAAATGTGCGTGATTTCTCCTGCTAGAAGCTTTTTATGGCACTGATACATATTTAAATAATATTCCTGTCATTTTCACAGTGTAACATTAAAACTGGTGCGAAATATGAACATTTTTTCTTCTTGTGTGCACTTACTGTATGGTGATAAGTCCTTAAGAAGCTTTACAGTGACTTTGAAGTTTAATTATCAATGCACGCTAATTGTTCGATGCTTCGGAAAAGTGATTTTATATTTGTATTTTCTGAGTAAAATGACTCTAACATTTATGGAATTAATAGCATCTCAAATTTGTGAGCCCTACATATCAAATTTATAAAACTCGAGTAGTAATTTTCATTTATTCCTTGCCTTTGTGGAATAAATGTAAATTACTACTCTCATTTGAAAAATGTGATATCTCTGGTTCACTCATTAGACATCCTCTATTTATCATTAGCATGTTCAAATCATTCAAATGATTCACCTCTAATCTGGAAATCTCGTTATGGGGAGATAGTGAGTTTGACAGTTATAAAGACTGAGAGGGCTTCTCTGATCTTGATAGCCTTGTCACTTGCTCAGAATATTCTATCTAATTTTCTATCCTGATGCACCAGGCAACAAAAAAGTAACTTGAAAAACTGTCTGAAGGTTTTGGTTGGATAAAGCTATGCATATGAACAGCCTAAAGCTAAAACTGCTGCACCTCCATAAATCCTGTACAGGGGAAATCTTTTCTCATCACTATTTATTCTCAAAACTGTGTCAAACATTTGTTTGTATTACAAGGGAAACATCAAATGAGGATGAACGGGCGAAAGTCTGACATTTAATTTGTTTGACAAACTGCAAGGGACAGCTCAGGGTTATCAATTGTTGAGGAGGATGAAAGCAAATTTCCGTAGCACTCTAAAGTTGTCCAGAAAAGGTTCTTTGTGTTGCTATTTCTTTGTGTTGCATGCTTTTTCATATTCTTAGCCTTGATTAGTTATGTGAGAGAATATGACAGTTATGCCCCTCCCTTCTTCTGAGTGCCGCTTCCAGCGCTGAGAGGGAAGATGGTTTGACCCATTCAATCTGGCTGGGATTAAACCCATTCTGTGATTAAACTGTACAAGTCCAAGCCTGAGTTAGAGCCAAAATCTGAAAGCACAGAGGAAAAACGTGCTGATTCAACAACCGAGGGCCCTACATGATGAGTCTAAATACTAACGTGTTCATATATAAAAACAATCTATGCTATTATAATTCCGGATATAAAAGATGAAAGCTATAAAAAGAGGCTGAAGATCCTTAATCTCTTTAGTCTTAAGAAAAGGAGACTTAGGGGTGATCTGATTGAGGTCTTTAAATATGTTAAAGGGATCAACAAAGTGAATTGTGTAGGATTCTTTCAACCAAGTGTTGTTAGTAGAACTCGGGGTCACAAATGGAAGTTGGCCAAAGGTAAATTTAGCACTGATATTAGGAAATATTTTTTTCACCCAAAGAGTAATTTCGATGTGGAATAGCTTGCCTGACCATATTGTTGAGGCAAAATCCTTGGGAATTTTTAAGAGCAGGCTTGATTTAAAGCTAGATACCATTGAGGCATATATTCACAATAGTTGAAACTGGCGAGCCTAGTTGGGCTGAACGGCCTGTTCTCGCCACTCATGTTATGTTATGTTATGTTATGTTATCTTATGTTATCTTATGTTATGTTATGCTTTTATAAAGTATTGTGTCCTCACAAACTGAGTTGCCTATTCAGGAAGTGTATCAGGCAAGTCTGCTATGCTGTTATAAAATGCACTGAGAGGTGTTATCCACGCTTTTGTTATTGAAATTGATTATCTGCCGGCTGCAGTTGAAAAGATGACAATGTCTCATCAATTATTCGCTTAATTAAACATATTTGTGAAGATTATATGAATGTTTCACTTGTCTGAAAATCTTAAAATGTCCAACCACACTAATCAGCCATTTATGCCCACCAGGGCTCCTTTTTTTTCTTCTTCTTCTTTTTCGCGTTGCGGACGTTGCAAAATGCCATGTGTTTGTATTTCACCTGACTAATTTGGGTATGCTCGACAACCCAAGGGGCCAAGCATTTAATAAAACATGGAGAGAAAAAAATGTGCGAGGGCCTTTAAAATTTCTTGGAGCGTAATAAAAAAAATGGCTGGACCATTTTTTCTTTGTCTAGGAACACAATGGACACCTAGACCTATAGCATGCATAATTCAGTGTACAAGCACAGGAGTAATTCCCTGGGCTAGAGGCAGACAGATACAGCCTCAAGGGAGGAAGACTGGGGAGCTGTTAGTTTTTTGTCTGAAGGGCCTCTCAACCTAAGACAGGATTCTGGTGCTGCACAAATTATCATATACATAAACTGCATCTGCTTATATTTCAAGGACATTGCAAGGATGGAATGATTGTGTGGGAAAATAATGGATAACTGGAATGAGACAGGGAGGGAGATTTCCGCTGATATCTTCCAAATTGAATTGCTTTGATTTTCTTGGCGTGTTAAGGCTGGGGCAGCGTCTCCTGTACACACTGACTGAATCACATATATATGAGAGATGACTACATTTTCGCTGTGCTGTGCTGTCCCGGGTCTCATCGCAGTGAGGTCAGCTCCAGTGCCTGCTTCTTTCAGTATGATTTCACTCACAAAACATACCCACACGTGCCAGTACACTTGAAAGTCATCTGCAGCAGGAAGACAGGCCATCCCTTGAAGACCAAGTTGCTTTATATTCCATCCATTTATTCAAAATGGGAAACGGTTTCGAAATTTTCATACATTACAGTGCTCACAGAGGAGGGCATTTTAACCACAAGAAGCCATGGGGAAACGCCGGAGCAAAACGCAGCAAACTATCTACTCCAAAATACAGCAAAACGTCAAATCCAGGACACAGCAGAGTATGTAATCCAGAATATAGAAAAATGTCAAATCCAATACACAGCTGGGTGTTGAGCTAGAACTCAGCAGGATATCCAACTCGGAGCAAAACAAAATGTCAAATCCAGAGCACAGCAAAATGTCAAATCCAGAACATGACAAAACGTCTATTCCAAAACAAAGCAGAAGGTCAAACCTAGAACACAACGCAACATCATGTCCACAGTACAGCAGAACATTTAATCCAGGATGCAGCAAAATGTCTAATCCAGAACCTGACCCAATTTAGGATGACACACAGGATTTAACAGTTCAATTACGAAAGTATTTTTATTACCGGGACACTAATTCTGAAGGCAAATACAGGATGTATGGATTTATATTATTTTTCATTACTCACCATCACTTTCAGTCTGCTGGAGAAATAATCTTTCGGGGATGAATGGGGGTCCTGCAAGCTTTTCCTGTTTTCCTCCATTATAGACTTATCAGGATCAGGTACTTATTGTACTTCAAAGATGTTTCTTTTCACAAAGATGAGAAAAGAGTACCTTAATGGAATTGTGAAACTAAAAAAGTCTTGCTTTTATAAACTAAAATTAGGATAATTGAGTTTTTTTTTTTGGTTTTTTGTTTTTTTAATGCAGGTCTCATGTCCCTATCATTCCATTTTTGAAAAAAAAAGAAAGTATAATTCGACCTAAATACACAGCTCAGTGCAGTGAAAAAGTATTCGCCCCCTCCCTGCTTTCTTTTGTTATTGAATAACTGTCACATTAAAATGTTTCGGATCACCAAATCTTAATCTTAATATTGGACAATGATAATCATTACCTGTAAATACAAAACTCTGTTTGTATGATTTCATTTATTGAAAGACAAAAGCTATCCCACCCCACCTGGCCATATTTGAAAAAAGTAATTGCCCCTTTTGTTAATGAGGTAACCATTAAAAAAAAAAAAAAAAAACTAAATAACTGGGTTCAATTTCACTAGATACACCCTGGTATGATTCCTGCAAGCCTGTCAAATCTAAGCACCAATAAAATAGATCATGTCTGGCAATGAGAAGTAGGCAAAAGGTAGCACAGTAGAAATTGAAGAATAAATGAGAAAAGTCACTGACATCTAGCAGTCTGAAAAGGGTTATGTTTAGATTTCTAAGACTTGAAACAGTGGTGAACCTGTCTAGTACTGGCTGGTCTATCAGAATTCTTTCAAGAGCACATCCAGGATGTCAAAAAATAACCCAGACTAACATATGAAAAATGCATGCCTCACTGGCCTAAGTTATGATTCCACATTAAGAAAGAAACTGGGCAAAAATGGCATCCATGACAGAGCTGCAAGAGAACAACCATTGTTGAATAAATGTCTCACATTTTCCAAGACGCATCTTGATGACCCCTAAGACTTTTGGGTTAACATTCTCTGGGCTGATGTGTGAAAAGTGGAACTTTTAGGTAACCCATAGAAATTCAGTCATTTGGTTGTGCCGACAGTGTTATTTGAAGGCACTCAGATATACCCAAGCAATAAGCAGTCAAGAATAACTGCAACTTGTGTAAAGAAAAGGCTGTGGTTTATTATGAAACAACCTTTTGGGAATTGTCACACAAAAATAGTGACAACCAGTTCTTTTTGAAGGCATTATGTGTGGGGCAACAAACACAGTGTTTTGTGTTTTAATACATTGAACACAGATATGAGCTCGTTTTATATTTTTGAGAAGTTTTTGTGGAAGTCTGCAACACATTTCAGTGCCATGTCGTGTAGAAGGACTACATATGAACTGCTTTGCTTTGTTGGATCACAAAGAAAAAGTTTTTATCCCCTGCAAAGAAGTAGAATGGGGGATATTGGAATGGGTCTTGTGCGACCATCCATGTGTCCGTCCATCCCATTCAATGGGGACAAATTTTCACAGCACCTATTAAACCTACATGGATGAAATTTAGAGTGTTGTCTCCACTAGTGCAGCCATTGAACGAGTTTGAACCACAATTCCGAGAATTCAAATTATATGGATTTATTGCCCTTGAATTGCAAAAAAATGGATTAGGTTCTGGGTTGCATCACTGGGGACAAATTTGATGTTGAGGTGTTTCCTACATAAGGGGATGTATAAAGGAGATTTGTTTTTAGAGGAAAATCAAAAACTTCAGCAATAACAAAATAAATTTTGATTTCAACCCTCTCATCTTTTGTGAGGTGGCGGGGGATATTGTTGACTCTGTCTGCTTGTTTGAGCCTTAAGTGCATTCTCAATTACAGGTTATTTTGCTTCATATTACAATGGACATTGTGGTTTTTCGGTGTAAATCCACAACAGGTCACTAAGTAATTGCTGGGCATGCGCAAATTCACTCATAAAAACACTGATATTGATATGTTTGAGCCTCTACACACTCAAATTTTTGAGTCAAACATGGGGAGATCTATTTGGAGTGCAAACTCCAAATAGAAAGGCCCAGGCTGGGTTTGAGAAGCAACAGTGCTCCACAATATGCCTCCATGCTAGCTGGATATTGAATAATTTAAGAAAAAAAAAACTATGATGGAGAGTTTATCTTATTCTTTGCGTAAGGGCTGCTGTGTACAAACTAGCCATCTGTGTCATGTACAGTATCATATCTATGATTACTTCTGACCAGCTTCTGAGCAAAATATTGCAAGAATTATGGAGTCTTGTTAATGTGTCTCCAGGGCATTTTTCTTGGTGGGCAGCACATCAAGTCACGGGAAGCTTATTTACTGACTCATGCGATCTGATTTTAAGCACTATATGGCATTTTTCAGCCTGTCAGAAAGATTACAATGTGTAGTGGCGTCAGCGGACCATCATAAACACTGATGGATATGAAAAGTCATATCTATGATGCACTAGCAATATCAGCCTTCGCAAATATCCAGTAAATTTGTGTTTTTTGGCCTGTTTTCCCGCTTTAATATCATGTTGCAGATGAGTCTGATGTAGCACTCACTTTTGAGGTAAGGAAAGGGGAATGTTGCTATTAATCCTGTTGGGTGCAATCAGAATTTGGAATTTGCTGCTAGCTCTCTACTGCTGTGGCTGAGGTGACGAAGTTCAAGTACTCTGGAATTGCCTCTTCTGCTGGTGACAGCTATATAAGAAGGGAGATTTAAAAACAAAAAAATGTATAAACTCAGAAATAAAATCCAAAAATAGAGGTTTTTGGGTCAGGTCGAAGATAACTTCACTGTAAGCGCAGGACAACAGTAAGGCTAAAAGTCTGCACAGCATGCTATTAATTATAACAAATAACATGACTCTGTCAAAACCTAGTAAATGGCTGGACTGCGTCGGTGGCTATTCATTATGAAAGAGCAACGACCGACAGAGCACCTCCAACACTCAATTAACCAAAGGTAGCACTTCATCACTCACTCCGTCACAGACTTTCACCTTTAACGGAGCTCGCGCCCACTTTCCTGTGGTCCAGATAGAAAAGATAACTGTTCTCAAAACAATAAAACTCTCAGTGCAATTGTAAAAAGATTCAGGGATGTTTTATTCATCCGGTTTAAAAAAAGTACTTTCAAGGCTTTTCAACTGAGTGTTAACTTTCGGGAAGTGAAGTTTATCTGGGCACCAGCAATAGGAAATTATTAATAGGGTGCAATAGATTTCACACCGCCGGGAACCAGAAAGTAACAAAGCATTGATCAAAGAATGTGTTCATGCCTCCATTTACACTCAGAAACACCACTGTTTCGTTCGCGGAAGGACACCAATAGCGAGTCCTGAATCCTAAGAATGATATTTATTGAATACAGAATTCCAAACAAATAAGGCATGTGGGCCAACGGAAACATGAGAAATGAACAGAAAAAACTGCAGGATAAAGGAGGGCACAAAGCCAACAAAAAACTACATTCAATGACCTGAAACCAATGGGGTAGTATAAACTCAAAGATATGATCAAGGGCATGTAAACAACGGACCGACTGCCAACTGCAATGCTTCTGCAGAATAAGAAGGTACAGGGCTGATGAGGGAACGAGGAACACCTGAGCAGAACAGGGAGGGAACAACGCATGAACATGACACATAGGACAAGGCTTAATGACATAACAAGCCCATGAAGAAAATGTACCAATGAAATATGCAGATTGAAGGAAGCGTGAAAAAGTTACGCAGCAAAGGAAAGCCAGATCTGAAATAATATCGAAGCAGAAAATCATGGCAATTAACACCGTACCTAAATTAGTAATATTAGTAAAAAGCCTGTCTAAGAAAAACTCCTCCCGACAACGTTAGTAGATGTTAGTAACTAATAACAGTTGACTTTAAGCTTAGAAAGACCCGAAATTAGAACAGCACTGAAGGAAAAAGGAAAAACAGCGGCCAGCCCCAATAGCAAAGAAGCAGTGCATGCACTCGAGAAAACAAAAGATGGACTGGAACTGAGACATGAGGAGGATTCCATTTGGCAGTGCGGGATAAGATCTGGAAACAGATGCAAGGCTGACAGAACAAGGCATGACAACCACTGTGTTTCACACTTCAGCAATTGTCTGGTAGATGCTCAGTTTTTCAGGTAGGCAGTATTTTTTATTTTGTCCTTATTGAATGATTACCGCATATTACACATTTGTAAGACTTTGACCCGCTTGTATACCCAGTATTTACAGTCGGACATTAAACTGAACAGATTTTATTCAGTTCAGCAACTCTACTACAGATTTGAGTCTGGAATACATCAGACCCGACCAACTAAAACACTTGATATATACAGTTAATGCAAAGTTTACCTGTTTTCCAAGTACATTCATCTATGGTTATTTGAGTTGTCTCTGCGTATACATGCATTTGTCCCAAATAGCTTTCCGTAGCAGTTCAGTAGCTGGAGGCCACTGTGACATCATCAGATTTAGAAGCTTCAATATTCCAACATTGAGTCCGTATGGTAATTTCCCATTGGAGGACCTTACGTACATACTTCAAAAACTGCTGTCAGAAAGCACAGTCTGCACGTTTGACTGCACGTTTAATTTGTGGCTTTTTGTTGATTTCTCAAAAACTGTGGGAAGGGTAGCATGCAGATAACTGGAACCAAAATGAAAGGAGCAAGAAGAAAATAATTTGAAGAACTGTGGATTTTATCTTAAATTAATTTTTGCATAGAAGTACTCCCAGTGTTCAATGTTTTCACACATACTAACTCACCCTGCAGCGCACAACCACTGAACTCCAGGTCTCCTGGACCGGACTGTTGGTTGGTATTAGCCACTGTCATTGCACTACACCTAATGGTTTCACTGCCTGGACCAAGGTGATAAAATAATTAGGGAAATCAGATGGTGTTAGACCACGGTTATAGCAAATACCTGCAGTCACTGTGGCCCCTAAGACCAGGAATTGAGTCACACTGTTGAAGCAGAAAGCTGCTTTGCAATTTAATTCTATTGGGCTGGCTAATTAAATTTCAAGTAGATAAACTTCCAAACTACCATAAATCATTGTTGGAGCAAACATGACTTCCAAAAAAAGGTCTTTTTCTTCTTTTTTCAAGGAATCAGCGCATTTCAATGTCAACAGTGTGGAAGTAAAATTAAAAACAGCAATAGAAAGAAACTGGTATTTCACATGCTGTTCCACTACACTGCTTGATGGGCTCCTGCCACCCCTCCATAAACATTAATGACTTTAATTTTGTGTGGAGACACATCAGTGTGTGGGGAGTTACCATCAAGCCAAGTGCTACTCCCGCGCTACTCGGTCGTTCCAGGGTTTTAAATGAATTGGAACGCTGACCCTCGACAGGCAAACTCACAGCAGTTAGCATTAATCTGGCCACTCAGGAGGAGTGCTGTTATCCAAGAGGCTCTAAAACAGGCCCCAGATATATTGCTAGAAAATTTTTCAGAACATTAACAAACGCTCAAAACCGTCTGATATAATCCCATATGTACAGCGTAACAAACAATGAATTTACTTTATGTATTAAAAAAATGAAAGTCAACAGATTAGAAATTTTAAAGTCAAAATTCTGATAAAATTAAATAGGAAATAATGGAAAGCAGGGATTTGAGTGGTGAATGGATTTGAGTGGTAGATTTAACCTCTTTTGCTTTGACTTGTGAAAAAGCACTTTTTTCATATTTTAGGACAATGTCACATACATATTCTGTATCTGTTGGTTGTAGCGCATCACTGAAGCCACATTACACTTACATTGAGGAAAGTATTCAGACCCAGGACACCATGTATTTATGGCCACACCATTACATTAAATGGAAAATACCCAGATCTTGTACATAATTTTATTTTAAAAAATTCCTGTCATTCAGCAGGACATGTCTGTGTTTGTTGGAAACCTTAGGGTCTCCAACAGAATTTACAACAGGCCCGATATTCCACAGGTCTGAATGCAGCTGAGGTCAGAAAAAAACCCATTTCTGAGGTCAGAAAAATTCATCAGTTAGAGGAGGTTGATTACATTCCTTGAGTTACTGAAGACCTGAGGTGCAATAAAGGGTTAAATGAATTAGACTGCTGACCCTACCCAACCAAACTCACTGTAGCTGGTATTTGCATGGCCAGTCATGAGGAGTGACCTTTTTTACACAGCTGAGCCATGAACAGTTAAAGCTGGCCTTAGAGGGACAATGCTGGTGCATATATGTGGAATTCCTGGCTTTGGATTTTTGGAGGACGCTGGAATACCTACGTACGGAAAACCGATGTGAACACGGGGAAAACTTCACGCAGAAAGGCCCCTGGCCAAATTTGAGCTCACCACCTCCTTCCTGTGAGGTGCTGGCACTTCCCAGCCTTACCATTTTGCTTCCCTCAGAGAAATCATTTCCCAGAACATTCCAGGATATAGATTGAAATGTTCAAGCACCCGCCCGTCACAGTTTACCTTTTCAATGCCATGAGGTATTTCCTCAGTTCTCTGCACAAAACTGCATGTATCTCATAGATTGGCAAGGCGGGACGCTGCCCCAGACTGAATTAAAGGACATAGCCTCCAGTAGGATCATGTCATTTCTCTACAAAATGGGGAGATCATTTATTCATACATTTATGTTTTTTATTTATTTCAGCTTGTTTTCAGAAGATCGAGAACTTTCAGTGAAGTTTAATCGGTCAGCATAAAGTCGATGCCTGTCGGCACAAATCCTTCTCAACGAAAGTGTGCTGCATTAAAAACTTGGCATATGTTGCTTATTTATGACTGACTTGACATACTTAAGGGATGATTTAAAAAAATATTAATAAATTACACCTACTTTGTTTAAACGGCCTACATTTCTCACACAAAGAATGCTAACATTCCTTGCTTGATGTAGTTCAGAAGTGTCTGGAATTTTTAAGATCCCAATCCAGCCTCTTAGTTTTCCCCTCATCACCAACTCCCCAAACTTTATCTGTTTTTTTTGTCATTCAATATTGACTTCCTGGGAAATGTTTAATATCCAGCAGCCTCTCAGTCCACACAAACCATGCTCCTGCAATCCGGCGCTCATTCATAAGGGCCTCGTTTCTCTGCAATACAGGGCTATTATAAAATAATGAGGCATTGCCAGTAAATTACTGACAGTAAAACAAAACAAAAGAACATCCCATTATTCAGAGAAACATTTGATTTACATATACAAACACACATAAAGCTCCAGGAACAAACCTGACCTCGACCACGTGCTTCCTCATACACGGTATTAGTTTGACAATTATTTCCATTTCATGCACAGTTGCGTCTGCTCAGTGGAAGATTGCTATTCATTTTCATCATTATTGAATAGATTATCCCTCCAAGGATAACAGTAAGAAAATAAACAGCCCGTGAGCTTTCATATTCTGCTGGTAAAAATTGCATTTTTATGCCTCTGAAGCCATGATTACTGCAAGCCAAAATTTGTCTTCGCAAGCAGGTTTATCTCCGGCGGTGCCCATCTGCCCATGTAGAATTACTTTTGCACTTGTGGTGCCTTCACTACATATTACATTGTGGAATTAAGTAAGTGTTTTAAAATCATAGGGACATTGGTGATAATGGAAGGAAAGCGTACGGTTTACCGCTCATGTTTGATCCAAAATTGGTGATTTATGCATCACTTGCTGCACTGTTTGTTTAAGTTCTCTTGTAAATGATGACAACGTTTGAAGAGTTTGTGTCCAAAATGCAAATATATCAATTTTACTAATTTTGAGTAAATCTGTTTTTTCTATCTTGGTGCCTATTGCATTTCAAAGAAAAACACCAACTTTGACAATGAAAAAAATACACCTTATAGTATGAATTTCTTAAAACAGATTTTTGTACCACGTGTAAGAAGCACAGGACTTTATCTCAGTATTCTTTTGTAATTTTGGCACTTATTGCATTTTGGAAACAAGCTCTTAATTTTCTGTTGCTTTAACTCTGCCATGGTGTTTGACTGACCAAAACACATATGGTCATCACTGTAGGTGAACAAGTCTAGGCGGGCAATGTCAGTGATGAGTCAAAACTATGATGCGTAACGTGACATTTAGTGTGAATAATTGCGATTGAACACATTGAAAAAATAGCACACATTTTAAAAAGAACTCAGGTGCATAGAGTGTCCATCACTTTATTCAATAACGCTGTTCCAGTTTTCCCTGGTGAAGAAATTTCATACACTTCCAAGGCATAAATCAGACTTTACAAAGGTCATGTAAATTTCTTCTTGTGGACAGAGTTCTGCAGCAGTGATATTTAGGAATGCAAATGAAATGTATTTGGTAATGATCTGATCAGTGCAATTTTGCTGAAAAGAATTTGTTCCGTTGGGTATTATGTAAATATACTTAAATCAGGAAAGAAAAGTGAATCAAGTTAACATAATTTTTACAATATAGATGATGAACTGATAACGGCTTGGTGTAGAATGTCTGTGGAGGTCAAGCGCTACAGGCAGATTTGCAATCAAGGAGCATGAGCCATGAGCAGCAGCACAATAAATCCCCCAGTGGGGTTCAGGCATTGGTGATGGTGATGGTGATGGCGGTGGTTGATTACCCAATAGGACGCACCGATGAGACCTGTGAAGTGCAGGCACTGATAAATCTGTGAAGAAAAGGCAGTAATGGGGAGGTGGAGTGCTGAATGACAGCAGCATGAGGCCCTAAAGCATGCAGAGAGACATTGAACAGGACAACACTAAGACAATTGGCTGACAATGGAGGTTTGCTTGGGTGCTATTGGATAGACTCAAACAGCTAATCTAGCTCAATTGATGGCTCTAGACAGTGACGGCAAGGGAGATTGTTAGCGAGTATGTGTGGCAGATTTGAATGGCACAGTACAAATGTGAGCTAAAATATGAGCCTTAGCATGAATACCATAGTCTTTATGAATGAACTTTTTCCAACTTCATTTGGTTAGCGAAGGAGAGGAGGGTAGGGTTACAGAATACTGCCGCAGGCTAAATCTTTGCCCTGTACAATTTATGTGGAATGCTGATGAACAGTCAGACACATCCATTTGAATTCTAAACCTGCACACTGCATATGTGTGTGCGTGCGTGTGTGTGTGTGTGTGTGTGTGTGTGCGCGCCATTAACAGGTCATTGATTACAAAAATAATCATACGCAGGTCCATTGACATCAGTTTCCACCTGAAACAGTTATCATATTATTTTGTTAACTCCCAGAAAAAAACAAGCGTAGGCATCATCAGAGTGGATATTCTGCAAGTTTTTTAAATGTCATGAAATGATCCCCTTTAAATTACCTTCTGTTCATGAAATAAGAGTATTCTTTCCATCATGAATGCCATTATTTGTACCCACAGGTAATATGACATGTTACTGTTATTTGCTTCGGCTCACCCTGTGGCAGTATGATGTGGAGGATTTCACATCCAGGCAAAGACTTTCCGATCCCAATCTTTCCCGGAATCTTCCATCACAAGTAAGTGGGAAGAATAAGCGTCTTCGCCTCGAGAGAGGGAGAGTGCTAGTCTGCAAAGAAATTTTGCTGCTGAAATTTGCATCACAAAGGCAGGGTCTCAGGGTCTGATTTCTCAACAGCCATTGTATCTTTAAAAAAAAGGAAAAAGCTCTCAAATTGAGCTACTCATAACAGAGAATTGTCTGTACTGACTGGCTCTATATCTAGCTGATCAATCAGTGCTGATTGGCTTCCTGGGAAAAGCTTGTCTGTTCCGCATTCAAAGCCGTGGGTCGGCCCTGAAGTCACAAAGAGTATATGGGCCCATTCAGCGTCCATTCTTCCTGCCTCTTTTAAGATGATTGTATCTTGTATTGCATTCCAGAGGGGGTACAAAGATCTCTATTAACTTATATTTCAAATCGCATTTTGGCTAGAGTTTTTGTACTCCTCTGGTATTTTATACAGGCATAAAACCATGAAACCCATGAAACCATCTCAAATTTATTTTTAATAGAAATGTCAGTTGTATCAATGAAGCAATGGGTTGTTAGCCTGCCAACTGCGATACTGAAATTAAAAAGCCCTGCCTCCCATGTGGCAGGTCAGAGGATAGCAGTTCTATCTTGCAATATTATCTTCCTTTTTAACATGCTTTCACCATTTTATCTCAATGGTAATTTACTGTATAATGTAGTATAAATTATTTTACGTATCTGGCCAAGATGAAAACCAGCCAATTTCCTATAGGATATGCAGCTGTCGATATATAATATATATACAACCCCAATTCCAAAATAGTTGGGACAAAGTGTATTTGTGAATAAAATCAAAAAGGCAATGACTTTCAGATCACATGAGACAATATGTTTTTTTATAATAGAACATAGATAGCATTTCAAATGTTAAAATTGAGACATTTTACACTTTCATCTACAAAATTAGCTTATATGAAATTTTCTGGCTGCAACGGGTCTCAAAAAAGTTGGGGCACCGGCAAAAAGGGGCTGAAGAAGCAATTAATAAAAAAGCGAATCAGATGAAAGAACATTTAGCAAGTACTTAAGTTAAGTGGCATCAGGCATGTAACATGATTGGCTATAAAAGGGATGTCTCAGTCTCTCGGAAGAAAAGATGGCCAGAGGCTCTCCAACCTGTGAAGGCTTGCATAAAAAAATAGTGGAATACTTTAAAAACAATGTTCCTTTGAAGGTCTCATCATCGACCGCGCATAACATCATTAAAAGATTCAGAGAAACTGGAAAAATCTCTACGTAAGGGACAAGGCCGAAGACCTTTACTAGATGCCCGTGATCTTCAGGCCCTCAGACGCCACTGCATCGCACTGTGATGGCGTTGGTGGTAGGACGCCAAGAGCAGTGGCCAGAAATAAAAAGGACAAAACCAGCAGCGTGCTGACAGATTAAAACAAATAGAAATCATGAGACTTGCGCTACCAACAGACCTGACGCCGTCCGTGGTAGCAAACAGGCGAGCTAGACTAAAGACAAAAGAAAAGGGAAATAAACCAAATGAATCCCTTTTGATTCATAACAGTGGAGCGTGAGATTGACAGACGGTTTGGTGCAGCGGCAGCAGTAATGCGGTCATTGTACCGATCTGTCGTGGTGAAGAAGGAGCTGAGCCGAAAGGCAAAGCTCTCGATTTACCAGTCCATCTACGTTCCTACCCTCACCTATGACCATGGGTCATGACCGAAAGAACGAGATCTCGGGTACAAGCGGCTGAAATGGGTTTCCTCCGCAGGGTGGCGGGCCGCTCACTTAGAGATAGGGTGAGGAGCTCTGTCACCCGGGAGGAGCTCAGAGTAGAGCCGCTGCTCCTCCACGTCGAGAGGGACCAGCTGGGGTGGCTCGGGCATCTTTATCGGATGCCCCCTGGACGCCTTCCTGGGAAGGTGTTCCAGGCATGCCCCACCGGGAGGAGGCCTCGGGGAAGACCCAGGACACGCTGGAGGGACTATGTCTCTCGGGTGGCCTGGGAATGCCTCGGGATACCCCCGGACTGTAATGTGAATATAGGCCACTAGATGGCAGTATTTACCTTTTTTTGTTAAGCTCAGACTGGAGTCATGTTTAGACATGTCCTGGACATGTCTGGGGCAAGTCTCAGAAAATAAAAAAAAAGAGGTCTAAATGTGGGTGGGGTCTGCAAAAGAGTATATAAGGAAAAGAATTGAGACAGTAAAGGAGTGGGAGAGATTGCAGGAAGAGGGATACGTGTGACCAGACCTGTCATTTCTGTTCAAGACCTGTTAAGTTTCTTTTGTGGATTTTTCTCACCCAGCACATCACCAGAAAACCCAAAGGGACTGTAAATATTTTTGTTTTTGTTATAATTCAATCTTGGTCTTTAGGTTAGTTAGTTGTTATTGTCTTTGTTTGGTTAAATGTGTTTGAGTTTTGGAACTGTATCTGTCATCTGTTGCTGTTGCTGTTGTTGTTTTAAATGTGAAAACAAATTGGGGCCATAACAAATTGGGGGCTCAAGGTTCGGGATAGACCATTTTGTGAGTAATTTATTGAAAATCTAACATTTCAAATTGTAAAATTGATTTTTTTTAATTGAATACATATATATTGACAACAGCAATGGATGATTTCTTGGCATCACCAACTGTAGGGGTTTGGAAGTCTTTTAAAAAGACAGAACTGCTAGATATTTGCAGACATTTAGAGCTGACAGAGGTGAAACCAGCCATGCGAAAAGCAAGACTGGCTCGAGAGATAGTTGAATATTACATTGATGAAAATGTGTTTGCACTCGGAGATCTGGAACAGTTTCCAGTGGAAAATCCAAATATAGAAATGGAACTTAAATTAAAAATGCTAGAATTTGAAAGGGAAGAAAAAGAAAAACAAAGGCAGTTTGAGTTAGAAAAATTAGCAAGAGAAGAGAAAATAGAAAGGGAGGAAAAAGAAAAACAAAGAGAATTTGAGTTAGAAAAATTTGCAAGACAGAGAGATTTTGAATTAGAGAAATTCGATAGAGAAGAAAGACTCCAAATGGAGCAACTAAAAATAAAAATTGCAACTGAAAATAAATTTCGTGCTAGCCAGGAGGTAAAACTGGTGCCTCCATTTTCGGAAAATGATGTTGACAACTATTTCCAGTGTTTTGAAAAGGTAGCTAAGAGTTGCCAGTGGCCAAAGGAACACTGGCCTCTGATGGTGCAAACTGTCCTCAAGGGTAAAGCTCAACGAGCCTATTCGGCTTTGTCTGCAGATGATTCCTCTGATTATGAGGTTGTCAAAAAGGTTATTTTGAGAGCTTATGAGTTGGTTCCAGAGGCTTACCGACAGAAATTCAGAGGTCTGAAGAAATCTGAAAATCAGACTTATTTTGAATTTGCTAATGAAAAGCAGGTTTGCTTTGAGCGCTGGTGTACTTCTATGGAGGTCAAGGATGATTTCAACTCACTAAAAGAGATGGTGTTAGTTGAAGAATTCAAGAACTGTGTTAAAGATGATGTTAAGACCTACCTTAATGAGAAGCAAGCACTGAATTTGCAATCAGCTGCCAAATTTGCAGATGAATATGTTCTCACACATAAGTCCAAATTTCAGTCTAGCAGTAATAATAGATGGTCCCAATTTCAGAAAAAGGGTTATGGTGATACCCAAGATTCCTCACCCAAAGACAAAGAAAAATCTGGTGATGGTGCTCAGAAATCCAGTAACAGGTCTGATCAAAGTGTGAAAGCTGACAGTGACAAAAGTGGTCTAGTTTGCAGTTATTGCAAGAAATCTGGTGATGTAACAACTAACTGTTGGTTCCTTAAAGCTAAGAAAGAAAAAGAAAAGGATACCAAACCAAATGCCTTTGTGAAAACAAGGTTAGAAACCCCTGTAGTAGATAACCAATCTGCTATAAATTGCCTGCTTCTTGTGGGGCTAAAAAGCCTGATACAGCTGACTTCGTGAGGGAGGAATTTCTTCCATTTGTGTCAGAGGGATTTGTGGCTCTGAATGAGCATACTACTCCTGTCCCCATATATATCCTAAGGGATACCGGAGCTTCTCAGTCACTTTTGTTGATGGACTCTTTGGAGTTACGTGATGAGACCGCTTCAGGGGATTTCATACTTGTACAAGGTATTGAAGGGAGGACTGTATCTGTACCCCTGCGCTCTATATTCTTGAAGTCAAATTTAGTTACAGGACAGGTAAATGTGGGACTTATGTCAAGTCTACCTATAAAGGGTGTTTCTCTGTTGCTAGGCAATGACCTGGCTGGGGGCAAAGTAGTTCAATCTGTACATCTTACTTCACAGCCGAGCACTGAAGATGGGGATGAGGACCCATCTCTGTATCCTTCTTGCGCAGTGACTCGTGCTATGGCCAAGAAGGCTAAAGAAGAAGATGATGTGGTGCCGTCCAGTACATTGAATAGTCAGCACTCAGGTGGTTCGCCTCATGACTCTGATTGGCCTACTATGGTTTCTCTGTTTGAGGACTTATCAGATACTTTTATCAGTTCTCTATTCAGCCAGCCGAATGGGTCTGGTGATTCTGATGTGTCTGGAGACTTGCCTCTGTCCAGAAAGCAGTTGATTGAGGAGCAAACTAATGATCCTGAAATTTGTGTACTAAAGAGGAGAGCCCTTCCTGATAAAGAAATAGACGCAGTTCCAGTTGGGTATTATCTCAAGGATGGTGTGTTGATGCGGAAGTGGCGCCCTCCTGATATCCCTGCCAATGCAGATTGGGCAGTGGTCAGGCAAATTGTTGTTCCAAAGGTCTATAGGAATGAGATCTTAACAATGGCTCATAGTTTACCTTTAGGAGGTCATCTTGGTGTTAACAAGACTGTTGATAAGATCATGAAACACTTCTTTTGGCCTGGGCTTCGGAAAGACGTTTCCAACTTTTGCAAAACCTGTCACACTTGTCAGGTAGTTGGAAAACACCAGTTAGACCCACCTGTAGCTCCATTGCAGCCTATCCCAGCATTTGGGGAGCCATTCTCTAGGGTCATTGTTGATTGCGTTGGTCCATTACCCAAGACTAGATCTGGAAATCAGTACTTGTTGACAATCATGTGTGCATCTACCAGATTCCCCGAAGCCATACCTCTACGTAACATCAAAGCGACTGCAATCTCGAAGGCTTTGATAAAGTTCTTCACGTTGTTTGGCCTTCCCAGGGAAATTCAGTCAGACCAGGGTAGCAATTTCACTTCAGGATTGTTTCAGCAGGTTGTGTATGAACTAAGTGCAAAGCAGATTCTTTCTAGTGCCTATCATCCAGAAAGTCAGGGTGCCTTAGAGCGGTTTCATTCCACTCTCAAGACAATGATGAGGACTTATTGTTATGACCATGAGAAAGACTGGGATGAAGGGGTTCATTTGCTGTTGTTTGCAGCTAGAGAAGCAGTGCAGGAGTCTACTGGATTCAGTCCATTTGAGCTAGTGTTTGGTGATGAAGTGAGAGGACCTTTGCTATTATTGAGTGAACAATGGCAAGAGAAAGAGCCGCATATCAGTCTGTTAGACTATGTTAGCAAGTTCAAGGAAAGATTGCGTGCAGCTTGTGACCTCGCCAAAGAGAACCTGAAATCAAGTCAGGGAAAAATGAAAACTTGGCATGATCATAAGGCTAGAAGCCGTGAGTTTAAACCAGGAGAAAAGGTCCTTGTATTGTTTCCCTTGCAGTCCAATCCATTGCAGGCTAGATTTCATGGTCCTTATGAAATTCTGACAAAACTCAATGATCTCAATTACATTGTGAAGACTCCAGATAGGAGAAAACCAAAACAATTGTGTCACATTAACATGCTGAAGCCTTATCATGACAGAAATGCTAGGGTTGCAGCTGTCACTTCAGATTCTCCTATTGCCGAGATTTATGAAGATGAGGGGGAGTTTCAAGATGATGAACCAAGAATTAAAGCTGAAGTTCTTTCATGTAAATTGTCAAACACTGAAGTGTTGCAAAATCTTGATGTAAAACTCCAGCACTTAGAACCCTCACAGAGAGATCAGTTTGAAGGGTTGATCAAGAAATATGAGGATTTGTTTCCTGATGTTCCAAAGAGAGTTACTATAGCCTCTCATGATGTAGATGTTGGTGATGCCAAACCAATAAAACAGCATCCATACCGGATGAATCCTGAAAAGAGAAAGATTGCTGAGAAAGAGGTTGAGTACATGTTAGAACATGATATTATCAGACCCTCCGACTCAGATTGGAGTTCACCCTGTGTGCTAGTTCCAAAACCTGATGGAAGTACTAGATTCTGTACAGATTATCGCAAAGTCAATGCTGTAACTAGAACTGATGTGTTTCCAATACCTAGGATTGATGATTGTATTGATAGAGTAGGGCAAGCAAAGTTTCTGACCAAGATTGATTTATTGAAGGGTTATTGGTGTGTGCCTTTAACTGAGAGGGCCAAGAGCATCTCTGCTTTTGCCACACCATCTTGATTGTACCAGTATGAAGTCCTACCCTTTGGCATGAAAAATGCCCCAGCCACGTTCCAAAGGATGATACAGTCTACAATCGCCAGATTGCCACACACGGGTGCGTACATCGATGACCTGATCACATGGAGTGACTCCTGGGAAGAACATCTAAAAGATGTAGAGACGTTGTTCCAGCGCCTGACCCAGGCTAACTTGACTGTTAACCTGAGCAAGAGTGACTTTGGTTGTGCTACTGTCACCTATCTTGGCTACGTCATAGGCCAGGGTAAGGTGGCACCCATAAATGCTAAAGTCCAAGCCATCATGGACTTTTCAGTTCCTGACAACAAAAAAGCTTTGCGCCGCTTCCTTGGAATGATCGGGTACTACCGCAAGTTCTGCAAGAACTTTGCTGAGATTGCGCTCAGTCTAACTAACCAACTGAAGAAAGGCGTAAAGTTCACTTGGGATGATGCATGCCAGAGAGCCTTCGATTGCCTGAAATCTCTGCTGTGTCACTTCCCCGTGCTCAAATCTCCTGACTTCAACAAACCGTTCTCCATCGCGGTCGATGCTAGCGACCAAGCTTGTGGATCTGTGCTCCTACAGAGAAGTGACTCTGATGACATTGAGCATCCCGTGGCATACTTCTCTAGGAAGTTCAATCGCTACCAAAGGAACTATTCCACAATAGAGAAGGAGCTGTTGGCTCTGGTCCTTTCTTTACAACACTTTGAGGTTTATGTTTGTACAGGGGAAAAGCCAATGATTGTGTACACTGACCACAATCCGTTAATGTTCTTGAGTAAGATGAAAAACAAGAATCGGCGATTGTTGAATTGGAGTTTGATTTTACAGGAGTTTGACTTGGAAATTAAGCATGTGAAGGGTACAGACAATGTAATTGCTGATTGCTTATCCCGTGTTTGAATGTATATATATATATATATCACGTGTTTATTTGAATATTGTATGATATGTATATATAGACAAGTGTCCACTTAACCATTTTGTATTGAAAAGAAAAATTTTGCCTTTATGAGTCAAAATTTTTCCCTTTTGGAATGGAGGTGTAATGTGAATATAGGCCACTAGATGGCAGTATTTACCTTTTTTTGTTAAGCTCAGACTGGAGTCATGTTTAGACATGTCCTGGACATGTCTGGGGCAAGTCTCAGAAAATAAAAAAAAAAGAGGTCTAAATGTGGGTGGGGTCTGCAAAAGAGTATATAAGGAAAAGAATTGAGACAGTAAAGGAGTAGGAGAAATTGCAAGAAGAAGGATACGTGTGACCAGACCTGTTATTTCTGTTCAAGACCTGTTAAGTTTCTTTTGTGGATTTTTCTCACCCAGCACATCACCAGGAAACCCACCAAAAAGGACTGTAAATAATTCTTATTGTTTTTGTTATAATTCAATCTTGGTCTTTAGGTTAGTTAGTTGTTATTGTCTTTGTTTAATTAAATGTGTTTGAGTTTTAAAACTGTATCTGTCATCTGTTGCTGTTGCTGTTGCGTTGTAAATCTAATAACAAATTGGGGCCATAACAGGACGAACTAGAGGAAGTGTCCGGGGAGAGGGAAGTCTGGGCAACCCTGCTTAGACTGCTGCCCCCGCGACCCGGCCCCAGATAAGCGGTAGAAGATGGATGGATGGATCCCGCGCCAAAGGCAGCTTAGGTAGCGGTACAAAATGAGCCGCTTTAGAAAACCAGTCAACTGCTGGCAAAATGACGATGTTGGCGTCAGATACAGGCAGCCCCGTAATAAAATCGAGCGCGATATGTGACCAAGGGCGCCTCGGAACGGGCAAAGGTTGCAGCAGGCTAGAGGGAGGGAGGTGGGAACTTTTATTTCTGGAACATACGCTACATGCTGCAAGAAACTCCCGAATGTCCTCCATCATATCCGGCCACCAAAACCGTTGGGCAAGGAACTGCTTGGTCCGATGGGCCCCGGGTGCCCAGCCAACCGGGAAGAGTGTCCCCACTGAAGGACCCTTGACCTAACCCCAAGCGGCACAAATAAACAGCCAGGAGGCTCCCCCCCAGGACCAGGATTGGATTTCAATGCCTCCTGAACGACCGCCTCAACCTCCCATTGAATAGGTTCCATGATCTGGGTAGAAGGAATAACAGGCTCTGGGGTAGGATCGCTATCCGTGCGATCGTACATACGTGACAGGGCGTCAGGCTTAATATTTTTAGAGCCTGGGCGGCACATGAGCGTAAAATCAAAGCAGTTAAAAAACAATGACCATCGCGCCTGCCGGGAATTACGCCGTTTGGTCTGCTGAATATATTGGAGGTTTTTGTGATCGGTCCAACCCACGAAAGGGTGCTCAGCTCCCTCCAACCAGTGGCGCCACTCCTTGAGCGCCAGCTTGACCGCTAATAACTCCCGGTCACCAATACTATAATTGCGTTCGGCGGCGGATAAAGACCGGGAGAAGTACGCACATGGGTGAAGCTTATTATCCCAACGAGGGCGCTGGGACAGAATAGCACCCACGCCCACCTCCAAAAGCATCTACCTCCACGACAAATGAAAGGGAGGGGTCGGGCAAAACCAAAATAGGCTCCGAGCTAAAACGTTTCTTTAATTCTTGAAAGGCAGCATCAGCTGCAGGAGACCAAAAAAAAAACGCTGAGGAGGTATTCTTTTTAGTAAGCGCAATAATGGGGGCGGCAACCACGCTAAAATTATGAATGAACCTCCTATAAAAATTTGCAAAGCCCAGGAAGGGTTAGACCTCTTTAACACTCTGCGGTACTGGCTAATTCCTGACCGCAGCCACCTTGTCCGGGTCCATGGACCCCTTAGAAACAATGAAGCCCAAGAATGAGACAGTTTGTGCGTGGAAAACACATTTCCCGGCTTTAACAAAAAGTTTGGCATTGAGCAGAGCTTCCAGTACACGTCTGATGTTTTGTTTGTGCTCTGACAGTGTTGAAGAAAAAATCTAAATGTCGTCAAGATAGACGAAGACGAATTTCTCCAACATCACTCGGAGCACGTCATTGACGAATGCCTGAAACAACGAGGGGGCGTTAACCAGCCCGAACGGTAAGACCCGATATTCGTAGCGCTCGTCATGCGTGTTAAAAGCCGTTTTCCATTCGTCCCCTGAATGCGAATCAAATTATAAGCATTACGAAGATCTAGCTTCGTAAAAAATGACGCCTCCTGCAGACGTCCTGCAGCGCGGAATTCATTAACGGAAGGTGGTATCGGATTTTGATGGTGATTTTATTCAAAACTTCTGTAATCAATGCAGGGTCTAAGACCACCATCCTTTTTCCCAAGGAAAAAGAATCCCGCTCCGCCAGGGGACGTGGACGGCCGAATAAAACCATTGGCGAGAGCCTCCTGAATATACTCTCGCATGGCCTTACGCTCAGGTCCTGACAGCGAATATAGCGAACCCCTAGGCGGAGTCCCAGGATAAAGATTAATCTCGCAGTCGTACGGACGATGCGGGGGTAATGTAGAGGCCCGTTGTTTACTGAACACCTCAGCCAGATCGGCATAATCCCTGGGAACATTCGGAGGCAAGTCAAAGTTCAGGGTAGCCCCAAATTCTTTACCCTGCTCAGAATATTATGAATCTGTGACTGATTCCGAATCGCTGAAGTCCTCCAAAAAGTAATCGTCCTCTGGCTCTCGCCAGTCACATTGAGGATCCCATTCTAACCCCTCCTCTGCCCCTTTCTCCAGTCCAGGAGGGTACGGAGCGATAACTTCCTCACACTCGCTCTCGGCGTCAGCCTGCCCCATTGCTTCACGTCCGAAAGAACCATTATCATTAGTTCTACAATGAGTGCTACACTTGGGACCCCAGCGGAAAATAGGATTAATCTGTACGCCCCAGCTGATACAAGGATCATGTTCATGACCCAAAACGATAGGGAAAGTGGGGGACCTGATAATAAAAAATCTTAAATAGAGTCCGGGTAACGCCCTCAATTAATGCCAGCTGGCCCAGGAATCCGATGGTGAGCAAAACGATGTCGTCCCGGACGAGAGTAACAAAGGGAGCTAACAAAGCTCCAAAACCATGACACACTCATCAGCCTGATTCTGTCATTGACATTACTACAAGTAAATGGGCCCAGGAATACTTCAAGAAACCACAGGTAAACACAGACCGCCATGCCATCCACAGATGCCGCCGAAAACTCCATCATGCAAAAAGGAAGCCATGTTGAGCATGATCCAGAAGCCCCGCCATGTTCTGTGGGCAAAGAGTTCAACAATTGAAGCACCTATTACTAAAACCCCATAAGTCACACTTGACTTGACTTGTGGGGTTTTAGTAATCAGTGCTTCAATTATTTTGTGGGTGTCGGTAGTAATTTGCCCAAAAAATTCCAATGTGTGATGATAAATCAAATATGTTTGATAATCTCATTAAGGATAATAAAAATTATATCTTCCTTTGTGGGATCGATGAAAGTGATATAATTGAAATAGTTTTAAAACTCAAACACTAAACATCAACTGATATACATTCTTGTTGATATGGTTATAATTAAAGAAGTCTTAGATCTTTCTGTAAAACCTCTGACCTATATTTGCAATCTATCCTTTCAAAAAGTTATTTTTCTGAATAATATGAAAACAGCAAAGATAATACCAATATTGAAAAATGGAGACAAACATTGTATTGATAACTATAGACCACTGTCCCTTCATCCCCAAAAATATTAGAGAAATTATTTGCTAAAAATTGGATCTTTTCATTGACCAAGATGAACTGCTCTGTGAGCACCAGAATGGGTTTAGGGGAAACAGAACGACTACATATGCAGTTATGGAGATGGTAGAAGAAATAACAAAGGCAATTGAAAATGATGAGTATTCTGTTGGTATTTATATTGATTTATAGAAGGCATTCGATACCATCGATCACAGCATATTCTTGAGAAAAATGGAGAAGTATGGATCAAGAGGTGTGGCTTATTCTTGGCTGCGGAGTTACGTGGAAAAGAAAGAGCAATGAGTAGAAATCAATAGTATGGTTTCACAATTTAGGAAGGTCACCTGTGGTGTACCCCAGGAATCTGTGATTGGTCTGAATCTTTTTTGTTTTATATTAATGATATTTGTCATGTTACATAACTGTTGAATTTTATTAATTTTGCAGATGACACAAACATGTACTGTTCTGGTAATAATTTACTGGAACTTTTGTCTTCTATTGAAAGAGAGCTAGAAATCCTCAAAACCTGGTTTGATGCTAGTAGATTGTCACTCAATATATATATAAAAAAAACTAAATTCATGGTCTTTGGAAATAAAAAGAAATTGACAAGGACATGAAATTAAAAATATGTGATGCTGAAATTGAAAGAGTGACTGAGATAAAAAATTTTAGGGGTGGTTATTGACCACAAATTAACATGGAATCCACATGTTTATTATATCAAAGAAAAGATTTCTAAGACAATAGCAATTCTGCACAAATCAAGAAACATATTGAACTATAAGGCCTTACATATTATTTACTGCTCACTTATACTTCCTTACATATGTGGAAGTCTGGGGATTGACGTATAAAACAACTGTTAATGCAGTAGTTCTTCTACATAAACCAGCCATACGGGTTGTTAATAAGGTTGATTATTATGCACATGCTCACCCACTGTTCATGAAATCACATGTGATGAAATTCGATGATCTGCTATATTACAAAATGATGCAAATAATGTATAGAGCTAAATCAAAGTTCCTCCCAGTCTGCATACAAATGTTTTTCTCATCTCAAGAAACAAAGTATAATTTAACAGATGTCAGCAAATTTGCTGTACCAAATGCCAAAAAAGAAATTAAAAGGAGATGTATATCTGTTGTTGGGGTTTCATTATGGAATGATGCTAATATAAATTTAAAAGATTTTAGTACATTTTTTTTTCAAAAGGATGGTTTTTTGGGGGCTATTAGTGTTCATAATTTGTGAAGGATTTTGTGTTTATTTTATGATTTGCTAATTATTCTTCTAGTTCGACTCGTTCACTTTACTGGATGCAATTTTGTTTTTTTTTTTTACTTGAAAAAAAATATATATGTTGATGGGTAGCTTAATTTATTAATTAGGACAGGCTTAAATATCAGCATTATGCTTTAGCCTGTACCTTTTCAGTCACGTATAATGTTATGTTTGTGCTGAACACATTTGTAGTTTACTGTGTGACTGAATAAAAACTTAACTAAGTTAAAATGGACAGTAGCGAAGTGGCTAATTGTACTGTGGTCAGACGAATCCAAATTTGACATTCTTGATGGAAATCATGGGCATCGTGTCCTCCGGGCTAAGGAGGAGAAAGACCACCCCTCCTGTTATCAGCGTTCAGTTCTAAAGCCATTATCTCTGATGGTATGGGGATGCATTAGTGCATATGGTGTGGGACACTTGCGTGATTTAAAAAGCACCATGAATGCTGAAAGGTATATAAAATTTTTAGAGCAACATATGCTCCACTCGAGACGACATCTATTCCAGGGAAGCCCTTGTGTATTTCAGCATGACAATGCAAAACCACATACTGCAGCTATTATAACAGCATGGCGTCATATTAGAAGAGTCCGTGAGCTGAACTGGCCGGCCTGCAGTCCTGATCTTTCACCAATTGAGAACATTTGGCGCATAATTAAACAAAAAGTCCATCAAAGGAGACCCAAAACTCTCCAGCAGCTGGAAGCCTGTATTAAACAAGAGTGGGATCAAATTCTAATGGCTAAACTCAAGAAACTTATCTCCTCAATGCCCAGATACTTCAACTCTGTGTTAAAAAGAAGAGGGGATGCTATGGTAAACAGGCCCCTGTCCCAATTTTTCTGAAACCCGTAGCAGTCATCAAATTTGAAATGAGATCATTTTGCGGATGAAATTGTAAAATTTCTCAGTTTCAACATTTGCTACACTATCTCTGTTCTACTGTGAATAAAATACTGGCTGGTGTGATGTGAAAGTCATTGCTTTTTGATGTTATTCACAATTTACACTTTGCCTTAATTATTTCGGAATTGGGGTTACTTAGCTCCGTTAAAAATGAAATGGTGAGGTACAGCGCCCTTCATAATTATTGGCACCCCTGGTTAATATGTGTTCTTTAGCTTCTGATAAATTCAGTTTCTTTCTAAATAATATAGGACCACAATGAAAAAAAGAGGAAAATCCAACCTTTAATTCAAGTGCACTTATTCAGTGGGAAAAAAAATCCCACACGAAGAAATAATTCTTATCCATCAAATCATGTGCGCCACAATTATCAGCACCCCTGATGTTAATGCTTTGCACAACCCCCTTTTGCCAACAAAACAGCACCTAATCTTCTACTATAATGTTTCACAAGATGGGAAAATACAGAAAGAGGGATCTTCCACCATTTCTCTTTGCACAATCTCTCTAAATCATCCAGCGACCTGGGTCCTCTCCTCTGCACTCTCCTCTTCAGCTCACTCCACAGGTTTTCAATGGGGTTGAGGTCTGGGGACTGAGATGGCCATGGGAGGAGCTTGGATCTGTGTCTGGTAAACCATGTCTGTGTAGATTTGGCCACATGTTTGGGGTCATTATCTTGCTGAAAGACCCAGGGACGACCCAGCTTCAGCTTTCGGGCAGAGGCCACCAGATTTTGATTTAAAATGTCCTGGTATTTCAAAGCGTTAATGATGCCATGCACCCTAACAAGGTTTCCAGGGGCTCTGGAAGAGAAACAGGCCCACAGCATCACCGATCCTCCCCCATACTTCACAGTGGGCATGAGGTGCTTTTCTGCACACTCATCTTTTGTGTTCCACCAGACCTACTAAGATTGTTTGATGCACAAAAGCTCTATCTTGGTCTCATCTGACCAAAGCACACGGTCCCAGTTGAAGTTCCAGTACCGCTTAGCGAGCTCCAGACGTTTGCGTTTATGATTGTGGGTGAGAAAAGGTTTTTTCTGTGCATGCCTCCCAAACAGCATTTTTTCATATAGATAGCGCCTGATGGTTGTTTGTGACTTTGTGAAACCAAAATGCAACCCTTTGTTGCAATTCTTTAACAGTGAGCTATGGAGAACTTTTTATTTCTCTTACCATCCTCTTACTGTGCGTGGTGGCAAGCCTCTTCCAGGCTTGTTTACCACTTTTCCATTTGTTTTAAAATTCTTAATGATTCCTCTGACAGTAGATATGGGCAGGTGCAGGCGAGTGGCTTTTTTCTTGTAGCCATTGCCTGACTCGTGAAGGTCGACACACATCTGCCTTACTTGAATGGTGTGTTCCTTTGTCTTTCCCATGTTGAAGAGTGGATAAGAGAAATTGCATCTATATCACATCATATGGGCAGCCAGTGACGCTTAGGGCAGCCAGTGACGATAGCAGCTAAAGAGCGCCACATCTGGTTACAGCCTGTACGTGACAGATTCTGGACAACAACCCAAACTGATCATGAAACGAGGGGATCGAGACATCTGTTCCGTTCAATGCCGTCTAGGTGAGCAACACATGCCTGCACACGGCCCCTACTTGTTCTATCATGTCTATGCTTTTATTCCAGAGTACAATGAGACATTTTAAAAACTGCATAATTTTCAAGAAAAAACTGGAAAAATTGGGGTGTTCTAAAACTTTTGGCTGGTACGTATATATATACACACTTTTTTAAAGTGTATAAAATCCTGTTAAATAATGTCAATTGTAATTTTCTACACAGAGAATAAGAACCCTACATACTTACAGTGCTGTGAAAAAGTATTTGCCCCCTTCCTGATTTCTTACTTTTTTGCACATTTTTCACACTTAAATGTTTCAGATTAAACAAATTTAAATTTAAGACAAAGATAACCCGAGGAAATACAAAATGCAGTTTTGAAATGATGATTACATTTATTTAGGGGAAAAAGCTATCCAAACCTGCCTGGCCTTATGTGAAAAAGTAATTGCCCCCCTTAATAAATCATGAATTAACTGTGATTAACCACATTTTATTAGTCCAATTTCATTAGCTACACCCAGGTCTGATTACTGCCACTCCTGTTGAATCAAATAATCACTTAAATAGAACCTGTTTGACAAAGTGAAGTAGGCTAAAAGATATCAAAAAGCAACATGTCATGCCACAAACTAAAGAAATTCAAGAACAGATTAGAAACAAAGAAATTGACATCTATCAGTCTGCAAAGGGTGGCAAAGCCATTTCTAAGGCTTTGGGACTCCGGCGAATCACGGTGAAAGCCATTAACCACAAATGGCGAAAACTTTTGGTGGTGAACAGTGGTGAACCTTCCCAGGAGTGGCCAGCCTATAAAAATTACTCCAAGATCACATTGGCAACTCATCAGTAAGGTCACAAAAGAACCCAGAGCAACATCTTAAGAACTGCAGGCCTCACTTGCCTCATTTAAAGTCAGTAATCATGCTTCAACAAAAAGAAAGAGACTGGGCAAAAATGGCATCTATGGAAGGGTTCCAAGGTGAAAACTACTGCTGACCAAAAAGAACACAAGGGCTCGTCTCACATTGGCCAAAATAAATCTTGATGATCCCTAAGACTTTAGGGAAAATATTCTGTAGACTGACGAGACAAAAGTTGAACTTTTTGGAAGGAGAACATCCCATTACATCAGGCGTAAAACGAACGTATCATTTCATAAGAAGATCATCATACAAAAAGTCAAATATGGTGGTGGTAGTGTGATGAATTGGGGCTGCTTTGCTGCTTCAAGACCTGGAGGACTTATTGTAATTGATGGAACTCTGAATTCTGCTCTCTACCGGAAAATCCTGTAGGAGAATGTCCAACCAGTTGGTGATCTAAAGTTCAAGCGCACTGGGGTTATGCAGCAGGACAATGATCCAAAACACACTAGCAAGACCACCTCTGAATGTCTCAAAAAAAACAACTGAAAGTTTTGGAGCGGCCTAAGCAAAGTCCGGACTTAAATCCGATTGTGATGCTGTGGCATGACCCTAAACAGGCCGTTTATGCTCAAAAATCCTTCAATGTGGCTGAATTAAAACATTCTGCAAAGATTAGTGGGCAACGATTCCTCCACAGCGATGTAAAAGACCCACTGCCAGTTATTGCAAACAATTGATTGCAGTAGTTGTCACCGAGGGTGGCACAACCAGTTATTAGGTTTAGGGGGCAATTACTTTTTCACACCAGGCCAGGTAGGTTTGGATAGCTTTTCCCCCCTAATAAATTAAATCATCATTTAAAAACTGCATTTTGTATTTACTCGGATCGTCTTTGTCTAACATTAAAATTTATTTGCTGATCTGAAGCATTTAAGTGTGACAAATATGCAAAAAAATAAGAAATCAGGAAGGGTCCAAATACTTTTTCCCGGCACTGTACATGTATGTTTGTGTCTTTCAAATGCTCTCTAAACATAGGATATGGAAACATACTGAATGACAGGGATACCTACTGTTCAGAGACACTGAATGGTGATGCAGTCTGATCGTGACAAAATTGAAAATAACTTTTGATAATTCGAACCATCCAGGGACAGTGAAAACAGCGCAAAGCGCAGATTTTGGAAGAGGTCATTACTTCATGCCTTTCTGCAATATCTCTTGTGGCATGAGAAGGATAATGCTGCTTTTACATAGATCATTGCATATGGAAAAATGTAAATTATGGAACAGTGGGAGCTAAATTAAACAGGATGGCATAACTGAAAATAAACAGTACGTTGCTATGGTAATGTTAGTCCGTGTCTGTGACTATAATAAAACCAATTTTGAGTAACTGCAGGAAGGGGATGATTGCACTTGATACAGCTCTCTGTACCATTCTTTATCACTCTATCAAGGTTAGGGATAATAATGTCTTGTTTTCAGTGTCCAAGCTGTGTTGTCATATTGTGATATGCCACATTCAGTTTAGAATTCCATTTAATATTTTGAGGAGTTGAATAATTTGTATTTTAATGAGTTCCATCTGCTGTTGCCATCCATAGCATTTTTTGGGGTCCTCATCAGATTTTATCATTGTATTTTCACCCCCCCGAAATAAATTCTGGTTTTCGCTCAACAATTTATCATGATCTATGAGACTGCAATTTTTTATAATATAAGTTTATTTTATTATATAAGGTTTTTATAATATGATCTGCTTGTTGTAGCCCATGTTACTGAACGGAGAAATCCTGCTCCAACTCAATGAACAATTAACTTTGCAAACTTCTAACAGAAAAATGGAAGAAATACAGCCCATTCTACATCAGAAATTCACTGATATTAAAGTCAAATTTTATCTCACAATTACAGGTGCATTAAAAATATATTGACACCAAACTTGTGGTAACTGTCACAAAAGCAGAAAATACTGGCAACAATTTAAATTCCAGCTTTTTCAATCCAACAGCTGTGCCAAAAACCAAATTTAATTTGGTGATCACATGAAGAAATCATAGAACTTAAGTTGCAATACCCAGGCTCTGTAAGAGTGTCCTTTGATTGTGTCACTGAAACTGTTCAATTAAAAAAATACGTTATATGACTTCTTGTTAAGCACATCCAGTCATCCAGGAGAATTTTTAATACAGTCCACACCATAGCATGGGAGGGACGTATTATTCACACTCTCAGCATGAGGCAGTATGCCGTAAAACCTCTAAGCTTAATTCAGCTCAAACAAAGTAAATGTCTGAAAATATCTGTCAATGGCTGCGTTTACATGGATTGTTTTCCTCAATCTGTTTGAAATCAAACGGATTAAATGAATCTGATTTGATCTGTATACATGAACGCTGAGTAAAACGATCCACATTCAATCTGCATATACATTGCCCCCAGCTGAAACCGATTGCAGTTTCTTTGACACGCGCAAAAGGTTTTGTAAACACCGTGCAACTAGGCCAAGAAGGGTCCTAGCTGAGGCGGAAGGTCTCAGCGTGTTTGCCTTAACAGCCAGGGAAAAGAAAGTCTTAAAGGTCTCCATTATAGTAATGGGGTCTGGCTACAGCATCAGCACTAGACCATAGCCTCAGGCCAAACGTGATGACGTCCTTCATTAAGTGGCCTGAAACGTGTCCAGCGGATGCTGCAGTCCTAATGTCGTAGCGGTTGCAATTCACCTGACTCCATACTAAATTTAGGTTATAATCTTAAGTTGTAACCATTTGCGGTTACGATTAACTTATGCGTTTGCATAAATATTGATCTGACTCCGATTTATAAATTTAAAGCTATGTTGTGCAACGGATTCATGCCTGGTCTATACCTTACACCGCCGGACCAAAAACATCTGACAAACTCAATTCGGTGAGAGAACTCAGAGGCTGGCGGTCCTAAGAAGCACAGTAATTTGACATAGAAAATGACTATGACTAGGGATTACTGGGGCCCAAAGCGAGTAGCTTCAGGGTATAACGGTCTGCTCATCGTTCAGTGACCCTGTGCCTTTTAAGATTTCTTCCTAAAGATATAAATGAAATCTACTCTGAGCCAATTTTAATAATACCAAACACAGCATGGAAAATCCACCTTATAACGCAGAAACCAGGCATGTCGATCAGGCACGCTCTTACAGTCCACGTTACTCATTTAGGAGCCAGGATTCCAGACTGGAAGGAATATGTTAGGCAGAATCAGAATCCCACAACAGAATGCAAATATCAATTTATTTCGCCAGGCAGGCACAAGCTTAAATCAGAAACCAAATTATATCGTTACAGAAAATATAGAGAAGAAGTCAAATCATACCCGGCGCAGCGCACAACTACACTTATACACAAAGCGTACAATGCAGGAGGATTGAATACCAGCTTCCATAGCAAAACCCCATCTGCACATGGCAGCAAGAGCATGTGTGGGAAATCGTCTGAGATCTTCCATGACTTGATTAAAGCTAACCATGGCATGGAGATGCGAGTGGGGGAAGTCGAATACAATCCTCCATTGTGAGAGTGCCTACACACATACAGATGCATGTGTGGGACGTCATCTACGATCTTCCATACCTACTATTGGCTACACACGGCATGGAAATGCACATGTGGGAAACCGGGTGCAGTCTTCCATAGCTACTGTTGGCTACACACGGTATATAGATGCACAGGAGGGAAACCGGGAGCGGTCTTCCCTCACTCCTTTGTTTCTCTCCCTTTTAAGCCCAAACTCCAGAAGCACTTCCTACAGCAGGGTCATAAATGACGGTAATAAAGAAGGCAACCCCTCCTCAGAGTGAATCCGGGAGGGGACATTACCAGAGTAGAAATACATTTCTTTTCATACTCATTGAATGAGGGTTAAGTATAATTTTAATCCCTTTGAAATATGCACCACGCGATTTCAGAATCTAAATGGAGTAAAATGATACCAAACACGATATGCTTGCACTACAGTTTGCCATGAAACGTCAGTTACAGTCCAGAATTACAGAAAAAATTTTAACCGATCCGGGTGAATAGAATCGGCTAGGGTGGTTAAATCGGACATTTTGAATCTGACTAACCCATGTGAACGCAGCTACTGGCGGACACAAATAAACAGTCAGAGCTGATTGAACGCTGAATTGTCACGGCTCCGGCTCTGGTTATAGTGCTTTTCCTGTGTTTTCCCGCCTCCTGTGGGTTCTCTCTCTCCTCCCCCTGTGTTTCTCTGTGGATGTGGGCGTGGCCACGCTTTCTCCTCCTCCTATGTGTCTCTGCGGACGTGGGCGTGGCCACTCTTTCTCCTCTCCCCGTGTGTCTCTGTGAATGTAGGCGTGGCCACTCTTTCTCCTCCCCCTGTGTCTTTCTGTGGATGTGGGTGTGGCTACTCTTTCTCCTCCCCCTGTGTGTCTCTGTGGATGTGGGTGTGGCCACTCTTTCTCCTCCCTCTGTGTATCTCTGTGGATGTGGGCGTGGCCACTCCTCCTCTTCCCCCTGTGTGCCTCTGTGGATGTGGGTGTGGTCACTCTTTCTCCTCCTCCTGTGTGTCTCTGTGGATGTGGGCATGGCCACTCTTTCTCCTCCCCCTGTGTGTCTCTGTGGATGTGGGCGTGGCCACTCATTCTCCAGACTCCTGCTTCACCGCCTCACCTGCTCTCATGCAGCACATCAAGCACCGAAGTATAAGAACCCCGGCAGTCCCTCCAGGAGTTCAGCCTGTACTCGCTGTAGAAACTCTCTTGGCTGTGCCAGTGTTTTACTAGAGCAGTGGCATGCTGTCAGGTGTTCTGAGTAACTGCGTCCGTTACCACTCGATGGCCCGCAAGCTGTTCTCGTTTCAGTTCGCCTGATAAACAATCAACCAATCTATCGACTGAACAACCAAGACCAATACATGACCTATAATAAGAAATAATAATGAAAAAGTTTATACCTATTGCTTGTATTTATATAATTAAAATAGCATTGTAAGGATGGCAATATAAATGCAAAAAAAAGGCAAAAGTTTATTTTCACCATCCTAACGATTGTCTCTCAGATCCGCACTGTGCCTAACAGCGCCCTTTAGTCGTAACTTCATTCAGAATATAGAACGGAGTCTCGTGGCGTATTGCTTAATGAGCCTCGCAAACTAATTTACGCTAATCGGAGCCATTTCAAGCTACATAAGCGTAGAATTTATAAAGCCATATTGGTATTTTAATTCACCATTTCCGTGCGGAAGAAAACGCCTGATAATTTTGCGATGTAACAGTGCTATCGAAATTAAATTTGACTGTCATTCAAGCAATTAGTCCGAGCAGCTGTTGTAAATCAGGAAAATTAAACTGCAAGAGGTTAAGGTTATTGAGTATTGAAAGGCAAGGTTTCTGAGAGCCTTTGTAACTGCCGACAGACAGCCTCTGTTCTAGTGTAAATTTTGAGATTACCTCTCTGTGTTTCCCCAGTTCCTCCTTGAAGTAACTATTGTGTTTCCCCATTTCCAGGACTCCTCGCACGCTCTGTGTTTCGCTGCCTGTCCACACCACTCCTGCCAGCCTGCCTCTCTGCTTTCCTGCCTTCAGCTTTCACAAATACCATCATCCCTCTTTCCCCCAGACCACAGCACCTGCTCCCTCTGCCACACCATTGCTGTTTTCCACAACAAACCCACCTTCTTTATCCACAACTCAGCGTCTGTGTTCTGCATTTGGGTCCAGCCAAGAAGTAAACTGTGACATGAATGTTTTACTGAAGAATGAGTATTAGAGAGTACAAATCTCACTCCACATGTTTATCTCAAGTTTAATTGCATATTTTATTAGGAACTGTGGAGAAAATTAACTCCCAGTTCTAAAACAGGCTACTGGGCACAGGTACTAGTTTGGGAACATGTGCTCCCAAGCACTGCACTGCCAGCAGGTCACAGAGCCAGACCAGTGAACACTGAGTGGCCCAGAAAAGCCATTTTATCCTGAGTGGACTATGCTGCAAACTCAGGCGAACCTTTTTAAATAGCTTGGTTTGCATGCACGCTTTTTTCATTCAGATTGAAATTACTTGGATCGATGAATCGAAACGTACCATTCTCATGGAAGTGATGGGATAGATTATGGACATTTATGTGGCCGACATGTAGGCTACATACAAAACAGATCTGTCATGCATTTGTCCTGTGGCCAACATTTCTGTGTAGCCAGTGTTGTGATTTAATTAGTCACCATTTTAAGTGGTTTTCCATCCGAATGAGACTAAGCCATATTGGTTGGTTCCATTCTATTTTTCACTTCCTTCAAACTGCTTAAAGGTAACCAATTCGTTCCTTATCCCCAACTTATTTTCACATAATTTGCCAGGCTGTTCCAATGAAAAGATTTGTGGGTGAGCTTTAATGTCGGTCTCGACCCCTAACATATTCGCATTCCTGGGCTATAGTCAGCAATTATTCAATCAGCACGTTTGAAAGAGATTCTCAGGTGGAATTTAAGTTCTTGTGCAGGGAGGTTAGTTTCACATGCGGTAGATTTCACCACTAGTAACATGGAAATCAATTATGACTCCTGACTTCTCATGCTTTTCTTTACTTGAGTGTTGGAAGTAATGGAAAACATAAAAATGTGTCAATTGGTCTTATTTCATTGAAACAATTTAAATGATCGAGAAACACATGCATTGCGTTGATTGAGTAACTGCTGACTACAGAACCGGAATGTAAATATGCCACTGAATCTCATGCATTTCTCACGCCAAATGCATGAGAGTTGGCAGCCCTGGAAATTCATTGCTGCTTCATATGTCTGGTTACAAATATGGGACAATTTCAAGTACATTAACAATCTGACAGTACTACTGTGACAGTTGACAGTTGGCTCCTGTCACTAGAAATGTCTCCTAACAAGTAAGCGCCCTGGCTACCTTACCAATAAGCCAAGTTCTTTTGCGATGTGGTCAGTGCATATGACTATTATCCAAAAGTTTGGAGGTTCAAGTCCCTGCCTGGGCCCTCCTTAGGCCTGCCACACTAGTAAACAAGGAAATTGGGCATTTTGCACCAGGCATTAAGTTTACTTATGTATCCAGCAAAAGGTTGGCCACATCTTCATCGGAAATATCTCCAAACCTGGCTTTAAAAGTTTGCCAGTGATCACTTTGGCCTTTTATATTTATCCTGGTCTTCAATCAATCTTCTTCCTGGCTTTTTCTAGCTCTTTTAGGGGCCGAATCAGTCAGATATTTCTTTGGTCGCATTATTTTGTTGTTGGCCACCTTCTCTGCATTTCTACCGCGCACATTCACTTACATGTGATTACAATATTACAATATTGAATTTTCACATTCAATATTCGGGGGATTGCTAGCGTTCTCTGAGAAAACATTAATTTATTCCGATTTGTTTTGGTAATATTTATTAAATTATCGGCAGTTGCTACGGGTTCGGCAGATTTCCAATGCATTTTCTATGTATAGAGGTACGGCAGTCCCCATTTCAAACCCTGCCCTAACCCTACTCCTGACCCCTAACCATAATCCCTAATCCTTATCCTAATCCCTTCAAATCGACTGCTGTACCAATAAAATTGCCGTATCTGTAGACAGTGCGTAAATTATATCTCAAAAAAGAAGAGCACATTGGTTACCTTTAAATGAAACATGGACTTCATCCTAATACCCACACTTTCAGTCTTGTGGTGTAGAGTGCACATTCACATGCCACCAAGTACGTGTGGAAGACTGTCCTATTACAGAAAATGCCCAGGTTTAGGTGCACTTCATCCACACTTTATGAACCTTTATCGTTTCGGAAGGATACTCAGGGCGAAGTATATCCCATAATGCACCAGGCTTTTTACGCAGAAAGTGGGGAGCAAAGTTCCTAGATGGGGTTGCGGCATGAAGGTTCTAGAAAAACATGGTCAACGAGCCATTAATTCCCCATCGCGCTATTAGGAGCTGTCTCAAAGTGAATGAGTTCATGAAAAATGTACCTCTTGTATCACTTTTTAGCACTTTATGACAAGTAGTTGGGGCTAGTAATGATACAAAATAAAAAGTGTAGGTTAACTAACTGAATCAATTTGGCTGCAGCTGCTGAAAGTGAACAGTCCTGGTCGGACTGCTCAATCAGGCACCGTCTGTTCTGCCAAAATAAGGGTACATTTTTGAACAGAAGAAAGTATTGGACCCCTACAATTTATTCAAATTCCTTAATAGCAAAAAAAAAAAAAAAAACTTATGCTCAGTCTTAGTCAACGTAGTTGTCCGTTGACATGTTCATACAGGTGGCTGCTCTGGCTAGCTGAACGCACACAAGCTAGAGGAGGTTTAGCTTTCAGCCTGTACATGATCAGTCTTCTTTTGACTGCAGTTAATGTGGACTGCTTCAGTTAATACATAGTTACCTTAAAACAAACTATGTAATTGTTAACAAAGGCGGGGAAAACCAAGCTTATAAGGGATCCTTGTTTCAAATGGAGAGAAGCTGCCGAAAACGCAACGGAATGCTTTTAAAGAATGATGCTTTTAAACGATGAAGAGCCATGTTAATGCACGATTTTCCCATTCACAGCCTGACTAAGTCTTCATAACTGGAACCTTCCGTAGAGGACTAAATATTGACCAAATGCTAAAACCAAAAGGGAGGCTGCATATGTGAAAATATACAAGGTCATTCAATAAAGGTCGTCAAAGCTGGTGCAAAGTTTTGTACAAAAATTATTTGAGGGCCTCTCTATGTTGAAATCCTTCAAACTGAAATGACTGATGTGATGTTGGAGGGATAATCAGCCCCACAATGCTAAATCCTTCTGACCGTTATACCTCCACAGGCCTGGAGACGCAGCTGCACCTCTCATTGTCTCCGGTGGAATAAATAGGTCACTCAAACCACAGTGGCATCTCTGCTGGGGGATGTGGACCAAATCCTAATTTGTATTGCTGTCCTTGCATGCCTCCTCCGCTCCTCTTCTTCTGCTGTCACAGACGACTGAAATGGGCTTTGAAATTGTTTTCTTATTCGTTCTCCGCCTTAAAAAGTGAAGATCAAACTGAATGGGGAGACAGTAACTGAAAAAATTGTCTTTACATGCAATGACACTGTCTGGAATCTGGAAATATCAAAAGAGCCAAAAAAAAAAAAGGAGAGAGAGACAGAGAGCTAAAATTCGGTGAGTGGATGTAATCCCACTTTATCAGTCCTCCCATATCTCTGTCCATCAAAAAAAAAAAGAACATGGAATCATTCTCATGAAAAAGCCTGTATGTGCTGATTTTGCTTTCAGTACCCAACAGGGTAATTCCAGGGTATGTGCAGGGTACTTATAACTGCAACGACATTTTGCCTTGAAAACCAGGATAAGGGCAATAATTCGTACAATGGCAGCCAATTTAATGCATTTACCTATTACTGTGTGAATAACTCTGACAGAAGGTAAAGAAACATACTGTAAAGGAGTAAATTAATTATCCCAGGAATAAGAACAGTACAGAGGTCCCATGAGCCCCACAGTTCCCAGCTATTCTTTAAGTACACATAGACATGTTTAATAATATACCTTTTGCATTTGTCATAAACATATTAGCTATAATATTCTCCTCGTAAAATCCATTAATCACATTACAAACAGAGCACATTTAAGAGCACATTACTTCCCACTTTATGAGAATGGAGTTTACAGAAGGTAAATGATTATTCTGAGCTGAAGTACTAAGCAACCTCATCCGTGAAGGTTACCCATTTGTAGTCCATAATCACTCAAAGACCTAAATGTGAATAGTAGCAATGTAATGTGTAGAGTATTTCAAGTTAATAACGGGATATTGAGATAAATGCAAAACAGGGCATAACAGAATATATTACTTACTCTTTCATCAACTGAACTGTAGCTGAGAGAGACTGGACGCGAAGAATCATGAGGACTTAAGCTGCTTTCGCACCGGACGCGAAACAAATTTATTGCACAACAGATTATATTCAAAGTCAGTGCAAAGGCGTGAATATTTCACGTGTATTTGCGTCTTTGCATTGACTTTGGATGTAATCCGTAGTGCGAAAAATTCGTGTCGCGTCCAGTGTGAACGCAGTTTTACACCTGAATTATTGGAATCTACACAATGCCTAAATGAGAAATGGACAACTCCAGTCCTGCTGAGCCACAGTGCCTGCAAGCTTTCAATGTGTTTTCAAATGAGTGATTAATTTCAGGCATTGATTGGCGAACGAGACCACACCTCATATTTTCCATCCATTCACAGCCTGCTGATTGAAAGTAGACCACATGCCTGCGGCGATACCGCCCTCCAGGATCGGAGTGACGCATCACTAGCCTAAGCTGTGATATTCGAAATGTCATGGGCTTAACATCATGCGATGGAGGCCAGGCATTTAGCTTGGAGAGGAAAGCACATTTGATTGAACTCATGTCACATCATGTCACCTCAAGAAGCTAACTTCTTCCAGTATGAGTAAAAAACACATAGGGCTCTATCTTTCACACTGCCCTACCCATTGCCACTACCCGCTACCCGTGAATTACGCATTCAGTAGCTTCTACTATCCCTAGACGATATCTTGTGGCCACACTTCCCGCTATACATTATGCAGACTCCCTTATTTGCGCCTGGAGGTGTGCCCGTGCGTGTGTTTATGCGCTTTCCCTACAACAATCTTGACAACACACGCTAAGGCGGTGTTATACTTTGCGCATCCGCGAACGCATTTGTGCCAAATATAGTTAAACGCATTGAGCGCTCCAGCACGCGGGAAGAAAAGCAACAAAAAGCATCCGTGTTTATTTGCTCGAGCATGCGCAGTCGGTGTTTTGATCACGCGTTCCTGTGCGCTCCTGTGCGCGCGGTCAGAAAACTTTGGAGGGCACGCGGTCAACCGCGGAGAGCTATGCGCACACTGTTTGATGACGAAAATTGCGTCAACACGCTCTAGCGCCCAACAGCGCACACGTGCACGCTCAAAGTATAATTCCGGCTTTAAGAAAAGCGTATAGCGGGTCCTCAAACCAACCGCTACCCATTTAGGCTTTTACAAGAGTGCGCCCAGGCGGCTTCAATGCGCGTCCACTTGGGTGCATGCGGACGTGCATATGTGGCTCCACCTCCCGAATTATCTCACCTAAAAAAAGCCACCTTGGTTTTGCCTCAGCCCTGAGAGAATGGTAGAGATTGTACTAAATCGCCTTGATCGCCAGTTAAATAGAAAACGCCCAGAACGCGTGTACCGCCAGCGCGCCAGCTACCTGGGCCTTTAAGGTAAGTCTATATTGTTTGTATTTCATATCAATAATTTTTCCCGCTTTTATAATAATATATAATTGTTATATATTGTAGAGTGTCATGAAATCACACATGCAGCTCCTGTAAGTGTACACCTAGAATGGTTTATTAAAGTTGCCACTCCTCAATAACAGGTCGCCACCTAGCGACGTTTCACTTAACACTGATACTTAAAGTGATAGTGCCACAATTCTACATCCCTTTTCTTCCAGATAAACGCAACTAGACTTAACACAACCTAGTTCATAACTCGAACTATAACAGAGTCAGAACTAAAACACATACAGAAATTATCTGTCCAGGCTGCCTATCACAGAACATAAGATAACACCTAACATAAATATTAAGGGGCAGTAAGAGCAGATAAGGCTAGTTCAGTTAACGAATGAACACATGGATAACATTTTCATATCTTGATGTTAGTTTTGTTTTTCACACTAGGTACTGACATAGTCCTGATAACGCTGATTGGGCTGGCTGACTCTGCCCGCTCGAGTGACCACCAACTGTCTCTCAGATGGGCCAGCAGTATTGACCACTGGTGTGATACTAGGAGGTGTAGGTGGTGGGTTGGCGTCTTGGGCATTCTCTCCATCAGGTGCTGGCGAGGTGGATGTCAGTGGCACATCCTCCTCAGAGCTTGCCAGTGGGTTTTCATCAACCCGGAGGAGATGTCGCCTGTTCCTGATATAGCTCTTTCCTTGTGATGCTATTATATAGCTATTAGTCTGCTGGGCTGGGCCTTCCACTCTTGCCACGTGATCAAAACCACGTTTAGTCTACATTCTGACTGTTTGACCTGGTTTTAGTGCAGGGAGGCGGTGAGCACTGCGGTCATGATACTCTTTCTCCCTCGTTCTGTGTTTGGTGATGGCAGCAGCCAAGTTGACTTGGATGGTGGGTCTGAGCATGTCTGTGGTGGCTGGCAGGAAGGTCCTGGTCTGCCTAGACTTTAGACGTTGAGCAAAGGACGGGAGTCCATCACGGGGAATATTGCGAGTGTGCAGAATGGCTGCTTGGATGTCCGTGGCATCACGGTGGCACTTCTCCAGCAAGTGCTTAGCGGATCTCTCTGCACGCTCAGCACGACCATTAGATTGTGGGTAATAGAGACTGCTGCGGATGTGTTTAAAGTGCTTGTGAAAAGTCTGCAAAGTCCCGCCCAGTGAACTGAGTCCCATTGTCAGTCATGAGGGTGTGGGGCACACCATGTGTTGCAAAGTGTCGCTTCAGCTTCGCAATGACAGTGTTGCTGGTCATGTTGGGGAGATAGTCCAGCTCGTACCACCCTGAGTATGAATCCACTAGGACTAAATGCATTTTGCCACACAACTCAAATATATCAGCAGCAGTAAATGACCATAGTAGTTCAGGAATGTCGTGGAATTGCATTGGTTCCTTTGCGTGGTGAGCTGTCACAGCGTTGCATGCAGCACAGCGAGACACTTCTCTTTCGATATCGGAGTACATCGAGGGCCAGAACATAGTCTCTCGAGCTCTGCATTTGGTGGCTTCAATTCCGGGATGGTCTTGGTGTAGCTGGCCAACGTAAAACTTTTGCAGTGCTGCAGGTATCACTAACCTTTGCCCCCGTAGGAGCAGTCCGTCTCCCAATGTCAACTCTTCCTTCATGGAGAAGAATGGTCGCAGCTGTTGTGGCAGCTCCTTGGAAGTTCTAGGCATGCACGCCGCTGCTGCCCTAGGTGACTTCAGAGAGCTGTTGGCAGGTGATGTCACTCTTTACTGCGTGTTGTAATTCATCGGTGCGTCGTGAGGAGAGAACCTGGACAGTCATCACCTCTAGTAAGTCATTAGTAAACGGGGGCTCAGACTCAGGTAAGTGTGCACGCGACAACGCGTCTTCCACAATAAGTTCTTTGCCACGCTTATACATCACATCCAAGTAATAACATTGCAATTTTAGCATCATACCCTGCAGGCGTGGTGATGCGGTGCGCGGTGGTTTTCTCAGGATAGTTACAAAGGGCTGGTGATCTGTTTCAGCAGTAATGGGGCGGCCATAGATGAAGTCATGAAATTTTTTAGCTGCAAAGACCAGAGCTAACATTTCCTTTTCAATCTGAGCATACCTGGATTCAGTTGGTGTGAGGGCACGTGATGCGAATGCCACGGGCCTTCCTTGTTGGAGGCACACCGCCCCGAGACCATGTTTGGAGGCGTCTGCTGATATGACCACTGGCTTTGAGGTGTCAAAGAATTGCAGCACAGGAGGATTAGTCAGCGACTGTTTCAGTTTGCTGAACGCCACATCATGGGCGTCATGCCAGTGCCACCCCACGTCGTGGTGTATCAGCTGTCTCAAGGGGCCCGTCATGTCACTGTACTGGGGAATGAATTTGGATAGATAAACTGTTGTAGTGCCTGTTTGTCCTGTGGCTTCTCCATCTCGCAGACGGCTTTGACCTTTTCAGGATCTGGCTTAACCCCGTCAGCAGTCAATAGGTGGCCTACATAGTGCAATCAAGAATGGTTTAAAGTTGCCACTCCTCAAAACCGGGTCGCCACCTAGTGACGTTTCACTTAACACTGATACTTTAAGTGATAGTGCCACAATTCTACATATATAATATATATTAATGATATATATTATACAGGTGCTGGTCAATGAATTAGAATCATTTGAAATAGTGCAATCGTGAAATTTTTAAATGCATTTTTTGTGCAGAAAGCAAATCAGGTGTTCACCGCGCCTGCCCTACTTGTTAGAGTACTCACAGAACTCGCTACCAGTAAAAAATTTCCTCAGCGGAGCTTTCCAAAAGGCCCATTTAGGCCATTTAACTGTGACACTGTTGTTTTATTGAATTTAGAATAATGGAGAAACCGTTTCACTGAATTAGAATAATTTTTATTATAATTAGAATCATCACTTTCTTAGTATTTTGTGGCTGCCCCCTTGGCTTGTATGACTGCCTGAAGTCTCCGCAGCATCGATTTGACCAGCTTGTCGCAAGTTTCTGCACTCACTGCTTCCCAGGCTGTGGCGATGTTCTGCTTCAGTTGGTCCTGCGTAGTCGGCCTTCTGTCGCGAATTTTCTGCTTGACGATGGCCCAAAGGTTTTCAATGACATTGAGGTCAGGCTAGTTGGCCGGCCATGCCAAAACTTCAAGCTGTTTTTCGGCGAACCAATCTTTGGTCGACTTTAGCGCATGAGCCGGTGCAAGATCCTGTTGAAATGTGAGGTCTTCTTCGCCGAACTGTTCCTCAACAATGGGAATCAGGAACTTTTCCAGAACATGTTGCTATGCGGCAGCATTGACAGTCTTCTTGAGGAAGCAGTTTCCCTACACCCCGAGCAGACATGCATACCCTGACCATAACGCTCTGGGGAAACTTGACGGATCTTTTCACGGCCTCGTGGTTGTAAGTTTCGCCACCACGACGCCGGACACGAGGACCTTGGTCACTGAAGGAGATGCAAAAGCGTCATTCGTCACTGAAGACCACTTTCTGTCAGTCTTCAGCAGTCCATTCGCCGTGTTCTTTGGCCCACTTCAGCCGTTTTTCCATTTGTTCTTGTTCAGCATTGGTTTTACTGCTGGAACGCGAGATTTGAAGCCGAGTTCGCGCAGATGAAAGAAAGTGGTTGATCTCGAGACGTTAGTGCTGGTCTGCTCGTTCCACAAGTTGCTGAGCTCAGAAGTGGACTCGAACCAGTTACTGACTGCGATCTTTCTCAGCTGCTTGTTGTCACAAGCAGGAGTTTTTCGGACCCCGGAACAGTTGGTGTGCTTGCTCCAGTCTTTTTTGAGAGCTTTGCAGACGGAAGACTGGCTGATGCCGAGCTGCTCAGCAATTTTAGTTTGGGTCAAGCCTTGTTGGCGAAGGGTTGAATTTGAACCACTATTCCGGTTGAGAGGTCGCGCTGCTGACCCATGATTGATTTTACAACTTAGAAATTCTACTCAACCCTGACTTTATACTGCACAGTGAACACTCTTCACAGAAAACAAAAATTCAAGCACTTATTCTAATTCAATGAAATGACTTATGAATTATTCTAATTCAATGAAACAACAGTGTCACAGTTAAATAGCCTAAATGGGCCTTTTGGAAAGCTCAGCTGAGCAAATTTTTTACAGGTGGCGAGTTCTGTGATTACTCTAACAAGTAGTACAGGCGCGGTGAACACCTGATTTGCTTTCTGCACAAAAAATGCATCAAGAAAATTTAACGATTGCCCTATTTCAAATTATTTTAATTCGTTGACCAGCACCTGTATATAATATTCTAAAATTACAATAATACAATACAAGTGTTATTTCCCACAGAATGAGAATGCGTGACAAAACTGCGCCTCTCCCGTCAGGCAGTGACGGAATTATGTCACCTGATTGCAGATGATGTAGACACCGCTGCTAGCCGTCTATATGCCTTGCCCATTGCTGTTAGGGCTACCGTGGCACTATTTTTCTATGCTCGTGGGTCATTCCAACACCCACTCTGCTCAATTGGAGGCATGACCCAATCTGCTGTATGCTCGGCTATAACTGCAGTCACTGCCAGCATAGTCCGGCATGCCTGTAAGTACATCACTGGCATCCCTGTGACACCTGAGAGACAACGCAGGGTATAGCAGGATTTTTTGGCAAGATGTGGGATCCCTGGGGTTCTGGGTGCCGTCGACTGCACACATGTTCTGATTCGTGCTCTGCATCTGAACAGTGGGGCCTATGTGACTCGTAAGGGAACCCATTCCATCAACGTCCAGCTGATTTGTGATGCATAGGGTTACATCTTGAATGTATACGCAAATCCTCCTGGAGGTAGCCACGATGCTTCTATAATGAAACAGTCGGTCATTCCTGCAGCCTTCCAGAGGCATCCCCCTCTGGATGGGCAGCTGTTGGGTGGCAATGGCTATCCATTAAAGACATAGTGCATTGTGCCACACATTACGCCAACAAGTGTGCGTGAGTTCGCTTTCAATAGAAAACACTCACGCGCACAAGTTGTCATTGAGAGAATATTTGGCGTGCTCAAAATGCGGTTCCGCTGCTTGGACAGGTCAGGTGGGGTCTTACAGTATGGTCCTCAGAAAGTAGCATCTTTCTTTGTGACATTTTGTGTGCTGCACAACATTACCCTGCACCATGGAATGATGGTGGAGTTTGACCATAGATTATTACCGGACTATAGAAGGTGACAAGCTGAAGTGCTGGTGCCGACTCCAAATGCAGATATAGTGCCAGCAGTAGCAGGGGCGATGAGGGACCAGCTGGCAGCGGAGCTGCGACACCGCTAGTCATGTCATCTGCAGCCTGCCTGGTAAGTAATTTGTGCAATCAGTAGGCTACTAATAATTTAATAATACATGTAATTCATGGCTGTGGGTATTTTCTAATATGGGATTTTGATCCTCCCCTGTCTGGATTTGACCTCATGCACGAGAAATTTAACTTTGTCTTCGGAGACACGTGCAACCTTCCTTTCTCTATCACGGGTTTTGATTTGAGGATTTGGGATAGCACAGTCTGCTGTTAAAGGCAATGGCACCTGGCACACTGATTAGTTTAACTGGCGTAACGCCTAAATGCCTATGCATAACATAACAGGTAGCGCAGGTGTTTTAGGGATATAGGCAGGTGTGCAAGATACTTTTGCGGGGGAACGCCTCTTACGCAATGCTAAATCCCCAAATAACGGGTTTAGGGACTCTGACGTAAGATAGGGCCCATAATCTCTCTACCTCCAAGGGACTACTTAGTTAACTCACATGAAAAGTTAAAATGACAGCACATACAGTGTAAGGCAGTTCAGAATAGACAGGGGAACCCAAATTATTGTTCCCCGTGCACAAGGATGAGTGGAACAAATTCATTGTTGCGGGAAAGCAAACACAAAATGAAAACCTAATGCATTTAATTGGCACTTTTTCATTATTACTTTGTATTATTTCACCCACCTTAACATCGAAGTGATGTTCTCTGATTAATATGCTTAATAGGTGAATAAAAATACATGTTTTATTGTAAAAATACCCTATTTTGTAGATAGTGCTTCGCCAGATAACAGCGTGTAGATCTTAAAATGACATTTTCTTTGATCATTATTATTACCTTTTTTTTTTTTTGCTGTGGAAGAGGTTGGTAATATTTCACTCCATTTTGAATAGTGGCAAATCCAGTATGTTCTTCTTTCTTTTTGAACTGGCTTGTTGTAAGCATTTGCAATAAATAATTAGAAGTTTTCACCCATAATAATATTGGCTGGCTTACAATATGTTCAAGCAAAATCCTTATTTTGTGATTCTGCCCTCTATAAACGCCTGGATTTTTTTAGAATCGTAATTGTAAAAATATCAAATGTTTTTCTGATGTGTGTTTGAATCACTAAACTATTTTATTTGGGCACTGTTGTATTGTAAATTGCAGTTAACTGTTATTGTTTTCATAATTTTGTGAGGTTCCTGTTTTTAATTGTCATTTTGTGAAGCACTTTGTGAGCTTTTCTCTGTGAAAAGTGCTATATAAATAAATTTTATTTACTTACTTACTACTTATTTGGGTTGTAATTGACTTACAAGCAAGACTGTTTTCAAAATTAGTTTCTTTGGAAAATAATTTTCCTGTCAAACTCCATGTCCATATTGTTCTATATGCCATACTTAATGAGGGGAATGATTAAAATCAGAGACCAGCAGGAGAACATTGGTTTGCGTAGGATACTTAATGGAAAGCAGTTCAGTATACAACATAAGCTTAATTTATATCAAATGAGCTCAATATTGAGATAGACAATATCACAATAGAAAAACGATCAGTTACATTTTCATGTTGTGGAGAATTGATGAATTGAAAATTCAAAACGATCTTATGCCCCCGTCACACCGGATTGACGGTACCACTGCGGTGCTTGTGCAGCCGCAGTGGTACCGCCATGATCTCCATGGTTCCTCAGTAGTTCCTCAATTGATTGTCGTAGCACCGCAAAAAACTGTCAAAACCGCTTACCCTCACGGTGGCACGGAGGAAACTTTGAACATGTTCAAAACTTCCGCTGTGCCACCGCAGGTTGGACCAATCGCCGTGGCACCGCCACGACCGCCATGGAGCCGTACAAGGACCTCAGTAGCACCTCCATCACCGTCGTGCCTCCGAAGTACAACCTCCAAAAAAAGTAGACCGGCGACCCTATAGCTATCCCGTGGTGGTTATGGCGGTGTTAAGACGGAGCTACCACGAGAGCACTGTGGGTGCTACTGCGAAGTCGTTTTTAACTCTTGTACCACGTTTCGGCAGCATCACTATAGGAATATATCATCAGCAGACAAAATATTACAATGAATTTCAAACGAAAACCATCTCTCATTTATAGCTGACAAGGAGCCTACATGCTGCCGCAGCACAACCGCCATAGCACCTCAGTAATATCGCCATCTCCGCAGTAGCACCTCACAGGCCCCTCAACGCTGCCGCTAAAACCGCAATACTGCTGCCTATAATCGCCGTGGCATCGCCATCAAATCGTAGTGGCAACTCAATTGGATCGCCATGTCCTCAGGGACCCCACCGTAATTCCGTCCTGGTTTCCCAGTAGCACCGCAAAGAAAAACACAAGTTTGACGGGTAGGGGAAAACTATGAAAACACTACTGGTGGTGTCACTGCGGTGATGGCGATTTTGACAAAAATCCGCAGTGGCACCTCCAATCCAGTGTGACGGGGTTTTAGAAACAAAGCACTGAAAAAATATGCAATAAATATAAAATATCTAAAATGTTATAATAATTTATAATAATCGTTTTTTCCTTGTGGTCTTCGTTTATTAAAAGCATCTGTGCTTATTTTCATGGTTTGAAGGTCATGACAAATACAATGCAGATGTCCTCGTCGCAGTTTTTTTTTTTTTGTTCGTTTGTTTGTTTGTTTTTTTTCAACAGTTATTAATTACTGAAATTCCTGGAAAGTTAGCACAAACGTTGAAAAAGTACGGCAGCACACAACCTTTTCTTTTTTTTTTTTATATATAGTCCGGTCGCCACCAACAACTCCCCCTCTCTAGAGGTCAACTTTATTTAGTAACAAAAAATTATTTTAACCTCAAAGAGGAAGGGTTATACCACAACAAAAATAGCATAAATAAGACCATTCTCTTTCAGCACATGTGTATGTTTGTGTATATGTGTGATCTGTGAATTTTTTTTCCGAATAACAAAATACAAAGACAGCACTCTTAACTGAAAAGATGGATCCTAGGGTCCCCTGAGGACCTTTGTCTGCAAAATAATGCTAATGAGGTTAATACAAGTATCTGATGGAACACCTGACATGAAGAACATATAAAAACATTAGCCTAACTATCAGGTCCCTGCTAGATAATACTCTGTTTTGAAAGGGGTAGTTTGGGTTTTTTTAAAGTGGGGTTGTATGAGGTGCTTATACCTAGTCAGGATTCTACCTGCAGCAGGTAGCGGATAGCAAGCTCCCAGTTTGTAGAAGCAAAGTATAGTGCCAGTGTCATGTCAGGATGTCAATCTCTCCCATAATGTGATTCCAGCTCTTTAGAACAATTAAAATCTCTAAGACATAGTCCTTACAAATTAAATCAATGACTGCTTATTATATGTAACCCATCCATAAATAATTTCATTACACAGTAGTTGCCGAGGATATAATACGAACAAACACATATAAGCATTGGAAACAATAGGCCTACAATGTATCAAAAAAAAAATCACGTGGTTAAACATCAAATAACATACTTTTGTATTATTTGCAACGCAACATAATACACGTCAAATATAACTTACAAACCACTGCTTTCAGTTTCAATATTAAGGTAACATACTGTCCCTTGTTTTTCTGATTTGGGATTGCCTGTAGCTGAAATTGTGAGGTCTCGGATTTGCAATCTCTCCATCCTGATGATCAAAATGATCATAAATGTTCACAGCTTCACCTTAAATGACAGAGCTTGTCCTGTGTTTTGAGAAGGCCGAGGCAAGCTTTCCGAAGATGTTCATAAATGTGCTCTGCAGATTGTCATATAAAGCTGAAACTTTACTCTCAAGTTGACAGGCTCAAAAATTCTCCTTGCAGATGTAAGCTTTAAATATTTTCCTGAGGTTAGCCACTGCAAGGTTGTCCTTCAAACTTTTAGTTTTATTTTTTGTACCTCGGAAACTCTCTATTCTGCTAATCTCACATTGAACATCATCTTATGATTGTTTTTTTTTTTTTCTTCACTTACTTTTGGGTAGTTGAGTTCCCAGAGCTTCATAAGGAAAACCCAAGAGATCCTGCGCTGAACAGGAAAAAATACCCTCCTCTAAATATTAAGAAATTTAATTTCATATTGTACTTTTTTATTTTGGAAATGGAATTCAATTGCAATTGTAAGACCACGCCTCGGTCTACTCAAACTCAGACTGCACTTCGACTATTTTTCCATTATAACCTGCACCTGTACAACCTGCATTTGTCCATTTCCACTGTGTGGTAGCAGTGTTCTATTTAAGACTAAGCTTCGCACATAGCCATTGCAAAGTCTTGTAACTGCATGCCTGTGCTGTATTCCAAGTTTTGTATAGACGTTTTCTCCGCGTTTCGTGTATTATTCTGTAAATTTAACGTAGAGCTGTTCATTTTTTTAAACCAGCACTTTATTTAAAGGAAACTCGTTTCCTCTTTTGTTTTCCTATTCGTAACACATTGTTACTGCAGCCAAAGCCCAGAGTCTAAATTACTATTAGTGTTTATTAAGGAACTTCATTACCTTTTTGTTTTGTATAGCAACGTTTGTGCCTTCTGTTGTGCAGTAGGCATAATTAATACAACCAAATCCATCCTTGCACCCGAGTCCAGTCCTCAACTTCCTGTCCTCCCAGCATCTGCACTGTGTATGAAGCACAACCTTACAGCAATGAATAATGCTCAATTTTATAAACTAAATACAAATGCCCTCCAAAAATCCTCACCCCATCATTTTTATGCCAGTTTGAAACTAAAATCAGATGCGTTTCATGCAACACTGTGAAAACTACAGCTTCGCACCTGCTTGTTGGTGCTGGATAAGGGTGTCGAACATTAAATATCCAAAGGATGATGATTTTAGGTGTATCTTAGTGCTAGTTGTAGCTAGCTGGTTGGAAAACTGAAGATTTTAAACCTCAGACTTTGTAAACCGCATACTGATTCGCACTGCTCACAGAGCTGGACAAAATTTCCATTTTTTTGTCGTGTTCTGTTTTTGAACACAACCTGAGAGACACACAGCAATAATAAATGCTGTTTGGCTTTCTCTTTACTCAGCAGTTTCTGAGTTATTTCATACCACCCGTCTTGCTCTTCCAAACAGGTGCAGATACTTATACTAATGGGCAATTCAGAGTCTCCGATTAGCCTAGTAAGCATGTATTTGGACTGTGGAAGGAAACTAAAATACCTGGAGGAAACCCAGGCAAACACGGGGAGAATATTAAAACTCCCTCAAAAAGGTCCCAGGCCTGGATAGAAATCCACATCCTTCTTGTTGTGAGGCAACAGCAGTATCCACTGTACCAATACTGTATCAATATCCTGCCAGGACTTCAAAATGATTAATCACAGATGAATTTGAGTCATAGGGCAAGACTATTATAATGAGTGAGCAATTTGATTTTGGTCTTGCCTATAGAAAGCATACATTTCTGCTGCTCACCAGGTGGATCATTTATCACAGTGTTTGCATACTTGAAAAGAAACATGGAAATAATTTCTAGAAAATGTACATTGAAAACGTAACTGTGTGCATGCGCATGCTCCACTATGTCACTGAGACAGTGCAAACTCCATTGTCCGTCATCCTCTGCTGTTGTCTGCCATTGTCTTCCATCACCCTTCGTCTTTAAACAATTTGACTCATAAACTCTAGCAGCCACAAATTATTTATCAAACTCGAGAAGACTTGGAGTGCAGCGTCTTTAGTACATAAAATACTTTGGCTTACATTTCAGTCCCACATCTACAAAAGTGAGCGTGGCAGGGTGGTCATACTCTGAAAACTTCAGTTGCCCGTTTTTGACCTTTCTGATATGGATAAAGAGCTGAATCTTGGCATTTTAGTACAATACAATGACGGGGTTGACAATTTCAGAAAAATGGCCGTTTGTGATCTTTGATATTTTTTCACCCATTGACACCTATTTTAATAACCCATTACATATAACAGTCACACATATTCAAATTTGATGAACCCTTCCATATAACATCTTCAGAACATAAACTAGTTTGATATTTTTTTTGTGCCTTACACGCCACTGCCAAATGGGTGTGGCGGGGCGGCTGAGCTGTTGAGTTTCAAATTCACTCAAACCTCTAGTTTTAAGTCTTCAATTGCTTCACATGTGAAATTTTCATAATCCATTGACACATCTTGACATGAGATATTCATGTGTCTGTTTGCTCTGTGTCGAGTTTTTCTTGTCTCTGTTATGGTCCCAATTTGTTATGGCAAATTGGACAGGAAGGGATGACAGACAAAATTGTACAAACCTTAACAGTTTTAATAAAACCAAACTAACAACTAACCTACAATTTACACTACTGACCAGGATTGATAATATACAAGAAAAAAAATATTTACAGTCCCTTGAGATGGGGTTCCTTGGTGATATTCCGGGTGAGGAAAATGCTCCAACACAGGCAAAAAATCCACCAAAAGCTTCACAGGTCTTGAAAAGAGTGACAGGTCTGGTCAAATGTATCCTTCTCCTTGCAATTTCTCCTACTACTTTACTCTCTCAATTTCTCGCCTTATTTACTCTTTTGCAGCCCCCTCCCACCTTTTAGACTTTTTTAAATCTCTGGGACTTTCCGTCTCAGACATGCCCAGGACATGCCCAAACCTAGCTCCAGACTGGGCTTAACCAAAAAAAGGTCAGTACTGCCATCTAGTGGCGTCTTTCCACATTCCACATGTCAGCTAAGTTCCGTGTTATGCTTGACCAGATGTATGAAAAAAAATAGCAATTTCTTTGAATGGCAGCGCTATGCCAGATTCACTACTATTGTAAGCCTGTAGACAGCTTCAGCTAAAATACCATTTATTTTGAAATGTTGCGTGCGTACGGAGGTGGGGTATTCGACAAAGGTTAGTACTCATTAGTTTCAATACACCCTAAGTCAATTTCACACCGGAATTCTCCTTTAATTGTATGTTTCCCTTGTACTGTCCTCTGTGGATCTTCCCGCCAGTTTCCTGCTCGACTCATCGAGTCTGTGCGCATATGTGCTCCGTTTTCCATTCAGTCGTCGCTCGGTTGTGAGCTTCAGTTCCTTTTGCCTCTGCGTGCTGTCATCAGCAGTTCAGTTAAGACAAATTTCTCTGTGTGTATATTTTCCTCTCAAATGTATTCTGATTCCCCAATTCCTGACTTTTTGCCTCGGCTTTTGACTACATCCTCAGATCCTTTTTTTTTTGGTGTTGAAATTTGCCTCCTAGACACCAACCCCTGCCTCTGACCACACCCTCTCGGATCCTAATTCTGCACTGCATTTCTGTCGGCCTGATTATTGCCCTGGATGGTCTGGTTGTGTCTTTTAACCACACTTAATAATAAAAACTCCAGTTTTGGGATGTCTACTTCTGTCTGTTCCTGGGTCTGTGTCTATCTGGACACTTGAAGCAAGTCTCAACTCAGCATTTTTGTTGTCTTTCATCAAAAAGTGCAAATAATTACACTTGAGGCATAAAGACAATGATTCAATGCTTGTTAAGACAAAATTATCTCCTCATGTTTGCAGCGTGATCAGCGATAATTGAGTTTAATGATGGATAGATGAATGGATGGATTGATGGATGGATGGAGGGATCAATGAAGAACAAACTACTCTGTCCTCTCAAGACTAGTGAGACTGGCCACTGCACTGAAACTATATGCAATGCTTTCTGTCAGTCAGATATTCCACTCTGCTCAGACTTACATCCTTTTTCTTGCTTCTGATCTTTTCTGTTTTCAAAATTTGTTGTTCTTGGCTGCCATTCACTCTGAACAGATTAATGCACATGAGGTTGGTTTCTCGTCTGTTCTGGATAAGTGAATGTTCAGTAGGCAAGTTGACAAGCTGTCAATTGACGCCTCTCCTCTTGCAAGTGACAACTGTCTTGGCCTGATAATCCTTATCTCCCCAAAAGGAAACTACTGTACTTCTGTGATTTTTATTGTTTAGTTTGCTTTGTTTGATCCACTGAAAAGCACACACTAGATGTCTATGGAATACTAATCATTCGATGAAATTGTTCTTCCCAGTACCTGTCTGTGTCATGTTTAAAAATGTGGAACTACTGTTTCTCAACAGGTTAGCAAAGGGTCTGCTGCCCCTTCGTATTTGAACACATCAACAAGACCTTTCCATTCCTCATGCTTGGGAAACCCTGCTGGAGAAATGAAGTAAAAGTGCAAGTAATTTGCTGAAATTTCTGTCACAAGGCAACCAGGGAGCACAGTTACATTAATTCTGAAGACCGTGAAGAAAGAAAGAAAATTATGAATAGCTTTGTTCTTTTCCTCAGACCGTTCTTAGTAATGCCACTAATGCACAGTGTCACTCCCGTGGGCTTTTCTCTCTCATAAAAGGAGCTGTTTTCCTCCATCAAATGAATGAATTGGCAATGGCTACAGTATGCTTCAAGTTAAAATCACATATGGCATCGCTGACATTGGGATTGAATGGCATTTGACAGCTTTTGTTTTACTTGTGCATGCAATTTTAGAAACATAATGTGGAAATATGAGTCAGTTTGTGATTTTTGGTGTAAAACATTGTAGAAAGCATTCATAATATCCAAACAAATTAACTAACCATTAAAGATTCTTTTTACGAGATTTTTCACAGCAATTAAAACCGTTTTCTCTGATGAATATCTAATGAATAAAACGTGGACGATAAGCAGTGAAGAGTACGCCCCTCAGAGTGTTACTTTCATATGTGAAGTGATGATACTGCAATATTGATTTTCTGTGTGTGTCGTGAGAACCAATGGTTTTGCCTGTGGAAGACAAGGACAAACAATGGGTGAAAAAGGTTAACAAGCCCTTTTTAAAAAATCATTTTCCTTAACAATAGACATTACAGACATAATGTACCAGTGCTCTTAATTATGCATTTTTGGACAGTTGAAAAGTGCAGCAAAATTAAATCAAGTGCACTTAAACTAATTCATTTTTCCTTCATGAATATAGAGAGAGTGCGAGACAGAATCCATTTATCAAAAAATTTCCCAGAGTACAGAGGGAAAAGTCTGAGAAAGGAGGTTTTTTTTTGCAATATTGAACCTTCCAGTTTTTCTTAATCTTTTACATAGTGATTTTTTTACCATGACAGAATATTTGCAAAGACGTCAATATCCTTGCGAAAATTCTCTGGCACTGACGCTGGCTGTAAGCAAGCATTATTGGCATGACCTGATCTGAACAGCCTTAAGCTCTACGCTGTGTTTAACGCGGGGGACTGGAAGTTGAGATCAATAAGCGCCAACTCGTACTAAAGTAGTACATCAGGCAAAAAGCTCATCTGAAACATTTCATAGACAGGTTGTTAAAGGAATTTTGATTTTAATATTCCAAGTATTACCTTCACAAGAGAAAGTCAGACGATTCAGGAAAAAATCAGTCGGAGGCAGAGAAGTTAATATCCAAGCCAAAATTGTTTACTCTTTTCTGCAGAGAATAGGATCCCCACATGCAGAAGCTCAGGTCAAAATGGAGGAAACAGTTATAAAGTGCTCTGGTATTTGTAGGAATACTCCATGGCATTCTCCCCCCCCCCCGTGCTGATTTACACATGACGCAAGCCTTTGCCGTGGCACGCAACTGCGTCAAGTTGGTACGTAACCACGTCAAGTTGTCTAGGGATACACACACATCTTGCTACGGAGGAGAGCACCTGCCTTCTCTCTCAGCTCTGGCTCCAGCTTATCTTGTTTTGGATTCCGGAGCTTTTTATAAACACATAAACTTAGTGAAAGAGAAAAACATCTTGCCCTTGGTACAGACATTCAAGTTGTCATGACTTTAGATAGGCTATACAGTATGACATGACACACTAGTACAGTTATGCAGGCCCCTGCTAAATCAGAAATATGTAAGCACACACACTCTAGGCCTAGGCCCATGAAGTTGTGAACTAAAAGAGAATATGAGCAAGCAAGGATAAGCAATTAATAATAATTAAATGAATCAATCAAAAATGTTTCCACACAGGTAGATATTGACAGGTAAAAAAATTAAACAGAGATCCAACAGTAAGTTTCGTGGCAAGCTGTTGGGGGCCACCACAACCCACCAGAACTGCTCCAGTGTGTCTTGGCATGGATGCTGCAAGTTACCAGAGAGAGATAGAGAGAGGGAGAGTATGTCGGTAATATTTATATTCGCTAATTCGGTGTTTTGTACTGGAGAGCGCTGGTCCAAAATCTCCTGCTAGCATGCAACCTGGTTGAGATCTGCCGACTACGAAGGCCATAGAATAGTATTCAAATAATTTCTGCACCCATCAAACCAAGCTTCCTTTCCATATATTTGTACCCCAGGGCATGATGGGATGTTTAATGCCTCATGCTCCACGCCTGTTTGGAAGCATCTGGATTTAACTCATTTGGTCAGGTTTTTCCTTTAATTTTTTACCCGTTTCTATATTCGGGAGCAGTTAATAGCAGAAGATAGCCACGGCAGTTTGCTTTTCCTGTGAATTTTAATTTTCATTAATGTCTCACTCATAGGGTGCAGGCTCATGTAAATTTAGGCAGATGCAAAAATGAATTTCCTTGAATTCTGATGCCAGCAATATCATAGCTCAGTGCACAGCACTGCAGTCTCACAGCAAGAAAGTCATGAGTTTGCATTCAGCCGGGGGCCTTTTTTTTGTGTGTGTGTGTGGAGGTTACAAGTTCTCCCCATGTTCACGTGGGTTTCCTGCAGCTACTCTTCTTTCCTCCCCCAGTGCAAAGACCTGCATTTCAGGCTAATTGGAGACTCTAAATTCAGGCAGGAGTGTATGAATGAATGTTGTGCAAATGCTGAGTGTGCCCTGCAATGGACTAGCAAGCCTGATGTGCCCATGCCTTTCTCCAATAGTCAGATACGGTAGGCTCAAGCTCCCCCACTGCTCTACTGAGGAAGCAATGGCATAGACAGTGGATGGATGGGCACATTCAGTGCTTATGAAAGAGAATGGCATTGCAAATTAATATGGGTACCCCTGATCATACTCACAACAGTTTTTGACATTTTGACTCTGTGCCTAATCCTCTCCCTCTCATCGATTTTCTCCTCATCTTGACGAAGAAGGTGGTCTGTGGTTTCTAGGAGAAAGCCCCACTCTGACCCCCAAGTGACCCCCTTTCATGTAGTGCAGCCCGTTTATCTTTCCCCTGACCTGACTTCTGTGCCTGGCTAAGCTGAGAGCTTGCGGTGGATCAGACCCGAGTTCATTAGCGTCCGTACAGTCTCTGTTTCCTTGTACTGTCACACTCCTTGCTTAATCCAAGCTCCCACTTTTTTCTTGTTGTCAATACTTATTACCAAATAAAAAAACATAAATAAATAAAGCTCATCCGAGGTGGGTTTCTCTGACATGTTTAGTCTGTTACATAACAACCCTCTCCATCCCAATGCCTGTTGCCTCCCAGCAGTGCACATGCCCTGCGAGCACATCAGCCATTTTCATCAACACCTGAGGTGCCAGTCTCTTTAAAATTCAATATAATGCACTTGAAAGTTTCAAAACATCATGCGTGAATGCAGCAGCGCAGAAGTGCTTGTGTGGGTGGATGTGAAAGATAGGGGTGAATGAACTAGGCTGGAAAGATTGACCCGTTCCACTGGATCAGCCCCAGAAACCCACTAATAATGAATAAAACATGTGGAGAGCTGGATACTGAGCAGAAATGTCACTACCTGGCAGCTGGTGTATCAGTGAAATGTATGTGCAGTGGGAGGACAGTAAGCATAATTAGTATTTATTAATTCAATTGAAAAACATTGAAAATGTCCAGACAATATGACTGAATTTCAATGGATCGATTCTGTAAATTCAGAGGTCCCGGTTGGGGAGCGTGGGTATTGCACAGTTGCTGTATTCTCTGAATTTCCTTAATGGTCTGAATTGAAGAAAAAAAAAAAGAAAAAAAAACAGTGTGAAATTGACTTATTTCCCTTTTCATTCCTTTTAAGTCAAATTATCTATTGAAAAAATATTATTCCCACTTGAATGAATCTAAGAAGATTTTTTTCCCCTCTTTTTAGCTGTGATTATGAATTCTTGCAAAAAGCATCAAGGATGTCAATACAATCCAAACAGTACTGAAAACTGCATTCCTGTCATGACCTGTGCCTCTGCTCATTAAGCCTTGGTCACATTATAGGGCTTTTAAAGTCGCCACCTCGCTGCACTGCTCTCACTACGCAACTTCCTGTCTAGCAATCGGTGATGTAGAGGTCATTATGGTTTGCACACTTCATGATTGATCAGTGGCAGGGAGTCACATCTCACAATATCTCTCACAAGGTGAAATCCTCAATGAGTCTGTCTGGTCTCCAAATGACTTTTTGTCATGAAAACACGCGTGATAGCTGACATGGGAAATTACGCAAAACCACGCCAGGTATTTCCTCCCAGTATGGATGTTTGCAGGAAACCAGAGCTCTGTGTTGTTTGTGTGCTAATTTGCGGTTTGCGGTTACAGGTCTGGTTGCGTTGCGTGTGGCCTCTGGCTGCTGCTTCGGTGCTCCTTTGATTTCCCCTCCCCCGGCCCTTCTCTACTCTCAGTGCTTGTAGCCCGTAGCATGGCACCCTGACCACACCAGACATTCAGCCTGCTTGAACTCTCTCGCGTGTCTGCGAGGGATCGGTGAGCTCTCGGCAAACTCTGCGACCGCCTCTTTGGACAGTTCACACATAACAATCAAGCAGTTTGCGAGCTCTGAGCAAACGCCGATTCACCTGTGATCTGAAGGCTTTTATCGTAGACCTCCTCAAACTGTCGGCGAGTGGAAAATTAGAGCTACAATCCAGTAGCGTGAACTTAGTATTAGTGTCACTACCTTCCAGGCTGTTTGCTTTTGTTTTGTTAATTGATTCCAATAATTCATTTAATGTCTATTTGCTTCTCCAATACTTGTATGCATTCCTCACACTTTTTCCACTCCTATTTTTCCATTTTTACTCATTTTCCCATTTTCAGTTTGAGTTTGTTCACGTCAGTGCCGGATTGGCTCGTTCTTGCATGTTGCCTGCTCTCTCGAGGTTTCTTTGTGATCCTGATCTTTAGTTCATCATTCCTGCCCCAGCCCCCTTGTGTTCTTATTTGTTTTGTCTCGCTTTGTTCTTTTTAATCTCCGTACTTCAGGATTCCTGTCCTCTCGATCCCCGCTCCCTCTTGGACCGACTTCCTGGCTTCGACCCTGCCACAGGTAAATGACTGAATTTCTCGCCTGCATCACAGTTACTCTCGCTTGTCCCTTGACCACAATCTGCACCCCCTGAATCGCTCTGGCTGCTGTTTCTCATACACGGACAGCTAATTATTCTAATAAAGCTCTGGTTTTCGCAATCCCTGGTGCACTTCTGACTCCTTTGATCCCTCCATTCCTGACAGCATCCATTAGCGCACAACTAAGCGAAATGTTTTGCACGGTTTCGCAGCCTTTTGCTCTCCGTGTTCTCCTTTCATCAAACTTTCATTTGAAAACGTACCTAGTAAATGCACAAGTAATGGCCATTAAAAAGTGTAAAATGACTAATTGTACAAGGCTAAACTCACCCTCCTGCAGGTGCTGATTTTAATGAGGGAAAATAAGTGATGTGACTCATTGAATGTATTTCTGAACTGGCTGCATTCTGGGCCTGCATAAAAGCCATGCCGGTATTCTCAGAGTCAGTGGCTGCTTTGCACTAGAGGACACAGAATAGAAGATCCAACGGCTGGAGAGTTTGATCAAATTTTCACAGAGGATTGGAGGATTTTGAATGGCCTTGAGTCATGGACCAATACCCTGTGGGGATATTTTGAGCCACTATGGCCGCTAGCTAAGACTGAGATATCAGCTCTATTTGGAATAAGCTTTTGGAGTTTTGTTAAGCACATTATGGCACAGGAGTGTCTCTCTTTATGCTGCTACTATGGCCTGCCAGTATCCCACAATGCCACTGTATGCAGAGTCAAAATGCCAGTTTCTGCTCATTGTACCCTAGGAAAAGTACATTTACACAGCAGCTTATATGTTTTGAATCGCCATTTATGTCGTTCTTATTATTTTATTGAAGCATTTGTTCATATGAATTGAATTTTATATCAAACAAACATCAAAATACATTTGAAGATGTTAATTCTAAGTATCATTTTCACTAGATTTCTGCATGGACTGAAATCTTTCTCATGAATGCATAGCTGTAGCCATGATTCAATCTGCTCTAGCCATGTGGTTGAAGTGAAGCAGGTGTGGCCTTGGTTTCTTTGGCTGGGAGACCACCTGGGAAAACCAAGTTGCTGCTGGAAGAGGTGTTGGTGGGCCAGTAGGTTGTGATCTGCCCTCTGGTGTAATAATTCCCAATGCCCCAGTGCAGTGATGGGGGCACCGTACTGAAGGCAATGCCGTTTTTCGGATGAGACATTAAACCGAGGTCCTGGCTCTCTGTGGTCATTAGAGATCCTATGGCACTTTTCGATAAGAGTAGTGGGTTACCTGGAGTCAAGTCCCTACCTTGGTCTTCCGACCTGCCACCTAATCTTCTAATCATCTATTTGGCGGTGCACCTTTCCTCTCCCTCTCCACCTCAACCTCCCAGGGCTCCCTTGAAAAAGAGATTTCAATCTCAACGGAACTTCTCTGGTTAAATAAATAAAATAAAATATGTTTTTCCGGATGGGCGCACTTCAGAAGTTTCATGATCCAGGTGATCCATCAACAGCTGTTAGGGATTTAAATTAAGTGATTGAGCTGGCCATTCAAATTTTTGTAATTTCTCCTCCAAAAAAGTTTCTTTAGGGTCATTGCCTAGCAGTAGCAAAATTTCCTCCATTTAATATATGTAAATATCACCAGTAACTCCAAACTTTGTGAGGTAGTCTGAGTCCATTAATCATCCTGTGCCTCCGCAGACCTGGGGAGGCACACTGGCCTACCTCACGGCCTGCAATAAACAACACCCGGCACTCGCTCTGTGAGGACGAATGTGAAATAATCATTTAGGATAACTTGTAATGTCAAGAGGCACATAGAATTGACACCATTTAGTGGAGAGGACCGAGAGAGTAAGAGAGATGGAGAGAGGTGCTTTACCCTGAATGGGATGATGGTACACACAGGACAGGCCCGTGTTGACTGCCTGGCGTAGAGGTCCATTTCTCAATGAGCTGAATCCTGGCTAATGTGCCGCACGACGAATTATTGATTCTAAACGGGCCCCTTAAATGAGATAAGCTGTGCAGAGACACCACTGCTGCCAACACTGTGAACTAACAGCTTTCTGTGTGTACGTCTGGGTCATCCACAGGGGTTTTTTTTTCAATGGGATTAAAATGCAATAGGCTGTACCAATGCTGCAAGTCAAGATTTCTCCCCGAACAAAAAAAAAAAACAATGGGCCAGTTTTCTCTATGGTTCAAACATGGGTCATTGCATTGCCGTGCAATTTGTAAATTTACTATCAGACTATTCAAAAATGTTCTATATCAACCCTTGTGTATATATTCTAAAATATGAATATTCACTCGATGAATGCCATCCACTTGATAAAATCTGCAAACCTTCCGGAATGATCTGCATGCTGTTTTGCAGCTGTAATATGCTATGGAATATCAGTTTCATGCTAAAAATGCAGTCAGGAATGATTTTATTATGTAGTGTCCAGTGATTAATCTGATATTGCGCAGTAGCTTCAGTATTGGATGCATTTTTTTTTAACAGTTCAATATGTGTTGCAGAAAATGTAAATATAATAATAGAATAGCAGTTCAGAAACTAAATGCTCTATTCTATGCTTTTTCTTGGTAATTCTTCAGGCCTCTTTAGTAACTCAGACTTGGTTTAAGATTTATCTCTTGGGTTGAAATGCAAAAAAGTTCCCTTTTAAAAAATGTTCCCAACAACAATGCTCCCCACTTATTGTGTAACAGCTCCATTATGCACTAATACGGTAATAATGTTATATTTTAATATGAGGCAAGAGAAAGCGAAATAGAGTTTGTCTGTGCACATGCATTATACATTATACATAAATTCTCGTGCTCACAACACACGGCTGCTGCAGAACTGAAACTCTGCGAGTTCTTCCTCTCCCGTTCTGGACTTTATTGACACTGCAGACTGCCAGCGCATCAGTTCATTTTAATGGCAGCGACTTTGCCATTTCTTATTTACGCTGGATGCCATTCTCAAGCCGGGAAGCTGAAATTGCAGGGGACTAGACTGTCTATTCAAATAGACTCAGTGTGGGGAGGACTGTAAGGCACTCTCTCTTCTTCGTGAATCCAGTCCTCCGTGCTGTTAAAATGCTTACATTCATTTCACCTGTCTCAAATCCCATTACTTGATTGTGCACACCTCGGCAATGGATAATAATTGGCAAGGAAAAGCTTGAGGTGAGAAATGAATTGCCTTTTGGCCTAAAATCGAATCACATTGAAACCATTCAAAATTGATATTGGAAAGTGTTCTCGACTGTTTAATTGACCATCAAACATTTTGCCCAGCCTGCCATTAAAACGCAGCGGTCCTTCATGCATACGTATATGCTGACCCTGCACTGCGAATAGATACATGGGATAATTTGGTTTATGTCCAGATAAGGATTTATGGGTGCCAGGAACCTTGACTAATGCATTATGTCTTCGCGCAAAAATGCATTTAATATATACTGGGTTGGGTTCCGCTCAAAATCGGATCGATTTTACATTACAAAATGATCTGAAAAAGTAATCATCTTTCGCTCTGTTTGTAGGGAGGGAATTCTGGGGAATGTGCACTGTACAAAGCCCCTCCACATGACACACCATGAAAGAATCAATCATTTTCTTAAATTTGTTTCAGAGTCACAGTTAATCTTTATTCTCCCCCAATTTACTCAGTGTGTTTTCCTTGAAATGAGGGAATGAGTACCTTCATGCTCACGCTATGCAGGTCTCAGAGCGTGTAAATTTAGTTACAGAATCCCATTTCATTTTATCAGGTGAATCTGCCTGATAGAAAAGGACCCTCACATGTTTGTTTGTGGGGTTCTAAAGTCTTGAGTTTTCCAAAACAAGTGAGTTTTAAGTTTCAATTCATGATCTTACATTACTTCACAAATGATTCGGATAAATTATGAAATTATGATGTTCATTCTACAAATTAATCATATACAGTACGTACCCGAGCAGTTGGTCTAAGAACGGTTCAACACATTTTCTGAGGGCTGTGCCTTTTCGGAAAAGGTTAATGTGGGTGCCGAGAGATTTTCTTTTGACGGGGAACTTGGCCGGGCCTCATTACTAGCAGCTGAAGTGTCAGGACAGAGAGCAATATACCGGTGGGGAGCAGCTGGTCATGCTGCAGGGAAGGGGTTTTCTTTTTTATCGCTACAGGAAATTCAGCCCTGACCGGCTTGCAAAAACCCACACCACCTTCTGCACCCAGTCAAGGGCTGAGCTACGCAAGCAGTGATAAAAGAGGATGTTAATTCGAAAGCTAAATTTATCTGGATGAGAAACCAGTCTGCTTTCATTCAGCCACACTGTGGGGTGCTTTATGTAAAATGAGGATTAAACCGCGTGTATTTTTCCTTTCAGGAATATGTCACAGACTGTCCATATTCATTACATGAGATTTAAAGGAGAGGCTGCACATTTGAATGGCACAAAAAAAAGGGAAAATAATCCATTTTCTGCAGCTGGTCATCCTCACAGCCTCCATAATGCAGGGTGAAAACCATTTTGCGGAGATATACAAATCTGGAATATATGGTTACTCATCTATCGTCCTTTGGAAATCAGACAGGCTGTCAAGATTATTTAGCATAAGCAAACCCAGCGCATATTTGGATATTTGTATGCCGGTCTTTTATCAGCACTGCTTATTTTCATTTGGAAATGGGTCATTGTCATGCTGGCAAACCGTTGGTGACAAATGCATTCGACAGCACAATTAAAATGGAACACTTGTTGCTTGGGATGCGGGTCACCATATGCTGGCTGCTGGTACAGCTTCGTATACATCATTTTATTCAAATTGTATTCATTTCCACGTGGATGCGCGCACACACGCACACACATACACACACAACAGAGTCTGTTTTTCCATTCTAGTTGGGACCAAAAAATCCCAACCTAAACTAAGCCCTTGACCTAGAATTACGCTTTTTCCTCATGGGGATTCAAATAGGTGTGTTTTTTTTTTTTTTTACACTTTACTATCCTCATGGGATCTTTACCTCCCCAGAAGTTTAGATGAACGAGCACGCACTCACTTGCTTGGATGCACACCCGCACACTCATGCATACACACACACACACACACTCAGTGACTCACGTAATTTTCCCAAACTGAACCCGATGTAATAGACACTATTCTAAAGTACGGCAGAACAGCCACTTAAGCAGTTACGTTATATTTGCGAAGATCCTCAAGACTTTGCAGTGCCACCAGACCTCAAAGGCAGGCCAAGTGGAGATAACATCTACTGACAGACCCACCACCCCCTCGCCCTAACAGGGGGTGGGCGGTGTAAAACTAATGAGTAAAAACCATATAGCAGCTGTCAGCTCCCTCCCCCTACACCCCCACCCCCTACACACCAGCAGTGTAAGCAAGTAGCCCCCCCTTTGCAAGTAGCCTGAGGCAAGAAAACACCAGCGGCTCCAGTTCTCATTGATTTGCGAGTCTGAGTGGAGACAATCAGAGTTTCTCCCCACCATTGACACAGCGAAAGACCCACAAGCTGCATTAATGTTGCATTTGTAATATTTCAATTTGCTTCGGAGCATGTGTGTGCCTTTCATGCAGTCAACCACCACGTCTGAAATCTTCAGGGGCATTAAAAAAAAAAAAAGAGGAAAAAAGAAAAAATATATATACACACTACCAGTTTTTGCACACCCGAATATCTTGCCAAGTCTTTATCTACCATGTGTGTTAAAACAAAGAAATCGCTGGAGCCAAATACTTGTTTATCACAACTAATAAATTTACAAGAAAAATCCACAAGGAATCATCCACAGGTGATTGAAATGATCAGCTTGAATTCAACCCCCTGAAGCTGCTTGATAATGAGGTGATCATTTGAATCACCTGTGCTGGAGCAGAGAGAGATTCAACACATGCAGGACAGCCGGTTCTCCAGCAGAAGCACTGGATTAGACCAAAGTTACTGATCTGCTCAAATATATGGACAAACTGACTGATCCTGGTTTTTGTGTCGCCTGCGAAGCATAGCGGCACATAGGGATCACTTTGTCCGGCGTCTGCCTGTCCGTCTGTCTGTCTGTCCGGTAGTCACACTTTCAGTTGGTAGTCGCACTTTATATAAGCTTCGCAGGCGACACGAGTTCACCTGAACACTCGAGTTCTTTATTAGTTTTTTTTTTGTGTGTCGCCTGCGAAGCATAGCGGCACATAGGGATCACTTTGTCCGTCCGTCTGTCTGTCTGTCCGGTAGTCACACTTTCAGTTGGTAGTCACACTTTCACATAAGCTTCGCAGGCGACACGTGTTCACCTGAACACTCTAGTTCTTTATTCGTTTTTTTTTTTCTTGTAATAAACATGGTTTATACACTGACCATCAGTTTTCCTTTTGGTTACACAACCAATATTACATAAGAACAAAATATAAAAAAACTGTCAAGATTACAGAAAACATTTGGGTGTAAGGTCACGACTCCAAGCCTCCAGCTCGCTGGTCTACGAGGACCCTACAGCAGCATTCAATTACCACTTCCCTCCGTTTTCACATTCCGGCTGATCAGTCCTTTGTGTAGTGTGTGTAGTCTGTTGTATCTCTAGCTTGTTAGACTTGTCTGTTCTTATTTTCCATCTTTACTTTTTAATACCTTTACTCGTGCTGAGCCAAGCATATTATTTTTAGAGGAACCTCGAATCCCTTTGTTTCATCCTTCTCTGTATAATTATAGTCTTGTACTAGAAGGTAACTGTTCTGTCTCCCTGCACCGTTTGTGTCTGACTGCAGTGCAGTATCTTAATAAACTCTCATTTATACATTCTGCGCCTGGGTCCAGTCCTCCATTTCCCGTTCTCCGGACGAAACATTACATGGGGTGTGCAAAAACTTTTGAGTGGTAGTGATATATAATCCACTGTAAATATGTTTTTTCCAAATTTTTTTGTTCTTTTTTTTATTAGAATATATGCCGTTTCATCTTTTGTTAATATAAACAGGAAAAAATGTTTACTTCCTTTTAACTACAAGGGAAGTACAGTCAAGCTTATGCTGCTTTCACACCGGACGCGAAGCGAATTTTTCGCGCGACAGGTTACATTCAAAGTCAATTCAAAGGCGCGAATATACACGTTTCGCGTCTTCGCATTGACTTTGAATGTAATTTGTCGCGCGAAAAATTTGTTTCGCGTCCGGTGTGAAAGCGCCTTTATTTGTTGGGTGGAAGAAAACTGGGCAAAAAAATCACCAGGAAGCAGCCAGCAGGTGCACTGCATATGAGGGGACTTCCTCAGTAGTGCTGGGCATGAGCCTAGAGAGTGAGACAGTTTTAAATATTCTGACTGGTTGTGAATTTGATCAGCAGCGTGGGTTGACATTTTTCCCCCCATAAAAATGTTATGACAACTGAGCACCTACCAATTAATTTTATCAAATAAATTACTGTAAGTTAAGTTACTGCCGACAGTTGGGTGGAACCAGTTAACACATAATTTGTAATAGTGTCCCCGCCAGCCACCGCCAGCATTCATTGATCTTTTAATGCCTATTTTTGTTGGAGGATCTGTAACTGCACCCCCCACCATACTGTACGCAGTAACAGCGAAAACATTGATGGCTGGAATATCTCGTCAATGGCGGGTCAAGCGTTCTTTCATAATCAACAGAAAATCTTGTCAATGGCAGGGAATGGGTTAAGTTTTTTAATGAGCAGAGCTTAATGGAATGAATTTGTGCCATTTTTGTGCCAACTGTTACTTTTTCTGAAATAACGACAATCAGCAGATAGTTGTTTGCTTTTTTATTTTGTATGAAAGAGGGCATATTGACAGAAGGAGCATTTGAACAATGCCTCTTTTTTCTATTTTTTCCATATTTTTTTCTCTTTGCGTAGCTTGCGCATATACAGCATGTGCTGAGCAGGCACTCTGTCAGAGTGAAAATGGCCAAAAATGGCATCAGGGTGAGAGCCTTTGAAATTGTTGAAGCAACCTTCGCTCCTCTGACATTGGGAGGAATGCTTTATGCTTCGCCTTGCCGATGGGAACGAAATCTGCACCAGTGAATTTTAATGCCTTTATCCCCGACGGTACCTTGAGCATCAGTGCCTCGGCCCTCATACGTTTTGTTTTTCTTTATTGATTCTTCACTTTAGCTGAGCTGTTAGGAAAGAAGCATGTTATACTTTATTAAGTAACTAGTTCCCAAAGTGGCAGATACACCTGCAGCAGTAAGTTTACTGTAGCAAAACCTAAAATAATGTCAAGAGCAGGGCTCTCATCTCAGAGTTTAGCTGCCTCCCTGCTTCTAACACGTTGTATGCGAAAACTGCAGGCCTGATTTTCCCCATCATATGCAATAATATCACAACCTCCACTGTGAATTGTCAATGCGAGTGTTTCCTCTTTGTATTTGTAAACACAAGCATGTGTTATGTGATAGTCTCTAGTGGGAGAGATAAAAACAGTAGCAATCTGTCTAAAGTGATGCGGTCAACTTCACTACCACTGCTGCCACCTGATGACAGGCCACTGGTGAGTGTACAGCAGGGAGGTCCAGACTTATATTGCCTTTATTTTGTGGACATTAAATAATTTATTGATTACATTTATTTTCAAAATGGTTCTTTTGTGTTTGTCATAAAAAAAAGAACCAAAAAAAAAAAAATAATGCATTCAGGTTGTTCACTGCCATGGTTTGGGAGCCTTGTAGGCCTCTTTTTGTTACTCTCGTCCGGGACGATATCGTTTCGCTCACCATCGGATTCCTTGGCCAGTTGGCATTAATTGGGGGCGTCGCCCGGACTCTATTTAAGCTCCTGCCTTTCCTCGTTCGGGTTGCTGGAGTGTCAGTATGCTTTTGACGCTTAAGCCGGTAAGGTATATTGAGAAGAGAGTATAGGCAGGATCTTAGCTGCCTGGTGTTTTGTTTTGAGCTCGCCTTTTGACTACCACGGTCGGCGTTAGGCCCGTGGGTAGCGCGAGCCCCTATATTTCCTTTTGTTCAAGATCAGCACTTTACTGCATTCATCTTTTATTTCGAGCCATTTTTCCTGGCGTCCAAGACCTCTACGCCATTGCAGATCACTAACATCCATTTTTCAGACTGCATACTGCAGTCTACTGCAGTTTACTGCATACTGTGCTAATATACACTAGATGCTACTCTTCATAGTATTTACAGGGTATTATCCAGTATGTGACATTAACCAGGTCACATGCTACACAGTCACAAGACCATAAAGTTATCACCTTGGTCTTGAAGGGATATTATCATAGATTGCTTTGAATTGTGGAATACAGAACATTGCTAACACAGCTCTGGGGGCAGGACCCAAATGCAACACAATCAGCACAAATGTGTCTTTACTGGCTTTTAATCAAGAGCAGGGGTAAACAGAAAGCAAAGCAGGGTAGCATAGTGGAAATCTTTTGAGAGCCTTTCCAGGAACTCGAGAGAGCAGACGCCAATGGCAGAATTTGATCTCAGGTTGACCACACTGCAGGCAGGAGAGTTACCACTGGGCTACCAGTGCAAGCTGGTTTCAAACTAGGCAGACTGGGTCGTATCCACGCAGGGAGGCAGTGGAGTAGCAAGATGTGTAGCTTGGACAGGGGCTCCAAGGAAGGCAGACAGGAAGCAGGAAGCACACAGGCAGCACTCAGAGGCAGAAGGCAATCAGGTTTACTGGGGCTGGAACAAGAGGACGTCATCTGGGGCAGGCAGAGTCGATTCCAGGAAGTCAGACTGAAGACAAAGGCTGGAGAGTAGTGCATGCTGCAACGACAATCTGGCAAAGAGTGAGTGAAACAGAGCTGCTTAAATACTGGCCGGGTAACGAGACTCAGCTGAGAGCGAGAGCAGTGGAAGGGGCGTGGCCAGCAGTGGAAGGGGTGTGGCCAGGCAGAGGGAGGGGCAGCAGCAGCAGAGCAGACTGTGACAACATACTGCACACTAGCTGCACTGCTGCCATGATCTGGAGCTGAGTGTTAAGTGGTAGGAGTCTCCAAACACAGCTGATTACTCCGTCTCTCCTCTCTTGTGTGTCATGCATGTTCAGCTTCTCACCCCCTTGCTCTTTTCAGCATTTTCTGTGAAACTTGCAACCAGGGCAGAATTCTGGAGATAAGAAATTTATTGGTATTAAGTAAAATAATGAATTAGAAATAGGCAAATGTTCTTTTTTTACAAGGGAAGGAATCTGAATTTGGTCCCCTCCATTCCTCGTCAGTTAAATGTAGAAAAGAATATCAGCAGAAGGATGGCACTGACAGTGCAAAACAGAATTCAGGCTCCACAGTTCAATTAATTTTGTCACAATTTCAGAAGTGTAGCTAAGCGCAGATCACAAATAATGCCAAAATGGACCTCTTAGAATGTATTGTCAGATCTGTTTTTGCACGTATTGTTAATTATAGTTCATGGAAGGAAAAATAGGCAAGTGTACACTGTGCATTGCTTTGTTTGATGAACTAAAGGTCATTAATCTGGTTAAGTTTTGAAATTAGTACAAAATAGAGAAATTAATGGGTTAACTTTTTAGAAGACAAAATACACTGCTTAGAATTTTGTGTGTGTGTGTGCGCGCATGTGCGTGTGTGTGTGTGTGTGTGTGCGCATGTGTGCATGTGTGTGCGCGTGTGTGCATGTGTGCGTGCATGTGTGTGTGTGTGCGTGTGCGCATGTAAGAGCATGTGTTTGAGTGTATGTGGTTTAGTTGAAGAGAGTATATTTGATCCCTGCACAAACAATTCTAGTGCACCTGCAACTTCATCAAGAAACCCCTCACTGAGCATCAGAGATGCAGAGCTGCAGGAGATGCAGCACATTCTGACTCTGAAATATGGAGGAGGGTCATTCATGATTCAGGCATGTTCCGCTGCCAGTGATACACGAGCGCTTACTAAGATGAATGGCATCATGAAATCGTCCAGCCCATAAGTATGGGAAGATTTGGCAAAAAAAATAAATAAATCTGCTTGACTCTGCAAGATGGCAGAGATTTGGTCCTATAAGGGATTTCAAACAAATTCATAATCAGTCTTTCATGATCAGTGGTTAACAGAGACCCACCAAAGTATACACCGAAATTTACAACTGTATGGTCTGAAACTGCTGTTGATCTTTGAATTATATTCCCTTGCACATGTCCTGTTTACCCTCAGCTGGAGAGGGATGTCCACAATGGCAGTCAAGGATTTTTTAAATTTTCATAGAAAAAAGAAGAAATATATTTCAATGTTTTGTACGTGTGAATTTAAATAGAAGGATGCAGGATATTTTTCTCCTTCATTTCTTGTAAGAACAGTAGATATTCTGCCCCTGACTGCACACCCTGAATATCCAGCACTATACTCATATGGTCTTCAGTAATATGCATCCAATTGGCCGTTTTAAAACTTATTATTTAACCTCATTATTCCACAAGCTTTTGCTTATTTTTACTTCTGAGTAGAGACATAACCAAACTTCACAGACTATGTGTTCATTAAAAGTTGCCAACCTGCGAAAATAGCAATATACCTGCACCAACCTGTCACAGTACTGCAGTGGAAAATCACAGTGAGTAGATGTGCTGTCAAGGTGCAGCCAAGCTATTTTTTATATACTTTTTGAATCAGTAAATCAAAGCTAACTCCACGTCTGTGTTTTATGACATGGAAAGAAAATATGCCAATCAAATCAAGGTATTTGCTTTGTAGTTAAAAAACAGCTCAGAAGCTAAATTCCTTTCGCCTGTATCTCATCTAGCAAGCAAATTATCCCAAAACTTTTCAGGGTGCTAGCCCACCAACTTAATAAACAGACAGGTGCCAACACCTAGAAATAATGAATTAATGGGTGCCCCCATTTGTATTTCTCATTGACCGTCTTGTTCATGCTGCCTGCACGGCAAGAGGTTTGAGGGTTTGAGACCAGTCTGCCGGCAACCTTTCTGTGCGGAGTTTGTTTGTCGCTAGCCTCATAGCATAATGTCTCATTTTTTAAGGTTTTTTTTTTAAGGTTTAAGAGAATGGATCTTTTTTATTTTCGTACTCTAAGGTCTTTAGAAAAAAGGAAAAACAACAGGCAGCCGACATCTCAATTGGCAAAAATATGATTTAGGCAGTTATGTTCTGAGGCTAACAATGTTCTGCTCATGTATATGTGAGTTTTCTCAATGTGCTGTCCCCAATACAGAGAAAAGCATGCCAGGCTAATTGGAGACTAATTGCCTATAGGAGGCTCAATTTTCCGCAAGTGTGAATCCATGAGTGAAGGACGCATCTTACCGGCTATGGATTAATGGACTGTCCAGGGTGTACAACCCCAAATCAGAAAAAGTAATGGTATTTTGAATAAAAACTAAAAGCAGTGACTTGCAAATTATCTGTGACATGTATTACATTGAAAACAATACAAAAGCATATTTGTGAATGTTTCACTATATGAATTTTTACGTTTTTCAAAATTAATTAGCAGTCATTTCCATTTTCCGCTATGTTGCCATTCTGAACAGTTCACAAACATTTAGGGATTGAAGACACCAAGTGATTCAATGCTTCAGGTGTCATTTTGTCTCATTCTTCCTGCAATCAAGTCTTTAGGTTTGAAACAGTACGAAGTCTCGGTTGTCACATTTTGTTTTTCAAAATGCATCACACATTATATGGGACAAGTTGGGAAGGGTAGCCATTCCTTTGTGATATGTTACAGACTGCAGTTTTGCATTGTTTTGTTGAAAGATACATGAGTATCCATGAAAAAGATGTCTTGATTTTGTCTGCTCCAAAATCTCAGTGTACTTTCTAGCATTAATGCATTGACACAACCCCATACCATGAGAAAGCTTGGCTTTTGGACTTATTGCTAGTGAAAGTCTTAATATTCCTTTTAATCTTTGGTTTGTAAGGACGTGGCCTTCATTTCATCCCAAAAGAGAGAGAAAAAAAACTGATATACTGACTAGTCTGACCACATACCTGTTTCCACTTTGTGATGGTTAACTGAAGATGCCTCGAAGAGAGGAAAAGCCAACAGCACTTTTGTATACTCTGTTTATATGCACAAAATGTTTTTTGCCCTTATTTTGGAAAAAAAAAAACCTATTTTCTTACCAAGCCGTTTAAATGACTTTTGAAAATGATTATTTATTCATTATTACTTATATAATGAATATACAAAAGTATTAATATTCACATTTAGATGAGGAGTCCACCTGCAAAGTCTTCTACGTCAAGTTGGTCTATTTTTTAGAAAAAATCTGATTTTTTGGCAGGCATTGAAATGATCTTCTATGGATACCAATTTTCTCTATACTGAAACTATTAGCCTTGCAGACATAATCCATGAGGGAATTCATTATTTTTTTAAAGAAATTACTTTGATTTTGCAACACAAAGTTTTGACTTGTCAGGTTTTGAAAGTGGTGAGGAAATTTAGCAGGTTTTGACTATGTTTAAACCAGCACTGGTGCTCAATAGGTGAAGGTATTTGACTCAGGACTCACTCTAAATGCAACTCCATGCTACAGACAGCACAGTTGTTGAATAGCTGCTATGACAATGATGACATATTCATGAGTCCATGTCCCCCTTTTATGGTATCACCATCATCACGCTTTTCTGAACTGCCCAAACCAGTTGGAGTTTGAGAAAGCAAACGCTGAACAGGCTATAAAAGCTCGACTGTGATTGGTTCCATCTAGCGAACAAAAGCAGAATCATGTTTCCACATTGGCTGATGACTTAGCAGACTTTGACAGAGTTCCTCCTTGACTTGGCGGGTTTTGGCAGAGTTTTGCTTTTCCCTTACAGTTTATAACATGATTTAGTCAGTTTTGAAAACAGAGCTATCAGTGGGACATGTGCTGGTGCCTGAAAGAGAGACTAAGGGTGATAACTCATTTATTTTCAGAACTTGACTCCTCACATTCACTCTTCATATTTTGATTAAAATAGCCCTCTTTCCTAGTTCTCCAAAAAAGGCAAACTTGTTCAAACATTCAAACACAACCTCTCGCTTGAGAAGGCTGCAGAGCAATATGCGCTTATCCAAAAACCTGTTGATATCCAAGTCTTTCTTATTCTCCTTCCAGCTAGATATGTGGGATTTCCTGACCATAAACAGTCAGCTGTGGATTGCAGACAGTAATTAAAATATACCCCAATTTGAGACGAATATTTTGAATGCTCTGTATACATGTTCACAGAATGCTCCAAAAACCCATATAAGATCGGCATTAGCCATGTATCTTCATTAGAAAATAATACATTGTAATAAAGGTCTAGTTCCAAATCTTCAAGCAAAATATACTGTTTATAACCCCAATCAAAATCAAATATTGTCATATTTGGAATCATACTGATATATGAGTGTGCATGCAAACATAGGAGGTCATTGTTAACATAAGGATTTTTTTTTGCACCGAAAAGTTTTAACTGGCATTTGGTGATATCTCTGTATTGTAGTGCTTGTATTGAAGTTTTGCAAAAGCAATCCTGAGTTCATGTGGTTATCACTTACAGACAAATGACAGTTCTTGAGGCTGAGCTGTCTGAGTGATTGGAGATTATGAGTATTCAGCTAACTCGTACTTATTTTGCCCTTTACACACAAAATTTCTCCAGATTCCTTGAATCTTTTAATTATGTCATGCATCGTTGAGGGTGACATATCCAAATGCCTTTCTATCTTTCTTTGAGGGACAAAGTTTTTGTGCGTTTTCATACCTTTCAATGATTGTCTCATGCATTTGCAGGAAACTTGGCGATCCTCTGTTTGTTTTTGCTCCTGAAGCACTAAGCCTTTTCTTGGTACTGCTTTTACAAATGATGATTACAGTCACCTGCTGACAACTACTGTTTCAAACAATATAATTATTCATATTTTTTTTTTTTACCTCATTGGCAGCGCTAAATTTCCCCCATCCCAACTTTTTTTTGGCATGTGTTGCGAGCATGAAGAGCAGGAATGGATGCATATTTATTAATAAAAATGAATTTTACCAGACAAAACATTAAATATCGCATGATTATAAGGACTGAAATGAGATTCAGGGAAAAGTAAATTTAGAAATCACTGCTTTATGTAATGACATTGGGCTCGCAATGCTCATTATGACCGGAGTGCTAATCATCGGGTCCTGGAGTTGTTATCATCGTCACCTGGTTGTTATTATTAGCTCATTAGCTCAGTTTGCATAAACCCTCCTCTTTCACTCAGTCCCATGCAAGGTCTTGTCAGGTACTCACCTTTACTGACACTTAACAAACATTATTTTGTATTATACAACCTCAATTCCGAAATAATTGGCACAAAGTGGAAATTGCAAATAAAATCAAAATCCAATGACTTTCAGATCACATGAGCCAATTTGTTATTAAAAATAGAACATAGATAGCATTTCAAATGTTGAAAATGAGACATTTTACATTTTTATCCACAAAATGAGCTTATTTCAAATTTTCTGGCTGCAACAGGTCTCAAAAAAGTTGGGACAAAGGCAAAAAAAGGGCTGAAAAAGCAATTAATAGAAAAGAGAATCAGCTGAAAGAATATTTAGCAAGTAATTACGTTAACTGGCATCAGGTGTGTAACATGATTGGCTATAAAAGGGATGTCTTAGAGAGGCTAAGTCTCTCAGCAGTAAAGATGGCCAGAGGCTCTCCAACCTGGGAAGGGTTACGTAAAAAAAAATTATGGAATACTTTAAAAACAATGTTCCTCAATGTTAAATTGCAAAGGGTTTGTAGGCCTCATCATCGACAGTGCATAACATCATCAAAGGATTCTGAGAAACTGGAAAAATCTCTGTGCACAAGGGACAAGGCCGAAGACCTTTACAGGATGCCCGTGATCTTCGGGCCCTCAGACGCAACTGCATCACTCACCGGCATGATTCTATAATTGACATTACTGAATGGGCCCAGGAATACGTAAAGAAACCACTGTCTAAACACAGTCCACCGTGCCATCCACAGATGCCACCTAAAACTCTATCATGCAAAAAGGAAGCCATTGTTGTGCAGGTATTTCGCGTCTTTGCATTGACTTTGAATGTAATCTGTCGTGCGAAAAATTTGTTTTGCGTCCGTTGTCAAAGCAGCTTTACATATAAATGGCATCAATAGAAAAGCAACATAAAGCAAATCCTACCTTTGTAGGATCATAATTTTGAATCCTAACCTTCTGGTGGTACCACCATTACATACAGTATGTTTCAAAGTGCATTTTCCATACCATCCCAGCTTTTTTTGAGTTGGGACTATATGCTGACGAGGTGCAGTATACGCAGGTTTTAGGATGGAGGGATGGATCTTGGTAGGTCTTGGGCAGAGCTGAATATGTCAGGCATCCCTGGGTATCAGCATGATTTGATCACAGCATCGCCACATATTCTGTGTCGCCCCAATGCCAGTTAGAAATAGCAAGTCTGCCTTCCAGTCACAAAAAACAAATTAAAATCAAACAGAGAGTGATATGTGAAGCAATGAAATATATGCGCTCTTCTCAGTAATATTGGTCTGACAGAAATATTTTTGGTTAAAAATAGAGAAAACTATTCATGCATTATTTATTGACTTCTCCATGTAACCTCTGGACCCTTGCCTTTTTGGCAAGTTTGAATGAATTTGCGGTTTCTCCATTTTTAAACAGCTGCGAGAACAGTCAAGGCAAGCTGTAAAGAATTGCAGAAAATCAGAACTTATGTGGAAGAAAATTCAAAAATAACCTTTCACTCCTTTTTTTTTTTTTTAAATAAAACCCATCTCACCACTCAAGAAAGAAAAGTATCTGAAGAACCTTTTCAGACCTTAATTGTCCTCAGTAAGAAGTAAAAAAAAAAAAATACTCTGAAAAAACATTGGTTTGCTCAGTTGAGCAGAAGGGTTAAGCCAATTTTCATTGCAGTTTCGATCAGAGAACCGAAACATTAAGCAAGTTGATCCATTTTGAGTTTTACTGCTGTTCTCAAAGATTAGTCTTGTTGCTTGCGTATCCATTACCCTGTTTTAATTGGTCTTTCAAACGAGTAGCACATCTCAGCCATCCACCTGGTCTTGATGGATGGGCCTCTGTATACCTGAACACTCCTGGCATCTGCTTGAAAGATGAATCTTGCAGTTTGTTTAAAATGTTTTTTGTAAGTGACAAGTATAAACTGCATTGGAACAGTAACCAAAGCAGAAATTTCTAAATGTTTCATAGGCACTACAAGATAGAAAGGTGATAATTTCTAGTTTTATTATTTTGAGGCTGTCCCAAAATGTCTGGTAGTTCACTTTAAATTACACGTCCTGAGAGAATTTCATCTGCATTCAATCCAGAAATAGCATAGTGAGCGTTTCTCTTGAGGTTCAGCTTGCAGAATTTAAAGTTGAATTGACCTACATGTTGCTTCACATTGTTAATTAGCAGGCAACCAATGTGAACACTTTATTTCCTGCTTCATATGTGAATGCAACAAATTCCAAATTATTTAGATATATTCAGTCATTTTTCCTTCTACATTTTTGCATTTTTTTTAATCGCAAGTCCCAAGTTTTTTTTCTGGATGTTGTACTGTTTGGTTTAAATTATCTTCAGCACTAAGTGGGGCCCTGTTTTGTATTATCTCCAGGGTGATATCTGATTAACGGTAATTACACGATGATATTTTGTAATATGGAGTGAACAGACACATTAGCTATTCATTACTGTGTCAATTCAGTAGGCAGTTAAATCCAGTAATTGCAGTCTCCCCTATGCCTTAACAAAAGTACCTCATGCTGCACTGTGCTTAGGGGTATTGGAACAGATGTCAATCACTTTTTTTTTTCAAGATTCACAGCGTCTGTCATGCGGTAGTCAAAAAGGCCTTTGCTACACATCCGGGATGACCTCATGGATTAACAAACAATCTGTGCTTGCAGCCAGACCAAAATCAATCGGAGCCGGTCTCTGTTCCATCTCGGAGAGCAGATTATGTGACCTCCATCAGCCAAACTAAATTAAATACTATGTAATGAGAGTAAAGGGGAAAATTAAAGGAAACCAAAAGGGGGAGAACAGAGTAAAATACTGCACTGTGGACTGCGCTTACTTCCTGACTGGCTGCAAAACACTGGCATCAATCTTCAGGATCAAATAAAACGCAAGATTGCTTTGGAAATTGGAGAGAGTAGGTCTATTGGCTGACTCAATGTCACAAAAAAGGAAAATGTCTGTCATGGACCATGGCTATGACCATATTACCCCAGCAGTTTGACATATCGCTAGCCTCACAGCATAATTGCCGAAGTCATATTTTTTCCAAATCCAGAAATCGGCTGCCTGTTCTTTTCCTTCTGAAAATAAAATTGTTTTTTTTCTCAAAATCTTTTAAAAAATCCATTCTCTTAAATAAAATTAAAAAAAAAAAAAATCACATAAAAAATGAGATCGGCAATTATGCTATAAGGCTAACAGTATTGAAACTGTGCCCGTAGTAGAAAAACCATTGAAAAAAACCCATTGTTTAAGTGTTAAAATGCACACTTTTATTGATCTTATAGGCTTACACCAGATATTTGGACTACTACTGAAAAAAAAAAAAAATCCAACTAGAGGAAAAGTATTTGAAGCACCTTTAAAGTAACAGCTTCCCTGGGTTCTGACCTAGTTAATGACTGTTCACATTCAGTGGAAACCATGGAGTTAGTCTCACAACAGAACCTTTGGCCCATATTGCCTTCTGTATCATGTTCTTGGCTTGTATTTCTTATGTTATTGCCCTGCAGTGGCCTCCTTTCTAAAGGTAGTACACATGTGAAATACTGTTGAACTTAAGATGGTGGTCAGGAAATCTATATTTTGAATTCATGCTTTCTGCATGGAACATTGCGCCTCTGCGGTGGGATTCTCAATAAACAGGCTCTACAGTTCTGCTGGTATTTACCCCCTGGTACACAGTAGACATGCATCAACTGAGGGGCCTCATACACTCTGATGTGCATCATCATCATCATCATAATTATGTTTATCATAATAAGGGTTTTTTAATCTCCGCCAAGGAGATTATGCGATCGAGTCGGTTTATTTATTTGTTTGTTTATTTATTTATTTATTTGTCTGTATTTGGACAGGATTTCTCGAAAACTACTGGACGAATCTTCATGAAATTTTCACCAGAGATAGATCTTGGTCTAGGGTCGACTCCATTAAATTTTGGTGATGATCTGGATCTGGATTCTGGATCCGGATCTGGATCTACAAATTTAGCGACATTTCTCGGAAACTACTGAACGGATCTTCATGAAATTTTCACCAGAGATAGATCTTGGTCCAAGGATGACTCCATTAAATTTTGGTGATGATCCGGATCCAGATCTGGATTCTGGATCCGGTCCTAAAATCTTCCCAAGATCTTGCTTTTGTATCAATGTCATCCTTTGGCGGAGATCAGAAATCTCGGATTGCTCTTGTTTTTAATTATTATTATTACCAATGAATTATTACCGTGGTAAGTTGCTGTAGCAGAGAGGATAAATATTGGCAAGGACCAGTCTTTCACTTGCACAGTATATGCTGCATGATGTGCATCAATGTTAAAATGTCAACTGTAATGGTACTCTGTGATTTAGTCTGTCTGTGAAGGGGTTCATTCCAGGTTATTAGTTTTGCAATATAATGGAATCATTAGTCTTATATTGTTCAGCCTAATATATAATATACGCAACAACAAGATGCGTTTTCCCTCAAGTTATTCTTAGGGCTGGAATCTCTAAGAGCTTCTCAAGGGTTCCCAAGAGGTTCAACTCATAAAAGTTCTCATTACCTATGCAGTGTGAGTCATATATATGACACATTACAGGGCCCCACAGAGGCAGGACACACATAAGTTCATCCTGATGAAGAGATTGTGGGTCTAAGTCTGTCACGGTGCCCTGAGTTACCACTTTACTCATTTTTATCAACAATACACCAGGGTCACGTACAAAACAGCTTACTTGCTCACGATTCCTTATATACTGCAAACAGTATGCTCCAGATGAGAAAGTAAACTATACTTACTGAAAATTATGTGTGTGTTTCCATGGTTTTGCTTCGCGTGGCAATTTATAGAAACTACCATCACCAAAATATACATGACTAGTAAAGTCAAGTTCTTCCCCCGTAATATTTTATAATAGAAGGACTGATGCACTGCTGTCCTGAATAAGGTCGAGTTTTGCAGAAATCTTGGTTATAAAAACTATACACAGCTATTTAAATCCTGTGTGTTTTAGATGAGAGTGCTGGGGTTTGGGGTCACTGAAAGAAAACAAAAATGTGATGCAGGCCACAACAGAGCTATACATTGTTTTCTTGGTGTACATAAAATGGCCCCCAAACTTGCTGTATATGGTGATATGGGTTGGGAGCTATGCGAAGAGCGGCACAAGGGTGACATGGTTCGACTGTGGAATAGATTAATTAACATGCATGATAATAGACTTACTAACCAAATTTTCCTTTGGGATCTTTCAAATTACTGTTCGTGGACTAGAGTACTTGCCAAAGTATTTGATGAGGCAGGTCTGCAATGCATATATAGAAATAAATTATCCTGTAGAGTTAGTCAAATTAAATCAATATTACTTGAAAATTATAAGCAGAAATGGTCCAATGAAATTCTGTATAAAACTAAACTGAGAACTTATAGTCTAATAAAGTGTATTTACCAACCAGAGCACTATGTCACCCTTAACCTGACCAGAGCACAGAGGTCTGTTTGTGCCCAGTTGAGATGTGGTATCCTTCCTCTGGCAGTTGAAACTAGACGTTCCCATTCAATACCAGCAGAGAATTGAAAATCTTATCTGTGTGATCTGAATCAGGTTGAAAATCAAATGCACTTTTTGTTTTATTGTTCATTTTATCATAATCTCAGATATAAGCTTTTCCTGAAAATGTCTGTTGAATGTCCTGATTTGTTTAATATGTAATATGATGAATGTAGACTTAAATACTTGTTAAGTTTGTTTTAAATGCTCATCAACAGCATTCGAGGGCTCTTTATGTTTGACTTAAATTCAAGTTGTTAGTTTAGCTGTACTGCCCAAGTTAAATGACTGTGCCAATATTTGGCTTGATAGTGAGTGACAAATAGGGAGGTGTTCTCTCTTGCTTACTATATTTATTATTTCTGTATACTGTATTATCTTGGTGTGTCTTGTAAGCCCATTCGGGCTTGGTACCTTTTTTTGGTATTTGACACGTGAAATAAAAATCACTTACTTACATTGTCAAGTGTCCCTCGCAATAAAAAGTACCAGTCCCTGTCTACGATGTATTGGTTTATAATCAGACTGAAAAACAGACTAGGTTTTTCTGAAAACCATGGTTTACTTTTTGAAAAGTGTTTCCTCAAATGTACTTCTCAAGCCACAGAAACACAGAATCCAGGGATTTTTTGGTAAACTACAATAAGGGAAAATTGTACATACAGTCATGCCCGAAATTATTCATACCCCTACCAATTTTTGGGTTCTTTCGACATATTTTTTCACAAATCAAATTTATTCTTGCACAAATGACACAGTAAGTTGACATAAGGCTGTAAAAAGTACAGTAAACAATTTTTTGAGAAATAAAATACGTTTTAGTATTTTATTTGACAGATTTACAAAAAATGCCATGTCCAGAATTATTCATACCCTTTTTTCAGTAATTGATGGCAAAGCCTTTATTCACAATTACAGCCTCCAAACGCTTCACGTGGTTGATCACAAGGTTTCTACACGTCTCCACTGGGATTTTGGCCCACTCCTCGTTGGCGAACTTCTCCAGGTTCGTAAGGTTTGAGGGTTTCCTTGCCATGACTTTGGTCTTCAGTTCCCTCCACAGATTCTCGATAGGATTGAGGTTGGGGCTCTGGCTTGGCCACTCTAAAACGTTCACTTTGTTGTCCACTAACCATTTTTTGATGGATTTGGCCGTGTGTTTAGGATCATTATCCTGTTGGAAGATCCATTCCTGCCCAAGACCAAGTTTTTTGGCGGATTGCTTGATGTGTTCACTGAGGATCTGGATATACTGGTCCTGTTTCATAATGCCATTAGCTTTAATAAGGTTTTTGGGCCCATTTGCAACCTTAGAGCATGATACTCCTGCCATCGTGTTTGACTGTTGGGACTGTGTTTTTCAGGTTGAAGACTTCACCGATCTCAATCCTCTCGAGAATCTGAACTGAAGACTAAGGTCATGGCAAGGAAACCCTCAAACCTTACGAAACTGGAGAAGTTTGCCAAAGAGAAGTGGGCCAAAATCCCCGTGCTGACGTGTAGAAACCATGTGATCAACCACAGGAAACGTCTGGAGGCTGTAATCCTGAATAAAGGCTTTGCCATCAAGTCCTGAAAAAAGGGTATGAATAATTCTGGACATGGCATTTTTTGTAAATCTGTCAAATAAAATACCAAAAAGTATTGTATTTCTCGAAAAATTGTTTACTGTACTTCTTACAGCCTTATGCCAACTTACTGAGTCATTTGTGCAGGAATTAATTTTATTTGTCAAAAGATATCTTGAAAAAACCCAAAAATTGGTCGGGGTATGAATAATTTCGGGCATAACATAATAACATAACATAACATAACATGAATGGCAAGAACTGGCCTTTCAGCCCAACTACGTTAGCCAGTTTCTTTATACTATCGTGAACACATTCCTTTAGATGACTCAATGGTATCTAGCTTTAAGTCAAGCCTGCTCTTGAAAACCCCCAAGGTCTCTGCCTCAACAATATGGTCAGGCATGACTGTACTTAAAAAAGTTTTCGAAAGAAGTAGTCAACTTGCTTTTGTAAGACCTGTCCATATTTGCATTGGCATCAGGTTATTTACACTATGTTAAGCAAACGGTACGTATTTCAAAGGAAGAGCATTGGGTCATTTTGAATAAGGTTGCTGCTCTCTTGAACATGGTTCTGAATTTCCCTCTTCTCATTGCTGACCTTTTCATCCTCAGGATTGAAACTTCTTGGTATAAGTAGAACCAGCATAAAAACAACAAGCAGTAAATGGGATCAAGGCAAGTATCATACTGCTTGTTTTCCACAGTAATATTCTTGTGTGAAGAGCACAGCAATAACCAGTCCAAGTGTTTTAAAATGAGATAGAACCCGCGGAGGAAATGCTCTTAAACCAGTGCAAACCTTATGTTCCTCATATTTAATTCTGCGCTCATAAAAAGCTGTGCTTGAAAACACATGCACTCACAATCGGTGCTATCCTAGGCCAAATTGGACCCCTGAGCCAAATTTAGTAATTGGGCCCCCTGCCAAATTTGGGTATATAATCATAGTTGATGTGAAAAATGAAATATGACTGACTCAGTTGATTCCTCCCAGGACAGAGGACAAGAATGCTCTTCACATCTACTGTATAAGAATACATTGTAATAAATAGATTACCTGACAAAATATCATGTTTGGCCCTCTTATTGCCAAGTTTTTGCTGTTCCAAATGACACATAACCCATAAATTGGACCCAATCCTGCTTGTTTTCAGCAAAAACAAACAAAGCACACCCACGCTTTGCGTACACACACACACACACACACACATAGCATACGTGAGTCATAGAAAACAACATTATTTAACACTAGTAAAAAAAAAAAAATAAAGTAGCACTAGCTTATAATGGTGACTGAATTAGCGTCTCCTGACTGGGGCTCTGGAAATAGCAAGGACTGCTCTGTGAAAAAGAACCGCCTTTTTTGTGACCAATAAGTCATATTGCTTTTCAAACTCTTGTCCAAATTGTATCAATGTAAATTCACACATTAGGTAAGTTTTTTTTAGCTTATGAATGATATCCTTGGAGAATGAAGCTGTTGTTTTATTTTTATAATATGTACATGGAGTGATAACATGAAATAGGCCTTTCCTTATTACACATACCAAGAAGTTGCACTTTCTACAATAACCTCAAAAATCTTTTTTAAAGAAAGTAGACAAATGCACAGCACCGAATCATCACTTTAAAGAGCTACACACAACGTGCACAACCTTGCTTTTGACCTCTCATATATCACAAAAATAAACTCATGTCAAACTAATGGATGACTAACCCGCCGGAATTTATTTCTTACAAGACATCAAGCCTGCTATTAAATGATGTCTCTTATACACGCTTCATTATACTTGTCACTCTGTCATTCCAGAGCAGAGGCAGTCTTGTGCTAATAGCACATCCACACACAGAAACTTTGAAAGCAATCTGACAGCAAACACCCAGTGTACTGGAAATTATAATGGAACTATAATGTGCTTAAAAAAACCCTAGTTTTTATCAGCAAATGTTTCTAAAATATCTCTGTGGTCAACTACTGAATGCAGTCAGGTCCTGAAGTATTTGGACAGCAGTACAATTTTCATCATTTTTGGTCTGTACGCCACCATAATCTATTTGAAATGATTCAGTGAAGATGTGCTTGAAGGGTAGACTTGCAGGCTTAAGGGTTTTTCTGCCAGTATCGTATGTGGATGTGGGATATCAGGGATATCAATATCAGGGATCAGTGTTGGGACCCCTGCTGTTCCTCATCTACATTAATGACCGTGATAGGAATATTGAGAGCAAATTATTCAAATTTGCAGATGACACTAAATTGGGAGGTTTGGCAAATAGTTTAGAGTCCACTAAAGTGATTCAGGGTGACTTGGACAGAATCCAGAAATGGGCAGAAATGTGGCAAACGAAATTTAATGTAGCCAAATGTTAAGTTGTACATGTAGGTAATAAAAACACTAGACGTGATTACTTCGTGGGAGGTTTTAAACTGGAGTGTGCTCCACATGAAAAAGATCTGGGAGTGATTGTTGACCAAACCCTCACAGGTTCTAGCCATTGTGCTGTAGCAATTAAAAAAGCCAATTGAATGCTGGGATACATTGCCAAATATTGAGTAAAAATCCAAGGAAGTCATACTTCTCTTGTACAATACAGACCACAGCTGGAGTATTGTGTACAGTTCTGGGGACCATACTTTAAGAAAGACATAGAGGCTTTAGAAAAAGTTCAGAGAACTAAGCTTATTCCAGGTATAGAAGATGAAAGCTATGAGAAGAGGCTGGAGATCCTTAATCTCTTTATTCTTGGAGAAAGGAGGCTTAGGGGTGATCTGATTGAGGTCTTTAAATATGTTAAAGGGATTAACAAAGTGAATTATGTAGGATTCCTTTGGCCAAGTTTTGTTGGTAGAACTTGGGGTCACAAATGGAAGTTGACCAAGGGTAAATTTAGCTCGGATATTAGGAAATATTTTTTCACCCAAAGAGTAATCTCAGTGGGGAATAGCTTGCCTGACCATATTGTTGAATTTGAGAATTTTCAACAGCAGGCTTGACTCAAAGCTAGATACTATTGAGTCGTTGAGTATCTGAAGTGAGAAATTCACAATCGCAAAAATAAAACTGGCGAGGCTAGTTGGGCTGAATGGCCTGTTCTCGCCACTTATGTTATGTTATGTCATAGGTGTTGTGTTAGAATAACGACCATTTTAATTGGCTGTAGTGTATTATTTAGCTGGTTTTACGGGCTAAAAAGCATTTGGACAAACTAACAAAATCATAAAATCAATTTTTTTTTCAATATTTGAAAGCAAATCATTTGCAGTCAATGACTGCCAGAAGTCTGGAGCCCATAGACATCACCAGATGCTGTAATTCTTCCCTAAAGATGCTGCAACAGGTCTTTATTGAAGCTGCCCTAAGTTCCTACTTGTTCTTTAGACATTTTGCCCTCAATTTTGTACTTGAGTTTTTGGATTCAGCACAGTTAATTGACTAAGGCATTGTGAAACATTTCACTTTCTTCAAAAACTCTTAGCTTGGTTCGGCAGTGTGTTTTTTAAATCCATCTGGACTATTCAGTGGCTCCATTCACCTCAGAATGAATCCTGCTGCTTTTATCAATGGTCATAGTCAATAAATAGACTGGTTACGCTGGCAGCAATACTTGCCCAAACGTGGCCTTACCTTGCAGATGAGGTGGTATGATTCAAATCATGAGAAGTTCTGTGCCTTTTCCATATGTTCTTTTCCCATCTTTGCCATCATTAATCTTTGTCCCACATGCCCATAAGTAGTTGTTCCAGAACTGTATAGGCTGATATCACATATGTTGATATTGGCATGTATGTGCTTACCTCCTGGAGTGTGTTCTATACCTGGCCAACTTCTCTGAAGAGATTTTTCTTCACCAGAAAAGTAAATCTTATCTCATTCACCACAGTTGTAATATGTGGTCCTCTAGGCCTTTGGTGTTGCTGAACCCATTGGAAGATTGTTAATTAGCCAAATAGTTTATTTTGCTTCACCTGATGTTTTTATTCAAAGTTTTTGTTTTGATTTTTCAGCCGAGCGAAGGCTTGCTTAACTGGCAATGGAAGCTCTTTGGAGTTCATATTGAGAATTAAGAGCTAAAGGTTCCATGTGCAAATGCAAAACATCAAATCAACTCCACACATTTTATCAACGTACTTGTAAATGAAATAAGGAGGCAGTAACTCAGACCCAGTCATGGACCAGCTGTGCAGCCATATGTTCAATTACTTTTTTTACCTCTAAAAAATAAGGATCACGTACCGTACCAGTCAAAAGTTTGGACACACCCACATTTTTAAAGATGTTAAATAAAGATATATGTACAGTTTATTTTGCAAAAAAAGGTCTAAATCTATCAAACTAACCAGCATTGTCTGTGATATTTACACAGCATACTCACATTTTTTTCAAGAGCAGTTATATGGCTATAATGAGTTTGCTGCTGAGCAGCCATTTAAGTTACCAAAGATGTGCTGCACTTGTGATTTGCTTTTCAATGACTTTTTTGCCCAATAAATTCACGAAATAGCTTGTCTTTAATTTGGCTGTTGGAAAATGTAAGGAGCTTGTTTGTCTGCTTAATTTGCAAAATATGACTTCTTTGAGAATTCTAAAATTTTGGACACTATTCAAACAAGCAAATTATTCTCTTCTGACTGTTCACCTCTTACCAGATTCCATTTGAGATTATATAGAGAAATTAAGACATTTAAATTTCTGTAAATATAGCGCTGTGACGCTAGAAAAGTGTGTCCAAACTTTTGACTGCGGCTGTATAAAAAATGCATAATTCCTGCACTGTTCCCCCGTTTCGGAGGTAAATACCCTAAAATATAAAGCTGAACATGTGCACTTTGAACAGAACAAAATAACATTCACACTGCTGATGTCCAAATGCTTATGGACTTGACTTTATATTAGTGCTGCTGTTTTTCAGGGGATGTTTTGCGAGTGAAAAAAAAAAATGGCATGTGTATTCCAGATGGGAAATTAAAAACATATGCGATGCAGGGAAATCTCCTGTTGCTCTGCATTTTAACAGCCTATATGAATCATAACCATAATGAGTTCTTGCTGCATTTCTTTACTGTATCCTGACAGCTGCAATAAAGAAAACAGCAATAGATAGCGTATAGTATATTGCCCACAGTATTTACTTCAATCACAACATGATTATAAACATCAAGTGTTGTGATGTGTCAGAATGTGATTGAATAAAAACAACATGAGAAATTTTTATTGGACAGCTTATATCCAATACAAAGTGCAATCACTACAGGACAGTACATCGTAGCCAAACAATGACAGTTTCACATTGGGCATATTTTGACAGAGGTTAAGTGAAGTCCAAGGTCAATGCAAGTTTTGTGAGGAGTAATTCTAATAAGTAAAATAAAGTACTGGATTGTACTCAATCTCTTTACAAGAAATTAACCTTACCGATAATGTAAGTTTTTTCCATATTCAATAAAAACCGAAATTAAAAAATAATTAAGCACATTGCTGTTCAGACAAAACATTTAGTAACCAAAAAAAAAAAATAAAACCTAATCTGCAAAATATTTTGCTGGATGATTACCAGTGGGAATTGATTTTTAAAAAGTGTGCTTCCCTTTTAGTTTATCTATTAATTTGGCAGCGAGAGTTTGTGGTGAGGAAAAATAGCTTCTGCAGAAAGCCATCTGTGGAGGCCTTGGTGTAATGATGGCACTGAACATTTAGACTCAATTTTAACCCATGATAGGACAAATTCAATTCCACAGCAGGTGGAAGATTGTGTATAATGTTCATAAACTGTGAGCAGCGATTTTCAAATCCCCTCAAACCTGTACTCAATTGAACAAGTATAAACCGGAAATGAGAAATGTTTTAACTCATCCGCTTTTTTTTTTTTTTTAAATAATAGCTGTTTTGAAATGTGATATCTGCTGCACATGTCAAAGAAGTTGTGTTAGGTGTATGTTCACCACTGTGTAACAGTATCTCTTTCATAACACTGAGTAGTCTTTTTAAAACTGAGGACACTAATTAGTGGGGTTTTGAAAGCAGAATCTGTTCCCATACTTGCTTGATACAGGACTTCAGGTCATCAGCAGTGCAGGGTCTCCATTGCCGCATTTGGCACTTCATTATTTGCAACAAGTTTTCAATGGAAGACAGGTTCTAGTCCTCAGTGCCCATACTCTGTGTCTACAAAACTATACTGTTGTAATACAAGCAAAGTTTGGATTGGCAATATTATACTGTGCTTAAATGATCAGGGCCATCCCTGAAAATGGCAACGTCTGGAAAGCATATATGTTGTTTTAAAATGTGTGTGTATCCTGCTGCCTCAATTTGGCATACAGAGATGTACAAGTTCTCCACTCTGAGTGCAATAATGCAGTCCCAGGCCAAGACAAATGTTGCTTTTTGAACATTTTGGTGATAACAGTTGGGATGGTGCCTCTCCTCTTTGGCCTGAGAACATGACATCCATTTCTTTCCAAAAGCAGATTGAAAGATGGACTTTTGAAGACCACAGCACTCCTTTTCACTTCTCGTTCAGTCCATTTCTGATGAGCTTAAGCCCAGAGGAGTCGGCGGTGTTTCTGGATGGTGTTGCTATATGATTTCTTCTTTAACCCTGACACTCTAGCAAAGATGGCGAGGCGGAACTTGAGTTTAAATAAAGTCCGGACGCCGCCCACAATTGATGCCAGCTGGCCAAAGAATTCGATTGTGGGCAAAACGATATTGTCCCTGACAAGAGAAAGAAAGCAAGCTCATCAGCCTCCAAAAGCCATTGCATTTCTTTGCTATATCACTATATCACATAGTCTTATAGTGTGGTTTTGAACATATTCAAAATATTTTGCATCAAAATACTGACTTAACAATATCTGTGTTTATCTGGTAATTCAGACTATGAATGCAAATTAAATTCTTGGGTATTGTGATCATATTGCAGCATAACATTTTACAGTTTTTTTTAATCCTATTAATTTATATCCTTCCTAGATGGGAAGCCTGTGTCAGCCTTTTTTCTGTTTTTCTTCAAATTGTCTGTTTTTCAAAAACTAGGAAGGGCCAAGGTGTATGTCATCATGTTGCCAAATGTACTCCTATCACTTTTGGCACTGTTAATTCCCCTAGATCAATGTGGAGAGACTTTGACAGAATTAATCAATGTCAACTTCACCTGTGCCATGACTAAAATGTTGTTTTGCGGTGACATAGCCCTATAAGATCACCAGAAAGAATTCATTAGATGTGTTCATCTGGGTTTTTTATAATTTGCCTGAATGTGTTGCATCAAATGATCCATGACTTATTGTATGAGGGCCAATTAGCTCAGATTTATTGTCCCCTTCTACAGAAAATGAATTATTCAGTCAAGTCTCATGCCAGGTGAAACCTTTGGGAACAACACAATAATAGGATGCATAAACAACAGGAGGTATGGTCATTTTGGCTCCTGCTGGCTTTCTTTTCAAAACCAAGAGGATACATAAACAAGCACTCAAATTACCTTCCATCTCTCCCACAGCTTCCAGATAAAAATAATTCTCAAACGCGAAAGGCACAATGAAAGAAAAAAAAAAAACCTACAAATGCTTTTTATTTTGACTCCCTGCTGAGAATTCCATCTCATAACAACATAAGCTGGTCAGGCTTGTCTAATTTGTGTTTTCAACAGTTCTAGCTGGTCAATCATCTGATGGCCAGCTTGCCCCACTTGACACTGGCTAATTCGACCAGCATACCAACTTTAGAGCCCTTTCATCCAGCTAGAGAGCTGCTTTGTTTTGATCAACGATGGACCAGCTATGACTAGCATGGCCTCTTAAACCAGTTTCAAATTGAAGAGCCTAAGGCTAGAAGTGCTTAAGGCACATTTTCGCATGCTGTGGGGCAAGGGCGGGCAAACATCTTTTATTGATCTTTTATTACCTGAATCAATTTTCTCAATTTCCTCAAAATGAACATTTTGTGACTTAAGTACTTTTAGCACCAGGGTCTTCGATTCCAGGAGAACACATCTGAAATTTTTAGCAGGGTTTGCCACAGTGGTTTTATTTTTGCCTTGTCTCCCCATTTTATAATAATAATAATAATAATAATAATAAATCAAATTTGTATAGCGCTTTTCAAGTACACTCAAAGATGCTTTACATAGGAGCAAAAAAACAAAACAAAACCATAAAACAGAAACAGGGAGACAGGTAGACACATGAACCAGACAGATAACAGGTAGCAATAATAATAAGGCACGTGGATGGGGGGGGGGGGGGGGGGCGTGCAGGAGGATGATCAAGTGTTGTGGGATTTGAGTTGACTTTTGAATGCGGTGAGTGTGTCAGAGTTCCAGATGTGGAGGGGCAGGGAGTTCCAGAGGGTTGCGGTGGTGATGGCGAAGGCTCTGTCCCCCACGGTGCGGTACTTGGTCTTGGTAATGGGGGTGAGAAGGTTGGCGTCAGCAGAGCAGAGGCGGCGAGTCGGGGAGTGGCGGTGGAGGAGATCAGTCAGATATGAGGGGGCGAAGTTATTCAGAGCCTTGCAGGTGATGAGGAGGATCTTGAAGTTGATGCGTTGCAGTATGGGCTGCCAGTGAAGGTGACGGAGGATGGGAGTGATGTGTTCTCTGGAGCAGGAGTGGGTGAGCAACCGGGCAGCTGAGTTCTGAACGTATTGTAGTTTATGGAGGACAGTGCAAGGAAGGCCATAGATCAGGGGTTCCCAAACCAGGGCCCAATTGAAAATCTAAAAAATGTCCGCGGCCCACCTTTGTCCTATAAATTATGCATTCTCAGAACACTTAACAGCAACAATAATTGTTGTTGTTGTTGTTAAGAAAATAAAATAGATAAAATAAAATAAATAAAAAACAACAACAATAATTGTTGTTGCTGTTGTTTTTTATTTATTTATTATTATCATTATTATTATTATTATTATTATAAAGATTCAGGATTGAAATGAAAGCAGGGGGATAAAGGAAGCCCAGACTTTTAATCTGTGGTGTACACACAAGACAGAATTAATTATGGAACACAGTACGTGCTCCTCTGATTATGACCCCCGGTCATGATGACCAGAAAGCTACGTTCCGATCATAAACTATATAAGGTTCCAAAAATATTGTGAGGTCAATAACACTCAATAGGTTATTACGTCTATATATTTTTTAAAATCGTGCAATAAATATTTTACAATAAAAATAATAAAAAATCATATTTGCAAAAATGAATCATATTTTTAATGACCTCTCAAGGCCCACCTGCAGTACCACCACGGCCCACACTTTGGGAATCACTGCCATAGATGATGCTGTTGCAAAAATCTAGTCTGGAGGTGATGAAGGCGTGGATGAGTGTTTCAGCGGCTGAGGAGGTGAGGGAGGAGTGGAGGCGTACAATGTTATGGAGGTGGAGGAAAGAGGTTTTGGTGACGTGGTTGATGTCTGATTTGAAGGAGAGGATAGTTGCCCATGAGGATACTCAGGTTTCGGACCAGGGGGGAGGGAGTAACTGAGTGACCATCAATGCTGAGTGAGAAGATGTGGGAGGGGGAGAGAGGGGATTTTGGGCAAATGATGATGGTTTCGTTTTATTGCAATTTAGTTTAAGGAAATTGTTGTTCATCCAGGTTTTTATGTCAGCGAGACAATTCGGTGAGAGTGGAGAGAATTATGGGGGTGATGGCTTTGGTGGAGATTTGCCGCTGTGTGTCATTGGCGTAGCAGTGGAAATGTAAACCATGGCGGCGGATGATGTCACCGAGTGGGAGCATGTACAGGATGAAAAGAATGGGGGGGCACTCCATGACTGGGGTGGTGCGGGATTTGTGGTTATTGATGGAGATGTAGGGGAATCTGTCAGACAGGTAGGAGGTGAACCAGGAGAGTGCAGAGTCAGTGATGCTAGTGGATTGCAGGCGACAGAGGAGGATGGAGTGATTTATGGTGTCGAAAGCTAAACTGAGGTTGAGGAGGAGGAGGAGAACAGTGAGAGACCCGGAATCGGAGGAGAGCAGGAGGTCGTTGGTGACTTTGAGTATGGCTGTTTCAGTGCTGTGGTGACTTCGGAAAAGGGATTGGAATGTTTCACATAGGTTATTGGAGAGGAGGCATTTCTTCAGTTGTGTTGCGACGGCCCTTTCCAGTATTTTCAAGAAGAATGGGAGGTTGGAGATGGGTCTGAAGTCGTTGGGGTTATCAAGGTCAAGGCTGGGTTTTTTGAGGAGAGGTGTTATGGGAGCGAGGTGAGGGGGGGGGCGGGTGCCATAGGTGAGGGAGGAGTTGATGGTGTCAGTGATGAGTGGGGCAAGAGAAATGAGACAGGCTTTGACAAGAGCGGACGGGATGGGGTATTTCGGAAAGGTAAGCTGTGGTTATGGGTGAGAGAAAGGATGGGCGATGGGCAGGGGAGTTGCAGGCTCCGGGTCAGGGGCGATGGCAGAGGAGGTGGCTAGCTGGTTGTGGATGTTTTTGATTTTGGAATGGAAAAAAGATAGAAAGTTATTGCATTTCTCCGGCGTAAATGAGATGTTGTCCTGGGGTTTATTTATTGTGGAAAACAGGTTGCGGGGGTTAGAGAATTGGAGTGAAAGATGCTGGAGTAGAAGTCGGAGTGGGCCTTGTTGAGTGCAGATAAATTGGAAAGACTTCAGATCCCTGCCTGTATAGCTGGATTTGAACTTAGGCCTATATCTCAGCTGTATTTTGGCCAAATTATGCCAAGATTTCATCACTTGTTCCTCTTGTGCTACTCTAAGATCCTGCAAAGTTTGGTTAAAATTTATTGGGCCATTTCTGAGATATCCTGCCAACAGACAAACAGACAGACAAACAGATAAACGCCGGCAAAAACATACACCTCCTTGGAGGAGGTGAAAAATGAGATAGGCAATTATGCTATGAGTTCTCTGGCCAAGAGCCATACAATGAAGCCATCAAATGAACGCAAACACAGACATGTATGGAGCACATGTTTGCTATGACATCTGTGATAGAAAACTTCAAATGATAGATGTACAGTAGATAGAAAATGAAGCGGTACCGATGACAAAACTTGTCAGCAGTGTGGAGATTCCTGAGTAATACTGAAAAATCTCGTGGGATTAATGAACCCCTGCTGGACCACGTTTGTAGTAGGTTAATTGAGAAACACAGAGGGGACTGTTCAAGAATTTTAAGGGGGAAAAAAAACAGTCCTGTGATACCACATTGCCAATATTCTCCCAATCAATTCTTTTTTGTTCCAAAAAATTAAAAAAGTAAAGCAGACAGGAAAGAGACTAGATTCTGTTCCAACCATTCATAATAATATGAAAGTACAACATGGTCACACAAAAGTTTAAGACCTCTAGCATTGCTTTTTGAACATGGCAGGAACAGCAAGTGTGTTTTCTGCCAGGGTAGTCAAATTTGAAGAGGACTTAAATAATTAGGATTTATGCACATAATTCTTCAGAACAAAAGCAATGTATTATGTGCCTTTCAATGGAAGCTCATATATTGTCAATGACATAACAAATATTGTCATTTCCTATATTCTTTCATGCTCTGTAAAACCAGATATTGTAGTGCGCTTGAATGTTTACTTCAAAAAAATTGCATACGCCAACTTAATCTTGTGTGATCTTGGGGTCACAAAATATGGTTACAAAAAAAAAAAACTCTTTAAAACATATATAGTACAATGACTTTTTTTGTTTGTTTTGTTTTGTTTTCTTTAAGTATTGTCCATGTAAGGGTTTCAACATTTTTTTGAGGTAATTGGTCTCCACAAAACATTTGAGTGCTCCACACTATCTGGGTTTACAGAGTGACTAGGAGGGCTAGTCTGTGAAGATGAGTAACCCACTGTTGAGCACTTTTATGCAGGAGATGGTTGCTGGAGGTTACATAAGGAAATTCACAGAGAATCAGGAAGTGCTGATTAATTGTAATTCCACACCTTAATTGATACTATCACTGCTGATGCTCAATTTGGCATGCCAATGAGGGTTTAATGACTGCTGATTGCATACTTGTCCCCAAGAGAAAGCACACAGCTTTCGTACTTTGTAAAACTTTCATTCCTATCGCCCTCTGAGCAGATTACTTAAACTAAACTAAGATTTACAATAAAAATGAGATTACTTTTTAAATAACACCCATTCTCCATATCCACACATGCACAAACACAATATAACTCAAATTACGAACCCCAATTCCAATGAAGCTGGGAAGTTGTTCAAAATGTGGATAAAAACAGAGTACAATGATGAGCAAATCTCATAAAGCCATACTTTATTCACAATGGAAGATTGAATTTGATTAGAGCACCACATCTCACAGAAGTTGGAACAGGGGTTGCGTTAACCATTGTGTAACATCCCATCTTCTTTTTACAACAGTCTTTAAACATCTAAGAAATGAGGAGACCAGTTGCTGGAGTTTTGGGAGAGGAATGTTGTCTCACTCTTGTCAGATTTGGATTCCAGCTGCTCAACAGTCCTGTGTCTTTTTTTTTTTTTGCCAGATTTTGCGTTTTATGATGCGCCAAATGTTTGCCATTGGTGAAAAGTCTGAACTGCAGGCAGGCCGTTTCAGCACCCAGACTCTTCTACTGTGAAGTCATGTTGTTGTGATGGATACAGTATGTGGTTTAGAATTGCCTTGCTGAAATATTCAAGACCTTCCCTAAAAGAAACATGCCTGGATGGGACAACATGTCACTGAGAACCTTGATATACTTTTCAGCATTGATAGCGCCTTTCCAGATCTGTAAGCCATGGGCATTAATGCAACCCCATACCATCAGAGATGAAGGCTTTTGAGCTGTGCGCTGGTAGCAAGCTGGATGGTCCCTCTCCTCTTGAGACCACACTACACGGCGTCTGTGGTTTCCAAAGAGAATGTCAACTTTTGCTTCAACTGACCATAGAACAGTTTTCCAAATGAACTTTGGCCCAGGGAAGACAGCGGCATTTCTGGATCGTGTTCACATACGGCATCTTCTATGCATAATACAGCTTTAGCTTGCATTTCTAGATTGCACTGTGAACTGTGTTCATAAACAATGATTTCTGGAAGTGTTCCTGAGCCCATGCAGTGTATTCCAGTGCAGAATCAGGCCAGTTCTTAATACAGTGCCGCCTGAGGGCCCGAAGATCACGAGCATGCAATATTTACCTTTGGCTTTGTCCCATGCGCAGAGATATTTCTCCAGATTTTCGGAATCTTTCGATGATATTATGTACTGTAGGTGGTGGGACATTCGAAGTCTTCGCAATTTTACAGTAAGAAACATTTTTCTGAAATCGTTCCACAGTTTTTAGATGCATGGTGAATGTCTGCCCATCTTTACTTCTGAGAGACTCAGCCTCTCTAAAATGCTCTTTTTACACCCTGTCATGTTACTGACCTGTTGGAAATTAACCTAATTAGTTTCAAAATGCTTTTTCAGCTGTTTTTTTTTTTTTTTTTAAATTTGGCATCTCCAATCCCACCCGAATCTGGAATGCCCAATTGGGGAACTATTTACAAAGCTTGCTCGTATGCGACCAACTCAGGATAGTGAAGACAATTCACGGCTCTCCTCCGAAGCACGTGCCTGTCAGCCACTGATTCTTATACACTCGCTGGTTGAATCTTCGCAAGTTCAGAGCGAGGGCGGAGGATACCCGGACATGAACCAAGCCGGAGTCTTTCCTGACGAGCGCCCGTCTGGCCAACAGGAGGCGCTGGAGCAACGAACAAAGCTGTTATCGTTTACCCAAATCCGACAGTCCCTTCCCAATTTGTTACCCTGTAGCGCGATAGCCAATTGTGCGCTACTCTGAGGAAGCTGCCGACCCCTGCCGGTGGGTACGCCGAGGTTCGAACCCGCGACGTGGTGATCACCTCTGCACTGCAGCGCAGTGCCTTAGCCGTGTGAGCCACCCGGCAGCTTTTCAGCTGTTTTTTTTTTTTTAAATTAGTACCACTTACTTTTCCAGCCTTTTGTTGCCCTTGTCCCAACTTTTTTGAGACGTGTTGCTGCCATCAAATTCAAAATGGGCTAATATTTTTAATGAAATGGTAAAATGTCTAACATGTGATATGTCGTCTATGCACCAGAGGCGTTGCCAGGATGCAAAGCTTGGGTGGGCATTTGTCCTCTTTGGGGGGGCAGAAAAAGAACCTCTAAATTGGCGTAAAATACAACATCTACAACATCTTATATGTATATGTATGTGTCAGTGGCGGCTGGTGAACTGGTCATAGGGGAGGCTCAAACCCATCCCTTGAAAATAATGATTAGTTGTGACCTGTTTTCAATCATTTATTTGAATTACCATTACAGAAAACTCTCAACATTAACAGGTGTGGTCAGATATCATTAATAACCCACACCTGTCAACTCTCATGCACTCTGCGTGAGTTAACATTACATGAATGGCAAGAACAGGACTTTCAGCCCAACTAAGCTCGCCAGTTTCTTTATAATATTGTGAATATATCCCATCAGATACTGAATGACTCAATGGTATCTAGCTTTAAGTCAAGCCTGCTCTTGAAAACCCCCAAGGTCTCTGCCTCAACAATATGGTCAGGCAAGCTATTCCACATTCAAATTACTCTTTGGGTGAAGAAATATTTCCAAATATCAGTGCTAAATTTACCTGTGGTCAACTTCCATTTGTGACCCCGAGTTCTACTCACAACACTTAGTCGAAAGAATCCTACATAATTCACTTTGTTAATTCCTTTAACATATTTAAAGACCTCAATCAAATCACCGCTGAGTCTCCTTTTCCTAAGACTAAAGATATTAAGGATCTTCAGCCTCTTCTCATAGCTTTCATCTTTTATATCTGAAATAAGCTTCGTGGCTCTTCTCTGAACTTTCTCTAGAGCCTCTGTATCTTTCTTAAAGTATGGTCCCCAGAACTGTACACAATACTCCAGATGTGGTCAAACGAACGTGTTGTACAAAAGAAGCATCACCTCCTTAGATTTGTGCTCAATACTTTTGGCAATGTATCCCAACATACGATTAGCTTTTTTAACTGCTACGGCACAATAGCTAGAACCTGTGAGGGTTCTTTCTCTTGTGCAGCACATTCCAGTTTTAAACCTCCCATGAAGTAATCCCGTCTAACATTTTTATTACCTACATGTACAACTTTACATTTTGCTAGATTAAATTTCATTTGCCACATTTCTGCCCAATTCTGGATTCTATCCAAATCGTCCTGAATCACTTTAGTGGACCCTAAACTATTTGCCACACCCCCCAATTTAGTATCATCTGCAAATTTAAGCAATCTGCTCTCAATATTCCTATCAAGGTCATTAATGTAGATGAGGAACAGCAGGGGTCCCAACACCGATCCCTGGGGGACGCCACTCCCCACCATACTCAGATGAGATACCACTGACCACTACTCTTTGTTTTCTGTCCTGTAACCAGTTTTGAATCCACTTCAGAATACCTGCGGTACTGTATCGAATGCTTTCTGAAAATCCAAGTATATGATGTCATAAGCCCTGCTCTGGACATAAGTCCTCGTGGCCTCTTCAAAAAACTCCAGAAGGTTTGTTAGGCATGACCTTCCCTTCCGAAAACCATGTTGGCTATCCCTCAAGATACTGTTACGTACAAGAAATAAGTCCAACTCATCTTTTATGATAGATTCCAGTATTTTGCACGAAATGCAAATTAAACTGACTGGCCTGTAGTTTCCTGGCTCGGTACGGTCCCCTTTCTTATATATTGGTATTATATTGCTGTGTTTCCAATCGTTTGCTTCCAATCATTTCCAGTTTCTAAAGACCGTCTGAAGATGTTGGATAGCGGCTTAAAGTTGATCTCACCAACTTCCCTGAGCACACTAGGATATAAGCCATCAGGACCCGCCGCCTTATCTGCCTTTAGTTTATGCAACTTGTCTAATACTTCGTTATCCCGAACCTCAATTTCCACTGAATAATCTTAAGCATTTGACATGCCCTCTGGCCAAATAAAGACCCCCTCTGAGGTAAAATTCTAAACAAAGTAACTGTTTAAGGCATCCGCAATATGCTTGTTATCATATAGCAGCGATCCGTTTTTATTCTTTATGATCTTAACCTGCTCTTTAACTTTCCTTTTTCTGCTACAGTATTGAAAGTTCCCCTGCTGTAGTCAGCAATTATTTAATCAATGCATCTGTAAGAGATTCTTACGTGGAATTGAAGTCCTTGTGCATGCAGGTTTATCAGTTTCACCTGTGTTATTGCAGTGCAAGTTATTCATGATCGTTTAAACTGTTTAAATGAAATAGGATCATTGGAAGCAATGACATTGCACAACGACATTTCAAATGATCTGATTTCATTTAAACCATTTAAATGATAATGAAACACATGCATTGCTTCCAACCCCTGAGTAAAGAAAAGCGTGAGGAGTCGTGAGTCATGATGCAGGTGAAACTGATAAACCTCCATGCACAAGGACTTCAATTCCATGCGAGAATGATGTATATTTGGCATTTTCCAGGATGGATTTTGTGATATCTATGAGTTTGGAATCTTTTTTGTGAAATCATGCAACCGAGTAAACAGTCCCTCCTCATCCATATCCCTGTGATTGTGCCCAGGCAGAGAAAGTTCACTAACAGAGAGAGACTGAATGACTTCACCCATGCTTTTAATGTGGTATCTGAGATGCTTGTTGCGTATTTGTACAGTCTTTATCAAGTGCTTTTTTCCCTTTTGTGTTCCCACGTTTAGTAAATATGTCCCAAGGAACCAAATTAGAAGTAAATTTGCGACAAGTGAAGCAAAAGCTGGCATCGCGCAGTGCTGAATATTCAAGCCATGCAATGGTCGAGTTTGATACGAGTTTGATACACTTAGGATAACTGCTTAAAATGGGCTGAGATGGGCGATCCATATCTAAGTCCAGAGGAGTGGAGACAGAGCCAGGGGCCCGAACATGGGAAGAGCAGACGTTTTGAGCCCCCAGCATGGGTGCAGAACTGCTAGAACATGGTGCATCTGCTGGTGATTCACAGGCAGTCCCCGACCCCGGCACGGACGCAACGCTCTGTTCGGTTGTTGCAGGGCTGCACTTGCGGGAGTGGGAGCTGCTTGTTTTTTAATGAGCCACCTATGCATTTCTATTGGCAAATGTTCAAAGTGCTTATGATACATATGTTTGAAATGTTGAAATGTGCTTATGATACAGAATTATTGTTGCAACAACCCCAGTGAGTGACTAGCAACTCCAGACTACCTGCTAGCAATCTGCCTGGGCTCACTCGGTAGCCAACTCAGGTTATATCCACACGAGTCCACACACACACACACACACGCACGCGCGCACACACACACACACACACACACACACGCACACACACACACACACGCACACACACACGCACACACACACACGCACACACACACACACACACACACACACACACACACAGATGACAAACTAGTACACAAATTACCTGAATTTCAAACAACAAGACTGACAAAATAAGTGGTGGAAGAAGTAGCAACAAAGGCGATGTGGGAAAAGTTTTAATTTCCTGAGAGAGCAGCGTAGACGTGACCTCAGACTGAAGACCAGTGTTGCCAACTCTGGCAAAACAAATAAGCAATTGCAGCTTCAAAAACAAACCCAAAACAAGCCTGATATAAATTAGACAATACTAATACAGTATAGGCCTATAGGAGAAAAGGAGAAGGACACCAAGGAGAAGCTTGTGTATGTGTGTAAATTATGCTGTTTTTAAACTGTTATAATAATTATTACAGCATTAACGTAATATATATACAGTACCAGTCAAAAGTTTGGACACACTTTGCGAATGTCACAGCACTCTGTTTTTTGAGAAACTTGAATGGTTTATCTTCTCTACATAATCTCAAATGGAATCTTTTCAGAGGTAAACAGTCAGAAGTTTGAAGAGAATAAATCATTTGTATGAATGGTGTCCAAAATTTTGGAATTCTCAAGGAAGCCATATTTTGCAAAGTAAACAGACAAATAAACTCCTTCCATTTTCCAACAGCCAACTTAAAGTCAACCTGTTTTGGGACTTATTGGGCAAAAAGGTCAATGAAAAGCAAACCACAATTGCAGCTCATCTGTTGGAAGTTAGACAGCCATGCAGCTGCAAACTCAGTGTAGTCATATGACTGCTGGTGGGGCAAAAAACTGCGAGTCTGCTCAGCAAATATGACAATGTATGCTGGTTAGTTGGATGGATTTAAGAATTAGGTTTTTTTTTTGCAAAATAAAGGGTGCTTATTTCTTTATTTAACATGTATTGTAAGAAAAATGGGGGTGTGTCCAAACTTTTGACTGGTATGGTGTATATAAATTGGCGCGAATAGTGTCAACACTCACTCCAACCAACATCGGCAAACAGCGGCATGATGTTGATTTTTATCCAATGAGTGCGAGGAGGAGGCGGGGGAGGTCAACATGGGGATTTGTAGATGGGCGAATTACGTCACAGCTCTGATATTAGGGACTTTCAGCAATGGCAGATTTTGAGACGGCTACGGCACCTGGAAATAAAGCTCTCTTGACACTGGTGCCGTAGCCCTCAAAGCCATATTGGGACTTTAAGCAATGGACTGACTTTTCACTGAACCTCCTGATAGCGTGTGGTTACGTATAAGAAAAGCAGAGTAGCTGACTGTCTGCAGCGGACCACAACGCCTTTGGACAGATGAATGACATACAAGATTTTTTTTTTTACCGAACAGCAGCGCGCACAAATGGCTCGAAATGTCTTTTGATGAAACGTCGTCAGATGAAAGTGACATTTCTGCGGCATTTTAGATTTTCAGTATATACGCGCATCGATCCATGGGAAATCAATTGCAGGCAGCTGATTTAAGCACACCTATTCAGAGTGTGAAGGAATGGTAAAGTGCATGGGAGTGTGCATATATTTATATACTGTATATATATACTAGCTGCTACCCACTACCCAGAGTAAAATTGCCATTTTTTTTCCCGTGCATGACCGTTTTTCAAAAATCGGGCAAAGTCAAGTCCTTCCTGGTGTCCAAGTGGATATTCACACCAAATTTGGTAACAATCAGTTGAGAAATGTAGGAAAAAACGTGTACATACACACAGACAGACAGACATCGACCTCAAATATATTATTGAAGAAGATACAGTAGAGGCCAAAAGTTTGGACACACCTTCTCATTCAACGCGTTTCCTTAATTTTCATGACTATTTTCATTGTAGATTCTCTGGTTCAGGAGCTGCAGGTACCCAAAACTTGAATGGGATGCTTCAACAATGTAAAGCCAATATAAAACTCAGCTCAAAATTATTAAAATTGCAGGACTTTAAATTGTTGAGTAACATGTCAGGCATTTTTCATCTTGTAATGTCTTTTCAGTGCGCCTTAATATGTGCACTGAAAATAAAAATGACGGTGACTGGATTCAAATACAAAGAAGTATTTATCACATTTGAAGCAGAACTTCTAAAAAAATGATCATAGAACAATACAGGAAAACAGTTATTCCCAAATAAGTACAGGAAATTGCTAGACTAACAATAGTCAGCTAAATATCAGAAATTCAGAAGTAACACTCAAAAGGCTGCACAAAGGGCTTATGAGACTTCACACCAGAATAATGCAAAGCTCAAACTTATAAGCACTAAATTGGATCATAGGCTAATTGATACACAGATGCACGGAGTCAGCAGGCTGGTTCATCAGAACTCTGGGGATGCAAAGTGCTGGGGCTGTGGCATGACTAATTAAAATCATGAAAAACAACAACAAATAGTCAGAAAGAAAATTTGGCATAAAAAAACCAAAAACTTTCCTTTGCACATCTGTTGCTTTGAACCATTTTACTGAAGAATGGAACCCCGTAATCAAATCACAACATCATATCAATAGGCAGTGACATGAGATATTCAGACCGATTGGACTGTTATTAGTCCATTGAATCCGCCCTATCATCTGTCATGAGCACTAAAGGTATGGGTTAGAGGGGTCCTACTTTGACTACTCCTAGGTTGTCTAGGTTGTGATCATAAAATTATTGTGATGATGACAAAAAAAACTGTAATTATGACCGCAGCAAAACCAAGTAAGGCTTTACCATGGGAAGACCAGTGTCTTATTGCTGCTTCTGCGGTTTTAACATTTTCAATGGCAAGTCAGGACAATCTGTTTTTAAGAACTATGATAGCTGTACCCAAACTCTAATCTTAACCGTAACTGTAGCCCTTACCTTATTCAGGCATTTAACTTGGACTATTACTGTAATGTTGATATATCGTAAAACATAATAAACAGTCCTCTATGGGTCACTTGTTAGTCATGTAGGGCACCTCTATCCCATACTCATGGCTGTTGTAACAGATGAATTACGCCCATTCAGAAGCTTGATTACAGTCAGATTGGGTGGATATTCAGCAACGCCAGTTTACCCCCATTTTGCCAGCTTTCACTGGCCTCCAGACAAATAAATGTACTGAAGAGACTGTAGGGTGGACCATGATGGCCAGTATGATTGGAACGTAAACAATTTGCATTTCTGCAAATGCAGTTCTTGCAAAATACTGTCAAAAAAATTTTTTTTCAAGCATTTTCTCTCCATATCACCTATACTGTGTTCAGATTACCGTACCAAAACGGTTGGAGCTAATTAGTAAACTGTATGAGGTGCCAATGTCATCTCTGCAGTAGAGTGGTACCTCAGTTTTGCATTTAATTAGAGCTCCATAAAAAAGCAGTTCTTTGAAAGTATCTTCACCTGACACTTGGAAAATTTGCACATACACCTATCAACTTAAAGGTTGCCAGCAGGCGCAGCTCAAATCTCATCAGGAACTCCGCCTACCACGGCCATCGCTAAAGCGCAGCACTTCATACTGGAGGGCATGCTTATGTGAGCTTTCCTCAAAAATTATCCTGGACTGGCAGTGGCGAACTTACCTTTTGATTCCAGGGGTGCTTAAGAGATACAAGTGCTCTGCATTACAGTCTGTTTTGCTTTTGAAAATTAGCTCCACAGAATTTATACAGCGAGTGGAGAATTTGGAGAGCTGCACAACTTCAAATAGGAATGTAAATCCTGTTGCTAGGCCAGTGCATGTCTTGAATACTAACTACCTGTAATATGGTTCCTTAGGACAGTGTAAATTAATTGCCTGTGAACAGTCAAGCTGAGGGAGGATGAGTGTAGAATTGATTTCCTCTGATTGCTGAGAGTTTGATCCTTGCAAAAACACCCAGAACCTGTATTTATTTATCGTACATTCAGTAATTGCATTTCATGTTCTTATATCATTTACAAATAGGATATGACTAAAAATATACTTCCATTTGAGTGTCAAAGCGTATACAGCATGTATCATGTCATAAATGGGGAAGACTGGGGTCCGATTGGTCCCATGGGGACCAATGAGCCACATCACTATTTTGTCATCACTCGATGCCAAAGGTGTTTAAAATAGGCACAATAGTGATATGGCCCATTTATCCCCATGACCCATATGTCAATGGTCAAATGTTTTGCCTATTTTAAGCCGCTCTGTCATCGATTGATCACAAAATAGCGATATGGCTCATTGGCCCCCATGGCTCATCGGACCCCAGTCTCCCCAACCATTCCAAAGTAAAAATAGTAGTATTTCAATAGTAGTAAAAATAAAGCTAGAGAATTTCAATGCATTTGTTACTGCCAAATAACCAGCGGTTTATTTTTTTTGTTTTGTTTTTTACATTAGAATGCCTTTGCTGAATCTAATTGTATTGCACTGGAATACATGTTTAAAATTATTGAACTGCATAAAATAATTTAAATCAGTACATAATTGCACCTTTAAAGGTACAATGGCTTATTACATGCGCAGTCCACCTGCCACATTCATGAAATTGTATATCTGTACATTTTCAGCCCCCAAAGGGTACACATAGTTACCTTGAGGTCCAAAAGTGGGGCCATGGGGGTAAATTAATGTAGATTGTGCCTCAAAGGACTGGAGTTGACACATTTTGTACCCCTCTTTCTGAATATGTGCAATGGCTTGGTGTCTATGGTGTGCTTCTTTGTCTAGCTCATTGCATGCTGGGATAGGCCGAGCCACCGGTGACTATGACCAGGGGATGGTTGGGTACTAAATGATTGATGGATGAAAATTAGTCTAGCAATCAGCCAACAGGTATGACAAACTCACATCTTTATTCATTTTAGAATCTAACTAAAATCGAAGGAGTCTCTTTCTGTCTGTATATATGAATGTCTGTCCAATTTTCTTGACGACCAACCATCTGATCAACTTCGCACCTGGCGGTTGTTTTGCTGAGGACCATAGGAGGTGCATTGTGGAGTGTGAAGTTGTTTTGGCGAGCCGTTCTCAAGAAATCTGCAAGCAGCTATACCAGAGACCAAGCAACTGGTCTACTTCGAACAGGCACATTTTGAATGCGAACTCTTATTGTGGGGGAGGAGTCACAATTTGTTAATACTGTCTTTGCAACAATTACTGAGAGGTTTTACGAAATGAACCAAGAGCAAACACCAGTAAAATGCAAAAAGGAGGCTTTATTTCTGAAGGGGGAAACCCCCCAACAGAGCTGGCAACAGTACAATGTCCGCAATCCAAAAACAGAATCCAAAGGGCGAAATCCAACGTCATACACAGGGCACCAATCACAAAAATCGTAGTCAGACCAAAGAGGTCAAAAAACAAGAATGCGGAAAAAGTACAGGGAGTAGGCAAAGCTCAATATCAAGGATGGTCCAGTCAGAAAGATAAACACTGAGAAATCAAGGCGAGAAACGTGGTACGAGAAAACTAGGGAGAACGATCTGACAAGAAAGTGTACCAAACAGACATCTTATATACACACCCGGGGTAAACACATGACCAGGGAGAACAGGTGCAATCAATGGTAACAATGATCAGGGAGAGACACATGAGGAATAAACTAATTACATGAATTTGGCTAAAGCCAAAACACAGGAATCGCAAGACAAACCTAAGTACAAAACAGCTCCGGTTAAGGAGTACTAAAGTGCCAAGATAAAAGAAAAGGAAAACACAAAGTATAAGTGGAGATCCACAGAAACTTGCAGCAGAGATAATTAGGGATAGGCAAGGAGGCAGAGATTAGAATTGAGCGACTGCTGAGAGATCGTTAGTCAATTAGTATGTGCAGCTATACAATCCCGAGTGCATGTTAGAAAGCTAGTAAAAATATACAAGATTAGTGTGGTTAGTAATTAGCAAAAACAATAAACTGTTAGTATGTGTTAGTAAGACAGTAAAAGAGAGAGGAAGGAAGAACAGGAGATAATGAAAGAAGATTGAAACCCAGAAACCAATAAATCACCCAAATGAGTGGCACGCAAGACAAGGGACCGTGAGCAAAGATACAGACATGACAAGACAGGGGAGACAAAGTGCAAAGCATGGAAATGAAAACATGGCATGGAAAACGAAATGATCGAAACATGAAAAATAATAAACAAGAAATCTAACTACCCAAAACACAATACACAATCCTAAGAATGGTCAGACAGGCAGTTGTCACTAAACACAAGAATCCTAAACGTGGCAGAGCCAGGCACAGAACTTAAACATGACATGCAGAATGCAGAATCATAACAATTAGAGCAGAGGTGGGCAGCGAGGGCCGTATCTGTCCCTGGTTTTCACACCAACGTCTGGCCTTTAATTAGTTGATTGTCTCAATTAGCCAAACCATTTATGAAATCTGACGTTTCATGTGCATTTCTTTAAATTATCATGTAACTACAAAGACTAGTTTTGTCTCCCTTCATAAAACATTTTCCTTTGATTGTATCATTGCAAAAATCTATATTTGTTCATGCAATCAATTAATTCAATTAGTCAGGGTAATTGATAGGAATAAAAACCTGCGTACACACCGGCCCTCCAGGACCATGATTGCCCACCCCTGAATTAGAGCATATGGAAATGCTGATTGAAGCATTTTATGCATGAAGAGAGAACACTACTAATTTCAACCAATCGCAACACAATAGTATTCAATTTTCGGTTTATGAAAAACCTGTTTGAAGGTAGTATGAGAAGCAACTTGTTCAACACTCCTGCCACTACTTACCATTCCATCACCAGTGGGAAAAATGACAGCTTACTAAGTCAGACCCAAATTTGGTTTCATTTTTGAATTATGTCAAGTATGTCTTTCTTGCTTATCATTTTCAGAGATCAAATATCAGAGATAAGCTTGTAGCATGCACGATTTGTTCCACCAGGCTGACAGTTGGATAGCTCTCATTGTAAACTGAGATAGTGAGGCTAACTCAAATGTTTTGTGGAAACCTAACACAAGGTAAAAGGTATTCCTACCACATTTTTAAGTGCTGTGAATACAAGATCATTAAGTTGGCGGAGACTTTTTTTTTTTTCAGGTAATCAGTTTCCCCTAAACAATTGAGGACACCACACTTACTAGGGTTTACAGTGTGGTTTACACCCTTTAGTATGGTCATGAGGACCTGGATTAATGCTAATCCCTGGGAATGCCCAGCATACCTACTTCTGGCTTGGTCCAACCCTGAAGATTGTTAAGTATACAAATGAGGGTGCCCAAATATTGTTTATTTCCAGGGAACATCAACATTCATCTACATGAATGGGTGGCCGAGCATCCCAAAAAATGTGGGGAGTTTTCACACTGCTCTGTCAGTATGGTCCAATGGCAGAAAAGCAGAGCGTCCGTCCTTGTGGGATCCTGGGGAGTTTAAGGGTTCATAGAGTAAGCCATCAATGTTAGAGCTGGAACTAGGCACCTGCCACGATTAATTTCATAAGCATGTCTATTTTAATTGTAAGTACTTTTCCTTGTTTGGGGTTAAACTCTTACTCTCTGTTTGGGGGGGGGGGGGGGGGGGGGGGGGTGGGCTGGTGCATTATTGGTTCAGGCATTTGTCATGGAGGGAATGGGGGAATAGTTTGTGAGATGGTGGGGAGAGTGTCCTCGAGATTAGAACCGAGAAAAGTTTTGAGGAAACTAGGTCTCACCACAGACATGCAACAATGCGTCCAAATCAGTGCTTTGAAAAACAACCTTGATAATTTCACGGGAAAAAAGCCCATTAGCTCGTACTGCATATCAGCATCACCAGCTGCAAGATACAAAAATTATTGCCTTGTGTAAACCATCTCAGTCATTTAACTGATGCTTTCATCCAAAGCAACTTTTGATTAGAGTAAACAGGGGTCTATCCCCTCTGGAACAATGTAAGTCAAGGGCCCATGGATGGACCTTATTTTGGCTATTCTAAGGATTGAACCAACAACCTTTCCAGGGGGCCCAATAGCTGCACTAATCTAATACATTACTGCACCAAGGTTTGAACCATCAATCATCTGAGTCCCATTTTGTGGGAGGGACTAAGCTTTAGGCCAACCTCCATGTGTTTATTCTTATTATACTTTATATAAATACACTGTTACTATATTGTATATTCTGCTTAAGTGGAATGTAAACAGGCATGAAATACTCAAATCCCCACCACGGTATTTGTGTTCTGGCTTGGAAACAAAATGCAACAGACAGACAGATTAGACACAGAGGTATGAAAAGGCAAATCTACATTGTAAGATTTATCTATAAATTAAATTTCATGGAGAAATGAAGAACAGTTTGGAAGTTATGGCTGTGATGGAATTTGCTTATTGCTTGAATGACTTAACTATATTACACTTATTAGTATTAATAGTTTTACAGAAAATGAATAAGTGTTGTTTTGTTGTACACTGTAGACAGGGAAAGAGGAACTGTTTAACTGCAGAAAGTCCCAAGCATTAAATAAAAGTGCAACTGGTTCATAATACATGTGCGAGCAATGCTTAAACAAGACAAGCTAGACCACAGGCATCCTGTTGAGCACAGTATTAAAGAAGTGAGAAAGATGTCCTTTTTCTGACCTGAGGTCATACAATGTTGTCTGTTCAGATATAGGTCTCTGGGGAGGGGGTATCTGCCTAAAATGTATAAATGTGCTGTGATGATGATTCCTATTTGGAGAACTCTTCCTGCATTACCGGGAGCCATACCCTGTGTTACTGGTTGTATTGTTTTCCCTCCTTGCAAGAATAAAAGACCATTGCATTTGCAACTCAGAGAGACAACTCGTTTTCATTCCTCGCCAGAGATGCAACAAATCTGAATTTCCACGACAGTGGCCAAGAAAAGAAGCGCGATGGACAGATGGACACTCGGAAGGACAACACTTTTTCCTATATCCCCCTTCCACTTAAAGGTGGGGGACGGTGATCAGCTCCTCAGCCTAAAATGGCTGCCACTGACTCCGTCCTTATTTCTTAAGAATATGAGTGGGTAGAATCTACAGAAGAGCACCAGAGGCTACCTAGCTGCCCTCAGCTCCTGACAGATATTTTTGTTTACCAAACAGAGTGTGGCTGGATCCCTTAAGCTCAGGTCCGGTGTATGACCACACGGCTGTCAGATTAAAATGATTTTCAGTCACTCACAGTCTGGGCTGCTCCTGGCCCGTATCTCAGGTATGACAGAGAATTCCAGTGGGTGCTTGGCTTATATAATGTCTCCAACTTGTAGACCCAGCTCTCTTTTATTGTTAGCAGAGGCCGACCCTTTTCTGTGTGTTTTTAGGTATTCAAAAGCAGTAGGACGGTTGCTGAAATGTCAGCGGCCTCCCAGGTTGAAAGGCTCTCACCACTGTGAGATACGCTGTGGTCAGAACTCCACAGATAAACAAACACTCACAATTTTGTAGACCATCTCTATGCTCAGCAGGGTGGCCTGTAGCCAAGTGGCCACTGAATTTGACAGGGGCAGGGAAGGTTGTCGGTTCAATTCCCCAGTGTAGCCACAATAAAATGCATGAAGGCTTTGGGCCCTTGATTCACAATCTATTGTCATTGTCCCCTGCTTACTCTGATTGACTGTACCTCACTCAAAATAACTAAAGAAAACAGTACATGAGTGAAAAAAAACTGCTACTGAAGTGGCTAGAATCCAGTGATGCAAGTGACAACCAACCACGTCGGAGAGCAAGCACAATTACATGACCAGAGACAATTATAATTTATAGCCTCTCAATTAAAGTTGACTGTGGCTCAGAGGGTTGATGCTGGTCAGCGCAGCTGTTGAGCCCTTATGCAAGCACTATTACTCCAGTCAGAGCCACAATCACTAAAAATTAACTCATCAACTTGCATGCACTGTAAAGAGCTTTGTGTGTGAAAGCACAATGCCCTGGTTGTCTTTAAAGGGCATCTAAAGTATGTTCCCATTGTTTATCGGCCAATCAGCGAGCCGCACCTGCACAAACGAACCGAAATAGAAAGATTATCTACGCATGTACAGAAAACATTGGTTTATATGCATGAACTCGGTCATGTGACAATGCAAGATGTCAACAAAAGCAAGTGATTTGTTTGTTGGACGTTCAACGTTCCGTCTGAGAATTGACTTCAGATGCCCTTTAAGAGGCAATATTACATTTCATGGGGTTTTCTCCTTCCTTTAGTGCGCTACATTGCTTTACACAGCATGTAAAACATCTGCAAAGTTACGAGGCCCAAGGTCTCAGCTTGAGGGAGTTATTCTCTCCAACAGAGAGACAGCTTCTAAAGGCCTGAGACGCTTTGTTTGTTGACCAACTTTTCATCTGTAACTTGCTGCTGTCACAATGTAACACATTTGCGTAGTGCCAGCCTAGTTTGGCACGCCCTCAAAGTTGTTCGGGAGCCTCTGGAGCTGAAATCTAGTTATGGTAAAAGGCGTGACATTTTTGACACATGCTCAAGTGGTCGGCCTATCAGTGAGTCGTATGGGAGGGGGCCTTAAAGACTAAAGAGTCAAAACAACCCATTTCAGGCTGAGTGAGCCAGGGTTGCATTTCCCAAAACCATAGTTGCTAACTAAGTTAGCAACTTACATAGTTCGCCCATTCACTGTCAATGGTTCCAACTATGTAAGTTAGCATCTGTGCTTTCGGGAAACGCACCCCAGAGGTGCTGCACACAGCCAGTAAAGCTGCAAATAAGTGTTTTTTTTTTGACTAAATGTTTGTAAATAGACCATGAAATTGAAAATATTACAATGGGAAATCTACTATGCCCTCTTTCAGGCCTCTCATACTGTCTTGTTCTTATTTCCACCCACTGCATAGACAAGGAAGAGAAGTAAGAAGCAGAAAGAAAGTCTAGGGGGGCAAAGAAAGGTGAAGAAATGAAAAAAAGGATCTTCGCTCTTTCAAACATGAAGTGACGTCAGCTGCAGTTCGTAACGGGGGAGGCAGATGGGGAGGGGCTGAATCGCAGGTCAAAGATCTTTAAGTCATACAAAACCCAAAATCAGTGAAGTTGGCACGTTGTGTAAATTGTAAATAAAAACAGAATACAATGATTTGCAAATCCTTTTCAACTTATATTAAATTGAATACACTGCAAAGACAAGTTACTTAATGTTCGAACAGGTAAACTTTGTAATTTTTTGCAAATATTAGCTCATTTGGAATTTGATGCCTGCAACATGTTTCAAATGAGCTGGCACAAGTGGCAAAAAAGACTGAGAGAGTTGAGGAATGCTCATCAAACACTGATTTGGAACATCCCACTGGTGAACAGGATAATTGGGAACAGGTGGGTGCCATGACTGGGTATAAAAGCAGCTTCCCTGAAATGCTCAGTCATTCACAAACAAGGATGGGGCGAGGGTCACCACTTAGTGAACAAATACGTGAGCTGATTGTCGAACAGTTTAAAAACAACATTCCTCAATGAGCTATTGCAAGAAATTTTATGGATTTCATCATCTACGGTCCGTAATATCGTCAAAAGGTTCAGAGAATCTGGAGTAATCACTGCATGTAAGCGACAAGACCGAAAGCCAACATTGAATGCCCGTGACCTTCGATCCCTCAGGCGGTACTGCATCAAAAACCGACATCAGTGTGTAAAGGACATCACCACATGGGCTCAGGAGCACTTCAGAAAACCACTGTCAGTAACTACAGTTCTTCTGCAAGTGCAAGTTAAAACTCAACAATGCAAAGCGAAAGCCATTTCTCAACAGCACCCAGAAAAGCCGCCGGCTTCGCTGGGCCCAAGCTCATCTAAGATGGACTGATGCAAAGTGGAAAAGTGTTCTGTGGTCTGACGAGAACACATTTCAAATTGTTTTTGGAAACTGTGGACGTCGTGTCCTCCGGACCAAAGAGGAAAAGAACCATCCAGACTGTTACAGGCGCAAAGTTCAAAAGCCAGCATCTGTGATGGTATGGGGGTGTATTAGTGCCAAAGACATGGGCAACTTACACATATGTGAAGGCACCATTAATGCTGAAAGGTACATACAGGTTTTGGAGCAACATATGTTGCCATCCAAGCAACGTCTTTTTCATGGACGCCCCTGCTTATTTCAGAAAGACAATGCCAAGCCACATTCTGCACGTGTTACAACAGCATGGCTCCGTAGTAAAAGAGTGCGGGTACCAGACTGGCCTGCCTGTAGTCCAGACCTGTCTCCCATTGAAAATGTGTGGCGCATTATAAAGCGTAAAACACGACAACGGAGACCCCGGACTGTTGAACAACTTAAGCTGTACATCAAGCAAGAATGGGAAAGAGTTCCACCTGAAAAGCTTCAAAAATTGGTTTCCTCAGTTCCCAAACATTTACTGAGTGTCGTTAAAAGGAAAGGCGATGTAACGCAGTGGTAAAAAGGCCCCTGTGCCAACTTTTTTGCAATGTGTTGCTGCCTTTAAATTCTAAGTTAATGATTATTTGCAAAAAAAAAAAAAAAAGTTTCTCAGTTCTTTGAACATGAAACATCTTGTCTTTGCAGTGTATTCAATTGAATATAAGTCGAAAAGGATTTGCAAATCATTATTCTGTTTTTATCTACGATTTACATAACATGCCAACTTCACTGGTTCTGGGTTTTTTGTACATTTCTGAAATAATATTCCTTGACGTCTCTCAACTGACATTACTTTGAGGAAACCTTATTTTTGTTCTTCCAAACACGGCTTCAATGGATTGGAATCTTCTTAAAGGTGACCTAATATGATTTTTTTTGGTCTTTGACTCCCCTAGAGTACTCCTGATCACGCAAAGTAAAGAAAGGGTACTTATTTCGCTCATACTGCCTTCTTCAAAAAATCCCATTTGTAGTCCATGGTAGTCTCTGCCTGAAATGCCTCATTTGGGGTGGCTCTTTCGCTATGGCCCCCACTCCCCATCTGCCCACTTTCTTCTGACTGGCCAGCTCTGTGGAGGGCGGATCTAGGCGGGACGCAGTTTTCCTGGTCCGGCTCCAGAGTGAAAGTGACGTGTCTCCCGAAGGACTCGACGGGCATATTCGGCAATCTAATGCAGTACATGTGAATAGATCTAATTAAATTAACTTGTTCTAATAAACGTAACGGCAAAAGTGGAGGACGCAGTGGGAAAGTCTGGCAGCTCAAGCACAAATTTGCTATCGGCTACAGTTTGCTACGGCAACAGTTGGTGAGTACAGCGGTTTTTCTACTCCGTAGCTCAGATGCAGGGAAAGCTAGAATCCACCCCATATAGACACATTTGTAGAACGAGTCAAAATGCCCAAGTGTAGACCGGAGACCGAAGAAATCCGGTGGGTCTGAGTTTAGAGGGAAACATGGACAGTGAGGAGCAGCTAAAAGTGGACCAACAGCTTATGGACTGCTTCGTTGTGTATTAGGACCTGCTGGTTCGTGTGCATAGCTGTGGTGTGTTGTTTGCGTGGAGAAACGAACAGCTTCTGCGCTGGTATATGACGGAGGGGCGAAATCTCCAAGCTAAACGGCCTTTTTGGAAATTGCCCGTGGTAATGGTTTACTTATTGCTTCGGAATGACCAGCTTTTCCTCGCAGAAAATGGGCGCATTATGGATAGCGTGCGAGAGCTAGACAGAGCTCCGGTTATGTCATGAACATAATACAGGTTTTACGGACCATAAGTTCCATCTGCCTGATCCGTTGCTTATGTGGAGCTAGTGAATCGATCACTTTTACAGGAAAGAATTTAATATTCAATCGATGGCAATGCAGATAAATTGTTTGTTATCCGGACGTGTTATAGCCTGTGTGCTTCCCTGTGCTGTTCACCGGTAGTATCAGAGAGCTTGCCTAGACATTGGAGATGTATCAGGCTGACCCCATTCATGGATAAATAAAGCGATCGTTTCATAAGCACCTAAAAACACACCTCAAGCTCTGCAAAATCTACGTCTGGTCTAACTGCAGACCAGCTCGGCAGACACATACAGCAACTCTCCGGTTAGCGTCAACTGTAGTGGCTACAATCAGCCAAGTTATGATGAAACTGTCACATTAATGCTAACCGAAGACACACAAGCATACCGATCATAATTGCTGCATATAAGTTAACCAGAAGAATTTTTAATTTGCAGAGCATGCAAACTAACATGCAGTACCTGATAAGCGGTCATGACTTTGATTGTAATCTGTCGCGCGAAAAATTTGTTTCGCGTCCGGTGTGAAAGCTGCTTTATGCATAGTACGTGACAGCTAGAGAGAGCTTGGTTGTGTAATGAACATAACACAGGTTTTGCTGACCGTGAGTCCCGCTAGCGTGGACAAGTTACTTATGTGGAGCTAGCGAATTGATCACTACAGGAAAGAATTACCTATTTAATCTCCGGCCTTTTCGCCTTTTTATTAGCCACAGCAATGTCTAAAGGGGATGAAATTATGTTAAGGTAGTGCAGAGGAATCATTTGTAAACCGGTTTCGCATTTCTTTCACGGTAGCAGCAGAGAGCTTGCTCAGACATTTGTGAAGTATCCGGCTGATCCTAGTTATTGATAAGTGAAGCGATCACGAACTGTAGTGGCTACAATCGGGCAACGTTATGATGAAACTGCCACATGGATGCTTACCAAAGAATCAATCAGAATTATTGCATATACGTTAACCCGGAACATTTTTAATTAGCACAACACACAAACTAACATGCAGTAGTTGATAACCGAGCGGTCATAACCACAGAGACAAACCCTTGCAATACAGGTTTTACAGACAGCAAGTTCTGTTACTGTGAACAGTTGTACCAAGCATCCAAATTACAAACAAGTATTAAAAGTTAGCTTCAAAAGAGGTTTATGTTCACAGACCTTCTGTAGAATTTCCCCTGACATCACTCTTGCATATTTAGGACACAAACATTCGCAACACTAACTTGGCTACGTTAGACGCTGTGCTACAGCCACAATCAACTGACTATCAGGTCAGGTTGGCTTATGCAGTAAAAGCAACTTACAGCCTCTGTGTCTGTGAGTCATGAACAGACACGACCGATACAGGCTTTAACCTCAGGCCAGTTGTTAGTGCTCGCCACCCGTAACACGTTAGCTTCACTTACATTATTTGCTGTTATACGGTTACTTACAGCTTGTGGCTCCGAGCGCTTGATCGATACAACTGCTTCAGGTTTGAGAAGCAGCTGAAACGCTTATCATGTGTCGAATTATTCTTTATTGACAAAGCTGTCTTCGGTGAAATGCTGAGCACAAACAGCTAACGTTCCCTTTGGCCGTGGCTATTTTCTGCCAGCAAACAAAAAAAGCTACCCACTGATTTCTGGTGGCATCGTCTTTTGGAAGCAAAATATATGTTTTTCTTTGCGTTTTCTTTTTTTCCAAAAGGAAACGGACAAGTAGCTTTGGGAGAGATACTGACAAAATTGCACCTCAAATGATCTGCGGTTGTTCTTTTGCATTTCCAAAATTGTAGACGCTACTAAGGCATAGTATGATCTGCCGTTGTTTGTGCCAGCTAGAATAGTTTCCGGCGTGGGCAGGTCCAGCACCGTGATTGGCTCTGGCTAGGTCTGTACTAATTGGGCGGCACAACCTGAGTTCAGGTTTTTCCCAGATCTCGTGAAGATCTCGGGAGGAGCTGTTCAGAGAGGAAATCACGCTCACAAAATCACGTTCTTGGATTAGGGCAAAATCCCTGTATCTTATGTTTAGAAACTTTTCAGAGGTTGAGCAACCAACATTAAAACATTCTTTTAATACTACTGTATTAAAATAAGGATCAGCATGTTAGGTCCCCTTTAACGATGTCAGGGTTTAAACAATATCCGGGTCAGCTGCATGGAAAGAGACACGAGCAAAGATTAATTGAATGGAATGAGCCCATCGTGATAAAAGTAACTTTCAAACAACTAATTGTCACTAAGGTGACTGTGTCCCCCTACATGCTGGTGCTAAGTATGAACTATATCAATCCACCGGTTCCTGAGATATTGTGTTAACAAGGTTTACAAAGGCATGTAATTGGGCTGTGACCTTTAAAATGAGCTCATGGTCACCAAAAATGGCAGGTGTTGCAGGACCCTCAAAGCAGTTGCTGGTGCTAAATATCAGCAAAATCGTTCATAAGATACCAACACCAACAGGACGGACGTGACTATGTACAAACGAACGGACGGATGGAGATGAATACTATGCCCCCCGCTGCCGTGTAGAAATAAAAATAAATAAAATGGTGAAAACCTAAATGGATGAAAAAAAAAACTGAGGAATAAAATTAGAAAACAGACAAACTTGTCCAATGCATTGTGTGAAATGTGCCGACAACCAGCAACTAGTCTTTATAGTTCTAGCAACTGAAACAGCAGGGCCATTTTTGGATGAATAAAACATGAGGAAGAAATAAAGTGAATTAATTCTGAATAGATAAAAAGAATAAAGATTGAAGAAAACAATTCAGTACTATTCACCCATTTCACTGAGAATCGCTCAATCTCAAACAATCAGAAAGAAACGATCGGGTCAGAGCTCTATTTCTCAGACTATATATTGGATATTCAAATAAATGGAGTACATTGTTGCCTATCAGTCGGTTGCACAAATTATCAGTGGTACACTCACTGTCATTTTGACCAAAAAATGTTTTAAGTCTCTTCTGGAATCCTCCATTCATTATAATTCCCAGCTTTCTAGTCAGAGGCATTCATACACCCTGCACAGTTCACTAATCCATCGCCGCGCACATACCCCATTCAAGCACACACTCATAGTCGTGGACAATTTAGAGTCCCCAGTTAGCCTAACGCATGATTTTCGACTGTGGGGGGGATCGGCAGTTCTGATACAGGCCAGATTGGAACTTGTGATGCTGGTGTTGCTACAGCGCTATCTACTCTCACACCATGCCATTTTTGGTAGCCATCATCTGTGAGGAAATTCAAACAGGAAGGAAATACATGAACTTTAATCATCTCCACAGTAGGTCACAACTACAGGGTGGTTGTCAGCCCACTTTGGCTGATTGATATTACCATTTCCCTGAAGAGGCTGCACTGGGCAGCGCTCGCCTAGATTTTCAGATATCGTGCATATAAAATTCAGTGGTGCAAAAGAGTAAACAAAAATGCAATCAGCTAAGGCCCACTCCTGAGAACACTATCCTAAAAATGGCACCAAGAAGGTGCAGTCATTTTGGAAGTGGAAGAAATGCAGTCCTTTGAGTTGAAGTGTAATTTCTGCAGTCAGACTAAATTACATCTCTCTGTCAGGCTGCACCTTCAGTAGCATTCAGGGTCCTCCAATCTGCCCTCAAACCTGGAAACACCTGTCCAACCATATCCTGGTAGCCAGGTAGGAGACGTGGCAGAACAATTCGTAATGAGCCGAAAACACCACCCCTCCTTCAGAACTTATACTCCTCCAGCGTGTTAGTGTAGAATGTTATCTCACCTCCAGAGGCGTACCATTACTGATGAGATGTAATCCGAGTCTGCTGACCTCATGCAACACTTCAGATTAGATTTACAGCGCTATTGTCTGCCTTTATCCTCTCTTCACTGACGATGAGCAGACAGGACAAAACTGATCTAGGATCAGTGCTCCTTCTCTGAGAACTTTGAAGCATGATTGCTGATGTCTCTTAGTGATTCAACTACCAAGGGTGTTGGTGTACACAGAAAAATCTGTCAGATGCCATTTTAGCAATATGAAGTCAGATCATTGAAACATGTAGAAATATTCCACTTAGGCTACCATGAAATTTTAGTCCATAATTATAATTTACAGCCTAACCTTGCTTTCATCCTCTATGGAGAAAATTTAGGTGTTTAAAAATTAACCATACCTCAGTGGTGTAAAAGCACTAATTGCGTGGAAATTTTAGCATCCCACCAGAGATAAACGAGTTAGGCAATCCAATTTGACCGCCCATCTCCAGAACACGTGAGAGTACTACGGCCCGTTGGTGGTCTTAATATTTAATGACTTATCTCTCTTTGCTCTGCTTATGTTCCAAAACCATTTCAGTCAGATGAACTCATGTATTAGGATTGAAAAAATTATTGACATGTAGATGTAATGATATTTTAGCTTGGCGGAAGGTTCTGCTCTGGCGGTGCTCTCTACCATGACATAGCAAGAACATACTAAACAACAACAAAATTAGGTCGGCAGCAGAACTTATGAATTCCCGCTACTGTCAGACACAGCAGAACCAAACAAGTGGAGGCTAGGGTGGAGGTGGCAAGCAAAAAACATTTCTCATCTTGCACATGAGGCAGCAAATTGAGCAACAAAGGAGAGCAAACTTCATTATGCTTAAATAGACCAACATAATAGGTTCTCGCCGCCCTGCGATTGGTGTACTCTCGCTGACGCAGACATCCGCATCAGGTGATGTAGAATGACTCGAGTTTGCTGCCTGAACTAGTTCCTCTTATTTTTGGTTGGAACGCACCAAGTGTTCGGCTGACTCAAGTTTACATCAACCTTAAGCTATTTAGCTATGTTAGCGTGATACCAATTTGTCGCTCACTATCCATATTTCATGAACAAAAAAATAGGTTTAAAACAATACCATAAGACAACTGCATAAATGAAGACCAAAATGGAAAAATGATCAGTCCCATTTTCATGTTGTGGAGAAATGATGAATTATAAATTCAAAACGATCTCAGAAACAAAGCACCGAAAAAATATGCAAAAAAAATATATATATATACAATATTATTATATATAATATTATTACATATTGTTATAAATATTATAAAAATATATAAAATATACAAAAATGCTGAATTTGATCATTTTTCCTTTGTGGTCTTCAAATGTCAGTGATGATATGAGTATACCTGCACTTGGAGATGAACCATCAGGAAAAACATTTTCACAATGAGCGTCCTTTCATTTTCATTTTGTTACCTCACACATACTATAATGACAGTTGATTACCTAACTGTTCAGGGTCCTTCTCTGATGCTCCTGACACTTTCATGGTCTGGATAACGACGTATACAGTCCATCTAAAATCCATCCATGTATTTTTCTAACCTACTTACTACTGATCTGGTCAGCCATATCACTCCATGTGGCCTCTGCTTCAGAAATGCACATACAGCTTTGACCAGATGGGATCGTGATGTCATAAGTTCGCACAACAGTTGGGTGCAGTGGGTTGAACTGTTACTGCACAGAAAGAATTTTACGGCCTATATTCAGCCTTGGGCCTTTCTGTTTAGAATGTGCATGTTCTGGAAGAGCTCTCCTGGGTTTCTTCAAGGAACTCTGGTCTGTTTCCGCATTCCAAAGACATACATTTTAGGAGAACTGGAGAGCCTAATTGTATGATTAATATGAGTGTGGGAGTGAATGGAGAGTTGCCAGTAATGGAATGGTGAACTATTCCGGTGCCATTCAGTCTTTTGCCCATTTGTTATTGGGATAGCCTCCAGGCTGTCCCACACGACCCTGATGAAGAATAAATGGATTACATGATGGATGGATGAATCTTGGCATCCTGGGAGCCCTTGTGCGGTTCCTCTGCGCCCTAATCACTCCTCTCTCTTACTCTTATTTAGGTCAGCCACTCATATAGAGCTGCTCTTGAACATGTAACGTCCATCTTCATGGGAATGCTGCACATTAAGGGTGAATAGATGGGAATGAAACCCATGCAAAGTGATTAAAAGTCTAAGTGCCTCAGACGCGCAAGAAAGCTTCCACCGTCTTTACTTGCGCATGACGGATGAGGTCTGGGTGAGTCTTAATCAGGAGTAGGGGTGATTCTGATGTCCTCTGGGCGTATGCACCAGTTTCCCCATGAAATCTCTTCAGGAATATTAGAGGCAATATTGGTAAAATGGGTTCAGTGAGTCCATATTATTATTATTATTATTATTATTATTATTATTATTATTACTGCCTGGACAACATTGATGAAACTTAAACAGCAGGTGGTAAGTAGTTTGAACTTTTATTGAATGTTTGTGTCTCCAAGGTGATGCAAATACAGAGGCATTGAAATTAACTGCCTGCATTTTAGCAGTGGGGAGCTTCCGGATACCTCTTGATTGGGGCTGATTAGTTTGATAAACATGTTTCATGTCACAAGCAGAGTCATTCAACAGTCATGTAAACCTGAACAAAATGTCCTCCACAGTTGCATTAAGTGCTAAAACATATTCCCTCCTCATATGTCATCCTCACTTCATCCAACAGCCTAAAAATCTATACAAACGTAGTGGAGTACATATGACGTATTTCATCGACCCAGAGAGGGGAACTGAGAAAGAGTGAAAGTTAATCTTCCCTGTCAAGAAGATCTACCCACGAATGGGCAGCAAAAAAAAAAAAAAGAAAGAAAAAACCAGGCTAAACCATATTATTACACGCACAAATATAATGCACATGTCTCCAGCACATTCTGTATATAGGCCTATCCTCGCCCTCTCAGGGGTAAAATGAGTAGCTTTTTACCAGCCATGTAGAACTTGCTGTCACACTGCAGTTGATCATCATGGCTGTACTGCAGGCAATGTAGCTGATGATTCCACGGCAGCCGATAGGAGAGAAGCTATTGGATGCCAAAACTGGTTGGACACCTTTGCACTTGTTGCAAAGACAGACAGAAGTGTAGTGGTCGACAATTAAACCTCTCTCAGATAGACACAAATTCAATAAAATGAAGGAGGTATATTTTTGCGTGAATGTAACATAAGTAACATCAGTAATATAAGTCATACAGAAAGACATTATCTCCACCACTCTACAGAAATGAACCATTTCCAACCTTTTTATTTTCCATTTTGTATGACTATTAATGCTAATGAACGCTCAATTTCTGAGACATTTGTGCTGGTCGGAGACATTCTGTAAGATCTCTTGATAAAGATATATGTCAGCTTGATTAAGTTCCTAGATATTTCAAAAACCCACATTGTACAAATCTAACAGGCTGGCCAAGTTAGTTCTATTTCCTGTAATATTATTTTAGCAAAGAAATATGTGAATAATATTTATGTGAGGAATTGTGTTCAACAATTTTGTTCAAGTTGTTAGCTGGCTGGCTTAGATGAAGATATTTTATTCCCCCTCTGTTGATACTTTCATAGTAGTTAAAACATAATAGGATGAAATCTCTAGCCAGCAGCGAGAGCACAGAGTGTGAAACAATTTGTCTTCCAACATTGCAGTGTTTACATAGATCACATCATCTTGTCTGCCTCCAGGCTTTATAAATAGAACTTACCGGAGAAAACACATACATGAATACAATATGATAGTCATAATATCATAATATTATGTCATGCTCTTTACATCAGTTTAATTAACTGAGGTGAAGTAAGCCAGACCATATGTTTTTCTTGCCTGTATTTTGAAAATGTGAATTACTTAGTACTAATGCAAGCACTCTAATGTACTAAAATACTGCATATAGATAAGCGGTTGGTTAGTAACACGCATGGGTTTTGTTAGGTGGCTCGGTTAAGATGTTCTGCTGGGGTCTTCAAAAGCGACAGTATATGGATAACTGAGTAAAACATTTCATCTTGAAAAAATTGTCTGCTATGTACCCATTTATTTAGGGACTTTTAGCTGCCGTCTATCCCAAAGCTCTTCCTTATGGTACATACACCTCTCAAAGAGAAACAGCCTAGATTTCCCAGGATGCATCTAATCCTAGTCCTGTATCATTCAGACTTGGTTATTCATGGACTGGCAAAGCATCATACATACTTGATTGGCTGAATCTGTCATCAGCAAAGCTCTCCACTACACAGTACTCTAAATCTCAGAGTCACTAATGTGTGCGGTTTGCATGGGGACAATTAACATGCTTTCACACCGGACACAAAACAAATTTTTTGCACAACAGATTACATTCAAAGTCAATGCAAAGATGCAAGATTAGTGTCTTTGCATTGACTTTGAATGTAATCAGTCATGCGAAAAATTTGTTTCGCGTCCGGTGTGAAAGCAGCTTCAAAAGTTAAATAAAAAAAATACACAAACTATGGATCACATCCTCCACCTGCAAGGCCCACAGAACTTCAGTACATGTAGTATATTTTCACTTTTATTGCTTACTTACATGGCGAAGTACAAATGCCTGTTTGCTAATGGTGGAGGTAGAGGATAAAATTTATGTTTGCCGAGGTGCCAGGGCAAAATTGATGATAGGCTGATTGGTAATGGCAGGTTATATCAACAAATGGTTCTGCCAACACTGATGCCCAAGATATACTCTCTCATCAAAGTCATGTGTACATTTTACCTCTGATAAAAGCAATCTATGGAAATTTCAGATTCCAACCATGTGAACCATTCTTTAAAATTAATTAGATTTTACACATTAATAAATTATCTGAAAAAAAAATCTTTGTTGAACTGAAAGAACACACACACAGAATTAACTTTGTTATTCTGTATTCTAGAGTTGAAATCAGCTGCCAGGCTATTAATGTGACAGTGACTCCTGTTGAGCTGCAGTACTAATATGTCATTATGCGTTATAAGTGGGAGTCAGATTTGTGGCGGGAGAAAATTCATCTCTATTTGTCTCTTGAACTTAGTATGTGATGCCAAGGTCACATACTGTACCACACCCACTCCTTTCCCAAGGGTAGAACATTGTTATCTAACCTCAGAATTATACCTGCATCAACCAGGATAAACCGGATCGATAACGTGACCATAAGTGCACTCTGCGACCCTCCACAGCTCTCAAAGCCAAGCTGTGCCTTGCGCCCTCGTGGTGCAGGGGAACAGATTTAAGGAAGATAAATCATCGCTCGGAGAATAAAGATGATGAACCCAAGCCAGAGCTAGGCCCAGCGCCGTCTCCTCCTGTCTGGGTCCCGGGGTCACACGCTTTCTCTCCCGCGGCAATCTACTCCCTGAAATTGAGTTGGATGACACAGTAGCGGTCAATGCAACAGACATAATAGCCAACACATACAAAACACTATCAACTGTTTTTCTATGATGAGCGGGGTACCCTCAAAGCACTTTTGTCAAATATGAGGGCACTTACATGTTTAAAATACCGGGTTATCTTGCTGGCAAAAATAGCTTGTTGTTGCTTCTTTGGAGGTGAAAGAAGAATTCCTTTCTGCACAGTCAGTATTGGTATGTCGAGCAAGTGCACAGCTTTCTCTTTCATAAATGCAAGACATGCCACGAATTGACTCATCACGCTTGGATATAATGGCCCAAAAAAGTCTGACCACAGTTTATATCAATAAAGTATCTATTTTCAGTGTAAAATTTGGGGAGGGAATTAGCATATCGCTCCAATAACTGCTCGGAAAAGAAGGGTAGGTTCATTGTTAGCGATAGGTAAGTTTTAAGCAACAAGAATTCTATACAGTTTCTCAACTGCTTTGTAACACCTAGTTACACTCTCACTGTTTTGTGTCCAAACAGTGGAAATTAATCAATTTTCAGAAATGTTTAAATAGGAAATATCATAGATTTTTATTCGTCTGGAACTGCAGCATGTGGTTAGCATTAATAAAGGAAACCTAATAAAAGTGAAGAGGTCAACAGCTTATTCGCAACCGCAGCGTACTTGCATTGAATTGCATTGCATCACACTGTTTCCATTTTTTTTGGAAGAACTGAGTTACTGTTGGCCTCTTCCCAAGGCACTTGCAAAGATATGTCCACTGAAGAGCAGCCTGACGTGAAAAGGAGTGGTGTAAGACAGGTTAATTAATGCCAAAGTAGACTAGCTTGCTATTTATGTGCACACAGCATCCTTTTCAGCAAATCAATCGTTACAGACAATCCGTATTTTATAGGAGCGATTAGGCCATTAACGACATGTTGAGTCACACAATTCCTGCAAAAGCTGTCATCCATCACCATAGTATTGTTGCTTGAGAATTATGAACAATGGCAACTCTGGACAATCCATAATTCCTTTAAGGCAGGAATATTTTGACAGGTCCAAGTGAAATGTAAGATGCAATGCCAAATGAGTATCATACTGTATATAATTTCATGCATAATGTGATGTCTGTGCTTAGTATTAATGTTTAATTAAAGTAAGGATGTATGTATATACAACCCCAGTTCTGAAAAAGTTGGCATTATGCAAATAAAGTCAAAAAGGTATGATTTGTCTACTTTTTCCAGTTAGCCATGGGACCAATAGTTATGCTGCTAATACTAGTCAATAAAATATAGGAATGCAGGGGGGATGCGAACCGATGCAGAACAGCTAGTCAACTAATTTACACTTACATAACTTAGATTCCCTTGGCATAAAGTGATGTAAACTTAGGTGGCAAGCCAGCAAACATAGCCAGCTTGATACGAGTTGACGCAAGAGTACATATTACCAGTGCCGATGTCAGACAGAGTTAAGCTAGCAATAAAACCTCTGTTGAAATGGGTTGACTTGGCTTATGATTTATAAAACTAATGATACAACAACTTTGCAAAAACAGTCAAACATACCGAGCAAATGCAACAAAGCAAGACATAGCAAGCCGACTATTGTAACTTGAACCAAGAAATCAGCTAAGTGTCTGCCCTTCAGCCTTTTATTTCGCAAAGCTCTGACTAAAAGCTGTCCAAGTTTACCCTTTCCAGACTTCTTGCTAGGTTACTTTATTTTTCTCTTCTTAATTTTCTTCAAGTTTCCTACTAGTGGAGTGAAGAGGGAATATAACATAGTATAATCTTGTTTTTTCATATAAAAATGTTTATTGTCCTCAAGAGTAAAAGACCAATGTTAAATGCACATTGAATCATTATCGACCTATAAATTAAAGTTGACCGCTTGTCACTTTGCCATCAGTGACACTGAATAAACATTGATCAATGGATTTATGGCTGACCAGGCGATAATCTATACCAGTAGATCATCATATGCCTGAATATTTGTCCAGCACACTGCTGTCATTACTTGTGAACGTCTTTCATCGTATTCAGTTTGTGAAAACAAAGATTACATAGCATTAACGATCAACTTCGCTCAAGTTAGCTCGCGACTGGATGGAGAGGAGTAACAATTCTAGCAAAATAATTGCATCGCTTGAGCCACAGAGACCGAGGCAGCCACGCGTCGTTGAGCCACTTTCATGGATGCAAAACCGTCTTGGAAGCACCCGGGTGGAAGCGTCTCCAAGGGATCTAATGAAATGAAAGCCGGATAAACTGGCATTATGCACAAGATTAAAATATAGCGTTTATATCTCGTTTTAAATGCAGTTGGACGACATAAAGGCTCACATCTGTTTTGTTTTGTTCTTTTGCTGATGCGTCAAAAGAAGTGATAACTGTTCTGCATTCACAGAGGTTGCTAACTTTTGATGGATGCAATATACACCTGACAGATTGGGTTGAGCTGGTCAACATACACCAATAAACGGATGAAAAGAATACAATTTAAGAGAGGTTACTATAAAAAAGAAATTATAATTTTACTGATTAAATATCATGAATATAATAAAATGTAATGAAATGAATGATTCATAAATGATTTGACTGATTAAATTAGGCCTTAATGAAAATTAAATGTAATGTGATTAAATCTGACATGTAATGAAATAAAATCCAATAAAAATAATGATGTGTTGAAAATTAAGAATAATACTTATGTTAGGCATAATGTAGGCCATGTAAAGCAATCTAGCTGGGGCTGAGCTCATCTGATCCAGGATCTGATTCTGAGGATTGACAAGTTTCATGGCAAATATGAATTCATGGTTATAAACAAATAAACCTTTTTCTCCTTTTTCTTTCTTTTTTAATTTTCATTAAAAATATCGCAAATTTTGTTGAAGTGGGACCTGAAGCCTAAGACTATATTTCATATTTCTGTACTCGTTGGTGATAAGTTTGCTGAATTGATGCCTAGAGCCATAGATTGCATTCATATTTTTGTGCTTATACTGGACAAAGCGGAGATTATTTTGATTTAACTGGGAGCTGCATATTCTATGTTAACAATAGAGATTAAATTACTGAAAAGACCTGCTAAACATGGCGACCAAACAACACAAAATTGATTTCTTCTGCCAAAAAAGTAAAATCAATGATTATCATGATCGGGACACGCCACAAGCAGGGAAGACTGAAATGGAAGACAGCATGGACGAAAGAGGGGGACAAGAAATTGTTCCAACTGAGGAATACAAGGGGAATCCTGCGAAGGCAGGTGAAGGATTATTATGAATGATAAGGGTGGCTGGCCAGCAGGAGTTTAGCAGCACAACGCCGTGGCGAAGCCGAGTTTCCATGGACTTGTTACTTGCGACTGTATTTGTATGGTTGCAGAAGTGCCGGTTAACTTAGTGCCTTTAGTAATCATAGTACAACAGTTAAACTGAAATTACAGTGAGTATCACTGTTCTTGAGATAACAAACTACACAGGGAAATTGCTGCTCCAAAAGTCCACAACAATAACTGTTCTGTGCCCTGTAATTTGATATGGGCCCACTGTGATGTGATGCGGCTGATGTGAGGAAATCTTTATTTAATAAAGAATTATGAAACTGCATGCCATGGAAATTTATTTTATTTGGAGTGCTACATATAGCAATGCCTGTTTTTTCAATGGAAATATTAGACAAAAAATAGGTTATTTAATGAAAGTATTAGACACAATCATTTGGGCATTTCTGTGTGTTTCCACTAGTTAAGGATTTAGGCACTCTAAAGAGTGTGCCAGATCATATCGCTCCAATTTTAATTAAAAGTGAAGACAAAAATAACATGTATGAAGGGATCTAAAAAAAAACTAAGAACTGTTGTAAAAAGGAAAATCAGTTTTGAAAAAGCTTCTAATACAAGGCAAAATGAAATCAGCAGTATTAAATCGCACGTTTTAATGACTTTCAGCTTGAAGTACAATACTGAGGGTTTAAAAAGCAATTATAATCAGATAATTCCATAGTTGTGAATGGTTGTGAGACTGCCATAATCTTCAATCAAATGCCACCAGAATGCACAAAATGCATGTTTAAAAGCCTAAATTTTCAAGCGGGATACTCCCAAATCCCGCTGTGGGAGGGGGATACTACACCTTCGCCTCCACAGTGAGCGCGCACTGGCCTCACAAAACATATCCAGCACCCTGCTTTCAAAAATTTCTAGTGAGCACCCTGAAACGTCCTTTTCAGTGTCTTCTCCTCTGCCTTGATGTCCACAGGCCTCTGTGAATACTGGACTAGCTTCATCCTATAGCTAGCTTAAAACCCTTTGTTGGTGATGAGTGACGTAGGGTTGAGCACTTTTCGCAATTACATCGTGCAAGAAGAGGCTTTCGGGACATGGACTGGAAATGGAAGATGCGCAATTCTTCTTTGTAAAAACTGTGCAACTAGGCCAAGGAGGGTCCTAGCTGAGGCGGAAGGTCTCAGCGTGTTTGCCTTAACAGCCAGGGAAAAGAAAGTCTTTCCAGTCTCCATTATAATAATGGGGTCTGGCTACAGCATCAGCACTAGACCACTGCCTCAGACCAAATGTGATGATGTCCTTCATGCTTTGCTTTTAAATAGCCTGAAACGTGTCTAGCGGATGCTGTAGTCCTAATGTCATAGTGGTGTCAGTGGCGGAGCTAGTGGGGGGGGGGGGACACATCCCTTTTAGTCCTGGCTAGTTCTCAATCATTTTCCTTCATTGACGTGTTGTCCAATGATCTTAATTGGCAACTGAAGACACGATTTCTCTCCATATGCGATCGAACAGCAATGAAATCATGGGCTAAATTCAGTGCAGAAAAATAATTTACTTATTAATTGGCCAATGGTTCGCTTTCCAATGAAACGCGAACTTTTACTCTCGGTATTTTGTGGATTGATTTAAAAAAAAAAAAAGTGGCACTTAGCAGTTAAATTGGTTGAGCCTGTGGCTCAAGCCAGAGAGTCGACAGGTAGGCTATGCAATTTTGAAGAACGTTGATTTAAATAAAGCAAATATGCGTCCAGATGAATGATTGTTGTCTTACCTAATCGGGGAGAACAAGCAGCACCTGTTGAGTGCCGAGCGCTCTCAGAGTGAACCTTCTGTTATTTAGTGAATTTAGTGCTATGTTGTGCATCGGCTTCATTACTGGTCTATACCTTACTCCACCGGACCAAAATATCTGTACAACCCAATACGGTGAATTAACTCAGAGGCTGGCAGTATTATTAAGCGCAATAATTTGACATAGAAAAAAGCTATGACTAGGGATTACTGGGGCCTAAAATGAGAAACTCAAAAGTTTAACGGACGCCGTTCAGTGACTTGGGGGTTAGAATTCTAAGATTTCCATTCAGGGACTGTAATGAAAGTCGCCCCAACTGTTCAGTATAATGGATTCTCCTTGAGGCCTATCAAAATAACCCTCATCACAGTGTGGAAAATCCACCTCATAACGCAGACCAGGCATGTTGATCAGGCATGCGATTATAGTCCTACGTTACTCAATTGGAATACAGGACTTCGAACTGGTAGGAAATAAGTTAGTCAGAATCAGAATCCCACAACAGATGCAATTACATCATTTTTTTTCGCCAGGTAGGGACAAGCTTAAATCAGAAACCAAATTATACCGTTACAGAAAACATTAAGAAGAAGTCAAATCATACCTGGCATGGCTCACATATGCACAAAATGTACAATGCGGGAAGAATGAATACTAGCTTCTATAACTATATTCCATCTGCACATGCTGCAAGAGCAGGTGTGGGAAATTGCCCAAGATCTTCCATGACTAGATTAAAGCTAACCACGGCATGGAGATGCGCGTGGGGGAAGTGAAATGCAATCTTCCATTGTGAGAACGGCTACACACATCCAGATGCATTGTGTGGGAAATCGTCTACGATCTTCCATAACTACTATTGGCTACACACGGCTATAGATCCACGTGCGGGAAGTCAGTTGCGATCCTCCCCGAATCCTTTGTTTCCTTACCATTTAAGGCCAAGCTCTAGAAGCACTTCCCAAAACAGGGTCATAAATCATTTGGGTAATCAGGAAGGCAACCCCTCCTCAGAAGGGGTTTGGGAGAGGGCATTACTATGAGAAGCAGAAGTGGATTTCTTTTCATACTTATTGAATGAGGGTTTAGTACAATTTAAATCCCTTTGAAATATGCACCATGCGATTTTGGAATCTTAGTTGAGTAAAATTATACTAAACACAATATGTTTGCACTACAGCTTGCCATGAAACTTCAGCTACTGTCCATAATTACAAAGAAAACTGGTCTTAATGTTAACAATCAGCTTATGTGGTATAACAAAAATACACATTGGATTTGCAACATTGCGGGAGGTGATCTGAATCATTTTGCTGGTGAAATCTCTGAAAAGTCCAGTTCATGGCACTGCGGCATTCTCTTTGCCAAAGTTGTCTTAGCCATTTTCAGGTGGCTTGCAAGGCGTTCAACGCTGACCTTTACAACAGAGATTGTCCATTAACCACGGGGCTGGGGGCCGCTCCAGCTGTCATGAATGAAGATGGTGCCATACAGACCCTAATTGAGTCTGCTTTCATGACTCAGGAGGGGCTGTGCAGGATGCAGATGGCTTTAATACAGTAGGACTACCAGTCAAACTAGCAGTCCAGTGTCTGAACAGCACAGAAGTGTCTTTGTCAGGAAACATGCACTTAAGATAAGGCTACCAGAGCCATAGTCTGTGACAAGGGGCACACAGTCCTCCCTGCCTTCCCAGCGCGGCTTACACCCTATTTCAAGTCAGTGTAACATAAACATGGTTTTAAAGCTGGTAATCGGAGGTTAAATAGTTGCATAATGTCGCTTTAAAGCTTTACTCCGTAATGCTGAAGCCATACAGCAGCACTGCCCAAAAGCCGCCACCTACTTCTCTGGGCTTGGAGACGTCTGAGATGGAAAGCACCACACTTAAGCCATATTTTGAGGTCAGACAAGTCAATGTGTAAAGTTGTTGTTGCAAAAAAAATAAAGAAAATAGGCGTGCAATGCACGGAATACCCCTCAGCCCGATGTCAAAGTTTTTGGAGACGCCCGTCCGCCCGCCCGCCTGCCCAACCGCATGAAGGATAGCAATACACCATCAGCCTTGAGGGCTGAGGGGTAAAAAGCTGCCAAGTTTTCTGGAGAAAAGATAACAAGGACAGGCTAAACTTTTATCAGCGTCAGGTCCTAAACCCATCATCCCTCATGGACTTGGGGCATGTTAATGCACACTACATGGTTAACTTGCACATTTGTGAGGAAAGCATTAATGCAGAAAGATATGTATGGACTTTGGAGCAACATAAGTAAGCACCTCGACATCATCTCTTCTGGGGAAGTCCTCTTATTTTTGAGAAAGACTTCACTAAACCACATAGTGCATGGGTTACAAATACATGGCTGTGTAAGCAACGGATGTGGGTGCTTCATTGACCAGTCTAAAGTCATTATTTCTCTCAGATTGAGAATATATGCCATCTCATGAATCAAAATATACAGCAACAAAGGTCTTGTACAATTATGCGGCTGGAGACATGTTAATGGAGGAACATGGAAAAATTCTTCTTGTTTGACTTGAACAGCTGATATCATCAGTACTCAAATGCTGTTAAAAAAAGTGCAATTAAAAAAAGATACTCATGTAACACAGTATACTGTGCCAGTTTTTTTTTTTTTTTTTGGTTGTGGTCATCACTTTATAATTGCTTCCAGAAAATGTTCCATCATGGGAAACCTACAAGTAAGGTGTTATACCGTTTTCAGTATAGTAGCAGGTGAATGTATATATATATATATACATATATATATATATTTTTTTTTTCCCCCCATGATATGTACATATGTATGTAAGAATGTAAAGTGGGCTCAAAATTTACTGGCGCCCCTGATTGGCAATGCACAAACAATACTTAATAGGGGAAGTAGAGGAAGTCTAAATGACAACGTTTGAGAAATATTGAGCGATATTAATGTTCCAATAGAACCAAAATCATTGACTGATTTAATTAACAATCAATTTCCTCCAAATCAAGGTTTCACAATTAATGGCACCCTTGAAGATTATTGTGAATAACATCTAACTAAAGTAAACCAGGTATTAAATTCCACTTATTTAAGTTGTATCTAAGTGTTAAGGAACTATATCAAGGTATTACATCACTTCCTGTTTTGCTAGGGTATTAAAAAATGAGGTAACACACATGCAATATCCCTTTGTCTGTCATCCAACACCATGAAGAAAACAAAACAACTGTCACTTCATAAAGGGCAGATGGTCGTAAACCCTCATAAATTTGGTAATAGCTACAAGAGGATTCACAAATGATTCAATTTGCCTCTGAGCACTGTCAAGGCAATTATTTAAAAATTCCAAAGATATGGAACTGTTGAAAACAGGGTAGAGGATGCAACTGCATTTTGCCCGCAAGATAATTAAAAGGATGGTGAGAGAAGCAATAACATCCCCAAGAATCACTGTGCTGGAATCGCAGGACTTGGTGGCATCTTGGGGTCACCAGGTGTCAAAAAGCACCATCAGGCGCCATCTCCACAGGCTCTTTAGAAGGGTCGCCAGAAGATAGCTTTTTCTGAACTGAAGATACAGAAGCAACTGCTTGGAGTTTGCCAAACGTCATTTAAATTATAACTGGAACAAGTTACTTGGCCAGATAAGACCAAAATGGCATGTTTCGGCCAGATAGAGCCTCGGCACGGTTGGCGTTGGAACATGGATGCATACAAGAAGAAGCACCTGAAACCCATGGTAAAATATGATGGTGGGTCAAGACTGTTTTAATTCAAGGGGTCCAAGGGCACTGGTTAAGATTAAAGGCCCAATGAATTTCACCAAGTATCAGAATTTTTATGTTGACAATCTGTGTTGTAGTTGCCTCAGCCATTAGGCTGGGACTTGATCTTAGGTGGACTTTCCAACAAAACAATGACCAAAACATTCCTCGAGATGTACACAGAGGTGGTTCTGTGACAAATAAATCAACATTCTGCAATGGCCATCTCATTTTCCAGACCTCAATCCAATTGAAAACCTGTGGATTGAGTTGAAGAAGGCAGCTCATGAATGTGAAGGATCTTGAAAGGAGCTGCATAGAGGAATGGTCCCAAATACCCCTCAACCTTATCAAATAATACAGATGAGGACTCCGTGCTGCTATCCTTGCTAGAGATGGTTGCACTTAGTACTGCACGAAGTGTGCCAATTATTATGAAATTTTGATTTTATTATACTGTTTAATTTTATATGTAATGATTGTTATAATTTTGGTTGTTTCCATCGAAATACTTATTCACAAGTATTTCACTCATGTTGGCATATTCTCTATAATTATAGTGTTTATATGTTTTGTTTTGTTTTGTTTCTTAGGTTGCCAGCCGTCGGACAGTAACCTGTTGTCCTCACTTTGCATCCGGCGCCATCGTTAGCGTCGTCCATTTAAAGCCGCATCTCAAAAACGGTCTGATGATTTTTTGGGGATGCGATCAAATTCGTCATCGAGTTAATGCCCGAGCAAAAAATTTTTTTGATTGAATCGTTCGTTTAGTCTTGGTGGCAATTTTTATGTCGAAAATGGCCATTTTTGGTACTTAGGTGCAATTTTCTCCAAAACTGTCCGATAAAAGTTTTTTAATCCCAGCAAAGGAATCAGTTTCATGCCGTGTAAACGGCATTTTGATTGAATTGCTCCTTCATAGTGCCACCCTTGGCAACGAGTCTGGACTTTTTTTCGGGGTGTTTTGTGCTATAACTCTCTTAATATGCCATTTAGAGCTTAGGTATGTAAGAGGCACCTATAGGGAATCAGATAAGCCAAACATTGTGAGTCAGTCACATATGACCTTGGGCCTCCAGATCAAGGTCAAATGGCAAAAATGCGCTATAACTCTCTTAATATAGCATTTAGAGCTTAGGTATGTGTGAGGCACCTATAGGGAATCTGGTTTGCCGAACATTGTAAGTCAGTCTCAAGGTCAAGGCCAAATGGCAGAAGTGTGTTATAACTTGATTAATATAACATTTATAGCTTAGGTATGTATGAGGCACCAAAAGGGAATCATGTATGCCAAACATTCTCGGTTGTTCGAATTACACCTTGAGCCTCAAGGTGAAGGTCAAATTGCAAAAATGTGTTATAACAGCATAATGTGGCACCTATAGGGAATCATGTAAGCCAAGCATTCTGAATATGACATTGGGCGTCAAGATCAAATGGCAAAAATTGCTATAACTTGCTGGATATGGCGATTAGAGCTCAGGTATGTTTGGGACATCTATAGGAGATCATGTATGCTGGACAGTCTTAGGCAGTCAGTCAAATTTGATGTTGGGCCTCAAGGTCAAGGTTATATAATGGCCAATATTTGTTTAATATTGTTTGTAGAGCTTAGGCATGTACTGGGCACGAATAGCAAATCATGTCTGCTGGTTGTTTTCGACATATTGGATTTGACCTTGGGTAACAAGGTCCAAATAATGACAAAACGGCCTAAAAGTCCTTTAATGTTGGCTTTAGATCTTCAGTGTGTATTGGATACTAACAAATCAAACACTCCATAATGGATTTGACTTTGGTCTTCAAGGTCAAGGTCATATGACAAAATTAATCTGTTTATTTCCTTGTTTAATAATGTCTTTAGAAATTAATATGTATTAAGCACTTACCTATATATAATTAAAATTTTTACGGGCATTGTAACTGCATGGTCATCCTTTTTTCATGATCAATTGCGGCAATAAAAACTGGTCAAAACCCATTTTTGGATGTTTGTTCCTATTAGCATCATGTAATAGAAAGAATAATACGAATTGGACCCACTCGGTGACAGTGTTGTGTAAAAACAAAAATCATTGTCTGAAAGCAGAGCAAGAACCAGAAGGGAACTGAGATGGCGGCGCACTTCACAAATTAACAGCAGCCTGTTATGATTCTGATCTGCCGTGCCATGTTCATGCTCTGCTTTTGATTATATGTCTTATTTGGTTTTGGATCTTTGCTATGTCTGAATATTCTTTCATATGTGTATTGTGATTTGGTAACATAGATTCGTTCATGTATTGCCTTAGTTTTACTTTTCCATATTTTGCACTAGCTTCATTCCGGTCCATGTTTTATACTATGCATTGCACTTTGTCTTTCCCTGTCTGGTCCCTTGTCTTGTCATTGCTCACAGCCCCAGTACTGCATGCCACTCTTTTGGTTTGGTTTTTGTCATGGGTTGTGGACGATTCTCCATTTCGTCCAGCAGGTGTCTGTGTCTCGCTCTGAGTGGCACACCTGGGTCGGATCTTGCCCAATCTAATCTGCCAATAAAAGCCAGCTCCGCCTTCCTACCCGTGCTTGAGTGTTTCACTTGAGTCGGTAAGGTACAGACTGGTTTTTGTCTGAGGTAACTGCTCGCTACAATCTGTAGCTTCTCGTTCCAGTGTTTAGTGGTTTGTATTCCCATGTGAGCATAAAATTGCCGTGGGATTAGGTCTTTGCTTATTTCTCGCTCTGTAGTAGGTTCCCTTCTTGGGGGCTGAACGTTTGGAGCTCCTGTCCTCTTGCCGTCTCGGCTTGTTGTCCAGGTTACCCCAGTATTTGTGGACCGGGAGGTTCTTTTCGTTTCGCCGATTTCCCTGAGTCCACAGCTCCCGTCTCTTACGAGTCGAAGTATTAAGTTTAGTAGGTAGTAACGCTTCGGCGAAACGTCGGAGATCTTTTAGGTATATTTCCCTTTGAACGGCGATAGAGAGTTTGGGGCTATTTCCCTCGCCTCACTTCTCCGTGAAGCATCAAACACTTCATAAGTACCCAAGCACCACATGCCAACAGTATAAGGCAGCCAAAACCCATGTTCGGACGGGAGTGTTTGAGTTTGGATATTTCTTGAGTTTTCATATTGTGACGTTCTGACTATTCTTCCGCTAGCCCTGTTTTATAAAGGGTGGTTTCTTTGTTTATTTTCTCAGAACGTTTTAGTGGTTATTCTCCACGTGTGCGGGGGTAACTTTCAGTCCCCCATCCGATCGCTCCTGGTCCTCTAAATTCCGCCTCCCTCACGGTTTCTGGATTTCAACCTTCCTTCCCATCTCGTTTGCTTCCTTCACTTTACTGTTCTATTTTACTAACCTATACTAACAGTTTGTTGTTTTCGCCAAGATTACTAATCCAACTAACATTATATATAATACTAGCTTACTAACAAGCACTAGGGATTCAATAGCTGCACTTACTAATTGATTAACAAGCTCTCAGCACTCCCCCTGTTCCAATCTTCTCTCTTGTCTTTCCCTAATCTTCTCTGCTGCATTTCTGTGGATTCTCAACACTTGCTTCCGCTGTCCTTTCTCTCTTTATCTATGCACGTTATAACTCCTTGACTGGAGTCGTATGTTTGTCTATAGGATTGTATCGTGATCCCTGTCCACGTTTTGGCTTTTGCCTACTATGTGATTAGGTTCTCCCTTTAGTTCCACCCTTTGTAATTAGTCTCATTTCCTGCACCTGTGTTCTATGCACCATGTGAGCTCCCTGGAGTGTATATTAGGTGTCTCTTCACAGAAATTCGTTGTCAGAATGTCTCTCGTGTTAACCTGTGCTGCTCCTTATCCGCCTTGTACTCATTGCGTTACTCTCCTGACTGGACCATCCGTTTGATTTTTGGCTCTACTTTTCTTGGATTACCGTTGCATCTGTGTTTACGAACCCTTTTTGCCTGACTAATATTTTTGTGATTGCTGCCCTGGTTATGACTCTGATTCTGCCCTACTGGATTTTGACTTTTGGATTGTGGGCCTTCTGCCCTGCGGGGGTTACCCCCTCACTCAAAATCACCTCATCTACAATCCTGTGTTCTCGCAACTGGTTCCTGAACGAGACCTCAGACAGTGAAAGTTCAGGTTAGAAAAACCTGAAATCAGATTTCATGATCTAGACTTCTTAAAGATTATATTTTTGCTAAATGGCAGAAATGTTGCTGTCTGTCACTCATGAAAGTGTGACTGCTCAATCGAGTTGCCCGATAATGGTAACTAAAACCCCTTTCTCACGGAGCTGCGTTGTCCCGCGGAAGTGTGCAGATGAAACAGTTCGCTTCTTTCACAGAGAATTGAGTCGAAGAACCATGAATTGATTCGCTGTGGTATGGGACCATTCGCCATCACGCCGCAATTGTCTGATGTCGGAGCTGGAGCTTATAGACAATTTGTTGCTTTCAAATGAAATTGTGTTGGCTTGCTGTTGAATCCGTGGACTGATGTTACTTTTCTCCTGTTGGAGCTGTAACTACCGGCAACCTTCAGGGCCCTTGGCACTCTAGTGTGTGTGGTTTTTTCCTTTAGCATTGCCAGGCTGGGATGCCGGTAATTTTTGAGCCCAGTGTATGGAGACAAAAAATAAATTAAAACATGCACTTTACACAAAAAGGCACTGGCACATTTGGCTCGGTTTTCTATAATGTTAGATTTGCTCTCAAACATTTTGCAAGGGGGGGAAATTTTGCAATTATCATAACGTTAATATGTATGTTTTTATAACTCATGCGCCGGACCATACGTGCAATATGTGGCCTGTGGCCCAGATTTGTATTTCTATTTATTGACTGTAAGAGCAGCTACATGTGACTGGAGTTTAAACCAAATTTCCCCTGGTGGGACAAAGTGAATGGTATCGTACTAAGTCGTGCTTAATTTATAGCAAAATTGATTTCCCATGGAGCCTGATATTTGTGCAACCATGAGGATAAAGGTTATGGCAATGGAATCAATAAAGCCATGATGAGCTTGAGATATTATACGACAAAGATATGTACATTGTTCAAACTGAAGTCAACTGTTTGGAGAGACATCAAGAAAGAGCACTGGGATGATCTGTTTTCACAAAGAGTCTGTCAGCACAAGGAGTCAGGTGGTGAACTGTATAACGATCCTTTATTGGTAGCGTGACCAACAGCAGGAGAAGAATTAAATGAACAGCATACTGAAGCATTGCATTGACTCAAATTCAACCGTATCAAATGGACAGAGTGTGTGAGGTAGCGATCTGGAACCAAATGAGAGGACACAGGATTGCAAAAATGAGGAGCTTTGAGTAAGGGGGGTAACCCCCACAGAGAAGAGAACAAACAGTACAGAGTCCGCAATCCAAAACTCAAATTCCAATGGGACAGAGCAGAGTTCGTAACCAGGGCACCAATCACAAAAATCTTAGTCAGCAGATACATATTCGGTACACGGGCAAAGGTTTGTGGGAGAAGCAAACTCATAAGCCTAAGGACAGTCCGAATCTTAATCAGGGCAGCAATCCACAAAAATCGAGGTCAGGCAGAAAAAGGTCAAAATACACAGATGCAACAGGAATCCAGATGGGCAAACCGAAAATCAGAAACTCAATGATTAGCAAGAGAAAAGCAGCACATGGGAAACAATCTGACAGAGAATGGCTGTGGAGGACACCTAATATACACTTCTGGGAAGATCACATGGGGAGAATCACAGGTGCAGGAAGTTAGGCTGATTACAAGGGGAAGGCACATGAGGGAGGACCTAATCACATGAAATTTGGCAGAAGCCAAAACGCGGACAGGGAACACGAGACATTCCTGTAAACAAACATACGGCTCCAGTCACGGAGTTTCTAACGTGCATAGATCATGAGAAACAGGACAGCGCGATCAGATGTGAGCTTTCACAGAAAATGCAGCAAAGGTAATCAGGGAGAGCAAAGAGGCGGAGACTAGAACAGGGCAAGTGCTGAGAGATCTTTACTCAATTAGTAAGTGCAACTATACAAATCCTAACCTTGTGTATATAATACTAACTTACTAACGAGCACCAAGTGCTCGTTAGTAAGTTAGTATTATATACAAGGTTAGTTGTTGTTAGTAATCACATGAGAAAATAATAAACTGTTAGTATTGTTAGTAGATAGAAAAGAGTGAAGCCAGCGAACGAGATCGGAAGGAAGATTGAAAACCAGAATCCAATAAATCACCCGAACAGTGAAACACCAGACTGCGGCTGAGTGCAATGACTAGACGTGAGACCAGACGGGGGAGACAAAGTGCAACGCAAAATGGAAAACATGAACCGGAATTAGATTATGGCTAAATGCAAAACTTGGAAAAGTAAACTAAGACAAAACATGAAAAATCCAAATAACCAATACACAATACACAATCCTAAGAATGGTCAGACATGAACAATGGTCAAGGAATATGTATAGGAAATCTAAACATGGCACAAGGCCAGGCACAGAACTTGATACATGACATGGCATAAATCATGGGACAAGACAGACATGGCAGAATCATAACAGAGTGGCATTTTAGGGCAAGATAAAAATCAGCTGTGACCAAGACAACCATGGAGTTCCAATTAACCATGCAAGACATAAGCTGTAGAGATAAAAATTATGTGAATGGCCCCCACAACTAGCAGGAAATGAGAAATGCTGGAGCGATTGCCTGGCTTGAAGTGTGAAAACTCAGTATTTGGTGATGTATATGGGTGTCAAACTGAAAAAATCCTGAAAACTTTGTCCCTCATATTGTGAACTCAATATTAATACTTCAACGTCTTGATCAAAGCATTGAAGTATTGAAAAATACCCCTTTAGAAGAGCAGAGAATGTGCACATCTACATGTTTGAAATTCATTTTTGGGCAGGGAAGCAAATCAAGATAAGAACAAGAAGAAACTGTATACGGATAGCACAGGCTTCCCTGAGTGGTGGGTGCATTTTCTCCCTATGGTCACAATCCAAAGATATGCATTCCAAGCTAGTTGATAACTCTAATCTGCCTGAACATGTGAATGAATGGCATGTCGGTTGAATCGGCCAACCATTGAGGGTGAGTTCCTGCCTCTAGCCCATTGCATGCAGGGATACACTCCAGCAATGCTGCAATCCCAATCAGAAATAAGATGGTACGGTAATGGATGGATGGAAGAAAGTAATATATTGAGTGCAAAGTAGTGACTGATGCATTCTATATGAAAGTATTTTTTAAAAAATGGATTTCACTGTTGATTCCTGCATGAATTATTAATGTGGGGAAAATTAAATGAGAGGGGGTAAAGGTTCTGTATCGATCAGCCTTTTTCAAAGCTGGTAAACGAAATATGTATTTTATTTGCCTTGGAAGAAAGATTGAGTTTTGGTTAGGGAAGAAAGATAGAGCCTAGTGCTCTTGAAAATCTATTTTAAATGCCATTCTTTTTGTATCCCCTCAAGTAAAATTTCCTGAAATAAAAGGAGAGAACATTACAATTTCCTCTGACATGGAACAAAATTCATAACCAGCAGGGCTGACAGAAATATGGAGGGCAGCGTTCCGTTTTACACACGCATTTATTTTTATATTTTGAGCGTGGAGAACTGAAGTTAATATCTTTTCCCTCACTGAAGTTAATAAAGTGATACCATGCATAAAGAAATCCATAGGGGTTATAGTACATTTCAATCAATTCTATTTTGAGAAAGCTGAACTTCAGAACTCAGAACAAGTTTTCTTTTATAAGTACTGTGTGTTGAACTCAAATATTTTTGGTCTATGCCAGCAGTTTGCATATGGGTATAAGGTGTATTTTCTTTCTTTTTTGAGCCAAGCCTGTATCCTCAAGATTATAAAATCTTCTCAATCCCATCCTCAAATACAATGGGGTGTGGTCCAGCTGCTGCATTAGTTACTGAGTGTTAATACTCTATGCTGTTTTTCAGCATGCTTCATTTTCCACTGATATCTTGCTGCAAAAGAATATTGCTGCTTTGATGGTTCCAAGCCTAGTTCAGTTCAGACAACTTGCGTGAAAATGAAAAGCTCTTTATTGTGTATAATGTAGAGCATTATGTTTAGATTGAGCCCAGTCGTATCCCAAAGTTTCATGTAGCTACCAGACCAATTATCAATATTAGACGCAGAAGGAAGCTTTTTGCGTCGTTATTTGACGCCAGTTTAAAATGAAACTCTCCCCTAACTCTAACCCAAAATAAGGACACAAAAAGCCTCCTTTTGCAACGTATATTGACACTTGGTTAGGCAGCATGGAGTCAGGATGAGAATGTGTTGTTGGTTTTGGTTTTGTTTTGATTCACAGTGAATACTTGGCGCACATACTAATGTATTACTCTAAATACAGGGTGAAGTTACATCTGCCTCGCAAAAATGACACCAAATCCCCCCAGCACACAAAACTGATTTAAACAACAGATGGAAGCTGATGTGGTGGTAGGTGAGCAGCTTAACAAAATTTCTGCAAAAGGTGCAAAAACAAAGAACCTGCAGCGACATCGATACGGTACATGTGGCAAAAAGGGCACAGCAAGTGACAAACACAGCGACAAGCGTGAACTGTCGCGCAGCTTTAGCTCGATTAGCAGTTAATAATGAGCGTGCTCCATTACTGCTGTGCTGTGATGTGATGTGATGCTTGCAGATGTGATGCAGATCGCTGAATTGTGTTCTCAAAATTCTGTGACGCATCTGCTGCAAGAGTTCCCTGACTAATCTGCGGCTGCCATTGCATGTGCGCCGCTCATTTCTCATCTTTTGTGAAAGACAGGATCGTTCTAATCACTGAATTAATGACGCAACGGCACCATAATGTTGTCCATTCAGTGAATTTATGCTAAATGGATGGATTCATCTCATCTATAGTCAGCATTCGCTCGGTCATTCTTCCTCTTCCTATGATCAACAATTCTTTCCTTTGCTTGTCATTGCTTTGTGGCTGATTTTAGGGTTCAATTTTAAAAATGCACATATAGTTGTCGAATGCAAAGACCAGCAGTAGCGCAGATAAAACAGATGTGCTACAGAATGCAAGATTAAAATTTCAGTATTTCTGGGAAGTAACAAGGGTTTTTATTTTAATTAGTGAGTGTTTATTTTATTATCTGTAATTTAACTGTATTCTGAATCAAATTGATTGTTTTGAGTTGAATGTTGCATAAAATATGTATTCTAATAAATTTGGCATCTTGATATCTGCCTACTGCTTTTCTATAAAGCGCCTTTGTGAAAGTACTCCTATAAACTGTGCTATACAAATGGAAATTAATGGAACTAAATCAAATAATCGATAATACAAAGACTCATCAGTTCGTCCTTCAGTAGTCAAGAAAAGGGTGAAAATACACTGAACCTTTTGAAGCACACATTGTATGGCTCAAATGCACAACAGCCTGGAAAATTTGTGAGTTAAGGGCTTGATGTAGCTCGGTAACTCTGATTTCTTGTGAAAAATATCCATCCATCCATCATTTAAAAAAGGTAATCCCTTACTCCTGGGGGAGGGGGAGGGGGGGGGGCGCTTAAACATCCATCCATCCATTCTCAATATTGGTTCTTCCTCACTAGGGTCGCGGGGGAGCTGGAGCCTGTCCCAGCTGCCGATCCATCACTGGGCACATACAGCTTTCACACATCATTCACCTTCACACTCATATCTATGGGCAATATAGCATCTTCAATTAGCCTGAAATGCATGTGTTTGGACTGTGGGAGGAAACTGGAGTACCCAAGCGAACATGGGCAGAGCAAGCAAACTCAACACAGAAAGGCCCTGGACCAGATTCGGACCCTGCTGTGCGACTGCGCCGCCCGGTTTAAACATGCTTTTTCTTTCTTTCTTTTTTTATTTTTTTTTCACAGTATGCATGTCAATTTATTTATTTTTTTAATCCTTTAATGAAGCAGGGAAGTTCAATTAACAGCATGTTTCTCTTTTTCAAAGATGCCTTGGTTGAAATACCAGAAAGAACTGTTGCAAGTAGGGAGGGATGGAGAGAATCGGGGTAAAGCCTGGATTGTAGACGTACGTATGTACTGAAAATAATTTGGTAAAACCAGGGATAACAAAATTTTTGGGTTAAAGGGCAAAGTGCTTCCCAACTTCATCTCTCCAGATGTAAATCTGAATCCAAAGCTCCAACTGGAACTTGAATCAGCAATTCCTGAGCTTCTTGGCAAACAATATCCCACTTGGTTACCCTGCCACCCAAATATATTTCCTCTCAATATATCGCTTTCTTCTATTCATCCATTACCTAAACCACTTATGTCTGGTCAGTGTCATAGCATTGCTGGTCAAGGACTTTTGGTCCCCGTCCCACTTTACCTTAGGTGCTAATCACATAAAGATGCAACACTTATAGAAAATGCATTTGATGTACTCCCATATACTCTAAGACATCAGGTTCAATAAAGCACGCAAAACATGTCAGACCAATCAAATGCATGGACTGCGATGAGCCGCATGTAAAATCACTTTCTGATTTTGGCTGAGGTTATGACATCGATCAAAATCAATCAGCCCCGTGCTTCAACAAAATATCTGAGAAATCAGTTCATAAGAAAACTAATAGGAGACTACCAAAAGCATTGTTCACCAGATCGATTTGGATGGTGTGCATGCGTTTAAGAATAGAAATGTACGACACCATTTCGAAAAAAGTTGGGACGCTGTGTAAAATGTAAATAAAAACAGAATGCAATGATTTTCAAATCATTAGAATTTTTTGTTTATTTGAAAATAGTACAAAAACAATGTATCAGATGTTGAAATTGCTAAATTGAATTGGTTTTTGAAAAATATCTGCTTATTTTGAAATTGATGATGGCAACACGTTTTTAAAAAGTTAGGACGGGACAATGAAAGACTGGAAAAATAGCATGATGCTAAAAAAGACAACTGGCAGAACATCTCACAGCTAATCAGATTATTTAGCAACATGTTCGTAACATGATTGGGGATAAAACGTCTTTCATTTGTAAATATGGTGAAGGTTTAATCACTCTATGAAAGACTGCATTGGGAAATAATTCAACAATTGACTCGGGAAAACTTCTGTACACCATTGTCAGTAAACACAGTTTATCACAGCATGTACAAATGCATATTTAAACTCTGCCATTTAGAGATCAAACCATATGTAAACAAGATCCAGAAACACTGCCTGCTTCTCTGGGCCTGAGCTCCTTTAAAATGCTCTGAATCGAAGTGGAAAACTGTCCTGTGGTTTGACTAATCAAAACATGAAATTCTTTTTGAAAGTGGTTGTCACATCCGATGGACTAAAGAGGAGGTGGCCATCCAGCTTGTTACCAGCAAGCAATTCAAAAGCCAGCATTCATGATAGTATGGGGGTGCATCAGTACACATGGTATGGGTAACTTGCGTATCCACGAAGACACCATTAATTTTGAATGGTATTTACAGGTTTTGATGGAAGATTTACTGCCATCAAGATGCCTTTTTATGGGAAGGCCTTGCTCATTTCAGCAACACCATCATACTTTGCAAGTATTATGGTGACACGTCTCTATGCTAAAAGAGTCTGGGTAATAAACTGGCCTGCCTGCAGACCTGACCTGTCTACCAACTGACAATATTTGGCACATTATGAAATGAAAAGCATTACAAAACAGGCTGCAAATTATAAAGCAGCTGGAATCCCACATAGAGCAAGAATGGGAAAACATACTTTCAAAACTACAGCAGTTGGTGTCCTTAGTTCCCAAACAGAGTGTTGATTGAAGAAGACGAAATGCAACACAGTGGTAAACATGCCCCTGTGCCAACTTTTTTGAAATGTGTTGCTGGCATCAAATTGAAAATGAGCACATATTTTCGAGAAACCAATAATATATCCTAGTTTCAGCATCTATATTATAGTAGCTGAGTGGACTCTATATCTGTGTGTGTGTGTGTGTGTGTGTGTGTGTGTGTGCGCGCGCGTGCGTGCTTGTTCGGCCACTCAGTGCTATTTTCCACCGGATACATATCTGCAGCATAACATGAATGACGCTATTATAGATATTATTATTATTTGTATAGACATGTAGGGGGGTTCTGTATGTCCTCTGCTGGGGATTCCCCCTTTTGAACCCAAGCTAATTCATCCACAGGAGTCCTGAATCCCAAAAAACAGATGCGAGGCCGCAAGAGAAAGTAACGAGTAATCTGCAGCATAACGTGCGCGACGCTATTATGCTCCGTGTTGCAGTCGACTTCGTGGTCCACTGAATGCGGAATGTCAGCGCCGCGTATTCCCCTTGATGGTCACTTAGTTTTAATTACTATAAAAACATTGGTCACATGATAGCCACCTTGGTGTTTATGGAAACACCATAGCAACGTGATGACATCATAGAGGTGCATATAGAACCCGTGGATCCCCACGAGCAGAGTGCTAATTTGATATAGGTCAAATGATTTGAAAATCATTGCATTCTGTTTTCTTTATTAACATTTTACACAGCGTCCCAACTTTTTTGGAAATAGGGTTTTAGTTTATTTTGCATGAAACCAGTAAAAAGTCTCTTTTAGCTCCCACAAGAAATATGCATGTATATAAAACAAACAAATGCAGAAATACCTAAAATCAGTATTTCAGAAATCACCCACTTGTCATTATAAGTAATCGCTCTTACCAATGGAAGGCAGGGCTACTTCTGCATGGATAGCAAAATTTGGTTGTTGGTAGACTACACACATCAAGGTTATTATAGGGTATCTGTTACATTTCGCATTTGGCTCTTAATACGTTTGCAAAACTGCATTGCAAAGCATTCTAAATTGACCACATCATGCGGGGATACAGACGGTTATGGGTTTTGTCCTATTCTGTCATGTGAAATAACCAGCACTGAGAGAAAATTCCTGAGCTGAGTGAACCACAAATAGCCCAGGGCTTTACATGTTTACAGAAATATTTTGATTAGAGTTTCTTTCATCTAAAGGCCTGTTTTATATTCATTAATATTCCTCAGTTCAATTCCCATCTAAAGTGAAAACCAATAAAAATGAATCTGTGATTTTCTTTTTGCCAGTGTAAACCAATTCTTCAGTTCTCTTCATAAATACGGTATCTCTCTTCAAACACCATTTTAGGGCATGAATTATTATTTTGGACTCCATCAAATGACATGTAATACAGCTATTATGAGTTGTATTCACTGCAAAATAGTGTCATCCTTTTCAAAGGGTTTCAACTGCTGGCGTATCCATCGATTATCAAACTCATTTATTCCTGGTTGGGGGGGTGGGGGGGGGGGGGGGTACCGGAGGCAAAGGGTGAGAAGCAGAAAAAGGCCTTGTAACAGGGGTCTCAAACTGGACTGTAAAAGGCCAAGGGGCTGCAGGTTTTCAATCCAAATGAGCAGAAGCTCAGCTCATTTAATCAACTGATCTCAGTCTGCCCAGTTGATTAGTTGTATCAGGTATGCTTCTACTCGGCAGGAGTGAAAGCCTGCAGCCACCTGGCCCTTTCATGGACCAATTTGAGAACCCTGCCTCAAGAGGTTCACCAAACCATCCGTAGGGTTTCTACTATTCACCCACACACTCACACCTGAGGGAAAATTAGAGCCTTCAATTAGCTTGACAAACATTTCTTTGACCTGTGGGGGAAAAGCGGAGTAAGCGCAGAAAATCCACATCAACATGCAACCTTCACGCAGAGAGGCCTCAGGCTAGATTGGAAACCAGAACCCAGGGGGGTCCAATCATGTGCCATGCAGGTTTAATAAATAATCGCACCAGCTCATTACACCAATTATTTCCCACCTATCTGCTCGAAGGTGGGTCAATCAGCGAAATCAGCAGATGGTTGGAATCAACAGTGATTGGTTGGAATGAAAACTTGCATGTTTTTGGCCCCCCTGAGGATCAAAGGAGGTGAAGGTAATGAGCTGCGACTCGTCAACCTGAGTGTTTAAGCAGGACAAGAGATTTCTTTGAAAATCCATTCACAATGAGCCATTTAATCAAATTGGCCACTCTTAAATTTTTTGCACATTATGCATTCCAATGCCAAAACGAGGCTTGACAAGCAAAGCAAAGAATGGCTGCATCCAGATCAACGTTTCACTATTGTGTGCTGCAGAATAATGGGGACACGCTAATCTTACTTATAATCATTGTCCATAAGTTCATCTTCTTAAGAGGGGATGGTGAATCAGATCAAGAGAGATTTAGAGCCGGAACTACAGGGGTTTTATGATGGCGATACATGTTTCCAGAGGTTTTACTTATTGAGGCATTAGCAGTAGCCTGATCAGGACAAGACTGAGAGTATAAGATTCAGAAAACAAAAGTAAATTCCCTAAGTGCCCGAATAGTAATTTCCAATACATGTTTGCATTGAGCTAATGCCATCACTCTGCTAACTTACACTACGGTCAAGCTATCACTTTTGTGTTTGAACTATGGTTTGTATTGATCACTTTCAAGTCATGAGTTGGGCCATGGGAGAAGTACTACAGATGTATGAGTGAGAAAAATATGGAACAATGCCAAATTACTGTTGTCTTCCGCTGTCAACTGAGTCGCTAGCTCATGTTCGCTTGCTAGCAAATGAACTAATGATACATAATGGTTATAGAATGGTACTGCTAGTGCACTAGCTAAGTAACTGTAGCTGCAGCTAGCCTGCTACAGTGCTAAGCCATACTGATTTAAGCAATGTCACACTTAGTATTCAGTTTTGGCTAAATATTAACAGCATGACTTAACATGGAGTGATTTTTTTTTTCTTACGCTGTCAGACAATGAAATTTCCGCAAAAGTGATATGGACCCAGGGTGATATCAAAAATATGTCATGAGTTGGGCTATGGGAAAAGCACTTTAGTTATGTGATGAGGAAAAATCTGGAACAAATGCCAAATCACAGTTTTCTTCCACAGGCAAGCCATCGCAAACACCATGTAAACAAAACCAGTTGCGCGTCTTGAGCCTCGCTTTGGGCAAAAATGAATATTCATGACCCGAATAGTAAGGGTGGTCAGTGGGTGAATAGAATGCTCTTACAATCTATTCTAAGATATTATCTTCAGGTTAATATCTGATTATTCTATTGGGTATTGATTTGATAATTCTGTTTGAACTCACTGCATAAAAGGAGTATTTTATGTGCACGTCCTTATGCATTTATGCAAGACCCCATATAGCAAACTGAATATTTTTCTCCAAGTAAACAGAGAAATTTGCACCCCAGCTGTGATCAAAACAACATGTCAGGATGAATAATTGCCGACGACAATGTGCGAACGTGCTCCTCAACACACAGAGGATTACTGCTATAAGACATGGACATGCCGGAGGTGAATTATGAACGCTCATCTATAAAAATGGCTCCCAGGGCAAAGAGGAGCATTTGTCTCCATTTCAGAGTATGAGCGGATCATATCCGCGGGTGTTTCTCAGAGTCTTAAGATGATTTCATAGTGCAGGAGATTTCATGAGCTCACACTAGAATTTGAATCCGATTTTGTCCTGCCTACAGGCGAAGTGAGAATGAGGGCGAGGTGACAATAAGTGTCATTATGCAACTGGGTAATTGTTTCACAGCAGGGTGAAGTATCGGCACTTTACCCTGTAATGGTTCCCTCAGAGCCAGGACACTTACTGAAGTCCTCCATCTTGTTGCCCGTGGAAGATTTTTACCAACTGATGAGTGGCATAGCCATGAGGATGGACATGTTTATGGCATTTCATGAGCTCCCAGACCTAGTGGCTGAGAGAGTGGTTTGGGAGCACTAACAGACAGTTATATAAGCTACCATGCTGCAAAAAAGTATTCTCGCACTGCCCTATTTCTTCTATTATTGCGAATTTGTCATATTTGAATATTTTAGATTATCCAAATAATTTTAATATTAAACAATCACAATGTAGGTAAACATAAAATGCAGCTTTTAAATGATCATTTCATTTATTGAAGGTAAAGAGTTATTCAAAATGAACTTATGAAAAAAAAAATAATAATAATTGCACTCAAAACTTAATGACTTGTTGTGCCACCCTTTGTGGCACCAACAGCAGTCAGACGTTCGTTTTTACTGACAATGAGTCTTGCTGTTGAGGAATTTAGGCCCATTCCTTTTAGCAAAATTGTTTTAGCTCGGCAATATTGGCTAGTTTTTGAGCATGAACAACAGCCTGTTTGAGGTCATGCCACAACACCTCAATCGAATTTTAAGTCAGGACCCTCCAGAACCTTTGGTTGGTCTCTTTTATTTATATATACTGGGAGTCCGATTGAGAGCAAGCTCCCTTTTGCAACAAAGCCCAGTTGAGAACCATAGTTAAACATCTCATACAACAATAAATTTTAAAAAACTAAACAAAGGAACCTCAGAACACATACATTCCAGCTTCATGGCATCCAATAACAGACATTTAAAACAATTAAACGAAATTTGTTTTTCCAATTTTAGCCATTGTTGAAGCCTATACCATTTCTGTGGGGCATAACACCTCAAAGCAGTTTTACCCAGTTCTGTATGCTATGAACCCTCGGGATGTCTTTTGAGCCATTCGGAAGAGGATTTACTCCGATATTTTGGAGCAATTTCCTGCATGATACCTCAACTACATTTGATCTTTGAACTAATGCGCAGACATTTTTCCTCAAGATGTTCTAGTAGACAGCAGATTCAATCAATTATGGCAGAGAACCAGGACCTGAAGCGGCAACGCAACCCCAGACTATCACACCACCACCACCATGTTTTGCTACCGATATTATGTTTATTTATTTACTTATTTATTTTTCTTTCTTTTTGTGGAATACAGTTAGCTTTACACCAGATGTAATGAGACCCTTGTCTTCCAAAAAGTCCCACTTTTGACTCATCAGTCCACTGAATACTATCTTAAAAGTCTTGGGGGTCATGGAGATGTTCTCTGGTAAATGCAAGACATTGTGTTTCTTTGCTCAGTGGTGGTTTCCACCTTGGAGTTCTCCCATGGGTGCCATTTTTGCACAGTCTCTGTCTTACTGTGGAGTAGTGAACACTGACCTTAACTGAGCCAAGGCCTTCAGTCTAAATGGGGTCAGAGATCTTTTATTTAGTGATTTTCGATATGAGTCTTTTATGCGCTCTAGGAGGAACTATGGTTTGCCGGCCTCTCCTGAGAGGATTCACCACTCTTCCAAGTTTTCTCCGTTTTTGGATAATGGTCCTGACCGTGGTTCATTGGAATCCCAAAGCCTTACAAATGAAGATCACAATGGAAAAATTATCAGTCACATTTTCACTTTGTGGCGAAATGATGAATTAAAAATTCAAAAAGATCTTAGAAACAAAGCACCGAAAAAATACGCAAAAATTTGAGAATATTATGATAATATATTATATTATTATATATCATTATAAATATGATAATAATATATAATATATAAAATATAAATAAATGCTCATTTTGGATTCTGATCGTTTTGCCTTTGTGGTCTTCAAATGACTTTGTAACCATAGACTGTATAAAAAGATGGACACAGCAACCGGGTCTGAAACTGAAGCCAATGCTGAAATATCTGAAAATTGCTTTATATTTAATCGCCAGCAGGTGGCGACGTCGGTGGCTGCAGAAAGAAGTTCAGTGCTATAGAAGTCTATGAGAAAATGACTCTACTAACCCGCCTGATTTATTATTTCAATAATGATTTTCCACATTATTTTATGGTATCTATCGCAAGTTTCAAGTCTTCTTTGATATATTATGATGTTCATTTTTGTAAATTATGGTCCCAAGTAGACTAGAATAAAGGGTAAGGCCAGATATGCTTTATTGTGCGTGGCTATCCTCTGGTCCTCATCAGAAACAGTCAGATCCACACGTAGATCCACCCCTTGCTCCTCCCTGGATCTTCAATTTATGCTCTAACCCAATTGAAATCACATCCGGTTTCAAAACGTAAAAAAGACATCATTCAAATTGAGGCTTGCTAAATGGTATGTGGAAACCAATGGGTGGCGTCACGGTTGCTTCGTCCATCTTTTTATACAGTCTATGTTCGTAACCCGATCAAGTTGATAAATGTTAACAAATCTGTTAACAAATTTTTTTAGATCAGAGCATGTGCTGGTTTTTGCCTACTTCATTGTCAAGCAGGTTCTGTTTCAGTGATGTTTAGATTCAACAGGACAGGCACTAATCATGCCTGGATCTGGCTAGTGAAATTGTACCCAATTTTCTTTTTTAACCTTTACCTTTTTAGCATAGACTGTATAAAAAAGATGGACGAAGCAACCGTGACGTCACCCATTGGTTTCAGAATACCATAAAGCAGGGGTCTCAAACTGATCCATAAAAGGGCCGAGAGGCTGCAGGTTTTCAATGCAACTGAGCAGAAGCTCACCTGAAATCACTGATTTAGTCAACTGATCTAAGCCTGCACAGTTGAATATTTGTATCAGGTGTGCTTTCTCTTGCTTTGAATGAAAACCTGCAGGCCCTTGGCCCTTTTACGGACCAGTTTGAGACCCCTGCCATAAAGGAAGCCTCTATTTTAGCAATTTGAATTGCGCCATGTTGTCATTTTGTAACCAGATGTGATTTCTATTGGACGAGAGCGAGAATCAAGATCCGGGGAGCGACGTGATAGGTGGATCTGATAGCCACGCCTCTAAAGTATATTCTGGCTTTATCCTTTATTCTAGTCTACTTGGGACCATAATTTACAAAAATGAACATCATGATATATCGAAGGAGACATGAAATTTTCTATAGCTACCATAAGATAGTGTGAAAAATAATTATTTAAATGAAAAATCAGGTGGGAAAGTAGGGTCATTTTCTCATTGACCTCTATGGCATTGAAGTTCTTTCTGCAACCACCGACGTCGCCATCTGCTGCCCATTAAATAGAATGCTATTTTACGGTACTTCCGCATGGGCTTCTTTTTTCAGACCAGAGTGCTGCGTCCATCTTTTTATACAGTCTATGCTTCTCAGGGAAATTCCACTGAGAACATGGTTCTCTTTTTCAAGGATACCTTGGGTGAAATTCCAGTTGAAACAGTTGCAAGTGAGGAGAGATTGAGAGAAACAGGAGTGAAGCCCCTGCAGCGATTTTGGGGTTAAGGGCCTCGTTCAAGGGCCCAAAGGCAGAGTACTTCCCAACTTCATTCTTAAAGATAGAAGCAGAATCCCAAACTCCACTGAGAGCTTGAACCAGCAACTCTTCAGGTACCAGTTTAGGAACTGAGCAGCCCCAGATAAGATTTATTAGTTGATTTACTCACTGAGGGGGCTATTAATTCTTCACATAGGGCCAGGTAGGGTTTGATATTGTTTTTCCTTAAATGAATTAAACCGTCATTTCAAAACTGTACTTTGTGTTTTTGTGGGTTATCTTTCTCTAATTCCAAAATTAGTTTGATGACCTGAAACAGGGAAGTGTGAAAAATATACAAAAATAAAAGAAATTAAGTAAAGGGGCGAATACTTTTGTATAGCACTGCATTAACTAACATTTCAGATAGGGCAGTATGTTTTTTGTGGGTTTTTTTTTTTGAGCTTTGTATCATTTTATGTTGAATGTCATAATAAAGGCCACTAAGCCATTTTATTTACCCAATAGTGTTGTGCAGTTCTACTTGTCTGCCATGCAGATGACTACACGACAGCAGCAATGTTGAACCCAGATGTGATGAAAGCTGGTGTTGAGGCCTGTTTTCTCTGTACAGCTGGTGCCGGTGGAAATGATGCCAATTACAGTCAAGGTGATACGGATGACATCTGCACAGAGGAATAAGCTACATTTTCGGATTTTAATGGCAGACGGGGTAGACCAGTGACTTGATTACTGAACAGAACAAGCAATGCTTTGCCAAAAGAGGTTGGCTTAATGTTCTCCTCCTGATTCATCAGGTGCATTAAACTGATTGGTCTCAATTATGGGTTTTTTATTTCATCTTTTTTCCCGCAGTCTACTTGTGATCGAGAGCGTACATTGCCCTTGAAATTATGAGCTATTCTTAGCCAATTATTGTCATTTATTTATTTGGCAGGCTCTCTTGCATAGCTAATATGGCATGACTCAGTACATCAATACATATCACAGGAGCACAAAGGACAGCAATTATATAGATGGAGAACAGCCATAATTGCAGTAATCAGGCAGTAACCTGAAAAATGATGTTAGAATTGGAGCAGTTAAAATGTTATAAACGTCATATTGTCACACTGCTGTCTTTCCGAGAAACATATTGATTTGAGTTTGCCTTAGCTTGTAGTTAATCAAATCATTTTTCACTAGAACATATCATTTCATCTTCATGGACAGGAAAGTAGTTGGCACACAGGTGCTGGCACAAGCTCAGGAAAAAACACATGCAATAAACGTTGATATATTTAAAGAATCCTGGAGGCAGTGCAGGATGAAAATGACCAGGCGATACTCCTGTAATAATTCAAATGTACGGAGCTGTGAAAAAGTACTTCCCTCCGTCTTGATTTCTTTTATTTTTGCACATTTGTCTTGCTTTAACTTTTCAGATCATCAAACAAATTGTAATTTTAGATGAAGAGAACTCAAATAAACACGAAACAAAAACAGAAAATCTGTTTGAGATGCTGTAGCATGACCTTAAGCAGGCAGTTTGTTCATGGAAACCCTTCAATGTGGCTCAAAGAAGAGTGGGCCAAAGCCTGGCAACGGCGATATAAAAGACTAAACAATAATTGCTAATGCACGATGACAGTTGTTGCTAAGGGAGGCTTAAGTAATTATTGTGAGTGAGTGAGTGAGTGAGTGAGGGGCATGGATGGTCGAGTGAGTGAGTGAGTGAATGAGTGAGGGGGTGGGTAAGTGAATGAGTGAGGGGGTGGGTTGGTAAGTGAGTGAGTGAGTGAGTGGGTGGCTGGTTGAGTGAGTGAGTGAGTGAGTAAGGTGAGTGAGTGAGTGAGTGAGTGAGTGAGTGAGTGAGTGAGTGAGTAAGGTGAGTGAGTGAGTGAGTGAGTGGAGTGTAATCTGGCCTATGGACTTGCTAGCTGCTCATGTTGTGTTCCTGCATCTTGCCTGTTGTTTGCCAGGACAGGCTGCGGCCCCCCTGTGACCCCGTCCAGGAAAAAGAGGGTTAGAGGTTGGATTGATCATGAGATGCTTGAGTGCAGGACATCCTGAGCAGCAAAAGAAACACAAGTTAGCAGGTTAGTTAAAGTACTCACACAGTCACCCGGTTAGCATGACCACAAAACAAAGATATACTCAGTCCATATGAAAACGCACCACTCACGAAATCTGGAATAGCTCCACGGATTGATACGTGAAGTATATACGTATGATGCATTTGACATAATGAATGATTTAAGAAGACATGTAAACATCATTCAATTTCATTCACAATAATGTTAATGCGCGAGAGAGGTTTAACTGGTGTAGGGGTCAAACAGGAAAGTCAATAACGGGTGTGACTGGCATTTGCATTGACACATGCGGTGCATCGTCGTTGCATGGAGTTGATCAGTCTCTGGTTAGTGTTCTGAGGCATAGCATTCCACTCCTGAACAAGGGCGACCTCAAGTTCTCGGATGTTGTCCATCTGGCGTCGACGTGAAAGACGTCGTCCAATTTCATCCCATAAGTGCTGGATAGGGGAGAAGTCGGGTGACAGAGCTGGCCACTGAAGCACGGGGATGTTCTGCTGTGCAAGGTACTGTATGGACACCCTTGCAGTGTGTGCCCTAGCGTTGTCCTGTTGGAACGTGTGGACATCGTGGTGTTGGTTGAAAAACGGCACAACATGGTTCTGTAGCACCTGGTCCCGGTAGTAGACGCCGTTCACCCTTCCTCTGCAGATATAGAGAGGGATTCTGTTTGAACAACACAATCGGCGTTATAAAGTTCACCACGTCTCCGCCAAACACGTATACGGCCATCTGCATTCCTTAAGTGAAATCGTGACTCGTCAGAAAAGATGACTCCGTGCCATTGTCGTAGTCGCCAATTCTGGTGCCTGTTTGCCCACTGTAGATGCTGGTTTCGGTGACGATCCGTCAATATAAGGCCGAAATAAGGACGTCGTGCACGCAGGCCTGCAGCTCGCAGACGGTTCCGTACGGTGTTGGGGTGAATGAATCCACGTCGTCCTTGGACTTGAGCAGCCGTTCTTGTCGCTGGTAGTGTTCGGTCTCGGACATGATCCCGTACGATCTGACGGTCCTGACGTGCCGTTGTCACACGTTGTTGACCCGGTCGAGGACGGTCCCGAGGGCTCCCCGTTTGCAGAAACCTTTGATGGAGTCTTGCGATCGTTGTGTGTGCGCAGTGTAGTCGTCTGGTAATTTCTCTGGAGCTGGCGCCAATTTGAAGCATGCCTATGGCACGTTCCCGCTCAGGGGCTGTAAGTCGCGGCATAGTGTCGACCTTTCACAAGTGTCAGTGAAGAAGTGAAATTTTATTTACATGCTTTTAAAGGCAATGTGTGCACAAATTCAGAGTGAAATTCATTTTTCCCGTGGTTTGCATTCAAGATGTTGCGTTTTTGCAAAAAATTGCCTAGCGTTACAGTTAACTTGAAATTCTCGCATTTCTTGCACCTGGCGTGTCGGGTGACGTCACTGTAGTGTTGTTGATGTATAAAAATTATATTGAAGTTCATTTGAACTTAAATATTGACTTTTATCAAGTGGTGCATTTTCATTTGTACTTGAATATGTTTAAAGAAATTAGAGTAAATGTGCATGAGCAAATAATTAGTGACAGTTTTATAATTATTACACACATACACAGTTTTTGGTCCATCTTGCATGAACTTGCATTTCTTTTGTTGCTAAGAGTATTTCATTTCCTCTTAGCCCATCTGGCATTGCTTTTATCTCATAATTTGTATGTTGGGTACAGGGTGAACTTTTTGTTCCCGCTATGTTTTCTTGCATGTGCTTTTGTGCTCATTCAAAAAAAAGTTTTCTTCACCTTGAGCCAATCAATCAGCCAAAAAGAGACTGTTCCCTGAAGATAAATAACAAAGTAGGCTGTAAATGCAAGCCTATAAATGTCCAAAATGATCTATATTTACACTTAACTGACAGATGTCCTCTATAGCGGCCATAGTAATTAGGATCCCAACAAAGGATGAAATTAGATGACATCACTGTATCCAGTCTGCAGTGGGAGGACGTCGGGGGGTTGGGTGGGACAACAAATCAGTGGAGAGACCTCTGCTCCATTCCTGCATCCAACTGTGTGTTTAACATCTCCAACAGCGAGTCAAGACTGTCTTTTAGAAACCGTGATTGCTGTGTCCTAATCCTAACCTTAACCTAACCCTTGCAAAGTGTCTTTTGTGCATAAAACTTGCCAGATGGTAACCATAGCGTATCTGATGCAAATCTCCTGCTAGTGTTATGGACAATAATGTAGAAAATGCTCTTAAGGATCATATCAGAGATGATGCTGTGGGTCGAATTTGAGAGTAGAAATAAACAATCGATTGGGTCGTTTGCATTGGAAGACTCGTTGGCAGAAAGTAACTCCCAGTTGCAAAGCCCAATCAGTCATACTAAAGCATGTAGCATTGCGATGCACTCGTATTTACCACAGCCTACAGTTTGCTAGCCAGCTATGCCTTCCTCAACCTTCCGAAAATGCATCTTGCCTCTATGTTAGAATTTTAGAACAGCTTGTTCTCCATATTTAAATTTCCACCAAATGATGACATCCTTAATCAAAGTACATTATAGAGATGTTTGGTGTGGCCAAACTACTGCAAGACCCCCTGAGTAGTGTTTAGAGGTGATTGGAGCAATGGTCTGCCATGCAACCCTTGGCAGACAGAGGTGCCTCCAATTTAAGTAGTAGTATTCAACAAGAATTTTCAATGAAATAAGTCCGAATGTCATGCACGTAATTAAAATTCAAGGTTAAAACCACTGTGGTTCAATCTGACTGCAGTAAGTTATGTACATAACAATCTCTTCTGTCACTGATGGATGATGTTTTTGCGTCTTCTTGTATTGAGTCATAAAGGACAGAATAGGGTTGGGGTGGGGGGAGGAGGGGTAGTCATTATCTTGATTCTGTATGCTTGCATTGGTATTAAAAAAATAGTCACAGTCTTGCAGCTCATAACCTGATCCTCAGTACCCTTGATACCCTTGTGACAGAGACTTTTTTTTGCCGTTGTACTGCAAAATTTTTGGATCTTCAAGCAATCAAACAATTCATTGTTGTGCACAGTCTTGGCTTTCATGAAAATATCTTTTGATCCACATTGATTTTACCATGTGGACATTTCAAGCTTGTGTATGCATAGCCTCCTCATGTCAAGACGCCATAATGTTTGGGATATATTAATATTAAGCAAATGAGAGTCATATTTCGTTTTCCTCACCTATCTTTAGCATGCAATGACAACTAAAAAGTCCAACTCACGTCATAAAATTCTGAGTCTCCCCAAGTGGTGCTCTCCAAGGCCAATTATATTAGAGGTAAATCACCTGAAATTTTCTCAAAATTAAACATAGCCTATCCATTTGGAGTGACTTCTCTGCCCCCATTTTTGGCTTTGGAAGCATTCTTTTCTCTTTTAGCAGTTTATTTGGGATCATTATTTTGCTGTAGTGAGTTTTTAGCCAATTGTTTGAACTTCAATGGAGAGGATGCTTTTCTATACATCAGAATTCAACTAACTACCTGAAGCTGCTAAGAATCTAAGCTGTTTTTGATTCTTTGCCGTTCGTGTTGACTTTCAAGCTATACTGTATTTTCAAGCTGTTTCAGACTCGAAATTTCATGACGCAGTGGATTTTTACAGCGATCTGACTCAAGGCATGTGCCACTTGATTGCACAGAAATTTCTTGAGGTGTTTCATTAGTATTGTGTCGAAGCCAGCCACAATAGATTCTCCAACAGTGAATTTAATTCTGAAATTCTGTTGCCGTTACACATGCCTACATTGTCAGACTAATTGGAAGTTAAACAGAAGGAAGGATTAAAGTATACGGATCATTAATTAGGTTTGTATATTTTTCAGAAAATATAAGTGGCAGAAACAGTCTGTTGTAGTGCCAAACAGATAACGTAGTGCACAAGGCTATGTGGTTGATAGAGTTGACAGCACACATGTTGTAGTCATCAACTGTGGTGTGAGGCATTTTCACAGATGGCTCAAAATTGTTGGATTATTTTTGATTAAATAAATAATGAGAGTGTAAAATCTGTTGTGCTAGTTGTCATGGGGTAGCTTTATGTAGTTTTTGGTCTTGGACAAAACATGAATGTTGAAATTTGCTCCAAGCATGCCCGAGTGTATGAAACTGCTCCAGACAATTGAAAGGGAATTGTGCTTCCTTTATCACATTACTGTATATTTTAGGAAGCAAAAAAGAAGAGCATGATTTACTTGGATTTGCAGTTTTAACAGAAATATGTCAAAACTTTGCCAAGGCTGGATAATCACACAGGATATAGATCAGCAAATAACTGGAAAGCTATAACAAGCCAAGTTGGTGTTTAAATCAGGCTCTCACTCCATCCATCAAAGACGGCTGCCTGCAAAGATGTCAACAAGACTAAATTACAACGTGCATATTTATGTCTGTTTCCACTGTCTTTTATCTTTTTTAGGGGTTACCAAATGTGTCTGCAGCAGTCTCCGAGCATTAAGCTGTTCAGATCGTTCCGCAGTAAATAATTAATAATGTAAGGCTTCCTGGGGCATTTTCGATTACAAAGCAGGCATGCGCTCTTTTTTGCATCAGTGCAATATATTACAGTTTTCAGTCCATTTTCTGTTGGCTTGTTGCAGTTTAATTAACAGTCACTGCATTGGAGGCATTAACAACTCTCTGCTCAATGTTGCCACAGCAAAGCCTTTCACTCACCTCACAGGACCTCGCAAGAAAATACTGAATCAATATTTTTGAATATTTTATTTTTTGGCAATGTTGGACTTGCAGAACATGTTGCAGTGAAAAAATTCATAATAACATATATTTTTCACCTCCCTTCTTTTTTTTCAGTTTTACTATAAAACATTCAAATAGATGGTTCCTGGGATCATGGTCTGAGAATTATTTTCCCAACTGTTGGTTCTACATCTAGGCACAATACCTGTCAAAAGTTTGGACACACACACATTTTTTCTGACAAGACATGTTCAATAAAGAAATAGGCGCTGTTCATTTTGCAAAAAAAAAAGAGAGAGATCTAATTCTCAAATCCATCAAACTAACCAGCATTTGCTGTCATATTTACAGAGCACTCTAACTTTTTTTTTTTTTTACAAGGGCAGTTACTGTATATGGCTATAATGAGTTTGCTGCCGAGGGGCCGTCTAAGTTCCCAAAGATGTGCTGCACTTGTAGTTTGCTTTACATCGACTTTTTGCCCAGTAAGTTCCAAAGCAGCTAGTCTTTAATTTGGCTGTTGGAAAATGGAAAGAGCTTGTTTGTCTGCTCACTTTGCAAAATATGGCTTCTTTGAGAATTCAAAAATTTTGAATTCTCAAAAAAAAAAAAAAAAAATTAGTCTTTTAACTTCTGACTGTTTACCTCTTACCAGATTCCATTTGAGATTATATACTGTAAAAAAAAATTCAACTGGTTTAATTTTCTCTAAAAACAGAGTGCTGTGACATTAACAAAGTGTGTCTAAACTTTTGACAGGTACTGTATTTGCTGTGCTCCACCATAAGGGGCATCTAAAGTCGATTCCCATTGTTTTTGTTTATCGGCCAGTCAGCGAGCCGATCCTGCGCAAACAAAACAAAATAGAAAGATTTTCCATGCATGTACACAAAACATTGGCTTATATGAATGAAAGTCGTCGCGTGACAATGCAAGATGTCAACAAGAGTTGTCAGAAAGACAACAAAGCTCGCCGGGGTGCAAGGTTAAAGTTTTTCTGCACGCGGACGGATGCGGACGCGGACGCGGGGGTACGACAATAGCTCTCCGGACTTTCGTCCCGGCGAGCTAAAAAAGCAAGTGATTTGTTTGTAAACATTGGACGTTCAATGTCCCCTCTGAGAATCTACTTTAGATGCCCTTTAAGCATACCTGCTGTTACTAATCAAGCCCATGATAAGTTACATTATGCTGCCCTTACAACAAACTACTTTTGAAGCAATGTCCCGTATCAGAAGAGACCGTGAGGGTTTTGCTTGATTTGGGGAGCACTCCTGTCATCTTGATCAATTGGTGTAAAGTCCTCATAAAACTCAGGCTGACGCACCCTTCTTCTCGTTGTGATTTTCTAATAAAATCAAGGATGCTTTATTTATCGGACGTCTTTTGTGTTTACTCATGTGAAAATTGTGAACAGTCAGTTGCTGTGCTCCACAACATCCCCAGTCTTTACTAAAGTCAATGGTTTGTAACTTTACAACACAAAGTCTTTATATGTGAGAAGTGGCCAGATAGGAATCTTTTGAAAAGTATTTGGTAGGCATTAGAGTGCATGATTTATACAAATGAACAGCTTGTTAAGGTTCTGCCATTGCTCATTTGGTTGGAACCGAAACATTAGGACCACTGGAAAGTCCTGGGATCACTGCTATTGAGGATGCTGGCCTTCAGTGTGGAGCCATGTCTGAGCGAATATCTTGTCTTTGGTTTAAGCAGATAGTGGGAAACAGGCTGACAAAGAAGTACTTGGAAGTGTTTGTGTTGTTGGTGTTTTTGTTTAACATATTTATGCAAAGTTGTCTCTAGTGCAATTACGAGGCTTTTGATATTAAAAGTGCCTATTTTCTTCTGCAAACTAATGAATAAATAAATTGATTCTTGAAAAAGAATTGATAGTGTTGAAAACTTACAACTACCGGATTGTTGGGAAAGACCTAAGAAATATTTTGTTACATTTTTCAAAGGGCTTTTCTGTTTCAGTCTGCTAGAGAAAATTGATGTGGCCTGTTGTTGTTGCAGTTTGGCATGACAACACAGTTTGATCAGTAATAAGTATTATACTGTTTGATCATTCATATGGCTTATAGTATAGATGTTGAGTTGATAGTAGTGTGGGTTGTAAATTTTATATCAAACTGTGATTTCCTCTTTTTTGAAAAATATGAAAACTATTCAATTTCTTATTCTGCCTTAATATAGACCAATTCACTTATTTATTCTTATTTATTGAACCTTTATTTAATCAAGGAAGTCTCAATGAGATTGAAATCTGTTTTCAAGGGAGCCCTGGGGGTTGAGGTGGAGAGGAAGGAGACAATGGCATGGCCAATTAGATCAGGGGATAATAAGGTGGCAGGTCGGAAGAGCCAGGTTGGGAATTTAGCCATGACACCAGGGAACCCCCAACTCTTGTCGAAGAGTATCATAGGAGCTTTAATGACCACAGTGAATCAGGACCTCAGTTTAATGTCTCATCCGAAAGACGGTGTCTCCTTCAGTACAGTGTCCCCATCACTGCACTGGGGCATTGGGGATTATTCCACCAGAGGGAAGATGACAACCTACTGGCCACCAACACCTCTTCCAGCAGCAACTTGGTTTTCCTAGGTGGCCTACTATCCAAGTACTAATGCTAGGTTTATATCTGGCATTTTTCCCGCGGAAGAGGGGTCAACGCATCGCCACGGAATGATTTTGGCCTTTGCGCAGAGAAAAGTCGTTGTCAATTCATCTAAGTTGAACTGCGGCAAACCAAACTCATGAAAACGTGGCGTACTGGGGACGCAAATTTTCTGTCTAAAAAGTTTTGAACTGTCCAAAACTTGATCGACGGATTGACAATTCGCCGTCTTCCCTTGTGCAAAGTTATAAAAAGTCAGGTTGCGGAGAGCTTGGCTGAACTCCGTTGCAGGACGTTGATATTAGTAAATCTGTGCAAAGGCCCTGTCCTCTGCACATTGATGACGGATATCAACTATGCGCGGACTTGTTGATTTCATTGTGCGTCAAATAAGCCTGGGAAATCAGTTAATCTAAGTCAATCTGTTCACATTGGCGGTCCTGTATATATTTTGCACCATTTTTCCGTAAAAAATATGCCAACAAAAATATGTGACCAATCCCTCATGTTTTGCACCGGTATGAACCTATAATAACCAAGCCCACACCTGCTTAGCTTTAACCTCATGGCGAGAGCAGATTGAGTAGTGGTGTGGCTGCTTATGATGTCTGACTTTAACTTTTGGTAGTCTGGGAAAATGTAGAGCAAGAACTGAAAATTTCATGACATATCCATCAATTTCAGCAGGGAACACATCAGATTTAATCATTTATTACAGAACCGCTTTGTGGTTCTTGCCTATTGCATGGGAGATACTGAAGTCAAGACTGATAGAACAGAGAGGTCTTTTGACTAGACCTGACTTCCGTGCCTGCCTGAACTAATGCTCAAGTTCCATCATTGTCTAAGGTTTGAGTAAATCTGCTGTATAAAAGATTTCCAAAAAGGATTTCACTAGAAAAATTAAATCTCTATTCCTGCCCTAGCTGTAGTAAAAGGAAAACAAAGCTCCGCCTGTATGAAGTTTTGAGGCATACTGATGTTGAGATGTTGAATGTTAGTTTTGAAGCATTGATAAAATATATTTTCAATAGCCAATAATAATAAAAAAAAAAACTTCACAAAGCTTCGTCCCTGCAATTTTGTCAACTAATCTTCAATGTTAAATCCGAAAGAATGCAATAAAATGGCAGCTTGACAGAAAAACATTTTTTTTCCAATTTGACAATTTTTCTTTCCAATGCCATTGTTAGCGAAATCTACAAAAAATAGCATTAGGATACGATAACTGTTTTCTCCCTCTAACATGAAGAGAGACTTGATTTAAGAGCCCTCTAGCTTTCATTATCATCATCATCAGCATCATTATACTGTAATTATCATAATGTATTCAGTAGCATTGCCCTATTGGGGGGTTGACTGAAAAAGCGGGCATGGGTTAAAGCAGGAAAATTGTGCTTTTTCAGAACGTGCATATTATACAAGCATTATATAGCTCCATAATGTGTTACACCATTATACACACCCCCCACGGCAGACCAGCCAGGGCACTGGGGAGGGAAGCAGAGCTGACGATGGTTATACAAGAGCGTAGGTCGCCTTGGCAACAGATGGCACAGGGCCTCGGTGGCTGACATGAGCATCGTGGTCATCTCGAGTGAGGAATCGTTTTCCCCTCCATGTTGAGAGCCAAGGACACCCCCGGGAGCTGAAGGCGACACGTCCGCATTGCTCCCCACAGCTGGGGTGGGGACGCTTGGCTGACAAACCGGATCAGCTCCTTGGTCGAGACAAGGTGCTCCTGACCCTCGGAATCCGCTCGGCGAGCGAACTCAACAGGAAGCAGTGGTCATTGGGGTCCAAGCCGTAAAATGTGCACATTTAAATGAACTCTCAAAGAATGTGAGAATGGGACCGACAGAGTGGTATGAACTAGTCTCTTCAAGGGTTGATTTAACTCTGGACATTGACTGTGTATCGAGAGAAGACACATAGAGAGCTGTTGGAAAGAATTCACACTTTGTCCCATTTTTACTGGTGACAAATTTTAGCATCTTGTTTTTTAACTGAGCAGAGGGGGGTTCTCTCCGCTATTCTCCCCAGCTGATGTTGAACACCGTTTTTGATGTGCTCGGAAACAAGCTCAAATGTTGATTTTTCATGAATAGGCTGCAGTGCCCCCAGCAAGACCTTGTGTCTGCTTGACAAAATCGGAGGATGTTTTCACTCTCCAGTGGCTTTCACTATTTTTTTTTATTATTATTGAGTTTAATTTGCCAGGGAAAGCTGTAAGCAAATCACAGGCAGTATTACCATGGGGTCAGCTGTGATTCGTCCACTGTCGGCGATGTTTAAATCTGCCTCTGTGCTCCTTTGTCTTTTGTTACGTAACCTTTCATTTATTAGGACATTCCATTAGGGAGCCTGGTTTACGATGAACTCCTTGAGGAATGCCATATTTCAGCCACAGCTAATGGTTGGTGATGACAGTCTGACTAACTTACTGTAAGGGGGACTGATTCAGTGGTGATAAAGCCCGCTGCTGTGGGGGCTTGCGTCAGCTCAGACCACGAGGAGACATCCTGTCCCCTCTAACTATTCGCCTCGTATTCATTTTTTAACCAGAGTCCTCCGAGGAGCATGCTAGTTCAGTGGATAGCGCTATCACTGCAGAGCAGGACAGTTGTGTGTTTTGTGTGTTTGTGTGTGCATGTTCTCCCCCTGTTCATGTTCTCTGCTGTCCTCCTGCAGTCCTAAGACTTGCTGGTCGGGCTAATCAAAGACTCTTTGGCTTAGTCCACATGTAAACTGTTTTTTTATTCTTTCTTTCTTGTTGTTGTTGTTTTAGAGAGGACTTTCCTTCTTTTCTTTTCCAAAAAAATATTTCCATCCACACTCCATCCCTGTCAAGAGCACGCTAAACCAACACAAGCGGTGATGTGATATGATTTAATGTTTGACCATATTGGCCGATAGCAATCCTTAAAACAATGATATAATGGCAGCCTAGGTTACCTGACCCGACCTTACGGGTGGAAGTTAAAAATGGAGCAATGACATACAGGAAGAGGGTCTGTTTGGTGCGCGCTTTGGGTTACATGGCAGTGACAGATCACATTCTGACTGCTCTGCTCCTCAGTGCAGTGATAGAGCAACAGTAGATTCATGCGTAAACCTGAAAAAGTCCTGTCTGGACAATTAACACTTGCAATATTTTGTCCATGCCCACCATTCCACAAGACTGCATGGCATGTAAACAAGGGAGATAAGGGGGACACACTCTTAAGTCATAAACTTAGTTTTCCCAGTAAACATGTAGAAAGTTAAAAAAAAAAAAAAAAGAGTTTCAAGAAATCTGCAACCTGCAAAAGTCTGTTTTCAGATACCAAAAACAGTTTCCGCATGGACAAAGGGCCGGAACTCATAGAAAATGCAACGTTTTCAAAAACATCTGTGTATGTGTGGGCAGTATTGCCCATATGTAAGAGTGCACGAGAGAATGGCAAATTGTCCAGAATGTATCTTGCAAAGCTATTTCAGGCATTGCAGAAATGTGCGATGCTGGCTTACTTTATTTGCGTTGTGAATCCAACTTGTTATGCTAAGATGTCTGTGGTTAAATCAAACTATATTGGACTGTGTTTCACCTGTCTGAAATGGTAAACACTAGGCGTGGGCTGGGGTGACGTTTAAGTCATTCTTGATGCGCTGTTCAATTGCAGGCGTATGCAGTTTACCCCTTGAATAAGCCATCGCTCTCCCTCAGCTTCCAAAAATAGATCTGCTGGGATGTGCTTTATGTACTCCCTGATACGGTGAGTGAAGGTTGGATTTCCAATGACTTAAGGTGAATTAAAATCAAGAGCTTTTTTAATAGACAGGCTTGCTTGACTAATTAATGTGACATCTGCCCATCTCTTAAAGTCTATTCTGCTTACATCACCTCTCATGGTTTGGGAGCTTTGAGAGCTGCTTGTTGCTCTTGTCCAGGACGATATCGTTTTGCTCCCTATCGGATTCCTGGACCAGCTGGCATTGATTGGGGGTGTGGCCTGGACTCTATTTAAGCTCCTATTTCGCCTCGCTCCCGTTGCTAGAGTGTCAGTTCTGCTTTGGCGCTTTAGCTGGTAAAGTTCTCTAGAGAGATATTGTCAAGGACTTAGTTGCTCATCAGGAATTGTGTTAGTGAGTAAGGGAATCTTTGGTTTATTTCCCTTTTCCTTTGGTTTTCTCGAGCTCGCCTGTTTTTCTACCACGGACGATGGTAGGTCCGTTGGTAGCGCGAGCCTCGTTATTTTTATCTGCTTTTAGTCTCTCAGCACACTCTGAGTGTTGCCTTTTATTTCAGGCCGCTGCTCTTGGCGTCCAATGCCAGTACCCATCACATCACTGTACCAAAAACAGGAAACTGCATGATGCCAGTGCTGGTATCGCATGGACACATTATCAAGAGTTCCATTCAAAGTGTCCAGCTGGAGCGAATATCAAGAGCTGTTTAAAGATGAAGAGCTTGTTTCCATAATGCAATAAGTTCTAAAATTACAAAAATTGAGATGATACCATAGAGCGATAGCCCTGTGCTTCTTACACATGGTGCAAAAATCAATTTTTAGACATTCATACTATGAAGTGCATTTTTTCATGATCAACGTTGTGTTAGAAACTAACACTTAATCTATATGAGAGATTTTTGAGACCGTTGCGCAAAAATGAGCTACAGTAACCTGTCAAAAGTTTGGACACGCTTTGCTAATGTCACAGCACTCTGTCTTTAAAGAAATTTAAAAGGCTTAACTTTTTATATAATCTCAAATGGAATCTGGTAAAAGGGAAACAGTCAGAAGTGAAAAGAGAATAAATTCCTTTTTTGAATTAAGAATTCTCAAAGAAGCCCTAGTTTCCAACAGCCGAATTAAAGTCAAGCGGTTTTGGGACTTATGGGGTGAAAAGGTTGATGAAAAGCCACCTCAAGTGCAGCACGTCTTTGGGAAGTTAGACAGCCGTGCAGCTGCAAATTCATTACAGTCATATGACTGCCCTTGTTAGAAAAAAAATGTGAGAATGCACAGCAAATATGACTACAAATGGTGGTTAGTTTGATGGATTTAAGAATTAGATCTTTTTTGCAAAATAAAGGCTTCTTACTTCTTTATTTAGAATTTATTGTGAGAAAAACTGGGTGCGTCCAAACTTTTGACAGGTACTGTATATCTGCCTGTGGAATATATCCAGACCAAAAAAGTAACGCCTTTTTTCTCTCTAATGGGCTATGCAGATGCCCTCTTGTGACAGCAATGCAATCACAATAGTAACTATTATATTGTTGATTCCTCATAGACTATCAGGGTTTTGGCGTGTATGGATGTGCTGCGGCAGTCTCACTTTCTGTATGTGACGTGTGGCCTGGTTTTCCAGCTGAAATGCCCCCTCTGGACTAAGAAGTCCCCTCCACGTTTTCCATCTTACTCAGCTGATTATTGATTTCCAGCACCTGAATTCCCTCTATTTAAACAGCCACTCCCCCCTTGCTCCAATGACATAGACAAAAACCTAGACTGTACAATGCCCCCTTTCTCGTGGTAAGTTCGCTCTAACATCGGCCATGGCAAAACAAAGCTTGTACACTAAGGCCAAAAGTACACCCAAATTTTTCCAGTTTTTTTAATAGAAAAATATGCAGTTTAAAGTCTTATTGTACTCTTGAATGAAGGCATAGACATGATAGAACAAATTAACAATTAAAGTAGAAAAATAAATAATGGACTCAATTTATAAACCAAAATGTATTCTAAACTTTTGACTCAAGGTTAGTTCCTGTTGTGCTGTTGGCTGTGAAAACTGTGCAGACTGTCCAGAAATGTAATCTTATTCTCTCTAAAAAAAAAAAACTACCCATGGTTTAACTACTAATTTACCTGGTTTTAATCATATTGGTTACATCCTGAAAGTTTTCACTGATAAGTACCGTAATGTCCTTATTTGGAAAAGTGCCTCATAGCAATCTTATTTTTTGTTTAGATTATTTATTTCTGAAAGGAGGTGTTTACCATGATGGAAATCGAGATCAGGTTGTAAATATCCCCTGATCTGTGTTATAGCATGTGTTATTAAATAATATGTATGCAACCTTGTTCCATATTAAACTTTTTATTAACATACACATAGAATGATCAGTTGCACTGGAAGTGATTAATTTTCTGGCTGTTTATATGCCGAGGCAGCGACTACTAGAAAGCCAAAAACATGCATTATAGCAGTGGTTCCCAAAGTGGGGGGCGCGCCCCCTAGGGGGGCAGCAGAGCAATTGCAGGGGGGGCGCGGGGTGCGGGAGTTCCGGACACCAACAGAAAATCATTTGCATACAGTCCATTCGCTGCCCAGAATTCTGCGATTACATCGTAAATGCCCGCCTTAATCTCAACATAACTGTTCGCCAAATCATTCATCTAGCCTGCCATTTTCATAAATAATTTATAAATGTAGTTGTTCAAATATTTGAAGCCGGTAATGTAGTCTCGCGATACCCAACTCGCCGCTTTTTATCCTGCACTGATCTGGCATATTGATAATAAAATGGTAAGTGACACCGAACAAAATCCGATGAATACCAAGCTGAAATAACCGAGATAGCGTCATCTTATTCTCGATAATATGAATGCTCAGTATGCCGACAGATTATTTTTATCTAGCCCACCAACTGAACGTTACAAACATATCGGCAGGTTCGGCAAGTGGTGTTCATGAATTTTTTTTCGTACTTCGCTGTCTCTCTGCATCATAGAAACATAATTTTAAGTAGACGGCTATACTCAGGCAGAGGAGTGTGATACAGCCTAATGATTTTATACTTTAAAAGAGATTTTGCATTATTAAATTTTTGTGTCCTTAATTGGAAAATAACTGTGGCCGTTTCCAAACGTGCCAATCATTTTTAATGTTCCCAGCTAGGCTGGACAAAAATCATCTGTGCAGAGCATTCATATTTTCTAGAATAAGCTGACGCGATCTCGGTTAACGTATTTTAACTTAAAAGTGCGAGGCCAGTGAAGAGAGGAAAATGTAACTGTCTCGAGACACTCCTTCAGCGGTCCGCACAAGGTTGCTGATTGGCTGTATGCAAGTAAGTTTCTGTTGGTGTCCGGACAATGCATAAATAGCAATGTTGTTGTATATTAAAAAAAATAAACCTGTTACACTGAACATAATTACACAGCTAAGGTGCTTGAAAACAGTTACACTTAAAATAATTACACCGTGGTTGTTTGTTATTTTGCTATTTCCAATTCTTAAAAGTAGCCTAGTTTTCGTTTATGACAATCTACAGTTTATGACCGTTTACTTACATTTTTTCCAAAAAGGTTGAGGTTTATATAAATTACAATGAGTGAAATAAACTGCAATGGTCTCTGAGAACAAAATGTGCGTATGTATTACCTATTTTTTTGGGGGGGGGGGGGCCGCAAAAATTTTTTTATGTACCAAAGGGGGGGCCCAGCAGAAAAAGTTTGGGAACTGCTGCATTATAGGAATGCTCCTACCAGTACCCCTGACCAAGGTACTGGCTTTAGAACTCTGTGGCTGCCCACTGCTCCTAACAATAGGATGGGTCAAATGCAGAGGACAAATTACCCCACGGGGTTCAATAAAGTGTATCTTATCTTATCTTTTTATTATGGAGGAGCATTTTCACGTTAACTGATTTTGAATTCTGATTTTCTAAATGAAGCAAAAAATTGTAGACTAGGTTTATGCGTGTAATAATGCTGTATTTTTTTGTGGTTTATTTGCAGGTTATTTTGTGCAGATCCCACCTGGGATGCCATAATTATCACGAATAGAATCTCTGATGTCCTTTGTTTTTGATTTTTGATTTTTTGCCTTAGTTTTTAAATATTTAATTGCTTGAAGGGTTAATAACCACTTTAAACCATCTTGAAGTCACATCTGAGTACCTTATGATCATTCCTACCAAGAAATGATAACACTTCCCAGTCAGGTATGTTGCCTTGATTATGATATTGAATGGTGTGACCAAAAATATGTAGTGTCTGAAATGGTATACTGTCAAGCAAATATTTCTGTACAGACTTGGCCAAGTGGGATTATCCCACCTAAGTTGAATAATGTTCCCTTGATAACGTTTATATTCAGTAAAATCAATTCAAGATATAGGTCTTTTCGTGATGGACAAATTAACTCAAATATTGTTTGTAGTGTCGCAACGTTTTACCCCACATGATCTAATGCTGCATCAACCACTCTTCAAATGAACATACTCATATAATATGATTATTAGAAGTTAAAACCAGAGTAATTACCTAATGACAGAACTAATCCACACCCAGTGAAGTTATACAGGGTGTTCAAAAAGTAACAGTGCACTAAAATATTTCAGGAGCAAGAAAAGTTTGAGTGAGATTTATGCAAAAAAAAAAATTGACATAATAAATTAGAGGATTAATTTGGAGTGTGCCTGTAGTCATGTATTTATGACGTAATGAAACCTCCACTAATTAGATTGATATGCCAGTACATTCCAAGGTGAGAATTTCAGCTGTTTATGTTGTATTGAACAGTGGTTATAATATATGTTATTAATTGGTTATTTCCGTATTGCCTGCGGCCTTGGGCCAATACGGCGACCCTCAGGCCAAACCCAAGGCAATGCGAAAATAAGCAATTTATAATATTTTTATAAATTAGTTAAGTATGTTGAGCTATCATGACAATATTATGACTATGACTTCTGAAGTACGCGACTTTAAGACTCATTGAAGAGCTAAATGCTAGGTCCACGACTGTTGTCTGCTTCTTCGAAGAGAGCAAATGCCACAGTTACCGCAACCGAAGGGCCAATACCAAGGCAATGCAAAAGTAAGCTATTTATAGTATTTTTATTAATTGGTTAAGTATTTTGAGCGATTATGACAATATTATGACTATGACTTCTGAAGTATGTGACTTCAAGACTCATTAAAGAGCCAAATGCTAGGTCCGCCAAATGCTTGGTCGTCTGCTTCTCTGAAGAGAGCGAATGCCACAGTTGTTAATGGTTACTTGTGCATGTGCTGAACTTAGCCAATACAGGTCAGCCAAAACAAGATATATTGGCAGGCCATTTTTACTGTATGCGGGCAATAACATACATAACCAATCAATAAAAAGCAATATTTTAGGTGTGCTTCACTAATGTATGAAAATAATTGCATTTTTTAATTATGTTCTTTTTATATTATGATAAAAGTTGTGTATTTAGCATGTTTTATTGAACATGCTTTTTTTTTTTTTTTTTTAGACGTTTAAGTTACTCTTATTGCTGTAGTGTCCGCATCGTCACAAAATGGATCTCGTGTGCATTTGAGGCCATAGAATTCTGAGTATTTGTGACTAGTCCATGAAATTTGAAGCAGTTATCAGCAGAATACTACAGTTACTGAAAATAACACAAAATGTAAAATTAGATGCATTTCCATTTTTACCCCCAGTACCCCTAAAGGTGCAAACTGATCTTGATTCATAAGTATGCGTTTTGCCATAACTGGAAGCTGGTGCTTGCAGGACCACAGAGGAATGCACTAAGAATAGAGTGTGCATGGTCTAGTTTTTTCACATTGCTTCACTCATTGTCTGGCTTTGTTAAGCAGACCTTACTTTAACCATGAATCCTTACGTCTTTACTCTGCATTGTCATTATTCCTTTTGTTTGTTTCCTAGGTCTTTCCAGCCCCTGTTTCCAACCTGTATCTTCTGTTTATAATATTTATCCTCCGTTCTGTTATCTATGCCATTTCTGTTAATAAATTCTTGTTTAGATTTTTCCATTATAGTTCAGTTCTCTGCTCCTGACCCCACCATGACTCTGTGATTCAGGCTGGTAATTTTCCAGCAATTTCCTCTGGTCTTGGAACCATAGACTGTACAGTACATGCTCAGAATACTGCAATTACATAGTAAATGCCTGCCTTACCTTCAGCAGAACTGGCCAAGTCACCTGACTAGCCGGCCATTTTTTTAAATAAATCATACTGAATACAAGTGTTGATAGTACTTCAAGCAGGTAAAATGAGCTAGTTATTCAAAGCGACAATGCTTCAGCTTGTCACTTTTTAATGCACTAATTTGGCAAATCAATAAGCTAGCTAGTGACACCAAACAAAACCAGATGAATGTAAAATATAAATAATGGAGATGGCATTAGCTTACCAACTGAAATACAAATGATCTAAGCTGCTTAATTATATCCAGCCATCGAAATTTAAAGATGGTCAGCAGGTTATGATTGGGCAAGGAAAACGGTGATGAATTCTAATCACGCTTTTCAGTCGGCTGTTTATCTCAGGAGATTGTTGTACTTTTTTTCTGCAGCATTAACATAATTTTGAGTGGAAGGCCATAATTATACCCAGGTATAATGTGTCATATACCCTAATCGGGCGGCACGGTGGCACAGTGGTTAGCACTACTGCCTGACAGCAAGAAGGTTCGAATCTAGCCTGGGGCCTTTCTGTGTGGAGTTTGCATGTTCTCCCCGTATTCGCTACGGGTACTCAGGTTTCCCCCACCCACAAAACATGCAATATAGGATGGTATGGCTGTGTGTGAATGTTTGATGGTGGTCGGAGGGGCCGTAGGCGCATACTGGCAGCCATGCTTCCGTCACTCTGGCCCAGGGCAGCTGTGGCTACAAAAATGTAGTTTACCATCATCAGAGCGTGAATGTGTGAGTGAATGGATAATGTATCCATCTTTGAGTGCCCAGAAAGCAGAAAAGCGCTATATAAAATTGATGCATTATTATTAATGATTACCCCCCCGACTGGGAAAAAGGCCAAAAGGGGATGATGTCGTGCCGCTAGGCTTCATGGTCTCCCCCCCCCAGAAACGGCCCTCGCATTTTCAAATGAATTTGGTCTATATGGAGTTGTAATCAATATGGAATAATATAGATAATAATATAATCAGATAAATAATAAATAATAATAAATAATCTATAAATAATAGATAATCAGACTACATTTCACCCATCTTCCCGGATAAAGTAACAGCTTTCTGCCTCAAATTGTACTTCTTTGCTGCAGAAAGGAAAATATATAAAGAAAAAGTGTTACTGTTACTGGCCTAATTATAACCTGTCGACTATATTTTTTCCCCCCCAACTTTCAAAAAAACCAGCAAAAAATAGAATCTTTGAAGAACATTATGATTTTAGTTCATAAGCTAATACAATTTTAGTTATTGTTATTTTATAATAATTTGTCTTTATTAAAAATCATAAACATAACATCAGCTAGCTCAGAGATCTGCCTATATTAGTAAAGTGAATGCGACAAGTTGTGGCATTGTGATATTGACCGTTAACTGGCTAGTTTTATCCACTTGAGGTATTTTGAACAATTACATTTAGAACAATATATTTCAAGTTGGAATTTGCAGAAAATCATAGAAGCCTAACTTGACACTGTTATTGATGTAAAGCTAGATGGGTGACTTGGCCCACAATTCTACCAAGGCAATGGAGTTTACATTAGGCAGCCCAGTAAGGCAGGCATTGGACTGCACAGTCAATGGTTCTGAGATTCTAGGCTACCGCTCTCTCAAGTATCCTTGTGGTGCTGGGCCAGTGAGCAGGACAAAACTCCAGGCTTCGAGACACTAGCTCAGTGGCTAGGACCAGTTTCCTAGTGGAGCAGGACAGTTACTGCACTGGCAGGCCACTGCACTGGGCCAGACCCGTGGAGAAGCAAGAGATTAACTGCACTGCCAGTGCAGTTAATCAGTAGTTGAGGGCAGTTGTGGTGCATTCCTCTTTCCCCAGTCTAGGTGTGGCAATGCCCTTTCTGCAGGTCTCTTAAATGGCAGGGATGTGTGAATTCTGTAATAATTATGTGCTTACCATCAGTGGTAATAGTGCTCATAATACAGATAAACAGGTGCTATATTATGTGTTATTAATTGCTTATTCCTGTATTGCCTTGGTATTGGCCTGAGGGTCGCCGTATTGGCTGGCGAGGGCTAATACTGTGACCAAAAGGACAATACTGTCATGGTTATGGTTTTTGGTCATGTTTATGTTCAGTTCAGTGTCCATGATTTTGTCTTTTATTTATTCTTTTAGGTTATTGCAATACTCAGGTTTTTAGTTCATTCCATTTCTCAGTTCCATTGCACTTGTCTCCTCTGTCTTGTGATCTAATTGGTTCAGTCTGTCTTCCCTGTTTGCGTGCTCACTTACTTCGGGTGATTTAAATGAATTCCCGTGTTTAATATATTCCTTCGATTCTCGTTTACTTCCTTTGTCTTACTGTACTGATTACTAACAGAACTAACATTTGTATTTTGTATCATTGTCTCCTAACACAACTAATCCATGTAGAATAGATTATATAGATGACTAACTTACTAACGAGCACTCTAGTTAAATCAAACCGCTACTAATTTATAATAATTCCCTCTCAGCAATCGCCCTGTTCGAGTCTCCGCCTTTTGCTCAGCTGTACCAGTCTTCCCTTGAGTTTCTGCGAGATCTCTTGCACGTGCTTAATTACTTTCCTGCACTCGTTATCTGTGCACTTAGAACTCCTTCACCGGAGCTGTTTAAATGTGATAGGCTGTCTGTGTGATTCCTGTCTGTGTCTTGGCTTTCGCCAATTTTCGTGGTTAGGGTTTCCCTCATGTGATTCTCCCGTTGTTATTAGTTTGATCCAGTTCACCTGTTTCCTGCATAGCATGTGACTTCCCTCTTGTCTATTTAAGCAGTCTTTTCACAGCCAGCTCCTTGTTAGAACGTTGATCAATATTTAATTGTGCAGAGCGCCTTGTATGCCATTGAGTATTGTTTTTCTTCTACTGGTTTGTCTGACTTCGATTCTTGCCTAGCCCTTTTTGTACTATTTTGTCTTTTTGGATTTTGACCCTTTTTCGCATGGAGACGATTTCTGTGTTTGGATGCCCTGTGTATGACCCATGGATTTGTTCATCAACTACGACTTTTTGCCTATCGTTTTTGCACCTTTGCTCATCTGTCTTACTGTTTCTGACCCCTGCCTGTCTAGTCGACACTGTTTTTGGATTTCGTATTGTTGCTGGGCAATTCCTGTGTTTTTTGGCTTTGACTCGGACTCCATGAAAGGCATACGTTTTTTGGATTTCTGTCTCTCACGTGTGGTTCCTGAACTGTACCATACAAATACCAAGGCGATGCAAAAATAAGAATTTATAATATTTTTAATAATTGGTTAATCATGTTATGCTATCATGACAATACTATGATTTCTGAAGTACGTGACTTCAAGACTCGTTAAAGAGCTAAATGCTAGGTCCGCTAATGTTTGTGCATATGCTGAACTCGGCCAATACAGGATATATTGGCAGGCTGTTTTTACTGAATGCGAGCAATAACATACTTCACCAATGAATAAAATCTAATATGAATAGATTCTTTGCTGGCAGCCTGAGGAAGCTGAATTGGGCTTAGTTTGGAGGGCTGGCATTGAAGTCTTTCACTGCTTGAAGGCTGGTTGCTAGGTCTTGTGCCAGTAAGGGTAAAATAAACCTGCTCAATCAGATCATTATTATTTCTTTGATTTTATCACATAAAGATCTTTATAAAGTGCTGAAAATTATTTCAGATTTCAAAACTTATTTATTCGTTATGTTTATGGAGGAATTTGTTGAAGCAAATTATCTCTACCTGTGGAGTTTAAAGCCATTTTTCCATCTTCCAGATCAGTTAAGGTGTTACATTCAGAACTGCCACAGTGATGTGTACTATAAATTAGGTAAGTAACAAAGCTATCATTTTGATATTAATGTACTTGTTGGCCTAAAACAATTCTTTGGACCATGGTGTTGTTTCATCAAATGCGTCAGCAAAAAGCTATCTTCTGCTTAGTTTTCACTGTCGTGTGCACCGTTATGTACGCCACAATTGGCCATTCGTAGCCGATCGTGGAACTTCTCTGAAGCTGCTTTCACACCGGACACGAAACGAATTTTTCACAAAATGAATTACATTCAAAGGCAATGCAAATACACGAATATTGCGAAGGCCGCTTAAAATTTCAGGTTTGGATACGAGGTGATGCGATGATCACGACTGATCCACATTAATCGTGTTGATCGGAGGAAATTTTTGAACCGTCCAAAACTTTTCTGAGATCAACACGATTGATCAACACGTGCAGACTTGGGCACGCCATATAAAAAGGGGGCCTCCCCAGCCCAAGGTCATTTTTGGATTGGCTGTGGAAGAGACAAGATGCTGAATTCCAGAGACACAATCATTGCAGAGAAGAGAAGATGCCTATACCTGGCATATTGTCTCTGTGATATAAGTTGTCTCTTCGCTGGCGATCTCTGGAATGGCAAGCAGTGTCCAGGAAGCCCTATATATACCCCTGCACCGACGCGAGCGCCACTGTCGCGCAGTAGTCGTGAACTCGTCGTGAACTGCTGGTGCCATGCGCAAACTGTTCGTGAAGTGTGTAAACTAGTCGTGAACTGCTCATGCCATCAATGCGTGAAGTACACGTGACCGTGTCAGTGGAAGGCACGGCCACGCTGCGACGCGCACCAATTCGTGAACATGTCGTGAACTCGACGTGAGCTGTTCGTGACAGTAGTGGCATGGCGCGCACTGGCACGCATCCTCCCGCATCGTCTCGACGAGTTCACAAACAGTTTGCGCATAGTTCACGACCTGGTCGCGAAATTTTGTTGTGACCAAAATTTCAAAATTCTCGTCTCGACATGGCATGCAGTCACGACGGGTTAACGTATACTTCACGCCAGTTTACGACTAGTTTGCGCACTGGCACGACTCGAGTCGTGCCAATGCGTGCCACAGAATCGTGCTAGTGTCAGCCTTGCATAACTGTATGAAGTGTACTATATACAACATGAAAATACAATTTTGAAACCTTTAAAAAACCTTTAAAACCAAATCAAAAGTTGTTTCCTTTCACTACCAAGAAAATGATTCTGCTTGTTACTATGATCTCACCAGGTGAGTCAATTATCCACTCCTCTACAAAAAACATCCTTTACTCGTTCTCAAACCCACTGTAGCTCAGAATGTACATCCACATCAATCGAATCTACTCGCCTCCTATCGAAAATTCTGCCTAAATAATAGCCCTTCTCAGATACGTCATATTGTGGAAGTTTCTTCCGCTGCAGCTGTTTTTTAAGCACCATGAGAAGCCTTACCCACATTTGGCCATCAATCAATCAAAATGAAGGTTCATACTTTAATGAATCAGAACAGGATGTGCTAAATCTCGGCTGTGCCGACCGAAGAGGTCTTACTTCAATCAGAAATGGCAATGAGTCACGTAGCGATCAATTATCCACCTTTTTAAAAAAAAAATATCTCAACCCCTTGATGTTTTTCGCTTCTTCTTTGGCTGTCTCAGTGAGGTTGTGGGGGAATTAAGTCGTTATTGATGAGTGTGGAGGAGTGTCCCAGGGAGTAAAGGCTGCATGTCGCGGTCCAAACCCCATACTGAGCCCACCCTCGGCTCCACGTCCGTCCCTCCGGGAGCCGCACAGCCACTGATGGATCGCACAGCCAATTCCTCTTATCTCTGCCAGATGCCAGATCTGATTTGAAGGAGTAAAGCCGGAGGAGATTTATTTGCCTTCTATAGAGTAGCTCTCTCTCTCTCTCTCTCTCTCTCTCTCTCTCTCTCTCTCTCTGTCTCTCTCTCTGCATGTCGGGGTCGGCTGAGCTTGTCTGCTTTTCATGTTTGGTTGTTCTCTCTTTAGAGTGTTTTTAAAATAAAGTCTGAGCGTGTATGTCAGCGACATCCTTAATCTATTTCTTTTTAAAGGAAGGATTGTTGAGGTTCGATCTATTATTCAATATAGCCAAATTCTTGCCATCCTGATGTCATTAAGCCTTTGTTAACAGCAAAACCCCAACATAACCTCTGCAATTGTGATAAATTAGTAGTTTTCCAGTTGTTATCAATAAATGGGGTGGAACTTGCATTGCTAGTTCCAGCAGACCACTCGATACATGTTCACATCCCCATAGACACTCCCAAGCATATCAGATACTGCTCCACCCTCCACTGGCTCGGCTATTTAAGCCGCTCTTTATGAGAACAAATACATTATTTTATCTATTTTTTAACCCTGCAATCAGAGGTCTGCAAATTACAACGTAGTTCGCTAATAGAAACAGTTGCTGCACATGCATAGTACGTGCATGATGTCCTAAATACCTGAGCGTTTACTATGACACACTTTATGTGAATACCTTATTTAAAAAATTGTATTAACTTACCACAAAATTCATTCTGCAGTTCTAGTGTAATACACCTCGGATGGTGATTTTTTTAAATCTCCAAAATCCACTATCTACAAGCAGGATATAAGCTAATAATTTTGCTCATGCTAGGTTATTGATTGCCCATAATCAATGCAGCAATTAAAATTTTTCTGTGATTTCTTTTCTGTGATGGTGATATTTTAAATGTAAGGGCTGTCTGTCTGTTGTAGGCCCTCCCAACCTTTAACAGACTAATTAATTAATCCTACAACTATCTAACTGAAATGGCTCGTTTTCACTGGACATTTTAATCTACAGTATGTAACCAGACACTTTTATAGCAGTCTTTTACAAAAACCCATTTGATTCTTAAAAAGGAGATATTGGAGATATTTTGGAATGAAGAGGAATAATGTCTTGTTTTATTCAGAGCAAATATTCAATCTGCCTCGAGTCAGTTTTTTGTCTGCTGTTATTAAAGTCTATCCTCATTGTTCAAGAATTTTCACGTTCGCACAAATCTGACCGAAACATCAGATGTCTATCCCTGCAGAAAATGAGCCGGCGAGATTCAAGTCCAGTACTCTGTTTGGACTCTTAATTTAGCGGAATCAATCCTACATGTGTTTCGCAGCACCACCTTAATGGGAAATTGATCTGCAACCAAAGGCATACTTATGCCTGAAACAACATTTAAAGCAAAACCTGATGTGTTTTTCAAGGCTTCCACTCAAGGATGCAAAACAGATTTGTCCGTTTACTCTAAGACTACTAACTAAAAGAAGCATAACACTTAAGGTTAGCTTACTTTTCTGTAACCCACTTGATACAGTGCTGTGAAAGTATTCACACCCCCCCAGTTTCTTCATATTTGTCAGATTTCAATGGCTCGTACTGTGGTTTACTGGAGTCCCAGAGCCTTAGAAATAGCTCTGTAATCCTTTCCACACTGATCAATGTCAACATTTCAATGTTTGTCATCTATTCCTGAATATCCTTAGATTGTGACATCAGTTGCTGATTTTTGCCTACTCCACATTGCCAGACAAGTTCTATCGAAGTGATGTTTAGATTCAGTGGGTTGAAAAAGTCTATTTTTGAACAATTACATTGAGAATGACTAATCAAAAGGCAGGCTTGATAGGTGGCTCAGCCAACAGTCATGCCCAGGCTTAGTTAGGCATTTACTATGTAATTGCAGTATTCCAAGCATGCACTGTGCAGTCAATGGCTTTGAGACAGTTAGCTACAGTAGGCAGAATCAGTGGCTTGCCAGAGCAGTACAGTGCACAAAATGCTATAGCCCCTACTGCCATTTTGTGCCATTATGGAGACATGCGCAGAAATTAGCATGAACTTGGATACTGTGCAGTACTAAAATGTGTTCACAAGGTTTGTCAAGTGCCACCATTCACTACACAGCAAGTGGCAACATATGTAGAATTACAACCACAATTCTAAAATAGTTGGGACAAAGTGTAAATTGTGAATAAAATCAAAACGCAATGACTTTCAAATCACACCAGCCAGTATTTTATTCACAATAGAATAGAGATAACATAGCAAAATGTTGAAACTGAGAAATTTTACCCACAAAATGAACTCAATTAAAATGTGATGGCTGCTATAGGTCTCAAAAAAGTTGGTAGCATCCCCTCAATTTTACACAGAGTCGTGGCATCTGGGCATTGAGACAAGTTTCTTGAGTTTATCGATTGGAATTTAATCCCACTCGTTTAATACAGGCTTCCAGCTGCTGGAGAGTTTTGGGTCGTCTTGACGGACTTTGTTTAATTATGCACCAAATGTTCTCAGTCGGTGAAAGATCAGGACTGCAGGCCAGTTCAGCTCACAGCACTCTTCTACTACAAAACCATGCTGTTGTAACAGCTGCAGTATGTGGTTTTGCATTGTCCTGCTGAAATACACTAGGCCTTCCTTGAAATAGATGTCATCTGGTGGGGACTATGTAGCTCTAACCTTTATACCTTTCAGCATTCACAGTGCTTTTTCAAACATGCAAGTGCCCCACACCATAGGCACTTATGCATCCCCATACTATCAGAGATGCTGGCTTTTGAACTGAGCGCTAACAGGAGGGGTGGTCTTCTTTAACCCAGAGGACACGACCGTGATTCAACAAGAATGTCAAATTTGGACTCGTCTGACCACAGGCCACTTTGCCAAAGTCCATTTTAAATGAGCCTTGGCCCACAAAAACACAGCGGGGCTTCTGAATCATGCTCAACAATGCCTTCCTTTTTGCATGAGAGTTTTAGGTGGCATCTGTGTATGGCACGGTGGACTGTTTAGACAGTTGTTTCTTGAAGTATTCCTGGGCCCATTTAAAAATGTCAATGAAAGAATCATGCCGATGAGTGATGCAGGTGCATCTGAGCGCCTGAGGATCACGGGCATCCGGTAAAGGTCTTCGGCCTTGTCCCTTACGCACAGATTTTTCCAGTCTGAATCTTTTGGTGTTATGCACTGTCGATGAGGAGGCCTTCAAAGCCTTTGTAATTTGTCGTTGAGGAACTCTAAAATTATTCCAGTTTTTTAACCCAAGCCTTCAAAGGTTGGAGCCTCTAGCCATCTTCACTTCTGAGAGACTCCGTGTGAGGTATCGTTCAGGAACCAAACGCGAGACCCAAAAGATCCAGTTAAAAGGTGTTTGATTGAAGCTAGGGAGTGAACCCCCGCAGGGCAGAAGGCAACAGTACAGAGTCCACAATCCAAAATTAGAATCCCTGGGGCATATTCCAGATCGTACACAGGGCAGCAAACACAAAACTCAGGGTCAGGCAAAACAGGTATGATACACGGGCACAGGAATATCAAAGGTAAAGCCAAAATCAGAATCTGGGACGCTCCAGTCAGAAGTATACCACTAAGAGTAGAAGGCATCAACAATCACAGCACAGGGAAAACATTCTGACATGAGCTGGTTGTGAAATGACCGCTTAAAAACACGAAGGGGAAGTCCCATGCTATCATAGGGAACAGGTGAAATGGATCAGACTAATTGACAAAGGAATGAACAAGAGGAAGTTCCTAACCACATGAAATTGGCGAAAGCCAAAACGCGGACAGGGATTACACAGACAGCTTATGACAAACCAAGGGCTCTGGTTAGGGAGTTCTAAAGTGCACAGAGTGAGAGGCAGAACAGTGATTAACAAGGTGCAGAGAATCTGTTGAAGCACAGCAAAGTAAATTGAGTGAAGGCAAGAGGCGGAGACTAGAGCAGAGCGAGTGCTGAGAGCTCGTTAGTCAATTAGTAATGTGCAGCTATACAATCCCTAGTGCTTGTTAGTAAGTTAGTACTATAAACAATGTTAGTTAATGTTAGTAATTCAACTAAAATAATAAACTGTATGTATTGTTAGTAAACATAGAACAGTAAGGTGACGGAAGCAAACGAGATTGGATGGAATATTTGGAAACCCAGAAACCATGTGGCACACAAGACTTGGGAAATAAAACTGTCTCAGAACACAAGACAAGACTGGGGAGACAATGTGCAATGCAGGGTATGAGAACGACAAAATACAGAATACAAAACATGGCATGGAATCACTCAAAAGACATGGCAGGGACTCAGGGTAATCACAAAGAACATGGCAGAATCATAACACTAAGCCTCTCTAAGACATCCCTTTTATAGCCAATAATGTTACAAACCTGATGCCAGTTAATGTACAGTAATTACTTGCTAAATGTTCTTTCAGCTGATTCTCTTATATATTAATTGCTTTTTCAGCCCTTTTTTGCCTGTGTCCCAACTTTTTTGAGACCTGTTGCAGCCAGAAAACTTGAAATCAGCTCATTTTATGGATAAAAATGTAAAATTTCTCAGTTTCAACATTTGAAATGTTATCTGTGTTCTATTTTAAATAACATATTGGCTCATGTGATCTGAAAGTCATTGCATTTTGATTTTATTCACAATTTACACTTCGTCCCAACTTTTCGGAATTGGGGTTGTATTACATTACATAGTTATTACCACCCAGACAAGTAATTCCTGGTTGAAAAAAATGAAAAATATCCTCTAGCCTACAGTCGTAGAATGAAAATGATGGCAGTAGTATATGTACTGTTAGTCTTAATATGAGTCATGATCGACCTGCAATTTGTAAAAATAGTGTATATTATTTTAGTGTATAGTGTAATTATTATATATAATTATTATTACAACACCTTGGACAGCAGCTAGGCAGTATATATCAGTATCCCCTCAAATTCACAGGAGATCACATGATATCTGGGGTTATGACCATCTATGGGGGAGAAACAACATCCATAATATTCGTGCAAATTCCCATGTCAGGAGGTCAATGTATTTTTCACATGGAAATCAAGTAGAATAAAAGCAGCTCCACAGCATTTCGCCTACTGTTCATCAAAAGGCGCTATACATTTTCCACTGCTTGTGGGGAGAGCAGATTGATTAGCGAGCTGTCTGACCTTTGTACCGATGGAATCAAATCCCCGTTACAGCGGCCATGTCCCAATGCACTCAGACCCACGAACAGTGTCATTAGGGTCTCTGAAGTGTTAGCACCCTGCTAAAGTAAAGATCATTCATTTATTTTATTCTGCCTGCAGGGTGGCTGCCCTTTAGGCTGTCATTTCCTGGATTTATGGCATAGAACCTATCGTAAGAGTTTTTGTGAGCTCCTGGGGCAACCATCTTTATTTAGGTGCTTGGGTACGGGGAAATAGTTGATGTTTCTGCTTTTAGCCTCAAACAAGAGGATATATCCAAGGCTGCAAAATAAATTTTTTCCCAGTGCCAAAGATAAATTTTTTTGGCATGTAATATACTATTCTAGAAACACACATCTGTGTATGAGGTTTTCAGCATTTACAAAATGTATTTACTTGTGTGTTTTTCCCACATATTCCAAACAGGCATATCTGAGTTTTGCTAGTTTTTTTTTTTGAAAAACCCTGGTGAAGTGATTAATTCCAAAATAGAGGAGTCGTTGTCAAATTGTGCTCTGTGGTGCAGTACATAAATTGCTTGCTTTTTTTTTGCAACATACTGTGCAATTTATGAAATGGAGACACATGCATAAGTAGACTCCAGCACTCGGAGCATATGTGCAGCTTCTTTCTGTCTGTTAGATAATTTGATTATTAAACACATGAGGCAGCCACTTCTTGCTGGCAACAAGCTGCTGTATTTTTATGACGGGAAAGGTGTAAGCTACCGAGAGAAACAAAAACAGAGAACAACATGTGAGACATCAGGTCCACTTTCAGCCTCGCAAAGTTACAAGCTGCACTCAGTGGCAGTAAGTTCATTTAGTGTATAGTCAATGGATGGAAATCTTTTAAAAAATTCATCCGGAGGAAGTGCTTTTGTGAATGTCACACAGAAATGGGTGATTATAAGGGTTTTATCGGGTTTACGGGCTCATACTTCTGTACTAATTGGTGTGATTCTCATATACAACTCAAATCATTTATGTGCTTTCAATTCAACAAACGTACAACTCCTGAAAGCTTTTTATGTAAGAGGCATTAACAATGCAACAAGTAGCAGTGTACACAATTTTGTGCAAGCAATTTAATAAGCAAAAATACAAGGACATTCAAAAGAACAGTATTAGTTCTTTTTTGGTGAATTCTAACAAAGGGTTAAATTGGCAGACCACGAGCCAACAACAATAGTTCCATACATAAGCCGCTCCCCAAATGATCCACGAAAAGGAGAGTGAACAAATAAATTTTGAATGCATTGCTCAACGTAACTACAGCTATGAAAATCCTGGCTTAAAAACTTAACGTTTGTGAAAAGTCAAGATCCCACGATCGACACAATAAAACAGGGACCAGGCGATTGGAAAGCTGATGGCCGGAATAAGTACAGCCAGAGTTGTGGCACACTCTGGAGTGCACTGACTAGTAGCTTTATGTCTGCAAATGCTATGTAGGCAGACAGGAAGCCCCTGAGATCGGCCGAAGCCTGGGTGACTGCATACGCGTGACCACAGCAGTCGTGTGATGCATCTCAGAGACTGCTTTTGTCCAACAGTGCTGCTGTAGAAGTTACTGGAAGGTGTCATGAACATATTGGCTCCTGTATGGTGCAATGACAGCGCCAGATGATCGCTTCATTTAGAGCACTTGTTAGGATGGTCCTGATGGATCACGGACGTGCTAGTGATCGTCCGTGGGGACAGGTACGTTCTAACAAAAATAGAACAAATTGTCAGTGGCGTCACATTATTTTTAGTGGCAGACTGCACTACTTGCTCGATGCGCCTGTCCCCCCTGAGAACAGGTAACACGTCTGTGGTCCATCAGGACCGTCCCAACATGTGCGGTTAGTGAAGAGTCGCCTTCGTCCCAATGCCGTCTTCGAACCGTACGGGAGCTGACGTGGTCACAGCATCTGCCGGGAACCTCAACTGTGGTCGACATGCTGGATGAAAGTGGTGTCTCAGATGCATCACACCAATGCTATGGTCCTGCGCACGCATGGCCACACGTGGCTGCACAGGCCATGATGGATCTCAGAAGCTTCCTGTTTGCCTATATAGCATTTGCAGACGTGAAACAGTGGTCCGGTGCACTCCAGCGTGCCACTACTCTGGCACCGCTCTGCACTCATTCCAGCCGTCAGTATTCCAATGGTCTGATCCCTGTTTCATTGCGTCAACCGTGGCATCATGACTTTTCACAAACTGAAAGTTTTTAAGCCAGGATTTTTTAAATCAAGGTCAATGTTGAGCAATGCATACAACATTTCTTTGCTAACTCTCCTTTTCGTGGATAATTTGGGCAGTGGCTTCTATATCAGACTATTATTGTCAGCTCATGGTCTGCCAACTTTTGTTAGAATTCACCATTTGTGAACTAATAGTCCTCTTTAAATATCCTTGTATTTATTTTTCCTCACTTGTGTGGTTGTTGCATTTCTAATGGCTCTTTGTATATTTGGTAAAGGAGGACTAGAACAGAAGCACATACCCGTCATTACAGCTAATCTGCTCTTTGATATATTCAACTAACTAGTCTTCAGATCCACTGTTTGTGAGAGCAACCATTTGCATCAATGTGTGGCCACCATTCTCACTGACTTTGTCCAAGATTTAGCATAATTGCTGCTTGCCGTCAGTGATGTAGTCTTTGGCAGTCATTTTCTATTTGCTGTGAGATGTGTTCACTTAGTCAGTGGTAATGCAATTAATTAAGCTACAGTGTGATTGCAAACAGAATCATAGATGCACAAGCAGGCGAAGGCCCCAATCAAAGTGGAGCATTCCACAGTTCCAATTCCAATGAAAAACCTCAACTGTATCCTTGATGAAGTCCACACCCGTGGACGTTAGCGAAGGTGTGCTGTATTTGTGTTCAAAAAAGTACCTTATGGCATAATGTGTCGAGCTAACATAAACCGGACCTAATACATGTGAAAAGAGAATAATTATTTGCAATACTATTAATGGCTACACATCCGATGTCAGATATGGACTCACCCTGACTAAAAAATAAATCCTTGCAAAACTTTGTCATCAGACAGAATTTTCCAAAAAAATAAATGTATTAATGTCATGCATGATTCTTTTTTTTTTCTTGGGCACGATAAAGGGATGACATACAGTCCGGAGTGTGAACAGGTACAGAGTATCATTTACACAATAACGGGGTACATTTCTAGGCTTTAGTTCACACTTTGCAGTTGGATGTGTCTGGGGCATCGTTTAGTACACACCATTAGCAAAGCCCAGGGGGGCATTCAGGAACATGAGCAGAGGGGGTCTCGCCGACTGGCACTCACGACAGAGGTTGATTGGTAATCAGCCCAGCTGTTGCTCATTCTGTTAATACGGTCTGTTAAAAGTCACAGATTTGCTGGGCCTGTGGAGTTAGAGAGATGTCGTGTCTCAGCCCTTTTGTAGCTCTCACAGTGAGCCCTCGGTGTTTTCGGCCTGCGCTCTCCATCGACCTCAGTCATTAACCCTTTGCTTTTTACGTGCTCTCCATTTTCGAACCATCAGTCACAGGCAGGCATTGCTAATCCGCAATACATTTCTTTCAGCTTTTGTGTGCTGCTTTGTATTGTTTCACAGAGGTGCAAACCGGCAAGAAACAGTCGCACATGCTTGTTTCTTACTGCTTAGCTTATCTCCTCACACGAGGGACAGGCAGCACCTTCCTCATGTTTTCATGGAAATGGGCAAATTTTAGGGAAAGAACATGTAAATACTCTACCTGCTAAAGCCTCGCTTAATACATTATTGGGTTATTACTTGAATTTTAGCTCAATAAAATTCTTTGTCTTGGGATCAGACCATTGGAATACTGACATTCACTACTACTCCGCATAGCGGCACCTTAACCTGGTAACCCGGTAGCCAAACATTAACATACACTTTCTGACGATCATAAATCTGATCCGCTGGAAATATACAACGAAACCAAGAAATTAACAAATTATAACAGGCAGACGATAGTCGGTGCACTCGAGTTCCTTACTGTATGTCCCTGTTTGCCATGAGTTTCGTCATTAGGAAGAAGCTATTTTTGCTTAGTTATTTTGGGGATGTGCGCGAGTTGAAAGGGTTTTCAAAATTCCTCTTTTACTTTCTTCCCGTTTGAGTGAGTGTCCACAAAGTGTTTTATTCATCATCTCCATGACAATAGCTTTCCATAAAGGCATAATTTGTCCATTTTTTGATTTCTCAGTACATGTCTACTTTTACCAATATATTAAGTTCAAAAGGAATTCTTGACTAATATCTCAAGAAAAAAAAAAACAAACACAACCGGTCTTAAAAGTGAAGGATCCCCCGTCACACTAATGACAAATTGCACATAAAGTAGTGATGAGAACAAGTATAATTAATAGCCTCAGTTTTTAAAAAAATCTTCACAAAATAAAACCATTTTGTATTGCTGATATATGAAGTAATGTAAAATTAAAAACATGATTTGCCAGGTCTTTCACCCACAGATATGTAGTGAGTGTGTTCTGATTTAAGCACCTTATCAAAGTTCAGTGCCGGGTATGATGCCTCCCATTCATTAGTAGAAGATTTTTTTTTGTCCGTAAGTAAAAGGCTGGGGCCGCATTTCTTATTCCCCTGTGAGAGGTACCATTCCAGTTTTGTGATGGGTTTTTGAAAGATATACGCTTATTAAAAGTGGGTGTGTTACATATGGCTGTGTCTGCAAGTGTGCTCTGTCTTTTCATATCAGACTCTGAGCTGATTGATTACGGGGCTGCACCTGTGAAGAACAAATTTTTGGGATTGTAGTTAAATTTCCACAGTTTACTGCCTTCAGCGCTACTGTTGTTCTCGTTAAATCCTTGCTTGTAATTGGATGACGTGCTGGAGCTTAAAGGAGGTCAGTTCTCTATTTTGGAATGTTCATTCAGTGTACGATATACAGCTACGGAATTTGCTTTGCATGGACATATGCAATTGTGCAATAGTTCAAAATATCCTCAAACAATTTTTCTACACAACTACCATGGAGGTGCCAATTCAGATTTCGGAGCATGACTGACCCCCAAGTTCGAATATCAACAGTTCCAAAATAGTTACTCGCTTGTGTTGCCTGAATCATGGAAAGGCAAAGGGAAAACCAGTTCCACACATTGAAACCAGGAGTGTGCTTTACGACACATATATTCTAGTACCACCCTCAGCAAGGTTTGGACATTTAATTGCAATCCCTTGCAGTGCTGCTCTAGATTCTTGGGCCTGGCCCTTTAAGAAAAAATGGAGGCTGCTGGCGGTCGATCCTGTATTCCCCATCTAAAGCACATTGCCAGCCATGTTGCATAGACTTCCCCTTTTGTGTTCATTATTTATTGGAATGTGTTTTTTCGTCCTATGGCTAGTGCGGATTTTTCGCCGAGACCTTGGGCAATTTATTTTCTTTTGCTGCACTTTAAGCTTAGCCCTGACCAGAGTAGGTTAGCGAGATTCCCCGAAGACTCACCTGCTGTTCTTTTGGCTCTGTAATCAGGTAATATCTTTTTGTGAGAGTAAGTGTAGTCACTTGAGACTTACTGACCCTGCTCCTGTTGCACCCCCCCCCCATACCCCCGGGCCTCCTTTAGTTGTCTTTTAGTCTTTAAGGTCTTGTTTGTTAATCACATGTAAATAAATGGATAAATAAAAATGATAATAATAATTTGCATTTGATACAGCTTTACTAATTTGACTCTGTTACCCTGCAGTTACATTGGCCATAACAACTGGGGGCTCGTCTGGGGTTTGACATCTGCCTTTTTGAACTTTTGTGGCAGTTGGTAGTCGCCTTTGCCTTTGCTGGGTAGGGCTTGCTTTGTTTGTTGCATTGCTTTTTCTCCCAGCTGGCAGTTACCTTGTGTGAGCTCACTCTGCTTTCTGTATGCTGCTTCGAAGTTTTACTTTTAAAAGTTTTACTTTTACTTCAAAGTTCTCACAACTTTTTACTCTTTGTGGTTTTTGGCGCTTGTCAACAGCGGGGACTACTTTGCTTTTGTGGAGCTACGATTTCTGTTATTGTGACATTTGGGAGATTTTCCCTCTGGAATTAATTGTAGTATTTTTCTAATTGTAATATTGCTACATGTGTGCACTGAGTGCAGTGCAGTACTTGGGAGCAAATTGGAGTTTGTCTTCCTTTTTGCTCTTTGGTGAAACTTGTGTCCTATTTTGGTATAGAGTACGTTCCGTACATTTATTAAGTCATTGTCTGCAGCATTGAAGAAATTTGGGTTACTCAAACCTGTCAAAACGCATGAATGTTTCCAATTAGCCAGGTGAAGCTGGGTAAACTTTTGTTTCTACAAAGGGAAATGTTAAATTAATTGCAGTCATAGTGAGCAAGGGAAATCTCTGTTTTATTTTCCCTTTTCTTTTGGTTCCTTGGAGCTCGCCTGTTTTTCTACCACGGACGGCGTGAGGTCCGTTGGTAGCGCGAGTCTCGCTATGTCTATGTGTCTTTAGTCTCTCAGCACGCTGCTGTTTAGCCTTTTATTTCTGGCCGCTGCTCTTGGCTTCCAATTTCCAGCAGCCATCACTCCGTAAGTCCCGACATTCAAACTCGACTTCTAAAGACGTCTTCTCACAGTATTTTTGCGCCTTCATGCACAACCTGTTCAGGTGGATCTTGCTTAACCAATCAGCATGAAGCCCTTAAATGGATCAGGTGTGAAAGAATAGAAAGAGAGCAAAAACCTGCAGGGCAGGGGGTCCTTGAGGACTGGGTTGGGAACCACTGTCCTAGAGGGATTGTCATAAGCATGGCACCCACCTGTGTAAGCACAAAATCATGGCTTTTTAACCTCGCTCTCTGGACCCTGGTTCCAAAAGGATTGCAGTTTGTCTTGAGTGATGACTGTGTGCCTTTTAATGAAAACAGATTAGAACTAAAAAAGCACCCAAAAAAATAATCAGTTCTTTGATCTAATTATTGCAGTTTGCCATTCATTTTTTGATGAGCTGTTCTTTTAGCGCTATTTTTCATCACTCACGCTACAAACAACTTGATAAAATGCAACATTGCTTTGTTTAATGATTTAAGGCTTGTTACCATCTCCCAAGCAGAGTCACTGTAATCTGTTTGAAAACAGATAAGAATTACACTTCATCCTTGGGTTTACTTTCTGACTTCAACACTTACAAGTAGTACAAATAAGCATATTTCTGACTTTACCGTTTCCCACCTTGCACGAAGGTGGCGTTCGGCCAAGATTTTCCATGAACCCTGATGTGACGATTCTTAGCGAAAATCATTTCATTTCATTTAATTATACACATGTTATTATAGTTTAAATATCAGGTATAAAAAGACAGTGGAAGAGGGCTATTACCGTCCTAATGGGATGTATTTTCCTCATAGAAGTCTGCTGGGAGGGATCTTTTTAACACAGATGCAAACAGTATGGAGCAGCTTCAGTCTGCTGGAGGAGGATTTGAGGGCAGTTCACAGTACAAAGCTCAAATCACTGAAGCCCAAAATTAAAAATTATAGCACTTCATTGCAAACACAGCGGCATGAAACAACTTATTTCATGGACTAATGGCCAGTGCAGCAAGTTCCCAGCTAGCTTGGCAACAGCCAGAGCAGTGCATCCCAACAGAGCCTCTGCTTTTCTCCAACCAAGTAAGCTTTTTGCTGCAGCTGAAAGCTGCACGGAGGTTCTCTGGTTCCTCACACAAAGAAAGCACTAATTCCCTGTCTCTTATCAGCGCTGCTGGCCTGATGTTTGATTTAGAAGATCAAGAACTCAACTGTTTTTTGTTCCTACTTTTGTTTCTTGAACAGCCAGCTTCAAAGGCCTGACAGAAAGAAAAAAAAAATCCTACGTTGACCTAAGTTTGATGTGAAATCCTGGGTTGATCCTGAAGCGGGACTGGATATTCGCCAAAGTTTATTTCAAATAGCCCTGCCAGCTACTACCTTTGTCTGATCACTGGAGACATTCAACCACCATTATTTTGTCTTAAATAGCCAGTTTGGGTGGGGGTGGTGCTTCCAAACCAGTGCTTCAAGCTCTTCTGAATTGTTTCTACTGGTCCTATAGTCCTGCTACCACCAGTGCTGAGTACCAGTACTTCTCATTCTGTCCACTACTGTACTCGTTGCGTGCCGTCACCTTCTTCTGAGTCCAGGTATGCACTTTTTAAGACCTCTTTCACTATGTATTTGTAAATAAACAGCTCTCTTAATGCTAAGGCAATAACCTTGAAAACGCCCTTGCTAAAATCTATTTCAAAAATGCTTAGGAAAAAAGTAGGGTTCCTCTCCTAATGCAAAGTTTTGCTGGCCGAGCATTTGAAGACATTGTCTTTACTGTGGTGTCAAACAACATAAAGAATTATTTCATTTCTGCTATCGCATACACCAGTAAGAGCAAGATAACACAGAAGATTGAGGCTGTTCTTTTTTCTAGTGGCAGATAGATGAGACCACAGACAGAAGCTGTCACGCAAAACTGTCTGTAACCGTGAGACAAGTTGATGAGTGAGGGATCATTCTGAGACGTTTCTTGGGTTTTTATGTGTCAAGCAGAGATGGAAAACTTTCTGTTTGTCTTGTGAAGTAAATGGCAGAATTTAATTTAGCTGAAAAACAAGCAGGTCAACCTTACAACAGCAGTTCATAAATGGCCTCTGACTAGAATGATCTGAAAGCTGCAGAACAAGCTGTAGCATCAAGTGATTGGCAGTTTATAACTACACAGCAATATCCTTTGAATTTTTATCTGCACTTTACTAACTTTTCTGTATCACAAGTACTCATTATTTTACCACATTGACACATCTTTGTTTACTTACAGATTGCATTAAATTGCAGGCAGTTTTATTTTTTATTGGTTTCCTGTGTTTGGCCTTCCTCTGCATATTATATAAGTCATTAAGTATGTGGTTAGTTTCAACCTTTTTCCATAAGGCTGTGTTTTGAAATTACTGATGTTATAAATGCTATTCGGTGTAACACGTATGCACTTCTGTGTAACATCACAATGACATGATGAAGATTTGCATAATATGACAGACCTCAATTTGAGAGCGACCCACAAGATAATTCTTTATTAACATTGCTTCTGAGACCTTATTTTAATGGAACATTTTTCAATAAAAAAATCAATGAGCAAGTTTTGATTCTCAATCTATGAGAGCTTAGAATTTGTGTGTGATTATCTGTTACTTCTGCCTAGTCCTTCTCAAATTTTGAGTTAATAGCAGTCATTGTCTATAAAAGACATCCAAGAAAAAAAGTGGTGCTCAGGTTATGCAGCTGCTGAATAAGGATCCTGGTTACCACAGATCATTTGATGCTTTCAAATCAGCCTCATCGCAAACAAACAATAATTATTGGTTTATTAATATTGGTTAATATACATGTTGCATACAAGGGTTGGACATTATGATGGCAGCTCCAAACATTTAAAGAAAGGAAGGAGGTTGAAGGAGATTCTGTGGAGGACGTGCGATTCTCACTCTAAACCCGTTGGCTGTTAATTATCCTTTACGAATCAAACAAACATTGATTTTTCCAAAACAGCTGGGAAAGACTCTGCTGTTTATTTCCCACAGATTTACCATAAATCGTTTTCTGAAAATTTTTCATCTCAGCTCATATTTATCAGCTTGCCTGTAGCTAATAAGAAATGCATTTTTCCCTATTAGTACAAAAATGTGCTAATCAACAGGAAACGAAGTGCAGTCTGAAAGTGCTTTTTGGTTTACTGAGCTAGGGGTTGACAGAATAGATAGTACTGATTCCTTATGGCATGCGTGTTCAAAATGATAATGTACGATTCACTAAATACTGTGCGCGCCACGATGGAATGGTTTCAATTGACATTTTGATGTTCTCAGTGCAGTCAGGTCCAAAGTTACTGGCACCCTTTTGAAAATTGTAAAAAGCTTGCAATAAATTTCATTAATTGAGTTCATAGCCAGTTCTCTTTTTGGCAATTTGTAAAATCTATGGATCCTTACCATGTTTTCCATGCTGATGCTTGACAACTAAACATACGCCAGCTTTTTTTTTTTTTTAGCTTTAAAGGGTTATTGTGAGAGCAGCTATCAGTTCAGAGCCCTAGCATGTTGTGACGTAAAATGGGCAAAATGCAATTTGAGCTTTCAGAACCATAGGAAAAACTCATATGAAAGATCATGCTAATCTGGTTGACCTCTGAATCTGTAAATCTGATCATTTGAGAAACTAAACTGAGGCATTTAACCTGATGGAGAATCTAATTTGTCTTGGCCACACCTACTGGTGGAATGAGAACACACACTTTGGCACTGTTATGTAGTGGTACCACATGTATAAAAGTGTGTGCCCCCCAGACAGGGAAATTTATACGAAAGGGTGCATTTCTTGGCTTGCAATTTCAGTGAAGAGAAAACTATCACAGCTTTTTTTTTTTTTTTTTTTAAAGACTGGCTGTTTGTTCCATTCGGCTGAACTTGTTTTTTTGTTGGCTCACTTTATTGTTTTTGCCTGGAACCAGTGAGGGGTGATTTTTTAATTTTTATTTGCTTTATTTTTTTTTTTTGTGTGTTTGTCGAGCTCTCATTCTGAATTCAATGTGCATTTTAAGCAGGGAAATACACTTGGTAAGCGCTGCTTAAGCATACAAATAGAATGTGTAATGTGTAACATAATAATGTAATGTGTAACATAATATCATCGCAAAAAAATAAATTATAGTGATGATAAAGGAATGTATGTAATAATATTTAAAAATGTGGTATATTACCAGAGCAACAGATCACTTTCTCAATTCAGTCTTTCTTTGACTCTCTCTAAATGGTGCATCTCTTTCCTAAGGGTGTCATAAGGGTGAATGTGACAGGGTGTGTAGTTGTCTCTTGTCACAATGGCACAGACATGCCAGCTGGTTTTAATTTATTGATAGAAGTTGATCAGTTTTCATGTTCTTCATCTCTTTATGAGAATTATATTGAGTATTTTTCACAAGAAATTTACACAGATGTCATAAAAGTGTTCGCAAAACCCCATTTTTACACTTTCTCACTTGATCTTTTTTTTTTCTTGAGGACTGAACAAATATTATGTTTTCAATGAGTCATTATTCCACCTTGGTCATTTTCTTGAAGCAATTTACGGGTTCATAAAACACACTGGCTGTCTACAATTGAATGATTGAGCCTCTTATTGTTCCTTTTGCTAAAGCTAGCTTGCAAGCTGAGGATTATCTTTCCTGTGCATTTAATTATACGCGATGTTGAGATCAATATTTCCACATCTTGTTTTATGATTCAACACTGCACTAATGGTTCCCTGTTCAAATTTAGTAATCCCTCAGGATGATAATTGATCAAGGTATTAAGAGCCTTCAGCTGAAATGAACTACCACAGGGTAATGGGGTATACAGGCATATTTGCTCTTTAGCCAGACAGGTAACCCCTCCCCAGCTCCGATGAAAAATGAGCTGCATTCAGTATGGCTTGCACAGACATGAGTTTGAAGATGACACTTGATGAGTCTCTGTCTATTGTGAAATTCTATTCAGAGATTCACAACAGGGACCGTCACCCAGGGTACTTGCTGCATCCAGATTCAATTCCAGAGCACAGGGCCCATCACCCGCTGTAATAGAGCCTTTGCAGAATATGAAATAGCGCCACCTCTTTCTTGTCTCTGTGCACTGCTGCTCCAGAATACCAAAACAGTTCTGGAGGGGCAAGCAAAACACACAAACAAATAAAAATAAATGAATAGCTTTCGCAGTCCCAGCGCTAGCACGGCTAACACTGTTTCTCTATGTCCAATTTGTGATCATTGCTCGTCATTTCAGAAGCATAAAATTCAATTCAGAAACTCATTCAGGCTATTTAGGGGACAGTCAGCACTGTAGGACAATTACTTTCGCCATGAATACTTCTTTATGACTTTACTGGAGGGCGCATCAATGCCTCTCCATTTCCTCTAACTAGAGACAGTCAATATGTCATATCCAAACCTGTTTAGGGAGGCAACAGTCAACTGTGGGGAGACCAGAAGTCTAAATACTGAATGAGAAAGTGAGTTTTTCATTTTCAGGCTATAACTATGCTTGGAAAAAATGGACAAAAATAAGAAAGAAGGAAAAAAGAACCAGGGCATTCCAGTTGAGAGCTGGCTGTCTTGCCCAGCTAACTTTCTGGAGAGAGGCTTTAAGTACCATCATGAATCTTGTCATTTTCCCCATCGGAGGGAGAGTAAGGATGTGTGGAATTAATGGGCCTTTCTTGGTATACCCATACCTCTCCCAGGACCCCAGGATTTGATTCAATTGGGAGCGATTCAAATTAATTTCCGTTTTCCCTGCAGGAAAATGAGGACCATGCGTCTCACTCTGAAGACAGGAAGTGGTACAGTGGTACAAACGCTCTTCTGTAGATCTAAACCTGTTCTCAGGATTGCACAGCTTGCAGGTTTATAACTGACAACTGCATGGTCGAATTTTGGATACATCCGTGAAAACACGATTCCCATATTTTCCATTCAAGAACATGATTTGTGGTTCATGCTAGCTGTTTGAAAGTTTAAATATAGCCTGCTGTTAATTAAACATATTAGGAATTAATAAAGTCAAACGCAGCTTGCTAGTTCTTGCTCCTGATGTTGAGGTGTTATCTCCTGTTAGCCAAGATGGAAAGAGAAAAAGAAAGTTATTATTTCTAAGGTGATTCCACAGGTAATATTAATTTTACAGTGAATTAAAGACGTGTAGTTGATAAACTTCTGAGAGAGCAAGACACAGAGAGAGGGAAAAGGAGAGAGGGAGAGACAATATCAGTGTTCCTTGTCCATACTGAAAATTTCAGCAAGAAAAAGGGGTTAAAGTGCGATGAGCAACAGGCCAAGTGTGCTTCATGGGACTCCTGACTTGACAAAATCAGACCCTCCACACGTATTGATTTCCCAACACTCATGATGAGTGTCATCCTTGGGGCTTGATGCCAAAATCACATCTGAGGTTGAAAGCTTGAAAACAGACACAGCATTCTACACCAGAACTGCACACTTTTTCTCCTTCGCAACACGAGGCAAACATACGCCCCCAATCATTCTTTTTCATATTTTGTTGAGCCCGTCTTCCTGCTTTTCCTCAGACTATTTATCAAAATCCTGGAGTTATGATGTCAAAATTGTTGAAAGTCATTATCGGCCTAATGGTTTTCCTCTTAAGCGTTGATAGGTTTTGTGGGTTTGTTGGAAGTACTCTGTTCTGAATGGTTAACAAACACAATTATTTTAGAGTGCGGCTCAATCAATTTCCTCATAAATAATGGTCTCTAAAGACCGAGAGGCATGCACACATTTAAAGGGATAATCCTAAAACCTTAAACAATGCTGTCCATTCACCAGAAAGATTAAAGTATCCTTATAATATGGATGTTTTACTCAGTCCTTGGCATTGTCATCAAATTCCACTGCGATGATTATCCAAGCCGCTACAGTTGTTGAGCTGTACACACTGTTATAAACTTGCCCCTTTTTGCCAGTTATTTTGACTGTAATTTTACAATCAGTTTATAACGGAGTGCAATTGGTGACTCAAGTCCTCGTGCTCCTGCGTATCACTCGTGTAACTTGAGAGGGGTCAGACTCAGAACTGCACAAATACGGGAGACTGAGGTCCGATGAGCGATGGGGACCAATGAGCCATATCACTGTTTTGCGATCAATCAATGCCAAAGGTGTTTAAAATAGGCAAAATAGTGATATGGCTCATTTATCCCCATGACTCATCAGTCAGTGGTCAAATATTTTGCCTATTTTAAACAGGTCTGTCATTGATTGATCGAAAAACACTGATATGGCTCATGGGTCCCCATGGCCCATCGGACCCCAGTCTCCCCAACCATGCGAGTCAGGCGGGTGCGGCCGTATCCCATCAACCTCGGCTGCGTACAAAGCCTGGACCACTGCAGTGACACATACCAATTTTACCATCCCGTGTATATTAACTGAACACCACAGTTAAATGCGAGCAGGACTCTACTTACAGTTAAAATAACAAGGAAACACTGCGTAAATTTCAGTCAATTTATAACAGCGTATCACTTCCATATTACAATCCCCTCCATAGTACTATCAGAGAGCAAGTCTGGTGGACTCAGGGATGCATCTCACTGCATTTGCTGGTGAAAGTATACTTCCCCTTTAAGGGCTTGTGGGTAATATCTTATGAACACTTGTTAGAAGACCTCAGGATCACAAGTGACAAAAAAAGCTGTATTTATACTATATTTTCAGTTTTTGAGTATTTGTTTAGCACGCAATTATACAATAGATAGCCTTCCCCCTCCCCCCAATGCAATTCTTATACAAAACACAGCCTGTTTAGTTGACTACTGTCTGGTGTACTCTGTGAATAAAGGAATTTTCATTGTTTGTGACAAAACAAGAAGCACTCAACCAGAAAATTTCTGTAGATGAGAAAACCTTGATGCATGATTCGCCCTTGATTCTTCATGGTTTCTAGCACTTCAAATGGCATCAGTTTGCCAAGAAAATGGATGGATACAGACTAAAAATACCATTTTCCAGGTCCTGTACCCTTCAGAATCTATTGTTTGCATTTTTAAAACTGAAAGTATTCTCATACATCGCTGAGCATGAAATATATTTTCACTAGATTGAAGCGGTAATTGAGAGATATGGGTATTGACATTACGCTGTTATGGAGGAATCCTTGTGGCATAGCATGAAATGGGCCAGCCAGTCCCAATTGTTATGATTTTATGCATCAGGAAAACGCATCTATTAGAGCCAGTGGCGGCAGTGGAGTCTGACAGCAGATATCCCTTGGATATGGTGGTTCTTGAGAGCCTTTAGCACGTCTCCTTTTACAAAAGAGACCATATGTGAAATCAATGACTGAGATCGAAAGTCAGTTTCAGCGCTGGTTTAAAAATGCAGGCGCATTCCGTTTAGGAGTCTTTGTGAACTCCAGAGACTAAAATGTAAATTAAATTATTAACACTGCACAAGATGTTTGCAGCTCATGGGTGCTTTGAAGTTAGCAATTTAAAAAAAAAAGCAGAATGTAATTTCCATACAAATTACTAATGTCCTCTGATGCTAACGCACTTTGATGAAGACATCATGACTTCTGAGATGAACAAGGAGCATCTCATTTCTTCTAACCTGCGCAGGATTACGCTTCTGTTTTGCATTATGGGAGGCTGGTTTAACTCTTCCGTGATACTGATGGATGGCCGTTTTTGATGATAATTATGCACTGTGGCATGCAGAAGAGAAACCATTAAGACATGAATCACGGGATTCGCTAATGAGTTTTTAATGCATTTGGTGTCTTTTTTTGGCGCCCAAAACTAAACTTCGGCTCAGTCTAATGGCTATCACTGCCCCCCCCCCCCCCCCCCCGCCCCTTAAAATGCGAGCCCTATTGTGAATAGAAACTTGTCTTATATATGCAGCCTTACTTGTTTCTCCCTTAGTTTGTGAGTGTCGCACTCTCTGATTAGTCGCTAAATTCACTGCTAAAGCTTCATCGTTCTCCGCTGTTCCACGCAAATTTTCTACCTTTTACTACACCAGATGCACCCCCTCCCCCCCCCACCTGTTCGCTCCCCACACCATCCATCTACCCAACCCCCATCACCTCTTTTCTCAGGGCTGAAGACAAAAACGGAAAGATCTTGTCAGTGCGGACAGCCGCGGACAGAAATCTGGCCTGTCTTTTCTGGGCTATGAAATTTTTGACAACTGATCCATAAAATTAAAATGAATAGCTGATTCCAGCCATAATGCCCCATTTCCTTGTTTCGCATTCAACATTAATTCTAATTACGTGCAGAATTCTTGCACATCCATCAGGCGGAGCGGGAAACGTGTGTGGGCGGGCTGGTGTTATAAAGGCTGTCGAGGCAGCCGTGGTATGATGGAGGAGATGGAGGTCCAGCCAGGAAGTGCTAAATTTACATTTTTAAACTGTTCCTCTCGTACAGAGAAGCTGCTGTATGTCATACACATAAATGAGGAAGTCATGTGGACAGGATGCTTGGTTGCCAACATAAACAGCCACATGCACAGAGCCTCTGTTGGCAATTTTGGTTATAACTTTTGACCCCACCCCCCTCAAAAAAAATGCTTTCAAAAGATAATATAGCATCGCTTGTGCCCAGGAAATCCAGTTCTTTGCATGCATATCCAACCACTTATGAAATTTAGCTTGCAATATTGTTTATACTATATACATTTTTAATATCTTCTGTTTTTGTGCAATTACCATACACAAGATAAGGTTAGGCTGCTACATGTCCTGAGTGAGCTGGCTTCTCATTAGTTTACTGAAGTAAAGAAAGCAGTCCTGACATAACTTTCAAAACTTAAATGAGCCACTCTTCTTTTTTTATATATTTATATAAATTTGGCATCTCCAAACCCGAATCTGCAATGCCCAATTGGTGAACTATGTACAAGGCTTGCTTGTATGCGACCCCCTTGCTGCCAATTCAGGAGAGTGTAGACAGTTCGCTGCTCTCCTCCGACGCACGCGCCTGTCAGCACGAGCCTCTCTTCTTATCACTGGCCCTGGCAAAGCATGCCTCTCATGCCTCATTGCTCAAATATGTGTATGTTAGTTATCTTAAATTCAAATAGTTTTTATTTGTGTGCAATAGGTTTTACAACTAGCAGTACTGCAGAGATGTCTTGGTGGTAAACAAAACAATAGCAGAAACTTATAAAAAATTAATTTCTAGGATTCATCAAATACATAGCATTATGTTATAATTTACGGATTTCCAAAATCCAACTATGTTGGGAGTCGCTAGCTAGCTTGATAGAGCCAAGAATGTTAAACACACTTGAGGGAAAATAGTTCACTATGGCACTGCAGAGAAATTAAAAGAAAAAAATACTAGGTAAGATGAATTTACTTCTTTTAAAATACTTAAATACTTATTTCTATCACCATTTTTCATAGTAAGACAAAAATAATGTCCTTGATTTGAGGTTATTTTGACTAGCTTGCCTTTGGGGTAAGTATATTTTCACTTGTCAAGCAAATAGTGACTTAAAACAAGTTACTAAGAAAATTTGTGATAGAAATAGATGTTTTAAGTCTTATAAAAAGTAAATTCATCTTACATAGTATTTTTTTCTTTTCATTTTTTGCAGTGTGGGCAATAAATTAAGATTCAGCCATTACTGCATGCACTACCACAAATTTTGCTACTTTTACTGGCTGTAGTTTCCAAATTGGCTCAACATTTTTGGAAATAAGGTCGCAGCAACCAGACAGCAGTATGGTCCAAGCCAAATACTTGAGTGCACAATAGCACAGACTGTGGAGGCATGCTTTTCAGCAGTCATTGCATTTAAGAAAAGTGGAATTATGTTTGTACTTTCATAGAAAGTGTCGTAGATACTTCAAATAGGCTTAGCGGCATTTCAAAACTAGGCACGAATTTGTTATGTTTGGTGGCGAACTTTATCTGAAGAAGGTTGTAGGCTAGCCCGTGAGGCAGACATGGTTTTCATACTGATGGCACATGGCGGCTTACAGTCCAATACAATTAGGCGTATCATTTGCGCAGTTGTTTACTTTTTAGTAACACTATAACAAAGCCCACGCAATCAGGGCAGATAACTCTGTCAAATTTTTGGGTTTTTATTTGTAGAGAATAAAAAAGAATTTGTCTTGACATCAAAATTTTGTGTTCAATACCCACTTCCAGAGGTTGTAATCCAGTTGCCATAACTCCAGTTCTTCCTTAATGACAACTGCCAACCGGTCTGCTGATCCCCAAAGTTACCAATGTTAAACTAAGGGATAACTTGTACTACCAATGTGGTGCACACGCCATTACAAGTTATCTCGTTGTCAGCAGTTAACGTGTTGAGTCTGTGACTAAAGCTTTAATTTCTGTTGAATATCTGGAGAGAGCTAGGGTTAAAATCGGCCTTCATTCACACTAAAGTGACAGGAAATAACTGGAAAAAATGTTTGAAAATTGGGTTTACACGTGCTTGTATCCCCTGATGGAGGCCGCATGGCCACACATTACGCATAAGATGGAGAAATAATTCTGAAGCCTCCTATTAACAACTTATCTCTCTAGATAGTGGCCGCGGCCAAAATTGGAAATGACTTATCTCAAACTTCATTAGCTTGGTTATCTATAGGATTGCTGAAACTGACTTAAATTTCAATTTCATGACATAAGCCATTTTTTCTATTTCTGCTCTATAGGATAAGGGGATGAATTTTTCTTCAGAGACAATTTACAGACGAGAAAGCTTAATGAAATTCTATGATTTTGCACAAAGTGGAACTGATTTTCATTTAATACATGCTCCTTGACTGACTCTGTTTTTCAATCGGGTATCAAATGTTCTTCCAACAGCCTGTGTGTTTCAGTGGGTCCTTAATCTCTTATTGCCTTTAATGAGGAAAGCCAAGTATGTAAGCTACTGAAACGCCAAGTATTTGAGCTACTGAAAAATGGGACCTGACCCCTCTGTTCCTGTAATCAGCACCAAGGACAGCAGTGCTGAGAACCAGCTGCCAGACATGACACTCGGGCAGAATTCCTTCCCAGGGTTAACTGATAAAAAAATACTAGTGAAACATCCTTAGTCATGGCTATTTTGGTGCTTTTCTGTGAACCCTATTCATATCGCTCGCCCATTTCACCATGGTTATCAAACAATTTTAATATGATTAAAGAGTGTATTCTAAACTGTTACGAAACATTTAAATACAATTCAGAGTCAACTTGTGGAAGGTAGCACTCTGTAGCTCATCCATTTTGGCAGGTGTGGCTTCAAGAATGCAGTAGTAAAGATATAATATCTAGAATTGCCATTAATGTGCATTATGCTTTCCCTGCCTCACTCACTCAAACACCACTTTGTGCTGTGTGTGCGGCACCTAATGGTCAAATCAAAGTATTTTCAGTGCACACACAACCTAAAAATGAAACACTGCTGTGAGGAATCTGCGGCAAGATACCATCATGTGATGTGGAAAAGTAATCTGTAATAGCAACTAAATCCAAGATAATATCATCCCCCTCAGCTCTGGACAGTGGTCTGAAAGCAAGCACAGAAAAAAGAATCAGGGTAAAATCAAATTTATTGGAGTTCTTTTAACTCTTAACAGAATTTATCTTGGCCAAGTTAAGGAAAGTATTACGCTGATTTTACATAAATTAATTGGACTAAGGAGGGGCTGATTCCCCTTCAAGCAAAGTACCGTTCAGGGGCCTTGCTCAAGGGCCCAACAATTTCATGGCTCTTATAGTGGCAACACTAGAGATAGAACCACCGACTCTGAGCAGCATTCTAACCCAGGTGAAAAAATACTATACTTGAATTATACTTTTACAGACTGTATTAAGTATGGTGTATGTTTTTTCGCCCCCTTTATGTGTAATTAAGTGTGCTCAAGTAGTCATTGAATACTACTTGTGTACTACTTCAGTACACTTAAAGTGTACACTTTCTAAAAGTATATGTTAAATATATTGCAAATTAAGCACGAAAAGTAAAAGTATATTTGTAATAACTTTTGTATGCAACAAATATACTTTTCATATAATTAAGTGTAATACTTTTTCACCTGGGAATTCACTGGCGGCTAGAAGCTGCAGGCTGCCTCAAGAACTACAGTCACTCAACTGAGAGTATCGCCAATATAGCAAAAATGCCCAGATGTAGGGCTTTTGGCAAAATATGTTGCTACTCACGGAACCCACTTACTTCCGGTGCGTTACTGAAATCACGGCTATCGTTTAGCATCAGCTAGCTGCGGCTCGGCCGTGCAGGCCCGCATATGTAAATCAAGCTGAGGAAAATGTAAACATTCACCAAGCGCACAGCTAGTTTCACGAGCGTACGGGCGAGTATGCAAGTAAATACCCGATGCGGTCGGCGGAACCACCCGCGCCTAGGCAGCGTTCGCTTTTTTCCCGCAGCCGCGAAAGAGACCGGAAGCGACTGGGTTACCAAACTATCCCATAATGCATCTGGCACAGGGCACAAATCCAACATCCGGGCATTTTTTACATATTGGCGATACCCTCAATTAGAGTTCTATCAAGTTTCTGCATTTGTCACAGTATTAGTTCAGTTGAGGTCAGATCTACGGAGACTACGGCTGAGTTCTGAGAATCCCATGTAAATTCAGCCTTTGGGACAAGTCAAGTCAAATCTCATTTATTGATGTAGCACATTTAAAAACAACAAGTCACAGTGATGTCAGCCATTGACTTTCGATGGGCTTAGTGAAGAGTGTTTTGGCGCAAGTGAGGATTTTAGATGGAGGGATTTTAGTGCTGGACTTCGGTATGCTGTACAGTCACAAAGTCCGAGCCATACCTCGAGCACATTAGATACAGTGACGTAATCTGCTCCTCATTCATCTGCAAAACATCTCTCAAATATCCGAGCTGCACGACAGCTTAAACTGGTGCACTGGGAGACAGCTAGACACAGATAAAAACCACACAAGGTGTACATTTGTTGGTAAGAGAAAAAACGTTTTGCCCTGTATTTTTTACAATAAAGCTACCGTTGACTTGATTAGAGAGCTGGGACCTCATGACAGATACTACTGCCAACAGCAGCTGTGCCAATGAGCGATGTCTCTGAATAAGGAGAGGAAATTTGCCAGGAAAAAGAGTTTTATGGCCCCTGACTCTGAGCAGGTGGGCTTTATGCTGAGAGATGCTGGGTAACTTGGATGATCTTGCAGGTACAGAAAGCTGATCCCACTTTTGAGAAGGGCGGTGAGAATTTGAAGAAAAATTGTACGGAGGTGGATCATGGGAGGCGTGTAGCAATCAGATGTGTGGAAAAGACACTCATCAGAGGATGCTAGGTTTAGTGAGGGAGCAGTTTCAGAGAGGAAGAATCTGTGACCTTGACTGCTGAAGGTCAGGATTCTGCTGCTGATTCAAAAAGAAACTCATTGAGTAGAGACCAACAGAAGTTTGAGTTCACCTCAGCTACAGCAATCAGAACCAACTGTAACCCACCTACTGATGTAGGCCAGGGAAGCCATCTGGAGTTTCCGTTTTGAAGAGGTTTTGTATGTACCCAGCAGGGGAACAAGATGAGAAATGAAAGGGTTGATTTTATATAGTTGAGAGAGAACCTTAACTGGGTCACGGGAAACTAGAACATTCTCACATCACCAAAAACTGTGAAAATAAAACTTTCTTTGTGACAAATTGATTTTTCAATTAAGCTGTGGACATTTTTTATGGTCTAAGGAACAGAAAGCCAAGCAGTTCTTAACTGTAAGTACACAAGGCCAGAGGCCTAGATTTAATCAATATTTGTACTTTACTTTGAACAACATTTCAACACAACCGTTACTTTCTGCCACAGTTTGCTGAGTTCAGCAGTCACCCAAATGAACTTTCTGAAGTACCTGAAAACAAAAAGCATAGAGTTTTCCCCACTCATTAGCAAACGGCTTTCTTTGTCTGTAAATAGAACAAATTAACACGCCACCTCTGTAATTTTGAAGCAGTTTTTTTTTTCTGAAAGCATTCAAGCATACCCTTGAGTTTCTTCAAGAAACAAAAATGTTCTCTCTGCTTTCATTGCAGTTGAGCAAAGTGAAAATGTAAACAGTCCTTCAGATGGAACCACAAGGTCAATGATGCGTTGCGTTTTCCCAGAGGATTCATGGCGGACCTCCAGAGTGCCTTCGTTTGGACTGAATCTCACCTCAAGAACAGGCAGCCAGGAACGAAAGCCAACTCTGAACTGGAGTTCACAGCATTTGGACAGCCTTGGGATTACTTGGATTAGCTCCTTCAAACAACACGCCATGTGGCCCACGGGCTTTTAGCAGTCACAATGTACAAGAAGCATCTCTGATGAGCACTGGCCCTTCATTTACATTGCATGGTCTGAGGGTAAAGAACACTGTTTGGCTTGTGGATGAATGAAGCTGACTACTTTTGACAGCAGATCTCCTCTTTGTGGTCGGTGCCAGCATAGTTTTAACTTGAGGAGCTGCGGAGCAAATAAGGGAATAAACCATGTGGCCATGGAGTGACTTTGTGTCGGAGTCTTGAGACTTGTTAAGAAATGTTGCTCGCGAGTGCCACTGCAGTTAGGTCCACTGTACATCATAGAGACCCTGTACTCTATACGAGTCAATAGTAACTTTAACACAAAAATATGGAGTCTTTGTTATTTCCCATAAGAAAATGCTCCAATTTGTGTGTTTTTTTTTCCTGGTGTAGTTGTCTCTGCATGTTTTTTTTAACTCCTTAAACTTTTCACTTCGGCAGGTTCAAAGTCAGAAAAGGCATTTTTTCATACTGTAGGACAATGTCACATGCATATTCTGTATCTGTTGGTTGCAGCGCATCAGTGAAGCTACATCACACTTCTATCAAGAGGAATATTCAAACCCACGATGCCATGTTTTTATGGCCTCAGCATTATATGATACGGAAAATATATAGATCTTGTACATCATTTTACACACATTTTTGTGTAATTCAGCAGGACATATTTCGGATCATTGGAAGTCTTAGGATCCCCACTAAAATTTAAAATTGGCCTGAAGTTCAACAGCTGCATTTGACGTACGTGGGTTTTATGGGGTTAAGTTACACTAATGTTTGCAATACATAAATACTTTGTGGATGAATCGGGTGCAGGTTATTTTATTGCGTCTCAAATGATTGAGGTGCTTTCACACTGGAAGCTAAACAAATTTGTTGCATGACAGATTTCATTCATAGTAAATGCAAAGACGCGAATACTCGTGTTTCTCGTGTATTCGCGTCTTTGCATTGACTTTGAATGTAATCTTTCGTGTGAAAAATTTGTTTCGCATCCAGTGTGAAAGCAGCTGGTGCACAGCTCTGACTCAACAGCTTCCCTGTACAAACTCTGGCTCCAAATTGCACAACTTGATCAAAATCAAGATGCTTTTCACCAAGGCTGAGGAAAGTCAATGGCTGAAATCAGTTACAAGGTCCATAGTTTGTATTCAGTCAATTGAATAAACTAAGGCAAATACTGAATGAGGTTGGGAAGGAAAAGCAAAGGATTATGGGAGCTGGCAAGGGCAGATATGCCCACTTTATTAAATTTGGGATGTTTCTGAGTGTATGACAACAGACCTAAACATACTCACCATTCAGAGCTCGGCCTGCTCATGCTAATGAAAGGACATAGTCATTGACTTGTAAACATCAAGCGCTAGCAGGGGATGTTGTCATGTTTTCCTGCCTTAACACACAGAGGAAAGTCAATATTTATTGGAAGACTGTATTTATTTGACGAAGGCCGAGCAATGCTGTGGGAGCTGTAGGAGTAAAAAACAAAACAGCCAGCATTTACCTGAACTTCACAACCAACTAACTTGCAAAACTCCAGAAATCCCATTCAATATTTACCCCTTTGCACAATTATAGATGCTGGCGTCTGTAAATTCCGAAATTGAATTCCTAAATAATTCTGTAATTGAATCATTAATTGTCTAGCTTCAGTGCAATCATTTTCCACAATCTCTGTGACACAAATACAGTTATAAAGCCTAAATAGGCTGATGCATAACTGGAAAAATTGGCCTTATTTGTATTCTGTGCAAAGGGGTTAACCTCCGTGACACAAATTCATGATGCTTAGATTCCTTCCTCAGACAACAGCAACATTGATCTTGTAGATATAAAGAAGTGAATAGCGCAACCACTTTATGACAAATGTCCTCCCTCGTATAATATTGGTTACTTAAAATTATGCAGTGAGTACTTTTTGCAGACTGATGAGCCAAAGCATTATGACCAAGCACAGATGAAATAACGTTGACTATCTTGTACCATCCAACACTTGCCAATATCTGGGAAAAGACCTTCAAGTTTAAGCAAGCAGTCAGTTCTCGGAGTTGACATGTTGGACTCAGGAGAAATGGGACGTGAGCAACTACGGCAATGGAAAAATCCTGATGGCCAGAAAATGGGTTGGAGCTTTTCCGTGGCACAGCATGTTAGACAGGTGGCCATAATGTTTTGGATCACTCACATATATTTAATATTGTTTTCTGCTGGTATACGTATGTGCTTCATTGTTTTTTTTTTGTTTTTTTTTTTTCTTGCTAATGTCTGTTTGTATTTGCATAATCGCCACGTGAGCTTGTACAGAAATCGCACGCAGGAACATGACATGCGTGCTGTAAACCTCAAAATCCATTATTTATAGCAGCTCCCACCTGTTCCAGCCTGAAATTAGTCAAATTAGTCATATGACCTTCCTCGTAGTCTCTGGTGCCAGTTGGCATTGATGGCAAAATGAATGCAAATGTTCTACAATTGTTTTCAGTGAGTTTGATCCTGGTTTCGGCGTAGGGAACAGATTTGAATTCATTCCGCTCGCAGCCTCACAGAAACAATGCTGTCCGTGAAATCCTGCGCGATTTCGTGCCCAGGACAATCCTGCAAAGTCAAATAACATGGGCCACTGCTCCTCAGACAAATGTTCTGCATTAGCATTTGAATGTGCATTGTGGTCTAATCTCTTTCTGCACTGGCTTATTTTAATTTAAATATAAACCAATTTAAGTCCCGCTTTTCAAATTAGTCCCCCCTCATTTTGCAACACGCTGCTGCCCCATTCGCTCTCAATACCTAATGGCAGGTATTTATTCTTTGTGAGTTCCCAAGGTTATATCTCAGCATTAAATGGCATAACTATTCCAACAAATGGGCATTACTTAAAATGATCAGGTTAGAAATGAATTCCTCGCCTCAATAAGGCTTGTAATATAAAGGGTGACATGCAGTACAGTTGCATTACTTTCTCTTCATAAACCTATTCAAATTCATTTCACATGGATTTCGTGAAGCCTCTATGTTTCCGTATCTTTTAATAGTAGATAAGTCCCCCCGAATCAATTGGCCCACCACTGCCGCGACTTCATAAATAAGTCCCTTTATAGATAGCTGACTTCATAAAATATAGTGGCAACTTTCATATCTCAGTATGGGTGATGTCAGTCTGTGGGGGTTAGCTGATCAGCATTACGCTCAGCCACCAGGTTCCAAAGTTGCTGGAAACGGCACCATGAGGCGTTATCACGAAGATAAGAGTAAGACCACTAGACAGGTAGCTGTCAGGAAAATAATTAATCATATCTGCCTACCTGCTTATCTACCCTGAAGCAACAAAGCCTGAGTCAAAATATTTATCTTGTTAAAAAGTCGGGAAAATGCTTTGCTTTCAACTCTCCCAAAACTTTGCTTTGGGGCTTATGCTCAGTTAGTTTTAGGTCATGAAGACTGATTTTAAAATGGTATGTGTTTTTATTTTACAAACGTGTTATTTTTTTCAGGGATTATCAGTGTGAAACAGTAGCGCTGCTGCCAAAATTGGAAGTTACTGAAACAAATTAATCTCCAAATGTTGGCACCAGCGTGGAAGAGATGAGTGTCGAAGGTCTGGTTTCAGTGTCAGAGAAAATGTGAACTTTATATAACAGGTTTTTAGCAGACATTTTATATCCAAAGTTACTTGATTTTACTAAGCACAGGCCAAACTCACTGGAGCACTGTGGGTAGAGGGGTCTTGTAAAACAGCAGCTTTGGTCATATTTTGGCTGTATGGAGGCTTGAACCACCAACCCTCTGAGTTTCAGGTTGTCAACAGAGCCACATTTTCACCAAACATTTTTGGCATAGTTACTTAAGTACCAGTTTATGACAGTATCTAAACCATAGATATGGTTTGCATTTCCACCGCAGAGAGCACTCGTGATACACTCACAAGTTAAGCCTCATTGTTCAGTTCAGATTTTTTTTTTCTCTCAGAGGATGTTTACCTGTCTTGAAGGTTTGCATTCATAATTTCAAGTGATCTGTATCTAACTGTAATGTGAATGCATCTGTCCTCCGAAACGGCACGCATGGTTCACATTGATACGTTTTTTTACGCAACAAACAACGTCATATTTGTGAGAGTACTCAAACCTGATTCAGACCAAAAAAATGGAGGTGCCTGCAGTGAATGTGTGCTTTAGTTTTTGCCACAGAGGACGAAAACAGTTCTTCAGCTGTACGTCATGAGGTCAAGAAAGTGAACAATGCCAGCCAGCTAGCTTTAGCTGATTTAACAAGGCTGGGCTGCTTGGACTGAACCAGACTGCTTGGTAGAAATGAGGCAATAGGATTGCAGTACATTGTATGTCTATACAAACTCTACTCCCAAAAAAGTTTGGACAGTGTAGAAAATGCACATAAAACAGAAAGCAGTGATTTCATACATTTTATTTGACTTTTATTTAATGCAGACTGCATGAAGATAAGATATGTAATGTTTTGTCAAGTAAACTTCATTACATTTGTAAATACAGAGTACATCTGATGTCAGCAGGTGACTTTAATCACAATTTTGGACAAAAGCAGCGTCCAGGAAAGGCCGAGTCCTTCAGAAGCAAAGATGGGCTGAGGATCGCCTGTTGGGATGCAGAGCACTACAGGCCAAAGAAGAAAAGGACCATCAAGAATATTACCAGAAACAAGTCCGAATACCATGATTTGTCATAGCATGGGGCTGTGTCACTGCCCTTGGAAATGTAAATTGCACTTCCGTCAAGGTACATTTCGAGCTAAGAAGTATAACATGTTGGAGTAGCATACAGTATTTTGCCTTTTAAATGACATCTTTTCCAGGGACGCCCATGCGTATTTCAATGAGAAAACATAAAACCACACTCAGCTCTCATTACAAATGATTGGCTGCATAAAATGAAGGTGCAGCTGCTGGACTGGCCTGCCAGCAGTCCCGACTGGCACCTCACATTCTTATTTGGAAAACTTTAAAAATGCAAAATGCAACATAGACACCATACTATTACACACCATAAGACTTGTTTGTCGGAAGAATGGGTCAAATTTGCTCCTGAAACATATGATAAACAGACATCAAGTGATTATGTATTGTCAAAAGGAATGGCAACATTACAATGAGGCAAATATTTTCCTGTCCCAAATTTGTTGAAAGAATCAAAATTGAAATTTGTTTATTTCAAAAAATCAATAAGATTCACACGGGGAAACATTAAATATTGAGCTGTGATATTGTTGTCAATGTAATATTGGTCAAAGACCTTACAAGACTTTGCTTTCAGTTTTAATTGAACATACCATCTTAACCTTCTCTGATTTGGGGTTGTAGTTTATTTGCCAATAGTCAATCATTTCATGCAGACTAAGTGCACCAGCACAGGCCAATTATAGAGTTTATCACGGACTCAGCAAATAAAAAAAAAAAGGTCACATATGAAGAGAGCAGACAGCTGGCAATGTCAGCACATAACCAACAACTGCTCACATTGAGTCACGGAATATCAGCTCTTAGCCTAAATGTACTCAACTAAATATGCAGCACATTATTTTTGTAGTTTTGCACAAACTGCCAACTGCATACACCACACATAAATCTGTGTAGTAGACTGTCCGGACTGAGGGATGGAAGGAGTCAATGACAGGACCTAGGGCTGGGGGAGCCAGTGCTGTATTGAGGATCAGAAGTCCAGGGTCAAGAAGCATAGGAGTAATACAGGGGGAGCAGAACATGGTCACAAAAGTGCTGGAGGTCCGGCAGCAGAAATCAGGATCCAGTGAGGTGTGCAGGGTGAAGTCAGGAGCCAAAGAGGCGGGGGAGTAAACCAGGAGATGATTCTGGGGGAACACGACAGCCAAGAGGAAAAGAATCTTACAGCAACGTGAGGCAGACGAGGCCAGGAACACAGACAAATATATCGTCGACCTGCTGATAAAACCTTGCATCTTCAAAATAAACTTTACAGGATAATAAAAAATAAATATAAAATTAAAAAATAATAAAATAATAGAAATATATAAATATAAAAAATGTTTAATTTTGCATGTAAAAATAGTGGACATAAGAGTTTTTGTTTCTTATCAATTTGGAGATACGAGATTTTTATCAGCAGACGACATGGCGCTGAGGCACTAAAGTAAAGCCGGGGTAAAGCAGGGCTCGAGAAACAAACGCAAGAAAGTAGGTACAAACATGCAGCAGGGGTGACAATCCGGCCCAGAACAAAGAAACAGGACAACCTAAATAAAGCGAGACGGCAAGCAAGATGAGAAATAAATGTGGGAAAGGGCATTTGTGGTTTAACGAGGAAACAAGACATTTAATCCTCCAACAGAAAACCCATAAACAGGAAGGGCAGCAACGCTGTGAAGCACAAACGCAGGGGCATGACATGTGACAGTAGACAGGATTGTGGAACTGCAAACAAGACCATATTTGTATCAATATTTATGTGTCAATATATGCAAGTCTCACACTGAAATCGTTGGCTTTGCGACATTGTTGGGGATATACAAAGCCACTGCCAACAGTAGCTGATGCATAACTTGATGTTTTAACCTTGCAGGCACCCTAAGAAATAAACTCACAGAGTTTTTATGAATGCAAAGTGATGGGGAAAAATGGTCAAGCGTGCAGTTATAATACCTGTTAAAAGTTTGATATTACAAGGAGAAGCTCAAGAATGTTTGGGCTGTTCATTTCTGTCTTTTAGCACTGGAATGGGTTGGCTGTGACACATTAGAAATTGATGTATATGCCTGCCACAGAAATGCAGTATTTTAATAGATTTATACATGAAATTTCCAACATCATGAGCCAACATAAATTGATAAATACAGTATACCATCTGTAATTGAGTGCAAAAACAACATTGACGTGAATAGAGCCAAAATTATATATAATGCTGAGTTATTATGGTGCATTACAAAACCAAAGCAGTCAGTGTAGTCTGGCTCATAGAAGTGTGCATTACAGTCCTTTAAAAGATCAACAAAAAATCTGCTGATATGTGACAATGTGAAACAGATTGCAAACCTATAATCACGTTCGCAAAATATGATCAACTGATAAATAGCTATATTCTATCATTGCCAAATATTATCACTAATGTGTTTCCATACTACTAATCACCACTTGCCTTCTTAATGAATTTCACATGCAAAAATAGCTGCAATTATTATTAGATCTTATCTCCAAAATATTCACACAGACAGATCTGTGCTATTTCAATATGTTTGAACCAGGGTTGATTGGTCCTGGCATAGTCTAATCAACTTTACGTTGTTTCAGATGACCACATCAACTAAATACAAGTTGTGTAAATACCACACCAAATGATCTAAATTGAATAAATTCTGATTTGCTGATACAAATTTGACACATCCTCATCTTTTCTACTATTCAAAAAGTTCATTTTATGCAATTTCACGTTATTTTTATCTTCACTTTTTGCCCAAGTGTCTTCCAACTCTGCTTCCACAAAATAAACTCTTCAAATTAAGTAACTTAGTTCATTGAATCAAACTGTTATGCAAGTCCCAACTTCTCTCCGCACAGCTGTGCAGAGATGTTTGTGGATGTAAACGCTGTAAATACAAAATAAATTTTAAAGACTCTTCTGGATAATGAGAATAAAAGTATGACATAGAGGGGAAAAAAACACTAGCTTGTAAAGCGTGTAGCATCTTTCTGTAAGTGCCAGCTGAATTCTCCATAAGACTGAGGACTGTGAGTGCCTAAAGCTTACATTGAGATGGCCATATAATTGATTTGCAACAAGCAGAAGATTATGCTGAAAACTCCACAAGGTAACAGTCATTAGCTCTTTGTAGAAGGAGAATTAATGATCTCAGTGATCAGTACTTCTGTATTCTTCCATCTCTGCGCAAATTAGCTTTCAAATTAGCTGCACTCTTGTTGGCAAAGCAATTATTCTTACTCGCTAGAAACACCAACCTAGCTTTCATTTACAGGGCTTATCTCAACAAGAGCCACACAAAGCATAATTTATTTATTTTTTTACACTTTTGTTTATCCAAACCTAATAATCACATTAGAGATATAGCCCATCCAGACCGTGGATGCCTAATGATGGCTTGAAATCAAGCTACTTCCGTATCAAGACTCTGCCACTACAATTTCAAAACATGATTACTTGCTGCAATGGAATGATGAAGATGGATTTTGAAATAATCGAGAATGTTATTTGCCCTGATGGTTCAGTAGTCCAGAAAGTGTATAACAGCACCTGCATTGGCTCTTCAAAGGACCTCACATCCAATTGCTTTTGTTTTTATTCACCAAAATGGGCTTGTTCTCAAGTGCAGGCTTCAAAACCTGAAGGGAAATATGCCCTACCTTGAAAGCTAATAACAGAGCACATAAGTAATAAATACACAGTAAACGATCTCAGCCACATTTCATATCTCCTGACCCTTGTGTTTCGTTGTGCATCCAACAGTAAAGCATTCACTATAACCGAGAAACACGTACCCATGCTGAGCTATCTCTTCTTTATAATGCTCTTAGAGCAGCACCCACATTTTGTACAGCTACCAGGCAAGTTGACAGCACAAAAACAATGCTTTTTAAAGACATGCAAAAGCTCCAACACGCCCAGTACGTCCGATAAGACTGGAGCAGGAGCCCCGTGCCTCTTGTAACTAAAGCAAGGCTTTTTTCACAGAGCATGAGAGCTTTTTAGCAATGTCATGAATTTCATGAATTAAAAGTAGCCATCGCTGATGTGAACCATCCACAAAAACTAGGTAGACAGGCCATTATAGAATAATGAGGATCTCTGTTGGAGGTTTGTAAACATCAACATGATTATCAAGATGACACATGGTCCACAATTTCATGGCCGGATTGGGGCGGGGGGGTCTGGAAACCCCCCTACTGCCCTGAGCATGTACCTTCAAATAACCAAACCCAGCCGCACGGATAAAAAAGTTATCCATACGCGATAGTGGATGCAGTCTTACAGCTGAGTCAACCGGGGTCACCAATGCAGGGGAAATCACAGGTGCTACGCCAGCCTTGAAAGTTACTTCCCTTCGTTTCACCACTTCCTACCACACACTTTTTCACCAGAAAAACAAAATAGCCTACGAGTTGTTTTCAAATTCAAGTTGCGAGTCCGCAAGAACCATGCCAAGGAAAAAACCACAACGAAGACGCAATGAACCTTTTCTATATTTCTGTGCTGAAAGACAGAAGGTCAGTGCACATTTTCTTGCAAGATCTAATAAAAATCATACTCCCCTTGAACTCAAGGTTTGAAATTTTGTTGATTTTTGATGAGGCTTTTACATTTAGGATAATCTCTCAGTTGCATGGGTGAAGACATATGATCTTGGTGTAGATTTACTGTTAAGCTGAATGGGTACTTGGTTTAAAAGGCATTCCTACTGGTTATTTGAGACATTTTAACGTGATCTATTTTGGTTGAAATTGGATGTAGAATGCCTGGAAATGGCTCGATTTTTGCCTCAGAAATAGCTAAAATGCTGGATTTTTTGGGGGCCTCGCTCCCTGAGCCCCCACAGGGGCGCGCCCCTTGATCCCACCTATGCGGCCCCCTGGATCCCCGCCAGGAAACCCCCCCTCACAACTTATTCGATCCGGCCCTGAATTTTATAGTGTGGTTGCTTGTCTAGATCAGTGGTCTCCAATCTTGTTCCTAGAGAGCTACCATCCTTTTGGTTTTCACTCCAACCCTTCAGCCCCCCTGATTTGACTATTTAGCAGCTCCCCTAGATTTCTGACTGTGAGGTGTACTTAGCTTTGGTTTCAGTGAAAGCCATCTAGATGGCAGCTCTCCAGGAATGGGCTGGTGACCATTGGTCTAGATCAGCTATCTGTGTCCCTGGAGTCTGTATCATGGGGCAGGACTATTGGACAATGGCTCATTGTAAAACCTGGAGCATCCATCATCCATCCATGGTGGTCTGTAGCCTATTGGCTAAAGTGCATGGGCGGCGCTAGGGTGGTGCTTGCTAGTGCTATAGCACCAATGGAGATTTCAATAGCCCCACTGTAGTACCACCAAGAAAATAACAGAATTTTCGCATTTAAATTCTAGCTTTACTACCCTGTATATTTTTGAAGTTATTAACTCTGCTCTGTTAGTCTAAGGTCAGATCCACTCTACACCTCTTTCGTTGTATGGTCAGTGTGAGCCGCTTATAGATCCCTATAGAACACTGGATTGCTGACAGGATATGCTCAAGTGAAGCATCTTTTTCAGCGGCGTATACACCCGGAGGTAAAATTCGCTTGTAGACTGCCATTCATTTTCACCTGCTTCAATATTACATTTTGAGAAACACTTGCGAGTGAGTCGGTGTTATTTTGGTATCGCTGTGCAAACAGAGCAACATTTTATCTCCCTAAATAGGCTATGTGCTTTTTTGGGGGGTAAGGGAACTTACGAAAGGGAAGTCTAAAAAAGTGACTCGGTAACCAGGTTAACGTGACTGAGGTTTTTAAGGACCCCTTGGTAAGACAATTGTTTGGAAGTTTTCGTTGTTTTTCGAAACATCAATGAATGTCTGTATATTAACTGCCAATTCAACATAAATCTCCGCAACGGTACGGCTATCAAGGTAGCTAAGCTGGTGACCGTTGACAGTCGCAAGGGTTTCCTTTTAGTCAGCGATGTATTCAAGTCCATGGAATGGCTAATTGGCTAGCTAGCAAGCACGATTTTCTTAATGAAATGAATACATTTGCCTATCTATGATAACTTGCACATGAAACGTCTTATTCAAGCCCTTCAAATCAATATTACTGCACATCTTGGCATTTTAACAATTACATTGTTTAAAATCGGTGTCATGGGTGTCAATTAGGTGTTTAACTAGGTGTCACTGAAGAAGTTCGTAGTATCAGTTTGGCAGCCAGGAGCTTCACTGTGGGTAATGTAAATATGACATCAGCAATCTAGTGTTTAAATGTCTGCTATTAAGCCTATTGGTTGTGCTTATGTACTTCCAAAGGGCGATTCTTGGATTTTGTTTCAATTATTGTTTTGTTTATTGCATACAATTTGTCCTACAACTCCTACAAAGCCTCACATTTGTTGTTTTCCTTTTAATGTAGGCTATCTTTTGGTTCTGTCTGTCAATTTAATATAAGACTAGACGACATCGTTTTTCAGTAGAAAAGCACGTATTTAATGCTGATTGCTGGATTGGTGTGTGATTGATGATGTGCACTCTGGCTCGGAAGCTCTGTTAGTTTACTGTTTATCCTCTTGTGTAGCCCGGGTTGTCTTCCACGTTGCTGACACAGTTCACTTGTATATTAAATACAAAAATCGCTGTAGTTTTGTGAATCGATAGAGGCATTGGTAAAAACATATCTGAAACCTACTCTGGAATGCCGTGCATCTGACTTTTGTGCAAATAAAGGCTGCCATATGACTCATTCATCAGCCCCATCGCTGAATGATTCAGCCCCACTATAGCACCAGCAAGAAAAAAACTCTGGCGCCACCACTGCTAAAGTGTTAGGTGGGGATTCAGAACATTGGTGGTTCATGTCTCCACAATAGCCCCATCAGGCTCTTGAATAAGGCCCTCAACCCCACAGTTATCCAGAGTGAATTTTGCCCTGTTTATTCGACCCTAAGTCACCATGGGTGAAAGCATCAGCTAAACTAATGCAAAGTACTTTACGTGAGTCGAAATTGGAGTAGTGATTCTAAGATTAAACCAACCCCAGTCTGGAAGGTGCGGCGTAAAATTAAACTATACGACCAGTTTCTTAAAAAATAAATAAATAAAGCAGAAAAAGCAGCACGACCAATTTATACCAAGAGCTAATGTTTAATATAAGACCAGAAGAAATGTGATTTAACAGAACCGCCATTTAAACTTGAGAAAGAGGGGCAGGCACGAAATTGTATTCATTTTGAAATGAGTCCCAGGATTGCTTCTCCTGCCCCAGGGAACGGCCTCTCGGTCGCTTAATCAGCCTGGTAGTATTATTAGCATTGGGGTCAATTCTCTTTCAATGCAGTCACTCACTTCAGCGAATGGATTTAAATTCACATCACGGTTTCAGCACGGTCCATATGAGCACGCAGGTTTTTTTTTTTAACTAATTAATCAATTGAGCGGATTTTAATTCATTTTCAAAAATGGTATAATTGAAATGGGGTTTTGCTCAAGCTGGTAACCAAAACATCTATTTTTCGCAGTTCCTTTGAAGTCATTTTCGACTGCCTCTGCCAACTTTATTAGCCTATTAGCATATTAGTTTCCCTTCCCTGCTAGCCACCTTTCATAGCGCTCAATAGTCAGGATGCCTGAGTTGCAGAATATTTGAGTGTCACATACATTATTAAACAGCCTCATGCACCATATAGTATTTATAGTGTGAGATACCAACCACAGTCTTGCTGCCCTATTTCTCTTAAATGGGAGCTTCAATGAGTGGCACATTTAAAGTATTAAAGCGTGCCTTTCTTTTTTACATTATTTCTTTCAAATGGGTGCTGCCTGTCCACCTCCCTGCCTACATGATTATCACTCACTGTTCCGTTGACTCACGGGTTTTGCTGCTGGTGATGCAATTCAATCAGATCATATAGTTGAGAAATTATGTACTCTGAAGCAGTTTGTTTAACTTAGCCTGAAAATTAGTAGTCGGCTCCATTTAATGCTCTATGGCCACACCTTGGGTCTGTACTAGTCATTTCCCTTCTCCTATAAGAGAAATTGGTTATCCTCTCATCCGTTTAGGAAGAATTACTTCTATTTTCCTTCACCTGTCACTGGGCTGTCTCCACACCTGCATTTTCCTGTAGGAATTCCTCCCTTCTGCCAGAATCTTCTAAAACTGGCACATTTCTCTCCCCTGGGGAAGGCTGCTAACACCACGACAGGCCTCTTTACCTTTAGGCTCAAGGTTTCCTTTTTTTAAAAGTACCAGAAAAAGTGCTGCGCCAGTCAAAAAGTGCTATGAATTTCTCACTGCAGGTGTTTGGAGCCCACATAATGGACAATACAGGGGTTTTTATTCTTAAAAATACCATTTTTCAACTTTTAGAGAAAGGCGTGGTTAGTGATAGGTGTGCAGTTCCTCTTGGCATATTAGTTAGGAAAATGTGTTCAGTTAAAAATAAATAAATAAAAACAGCTGGAAATTGACAGAGATGGGATTGGTCAGTTTTTGGATTTTCATTGTTTTCAGAACCGTAAATCCAACAGAAATAGTTGTGTGAAAATGGTGTAATGTTATGATTTTTTTAAGTTACAGGGAGGTTTTTTTCACACTCTCACAGATTTTAAATGGAGCTGAAATTCACTCACTGTTGCACTCTTGATAGCAATGAAGAAGCTGAATAATTTTCAAACTTATTGTTAACAAAATTTACAAAATGACCTGAAATGAATTGTGCACTGAAATGCATACGGTAAATTATTGTTTGTGAGGCATGAATATATGGGGCCTTATAAAATCAAAGATGTTCAAAGCTAACATGCCAAGATACAGTGTGTCACATCTGACAAACAACATATGAATCACCAATATGAAATGGGGTTTTTTCTTTCAGTTTTTGTCATGAGAAAGGAACACAATGTTCTTATTTGTTCAAAGAAATCTGAGTCTACCAGCTCCTTGTGGCTCCATTGTATGTCTGTAATGCAAAAGACCTGTGCTGGGTTGTTTGTGCTATGCTAAGCCAAGAGAGACCACAGAGTTTCCAAGGGGGAGTGAAATTTATTTATCAATATATTTCTGACAATTTCATGCAAGTTTGTGTTTCCCAAATTCCCATTGGGAAGACTAAGTAATGAGCAAGGAAACGGGAGCACATCTCGTCGCGAGAGCGGCCTGTAAATTAGCTCGGCATTGTTGAAGCAGGCCGGTGTTTCACATCTATTTGCCTTGAGAGGCTTGTCTCATTTCTTTTATAGAAGTGGAATGATACTGCCCTAGACAGCAGTTACCGCAGAGCAATTTTAACATCGTGCGGCGCTCAGCCCGGCTCGAGAGACGTCTCTTGGAACAGAGTCCCGCTGAATTTCCATATTCGATTTCAGGTGGCGCTTTGCTCCGTCTCATTATTTTTACGCGGCTTCTTTTTGCGCATAAAAATTTGTTTTATTGATAGATACAAAATAAGAAACCGAAAACAACAACGAGAGAGACTGTAAAGCAGAGAGCAGGTGCATCTACATTTTAATGAAAACAGTTCAAAGTTGGTTTCAAGATGTCACGATAAAAGGGCAAAAAAAGAAAGTAGCTAACTAGGAATAGAAGGTTTAGTTTGGATTCTATGATTTCTGTGACAGTAAAATACCAAGAATGGAGGCTTTATAAAATGTGCCTTTTGCTCTTCATACAATGAAATCACACCTACTGCTGAATAGTGACCATGCTTACAGCAAGCAAAGGGGTGACAAATTAAAGGAATAAAAAACCTGAATAAATGTGTGAAGAAACACAGCAAATGCCAAAGTCTCTGTTCATTTTCCTGGCATGGCATGGAATTTTGGAACCACATGTTAAACGGAACTTGTTGTCACAATCGAAAAAACAGCAAATGAGGGAATATATCTTTGAAGCCTCCTGTAAAGTTTTACACTTGTTCACACGTGTAGACGCTAAGGCTTGTTAGCCTGTTTCGACAGCTTGTGGAGGCCCAATTCCTGTAAGACTGTTTGATGTTGATTTCTTCCATTAATTTGTCGCCAACATGTACACGCACACACACACACACACGCAGGCATGCACACACAGACCAAGGGTAGCTTACATGTGATGCTATAGATTATATCATTTCATTGCATTGTTATTTTTTGAAAGATCCAATTACAGTGAAATGTTTAAAATTATAAGTGAAATTAGAAAAATGTGTCTTGTTTTTGCCATTGTGCCGAGAACAAGCAAAACTAGTGAGAATCTGTGTACAAACATACACACTCGCCTGCACACACATATACAGGACTCCAGTAGAAGGTCATTTTTTGCACGTTATTGCGAAATGCAAGAATATGCATTCCCTGAACAGATATTTAAAAAAAACTACTGAGTGAAAAGAGAGGCCTCCATTGCATGTTGCTAATACACAATATCAATTTCTATGACAACAAACTCATCCAGGCAGAAGCAAGCTTTTGTCATGCTATGACTTAAATTTTATTAAATGGTGAGGCGTACATTATTGTGCTTTATTCCCTATGGTCCATTGAAGCCTTTCCAGGCTGTTCGATTCATGGTGAAAAAACAGGACCCCTTGCATCTTAGTGGCCGTTAAAGAATTGGGAGCTGAAGAATGCTCGAAAATCATGCCGAAACAGAGCTTGGTTGAAACACCACAGGGCAAGAGGGAAAAGAGAGCAATATACTTACAACGGCAGTTGAGGCAAGAGTGTCATATGAAATTGAACAGGCAGTTAATGCACTTTTGACAGGAGTCGGATCACAAACTTGTGAACTAATTGTGTTATTTTTTTATCTTGTCAGAACCCTTTCTCCTTCCTCCTTGTCAGTTTCATTATTTCTTTATTTATTTTGCAGCATTTCAGAGGGAGGACAGCATAGCCGGTATTTTCCTTCAATTCCAGAGATGTTGATGCGGCCAAAAATGTGCAGTCTCTTGCTATTGTATAATTATGATTATCATGTAATTATACTGGGGTGGATGACTGTGGCATGAATTGAACTTTTAGTTCAGCAAAAGTTCACAACGCACACACGAACACCCTCTGCTCTTGCACGCAAACGCCTAAGGAAAATAAGAAATCTGAGGACTTGTTTTTCTCAGACAGGTTAAGAACGAATACGATCACACTGTACACGCTCAGTGGCCAAGTTGAAGCCAGCTTCCAAAATTGAGGTCTGTCTCTGCTTTTAGGATTGCGACAGCACACATACTGCCCCGATCTGGAGACACGGACGGGCACCATCAGCAAAATCACTTTCAGGTATCGAAGCATTAATGCTCACCCACAGATATGTATGATTGATTTAATTATTTTGAATTGTATAATTCTTTCTAGTTTAGGTTGTGTGAAATTTGTCATCACACTTTTCTGGAAAATAACAAAACCACTCAGAGGTGTTAACTCTGGGGGTTAAAGAGTGAAAGTTCTGCCGTGAGTTTCTTCCATCTATTAACACTGTCAGGAAATTTCATGTCTATAAACACCTGGCTTAAGAATGGAGCTAATTTGCAAACCAAAGTGACTGAAACAACACTGGGGTGAATTTTTACTCACTGTGAGACTGATATGAGAAGGCAGTGGATTATCAGTGACAGTGCTCCACGTTTGGCCCCTCACCACCTTTTACTCCGCAGGCACAGTTCTTGAAGTTGACATTGCGAAGTGATTGATTTATTATTTTTATTTATCTTTTTTCTTCAGTTGTCTTCAGCAGGCAACTCACGGCAGCAAAGGATTTTATTTACTCGCAGGAAAATTCAAGCTGGGATGTTGCACTATATTTTTTCTCACAACAAACATTGTCCTCAGTGACTGCTGTGTAACTAACTGTCATGGCGTACGATCATGTAATCAGATACAGGATTGTCAAAATGGCCACGTATGGAATAACAGAGTATTGATGAATGCATTCTGCTCAGAATTCAAGGTGCATTGGAGGAAGCTGAGGTTTGGAAAGGCAAACATTTGCCCAAGTGTCAGAGGACGACAATGTTGTGATGATCACAACAGCTACTCCATGCACTGACTGCACACAGTAGCCTAACACACGGCTAGTAATGCAACACAGTCAGAGGTGTAAAATCCAGGGGTCAGAATGTAAAAGTCCTGCCAAGTTTTTCTCCCTCCCACAGAATGAGCTGATCACTCATATTGTCTCTATCTCCTGTCTGAAGTAAATCCAAGTGGTTGAAATTTAGTTCTGGGGAGGATTTTTACTTTCTGAACCCGAACTTTACACCTCTGAACACAGTTAAAGTACCCTAAATACTAAAGTTACATGCATAGGCATATCAGAAAATAGGCTGACACTAATCGATAAGAACCCAGACCCCTTTCTTCATAAAAGAGTATTATGGGGATTATGAAACAGTCTAAATGGACCACATAAAATACATCTATGAAAGGGGTTTGTGACACGTTCATCACTGGGTTTTTATGGGTTCAGCGGCTGTGGCAGGGGTTTAAAATTGTATTGTGACAGTCCTGCACACTTAAATGCCAGCCTTGATTGTATTACCCATTGCAAATACAGTTGCAAAAAATTAATAAAGAAATAAATAAAACAAGCTGGCCGTGAGGCCCACGATCTCCCCTTACCAAAATAAATATGTACCCTGTGACCTTAAAGGAGGTCAATTCTGTTCAACCTGAAAGTGGATATTTTTTAAAAGATAGCAAGGAACTGGATCCATAAAATCTGACCATCAGGTTAAAGAAATCAAGTTTGAAATAAAAAAGGTGAGGTTCCAATATTTGGCCTGCTAACTGCAAGGTCAAATAATGGTCGAGGTCAATAGGTCAATAGGTCACTGATATTAAATCGGAAACTGATTCTTAATCTAATCTTCTTATATGCAGAACATGGGGTCTGTAATCCATTTTCTTCTTGAGTTTTCGCATTAATGCCACTTTTCGGACAGACGCATGGATGGACGGACACTCACGCACGGACGGGGTGCATTCCTACATCTCCATTATGCAAGAGGTGACAGGATTAAAAAAATATCTATATTAAAATATTAAGCTGGAATATAGGCATAATATGGCCCCTTTAAATTGCAATATGCTTTGCAATGGGAGGAGATGGCTTCTTGAACTTGATGGGGCTGGGTTTTATACACATGAAAAAATGTGTTTGCCATTAGTAAAGTTTATAAAATGTAATATATCAGCCATTCTTTACCTATCTGCAAGAAATATTCAGCCAGGTGGCTGTAACCATGAAGATGCTCACTATAGCCTAGTTCCATAATCTAGGCAAGACAAGGACAACACAGGCAGTTTATTTTCGCTGGAAAATACGACTTTATCCATGTGCAGTGTAGGGTGGAGTTCAGAATGTTGGCTAATAAAGTAAACCAACATTTTGTTTATTTATTGATTTATTTTTTGCTTTATAACACAGTGGCCAGCACAGTCTGTGGGTGGAAATGCTTCAAAAAGCATATCGTCAACCCTGAAATCATACTCTTGAAATAAGTTAATTTGCCAAAACTGATACTCAAAATATGACAGTCAAAATGATAAATAAATGTAGGGTGGAGTTCAGAATGTTGGCTAACAAAGAAAACGAACATTTTATTTTTATTTATCTTTTGCTTTATAAGAAAGTGGCCATGTCATGGTTTTGGAGCTTTGTCAGCTCCTTTTGTTACTCTCGTCCGGGACGACATCGTTTTGCTCACCATCGGATTCCTGGGCCAGCTGGCATTAATTGGGGGCGTTACCCGGACTCTGTTTAAACTCCTGTTCCACCTCGTTTGGGTTGCTAGAGTGTCATTTTCCTCTTGGCGCTTTAGCCGGTAAGGTCTTTTGAGAAGACAGAGTATTGTCAGGATCTTAGCTGCATAACAGGAGAAGTGTTAGTTAGGAGGGGATTCATTTGGATTATTTCCCTTTTCTTTTGTCTCTAGTCGAGCTCGCCTGTTTGCTACCACGGACGGCGTCAGGTCCGTTGGTAGCGCGAGTCTCGTGTTTTCTATTTGTTTTAGAACAAATATTTGTTTTTGTTATTTGTTTTTCTCAGCACGCTGCTGGTTTTGTCTTTTTTTATTTCTGACCACTGCTCTTGGCGTCCTACCACCAACGCCATCACAGGCCAGTACAGTCTGTGGGTGGATATGCTTCAAAAAGCATATCGTCAACCCTGAAATCATACTCTTGAAATAAGTTAATTTGCCAAAACTGATACTCAAAATATGACAGTCAAAATAATAAATCTTTTTTTTTTTAAATAAAAGCTTGATGAATGAAGTGGGCTGATGCCTCATTCAAATATTTTCTCTCTGCTCCTGACTCCAATTGAAGCACCTATTACTAAAACCCCATAGGTCACACTTGACTTGACTTGACCTGTGGGGTTTTAGTAAATAGTGCTTCAATTTCACTCTAGCTCCCAAGATTGCTTGCAAATTTTAACCTCTTACTCAAAAACAGTTTACAGTAGGCAACTGTGTAATGAGTCAACCCAGATGAAAAGCTATACACAATCCTAAAAATCGAGGTTAACAATTGTACACTATTTAAAAGGTTGGATAATTCTTGCATACTGTATCTTATGAGGCGAACTGATCGAAGTAATGTTTCTCTCAAAGGGTTTCCGTTACATCATGCTGAGATCAATGAAATAAAAGATCATTTCATACCCAACAATTGACGCATGAACAACTGCGCCAACTGCGCTATTAAATGACCAAAGTTGTATGTTTGTAGCCAACAATTGCAGCCCAAAAAGTCATGACTTTGTTGAAGGTTAAATTTTTTCAGTGAGAATTTTGGAGCTGCCTGTGCCAAAGCTATTGCATGCGCCAGGATAAGTTTTTGTTATTCTGGAAAACAGGGTGCATAGACTGTAGATTCAATGCCAACATTCATTACAAATGTGGTAATTGAAATTGAAAGCTAATACCGAGAGACAAATTGGAGACAATTCTCAGAAATCATTAACGGAAGATGAGAAACAGACCTTAACAATACACTACCTACTCAGTCAGTCTCTGAGTGCTGATAAATTCAACTCATGTCTGTGCGCAGGGGACGGCCTCACCTTTGTATGTGGAATGCAGTGAAGGACATTTACCAAGCAGTTCAATCAGCAGCTAATCAAAAATCTTGGTAAAATTTGTTGACTGCGAAGTAGTGTCAAAAATGAAGGAAATCAGGTTGAGGTTTTTTTTTTTCTCCCACAGACATGAAGGGTAATAATCCTTAAGAAATCATTTTCAGGATTTTGGGCCAAAAGTTTTTTTTTTTTTTCAAAATGCACAGGCATTTCAGTGCAATGATACATCAGTGCTCAAGATGAAGCCAAAAGGCACTTCATCTCGCATCCTGAAGAAATGGAGGTAGAAGGGGTGTCTTTGGATGCCGTCAAAGCACCAGTTAAGGAAATTTGACGGATACCAGGCCAAAGTGGTGTTTGAAGTCACAGTTCTTCATTAATGCGGATGCACGTGTTAGCCATTCGGTGAGCATCACAAGTGGTGGGCATGCTGTGCCTCTATGCTTTTTACGGCAACCAGACAAGTGGCTTTCATCACCCCAGGGAGAAACGCGATATTCTGTTTGGTAATGTCTCGAACAGATGGGCTTTGCGCGTTCCATGTCCAGGGGGAAAAAAAAAAAACAACTGGTCTTTCCGCCTTTTATTCGGCAACATCTGAGAGATACCCTTTTCCAGGATGTAAATCTGTTATTTCTTTCTCTGCGAATGCAGTAAAGTTAGCTAGAATTTCGACACATTTCAGACATTCATCTCAAATTCATGTAGTGGAGCTTCAGACTGCTCAAGACTGGATAAAACACTACGGATTGACCTCAGGGAGCATTTTCACAAGCTTTAAATTTTTTTTTTTTTTTACCACAATAGCACTTCCAGCTTGTGTCCAGCTGGTCAATATAATTTGGCAGAATGGTCCTCGTTTTGTGGCTGGGTTCATTCATTCATTCAGAATCTATAGATAAGTCTAATTTAATTATCCGGAGGTAATAAATCTAGTCAGTCCTAGAGCCAAACATCCAGGATCAATCACACCTGGGTCCAATGGAGGCAAATTACTTTTTTTAATGCCTTGAAAAACAGCAGTAATGGAAAATGATATTTCACAGAGAGGAATGGTCACTTTAGAAATAGGAGAGGGCCAGGTGCCTTGATTTAATATCTGCTCATATGAGTCAATAACTAAATAAATATTACATTATGAAGGGCTTTAAAAAATGATCGTTATCGGTCCTCAGTTACGTGCATCCCTCAGACTGTCAAAGGTAACGTATCAAGTGTCAGGACAGTTAGGATTTCCTCTCATAGACACAATGAATGCTATGAATTTGACAGAAGATGACGATAAGTAAGGAGTAAACCATAAATATAGGTCTGTAAATTCATTTTCATTTTATGGAAGTAGTCTTGTACTTCACATCCCTACAGTGCAAAAAGAGTAAAGTAACAGTCAGAGAATAGCCCCTAGTCTAGACCTGAGTCATTTTACAAACAAGACTATTATGTTTGAATTACAAGACAGCTTTTCTTTCTTGCCGTAAAACTTTCAAGGCCATTGTCTGGGTAGCAGGTGCTGCATATATTATCTCATTCAGCCATCACTTACAGGATGACATCATATCAGCCATTATGGGTACTGCTCAGTCCATTAGATTATTTAATACCGAACAATGAAATTGAATAAGTGAACCAAGTATCTTACAAAGCGATAAAATGTCCAATTTGGGGGTGAGGGAGGGTAGTGGGTGGGGTAGTGCTTGCTAGACCATTTCTTTGGATGTACGACTAAACTAAAATTGCGACCTCTTCATTTAGTGTTCTGAAATGATGGAAACATGATATCCTGGATGGTCGTGTTTAAGGCAGCCCAGTCTCGTCATAACACGTCATATATTGACGCTACCTGACCAAGCATCGATATACAACGCCAAAGGACGCTTTTGGTGTACTTATTTGAAGCCAGTTTAAAACAAACTCTACTCCCTATCCTCTAACCCAGGGTTGGCCAACCCTGGTCCTGGAGAGCCGCAGTGTCTGCTGGTTTTTAGTGTTACTTGATTGATAAATTAAAGCAGTTGATTACACCCTTCACTTATGTCACGTGGTGTCTTTGGTTTTCTCCACCCGATTAAAACCTAACTCAGCGCGCCCGCTGGCTCTACAGGACCAGCGTTATCCATCCCTGCTCTATAAACTTTTATCTGTACTTCTACTTTGCCTGCATTACAACTACACTAAATATCCAACCACATTGACAAATCTTTCACAACGTGCAAGTCTGCTTAATTGGCTCTAGGTGTCTTGTGAGTTGTTCCTGCTAATTGCTTGATTGGCTGAAATACCAAATTAATTGCTTGATTGCCAAATTAAGCCTGAGATACCAGGTGAGATCAGTTAAGTGAGTAATCAACTAATTTAATCCATCAAAGTAACACCAAAAATCAGCAGACACTGCAGCTCTCCAGGACCAAGGTTGGCCACCCCTGCTCTAATCCTTAACCCTAACCCTAAGCATCAAATAAAGACGCCCAAAGCCTTCCTTTATGTCGTATATTGGGGCTTGTTCAGATAGCGTCAATGTGTGACGAGTCGAGATGAGAAGGTGTTGCTTAAGGTTGTGTGAGAAGTAATGTAATGCGATAATATTTTTGACGAAAGGTTTTAGAGTTTCAGTCAACCCTTTGTTGCATGTTGTCCAATATTTTGGACATAAGTGGGGTTTATTTTCTCTAGGCTCATAGAAACACAAAATGTACATTTTACTGGACATTTCCAGATAATAATTTCCTCAATAGATGCCTCCCTGATTAGTCAGAAGATTTATCACAAACAATCACAATGGCTGCATCCACAAGTAAGAGGTAATTTGACAAAAGTCAGAAATAGTCTTAAACTTAAACAATAGTATTGTTTACATTTTGATCAGATTTTTCTGTTGGAGGATGGAAATGCATTATATAGCACAAACTGAAAACACATAACTTATTTAATGCATGTCTATTTGTTGGAATACATCTGATTTTATGCTCTATCAAAAATATTGGACATTATGCATGCCGAGTAAATCGCTCAAATACAAAACCCAAAACCAGTGAAGTTGGCACGTTGTGTAAATCGTAGATATAAACAGAATACAATGATTTGCAAATCCTTTTCAACTTATATTCAATTGAATACACTGCAAAGACAAGATCTTTAATGTTCAAACTGAGAAACTTTTTTTTTTTTGCAAATAATCATTAACTTAGAATTTAAAGCCAGCAACACATTGCAGGGCCTTTTTACCACTGTGTTACATCGCCTTTCCTTTTATCGACACTCAGTAAACGTTTGGGAACTGAGGAGACCAATTTTTGAAGCTTTTTAGGTGGAATTTTTTCCCATTCTTGCTTAGTGTACAGCTTAAGTTGTTCAACAGTCCGGGGTCTCCGTTGCCGTATTTTACGCCTCATAATGCGCCACATATTTTCAATGGGACACAGGTCTGGACTACAGGCAGGCCAGTCTAGTACCCGCACTCTTTTACTACGGAGCCACGCTGTTGTAACACGTGCAGAATGTTGCTTGGCATTGTCTTGCTGAAATAAGCAGGGGCGTCCATGAAAAAGACGTTGCTTGGATGGCAACATATGTTGCTCCAAAACCTGCATGTACCTTTCAGCATTAATGGTGCCTTCACATATGTGTAAGTTGCCCATGCCTTGGGCACTAATACACCCCCATACCATCACAGATGCTGGCTTTTGAACTTTGCGCCTATAACAGTCCGGATGGTTCTTTTCGGAGGATGATCCGGAGGACAGGACGTCCACAGTTTCCAAAAACAATTTGAAATGTGGATTCGTCAGACCACAGAACACTTTTCCACTTTGCATCAGTCCATCTTAGATGAGCTTGGGCCCAGCGAAGCCGGCGGCGTTTCTGGGTGCTGTTGAGAAATGGCTTTCGCTTGACATTGTAGAGTTTTATCTTGCACTTGCAGATGTAGCGACGAGCTGTAATTACTGACAGCGGTTTTCTGAAGTGTTCCTGAGCCCATGTGGTGATGTCCTTTACACACTGACGTCGGTTTTTGATGCAGTACCGCCTGAGGGATCGAAGGTCAAGAGCATTCAATGTTGCTTTTCAGCCCTGTCGCTTACGTGCAGTGATTTCTCCAGATTCTCTGAACCTTTTGATGATATTACGGACCGTAGATGATAAAATCCCTAAATTTCTTGCAATAGCTCGTTGAGGAATGTTGTTTTCAAACTGTTCGACAATCAGCTCACGCATTTGTTCACTAAGTGGCGTCCCTCGCCCCATCCTTGTTTGTGAATGATTGAGCATTTCAGGGAAGCTGCTTTAATACTCAATCATGGCACCCACCTGTTCCCAATTAGCCCGTTCACCTGTGGGATGTTCCAAATAAGTGTTTGATGAGCATTCCTCAACTCTCTCAGTCTTTTTTGCCACTTGTGCCAGCTTTTTTGAAACATGTTGCAGGCATCAAATTCCATCCATCCATTTTCTATACCCGCTTATTCCTCACTAGGGTCACGGGGCGGGCTGGAGCCTATCCCAGCTGACTACGGGCAAAGGCAGGGGCCCACCCTGAACAGCTTGCATCAAATTCCAAATGAGCTAATATTTGCAAAAAATTTCTAAGTTTTCCTGTTTGAACATTAAGTTACTTGTCTTTGCAGTGTATTCAATTGAATATAGGTTGAAAAGGATTTGCAAATCATTGTATTCTGTTTTTATTTACGATTTACACAACGTTCCAACTTCACTGGTTTTGGGTTTTGTAAGCAATGTCCAGAATACAGATAGATCATCATGCATATCAATGACCAAGTTTCTTCAATTTCACATTATTTCTGTCACTATGCATGCATAATGTCTAAAATACTGGATGGCAGTATACTGGATGGCATTTGCACCCCCCCCCCCCCCCCCCACACACACACACACACACACACGCGCGCGCGCGCACACACACACACACACACACACACACACACACACACACGCACACACGCACAAACACACACACGCAGGGGAACTCTTTTAAACGAGGTGCCAAATGGTAGCTTTTCCACAGCATCTGATTTCAAAATCATAGTTCAAAGACTTCTGGCTATGTTGTGATAAGTTCTCCAGACCCAAGACTGAATCTCGCAGGGATGAACATCTTTTGTTTTTGTGTTTAATCTAGCATGGAAATGGTAATACAGTAGTTAACATTAGCCAAAACCACTTTTTGATTCTTGCTGATGAACAATCTGTTCAGTTCAAGCAAGTTCTATTCTACTGTTCTCCAGGACATGTAAACAAATGTTGTACTGACAGGCTTATGCTAACTAAGCCTTGTGCCGCAGCAGAGAGGTGGGATTTCTCATGACTAAAAGTCTTCTTTAAGATAAATCTGTAAACCAATCTCCTAACAACATCCAATTTTAGTCTCGTGTGATTTAGCTTTATTGTACATCTAGAAAGAGTGGCACAGATCAGGTTAGTCAAGGAAACAAATGCTTTCAAACATAGGTTCCACATTGACAGGTATAATCTTACAACTGAACTAAGAATTAACAGAGCAGTAATCTGGTCTTTCACAATACTGACAAGGTCAAAAAGTCTTCAGTAAACTAACATTTCTGACAGCCTTTTTATGTCAACAGTTGGACGATGGACATACAATGTACTTGCCAGCGGCATGACATCATTTGGGCACATAAAATTCCCCAGAAATAATTTGGCTGAACTAAAAATATTGCTAGTTTGGTTGACATTGCACTGAGTCGCCACAGTCCTTTGCAGCCAACATTTTCAATTTCTCTTTCAAGTAGTGAAAGAAGTAGATCTAATGACGGCCAAGTAACACTGATCAAAGGCGTGGACTAATGACCACCATGGCCTGAACTTTACAGTCACCTCGAGATGGATCTAAAACCGAAGACCGGGATGACGGTACACAAGGAACGCAACCTCACACCCTTTTGAAACTGACCATGTTACATTTTAGCCGTCATTCGATATAATGATCATGACAATATGTTCCAGTGTTTAGTAAGCTGCCAGGTTGCATGTGACCAAGAAACAAATATCCAAATGGTTCAGCCAGCAGAACAGTCAGTAGATACGGAGACCAAGAGGAGGACTCTGAGAGACTATCAACTTTCCCCAAACCTGACGTTCTTTAATGAGCGAAACCAACAGTGCACCACATGATATTCATGGCCTTGGATCTTTATAACCAGGGGGAGAATGAACGTACTGTGCATAAATGTTAAGCAGACCTTTATCACAACAATAGGCTGTGCCTGTTTGCCGTCATATAGTGTTACCCCTTCACCATCTCTAAGATAAAGTTAAAGGTGATGGGCCTCAGATTTTTACCTGTGTATCTTCCCCCAGATACATGCATGAAGATCCCGGATGAGCCCCCACCATTTGAGTGTGTGTGGGCAAATTAAAATTGGGAGAGAATCAGGAGTCAGGGGCCCCTTTTATTGTAAGTGGTGTAGGCCATTACCAACATCGCTGCTGTGATACCACTGTAGTAACTGTGGGGGTGCTGAGGACCTTATCAAACTTAAAATATAATTTCAAATTTGTACTTAGAATTTTTCAATGGGGGTTTTAAAAAAAAAAAGAGGCACCAATCAAGAAATGGATTTGCCTTGATAGTCTCTATAGCACAATTACAATGTATATTCTTCCCATTAGTTTGAATGGTAATTAATGCAATGTTTTGGTTCAAGTGGTCAAACCAAGCAGAGCTTCATCTGGATCATTTCCAAAGCAAGATAAGGACACGAGCAGAGTTCCAAACGCACAATTGGTGCCTGAATTGCCAGTCTGTCGGTCACTAATCCAGGAAATTATTTAAGGTGTCAAGAGGAACTGTGTCGAGAACTATGGAAATGTTTGCCAGACATCAAAAACAGTAACGGCAAAAAAAAAAATGGGACTGCAAGTCAAAGCTCTCTAACAGGAACAAACATTTAGGTGGGATAGTTGCTATTAACCATATAGAACTACAACTTTAAAAATCACCACAGATTTCAATCAATCCTAACCTGACTTAGTAAAAAACAGAACTTCGTGAGGAAATATTTTAAGAACTTGAGCCTGAAATCCTCAAAAAAAAAAAAAAAAGTAAGAAAAATCAGGCTCAACCCCCAAAACAGACATTCTTCTCTAGATGCAACCTAGTATATGGCTGGGCCGCCAAGTGCTGTATGAGAATTTGGGCCCAAGAAAAGGGTGGTAAGTGAGGCAAAGCTCACGCAATTATATGAAGTGCAAGTTTAGTAATGAATTGGAGCTGATAAATTATTTACAAAGTGGGTGGGGAGAGTGAAAGAGTGTGGGAGTGGGAGAGTGACAGTGTGTGACTGAGGGAGTGAGTGTGTGAGGAATTGGGAGGTGGGGGGAGGGGGTCTTGAGTAAGGAAAACATATGAAAAGCATGCTATATATTCAAATAGTTAACTGGCGTTTTAAAACCACTATAACTGGCTATAATTAATAGTAGAATTACATGGTATCAATACCATGTCGAATTTTTGCTTCAGAAAACTGATTTTTCTTTACTAATTGGGATACCATTGGCTCACTGTAGCTGAAGTGGTTGCTGCAGAGGACAACGATTATATTTGTTGCAAGAGATAATTTAGTTTTAACTGCTGGATAGATACTATGGTCAAGTATATTGATCAGTCTGCACATTAGGCTTGGCTGAGGAGTTTTATTCAGGTAATTCCTGAAAAACAGAGATCGGAGTCCATATTCTAAACTGCGAACTCGGCTTGCTTGCGAATATTCAATAACTGATCCTGGTGTGCCATCTAGTGATAGAATATTGTAACTGCGCACATATATTTGCTGCTCCATGTACGTATGTGGACACATCTGCACAAAGATACCCTCCCAAGCACCGTTGTTCTTCTTGAACACGCCAAATCCAGATAATACTTAAATGATGAATTACATTCATATTTTAATTTGTAATGAATCCCAAGTCCCTTCATTGAAAGCGATTTCTCTTGTATAGGAAGATTAAGGAAATAATCCTGGTACCGGCTGCAAAATTCAAAAGGGAGATAGACTGGTACGATGTGTTACATTCCCCCATCGTGAAAGAATCTTAACAATGGTCGGAACGTGTTTTTAATTTCCCTATTCAGTTTCGCAAGTGATACTGTCCCCGAGCTTGTTAACTGTTGTATCGGTTGTGAGATTGAAAAGGGAAATTGAGAATACATTCCGACCATTGTTATGATTCTCTCACGCTAGATAGGTACGATGTGTTACATTGCTCTGTCTCTATGGAATTTGCAACCGGTATCAGAGAAAAAAAGCATGGAGGACTAAAACAAACCGAACAAATCTAGCATGGAAGAAGATTAGCTAATGTTGTTCAATGTAGGACGGGATAATCATGAGCATAAAGCATCACAATCATGTGTGTGGTGCGTTCAATTCCACGACCAACCAGCCAGCCAATCGTTGAAGTTCCCTGCCGGCTGACCAATCGTTGGACAGCCAGCTAGCCAATCACCGGCCAACCAATCGTTGAAGTTTTTCCCCGACAGCCAACCAATCGCTGAACTTCTTCCCCGCTGGCCAGCCGATCGTTGAACTTGATCACTCAGGCACTCAATCACTCACTCATTCAGTGACAGTGGCGTGCACAAATAGACGCTAGGTGGTGCTACAGCACTTGCCCCTTTGCCCTTTATCAATGAAAGTGCCCTTTTGAAATTTCATTTTTTTTTTTAATGATTATATTTATTATTATTATTATTATTATTAACACTTTAGTGAGGCCAATGTTGAAATGATCTTTTAGAAAAGCTGTGTGATTAAAAACTACTGAAAAAAATGCCCCGAAATGGGCCACCTCCTCACGCACTTCCGACCTCTCTTCCTTTGTCACGTGAACACGCGCGCAGTGCATATCAGCTGAGCGACTGGTAGCCACAGTCTTGTGCTCCACCAGCCAGGTAATACACAGATCAAGTGAAATCGTACAGTTTGCCCTCCAAGCCCAACCTGTTATCATTTTGTTGTGCAGTAGCATGTCTCATACACAGTGACGGTCCACCGGCAGAAACACAGGGCCAGCAATAACCTCATCTTTCACTTCTCAATGATAGACACCTCTCGCAGTTTACCTCCCCGATTAGCAACCGTTGCTCAGACTGATTGGAGGAACCGACGAGAATCTAACTTGTTTTTGAAAGCCGTGTTATACATTGCACTACAAAATTATACGGCGTTACTTCCGCAAACCAATGGCTACGGAAAAAATATCAATAGCCTACGTCTTTATAATTTCTGAATTTGCGTAAATTAATTTGCGACGTTCATTGAGCAATTAGCCATGATAATCCGTTCTATATACTCTGAATGTGGCAGCTAAAGTGCGTAGTAGCACAGCTGAGTAAAGACGAAAATAATTGCTGTGAAGTCCGCGAATTTTTCGGATTTTTTGCAGATTGTCATCCTTGCGGATTCTCATCAATTATATCAACATAGCCAACAGGCAATCACTTTGTACTTAGCATTTCTTAATCATTACGTGTCACGCATTGGTGGTGGCTATCCTGTTAATTAACTCTTTGATTGTTAATCAATCAAACCTGATCGCAAACAGTCTAAGAGCAATTATCCGGGAAAGGGTGATGTTACTGAAGGCCTTCCTGGCATCTGACGGTACGCCACTGCTCATACAGCACCAAACAACTGAGCGTTTTTTAGCCGACTGGTCACCTGATTAGCTAGTTTAATGCTATAGCCCAAACAATGATAGATAACGTGAGGACGACCACTACAAACAATGCCGGTCGACTTTGCAAATCAATCTGTTAAGCTGAACGTTTTCTTTTGTGTAGGTTTTGTTAGACAACATAAATGAACACATAAAGAAGAATCAGTCAGTTCCCCATTGCCTGAGAAAAATATCCCCATAAAGGCTACCCATGTGCCTTCTTGTGATGAATGACAGTAGTCATGAATTGCATTGAACATGTGCGTGTAATGTTTATTCTATTTTTTAAATCTCACACTATAGTAACATGTCCCACGTGTGCAAAAAAGTGCCCTCCCCCTCCCCCCTGAGCACTTGCCCCCGCAATGTCTGTGCGCGCCATTGCTCAGTGACATTTGCGTTTATAGGGGCCATGCCGCTGCTCAGCTCAGCCCAAAAAAAGTGTAAGACAAATTTGTCTATTAATATTATTGAATGCTTTGTATAATTCTTTGTTATAAACCGTGAAATTAATTTTGTGCTAGAATTGTTGTGAAATGAATTACTGACTGTAAGTACTGTTAGCCCCGCAGTTAAACATGTGGTGATGTGGGCATTTTTTATGTGTGTTGTGCAAAGTAGCCTAAAATAATTTTGGTCTAATAGAGCCATGCTGTGTTCCATTATTCATTTACTCTGACTCAGTGACCTATACACTGATTTTTACACCAGAACAGAACTACTCAAGTGTTACCAAATGATACCAAAATTATTAAAATGGACCAAGCAGTTGCAGAGATATACTCATTTCATTTTGGGCATGACATTTTCGATGCAGAGGCTCAAGGGTTTTCAACTTTTCATCTTGAATAATTCATTCATCAAGATCTATTTGTGATGTAAGTGTCCCCTTCATTTTTTGAGCAGTTTTTAAAATACTGCAATTAAATTGTCTCAAGACTGTATCAACTTGCCGGAGATGAGGACAAAGATAGTAAGAGAGTGTGACAGTGGGGAATAGCTTTAAAAAATAGCACGGATGGATACAGTCTACATTGGCCTAAGCTTCATCATACTTTTAACGGAGTCACTACAGTTAAAAATATTGTTTTTTTAATTACTGGCCTCGCCAAACTTTTTGTAAAAAGAATGTGTTAATACAATTCAAACATACACCTCCTCTTCTGACCTCAGACACATTGACAGTTGAGCTTGCGACAAGATGAAAACGATAACCTCAGCAGCAGTAATGGGAGTCTCATCTCGACGCGTCATATATTGACACTACCTGACCAAGCGTCGATATACGAGGCAAAAGTCGCTTTTAGCATCCTTTGTTGACACCAGTTTAAAACGAACCCTACTTCCTAACCCCTAATCCCTAACTTCTACCCCCTAACCACTAACCCTTAACCCGAACCCTAACCCTAACCCTCAAATAATGCCCCCCAAAGCTTCCTTTTGCCTGACGCTTGGCCGGGTAGCGTGAATATATGATGAGTCCTGATGAGAATGTGTTGGTAATCGCGGAAAAAAATAAGAAGAAATGCTTAACTAAACTCAATTTGGAAAGTAAATAGAGTTTTAAAGTACACGTCCCCTGTTTTGTCATGCCTTGAAAGTGAGACTTTGTGAGAGACACAGCCCTGCCTTGCTTTCGCTCCTGAGATCTTAGCATCTTAATCCAACCAGAATCTCAGTGCAGGGAACGCTTAATGCCACAAACTGCACATTTTTAACACTTAAGCTCTGGTTCCCAAATCTCATGGCATTCTTCCCTCGCCTTTTTTACAGGCAGGATAATTAGACTGAACTGAGGAGATTTGTCAGTCGTGATGAACTCGAACATGCTGTTATGCCTTTCTTGAAGCATCTGGGTAGAGTCTGTGTAAATTGCATCTTTACCTAGGGAGCCAAGGGCCTGTTTTATTTTGTTACCTCATAATTAAGAATATAAGGCATTATACACATCATTAGAAATGTCATTTTATGGGCTTTCAAGTGGTATGCATAACTTGTATGAAAATAGATACAATTTACCAATAATAGTGAGTTAAAGAGAGACTACACCTTCTAAATACGAGCACCGAAATGCCCATAAAATCACGTTATAACAACAGCTGTGCAATCTCCTGTGTACAATTCCCCAGAGGCCTGGCCAACCTAAATGTGCTCAATAGGATCCCTAATTTGTGAAAAATGAGATCAGCCTTTGACGGCTCGAGGTTCCATTGAACCCCACTTGCTCACCGGGTACTTTACACAGTATCGAGCAGGATCACCAAATTCAGACCTTGAATCCAAATCTAACTTGGGTTTTCTTTCCTCCCAGGTAACTATGGGTTAGGTGGGTTAGGGTTAGGGAAGGAAGGTGGGTTAGGGTGGGTTAGGCAAGGAAGGGGGCTGGGGGGGAGACATATGTTTTTACGTGAAAAAATGCATTCTAGTTTAACATTGGACTAAAAGATCTGTGCTTCCAACTGACCGCACTGTCCTTACATGAGACTGACTCCCACAGGGAATGGAGGGCAACAGTTTTCGGACCTTGAGGACCATGGTTTGATGATCCCTGGTAGGTAGTGTCCTATTATTCATCCACTTAATAGTACAGAAAGCATCAGGATCTGTAATCAAGGACACTTCTATCTCGTGTCCTCTCGCTCCACCCCCAGCCTCAGCGGGTAAATTGGCCCTTCCAGAAACGTCAGGGCTCCAGTCCCTCGGCTCAGCTGCACTGATGATTCGCAGTGAAAAGTCTAACATTTCTGAGGGACTCCTCCACTGGCGCAGGGTTCATCTGCCGGGTAATCCCTTCCACAAATAATGGCACGAGCTGAAATGTGTCAAGAGTCGAATTCCTCGCTGTTATTTTTCAGCTCTGAAAACAGGGTTCAGGTTAGTTTTCCCCTGTTCTTATCCTCAGAGAGGGACAATTATATTAGTGCAGGAGCAGAATTCCAGAGGAGCCCTGTGACTTTAATAATGTGGAAAATAATGTAAATTTATTCAGTCTGACCAAAACTATTTGGACACTCCTTGAGTATGCAGCATCAAGCATCAGTTAGGCCTCTGAATTCCACTGAAGGAAAATCTTGACGCTGAGTATGCAATGACTGGAAAAGCTCTTTAATTTTTCAGCTTTACAAAGTCCCCATGCACAGAGTGAGGTATATACATGGTTTGTCAAAATCAGTGTTGGGGAACTTGACTGGTTTGCAAAAAGCCAAGACTTCAACCCCATCAAGCACCAGTGGGGTTAACTGGAGCCTTTTCCAATCAGGCCTAATCACCTGACATCACTGTTTAATCACCCAACATCACTGGTCTAATTATCCAACATCACTGTCCTAATTACCCGACATCAATGGCCTAATCACCTGACATCTCTGGCCTAATCAGTCGAAATCAGTGGCCTAATCACCTGATTACCTAATATCACTGGACTGATCACCTAAAATCATAGGCTTAGTCGCCCGACATCGCTGTCCTAATCACCAAAAATCACTGGCCAGATTACCCAATATCACTGGACTGATCACCTAAAATCATAGGTTTAATCATCCAACATAAATGGCCTAATCACCCAACGTCACTGTCCTAGTCACCTGATATCACTGGTCTAATCATCCAACATCACTGTCCTAATCATCCGATATCACTGGTCTAATTATCCAATATCACCTGACTGATCACCAAAAATCATAGGCTTTATCGCCTGACATCATTGGTCTAATCACCCAACATCACTGGTCTAATCACCCAACATCACGGGTCTAATCGCCCGACATCATTGGCCTAATCACCTAAAATCACTGGCCTGATTACCCAATATCACCTGACTGATCACCTAAAATTATAGGCTTAATCACCCGACATCAATGGTCTAATCACCCGAAATCACTGTCCAAATTGTTGAGGATTAGGCCCCCCAACCTGGTCCTCAACAGGCGGCAGCGGGACTGCAAGGTCCCGAGGGCACGTTAAAGATGTCCTATAGTGCAGGGGAGAAGACTGAAGGCCCCCGTGTCCAGTGAAGTACGAATAACATACTGCCGTTGTACCGTCTAGTCGCATGTAAGTTGAGGGCAACATGTGGTACGTGGGTGACAGCCCACACCTAGCAGAGGGGCGTGGGAGACGACCTCTGTGAACAGGCGAGGCTGGTGAAAACAGTCAAAGTTTCTATACCCATAGCAAAGTGGGGTAGGGATCAGACCGTCGGTTCCCACCTGGGTGGCTAACAACCACTACGGGATCTGGGGATCGCTATCGACTGGGTCACCAGCCGGTCGGGTCGCAGATGGCAGTAAGACAACAGAGAGGGGTGGCCGCCGCGCTCGGCTCAATGTACAGTCAGGCCACCATAAGCCAAAAGCAAATGCATTAGTAGGCGAGTGGTGCTTCTGTGATCGGTGGGCTCTGAAAAGAAGACATCGGGAAGCAGAAGGCAGAGTTCTCAACCTGGAGGAGCCCGGGCGAAGATCGAAGATGGAACTGCACCCTGGAAGAGGGAGGTTCGAAGGATCGAAGTGTATATTTCAATATTTCTCATCATATTCATCAGTAGATCAATTGCCATGTTGAATAATCATAATCAATAACCATATTATGTAGGCAGCAGTAACACACACACACACACACACACACACATACAAGCAGTTCACTCACATGAGCAGTGCACACAGATTCATGCACACACACATACACCGGCGGCACACGTACACATGCACACACATACACACAGACACACACACATACAAACAGTTCACACACAGACAGACACACACATAAAATTCAATAGGCCAATGCTTTGCGTTGATTGAACTGGTCCGCGATCCTACGAAATATCGCCTTTCACTCTCGGTATTGAATGGGTTGATAAAAAAAAAGTAGCACTCGGCAGTTAAATAGGCTATAAAAAGCATGCATGAGAGTCTCAAGCTATTTGCGAGAGAGTCGACAGGTATGCAATTTCGAATAACGTTGATTCAAATACAGAAAATATGCGTCCAGATGAATGACTGTTGTCTTACCAAATCGGGGAGAACAAGCAGCACCTGCCAAGTGTGGAGTGCTCTTGGAGAACCTTCTTTTAATCATGAAAATGACTGCGAACAGGTCAGGACTAACAATTGTTCTAATCGAACGGATGTTTTGTGCGCCCCAATTCTCAGTTCGGGTTCCGCCACTGTACTGAATTTATCCCAAGATGTCATCGCTGTTAGATTGCATATGGAGAGATACCGCGTCTTCAGTTGCCAATTACGATCATTGGAAAATGCGTCAATAAAGGAAAATTATTGAGAACTAGCCAGGACTAAAGGGACATGTTTGTGCCACCCCAACTCCCAATTCTAACGCCACCACTGGTGCGCCGGTGTAATCGCGCCTGTCTTGTGACATGCACTGTAATTACCCGACATCACTGACCAAATCACTCGACATCCCTGATTAGAGAAATATGTACTTTATTGAATCCCGTGGGGTAATGTCCTTGGCATTTGACCCATCCTATAGTTAGGAGCAGTGGGCAGCCACTGAGCAGCGCCCGGGCACCAACTCCTGTTCTAAAGCCAGTTCCTTGGTCAGGGGTACTGGTTGGAGTGTTCCTATGATGCATGTTTTTGTGGGTGGGGGAAACCAGAGTACCCGGAGGAAACCTACGCGGTCTAATAACCTGACATCACTGGGCAAATCACCCAACATTGCCAACCTAATCACCCGACATTACTGTCCTAATCGCCTAAAATCACTGGTCTGATTACCCTATAACACTGAAAAGATCATCTAAAATTACCCGACACCACTGGTCTAATACCCAACATCACTGATCTAATCGCCTGTCATCATTGAGGAAAACATCACATGTTGGATTTGCCGGTGTTTGTGCGTATAGGCTTGATCATGCAGTGCGTAAAGATGGATGGATGTGTAGAGAACCACAGGGTAACTGCAATAGAAGACAGAAGAGATTTCTCCCTCGCTCCTCTACTCCAGCCATTAGACTGAGGCACTTTACTCTCATGACATATGACATGCCCCAGCTGTAGCATGGATATAAATACCATGTCAAGCCCTGAAATGCAATTTCCAGGAAGACAGAATGGACATTGTGCTTCCGACTACACTCTCCGAGCAGAAAACCATGCCCATTTATTTCTGAAAGCATTGCCTGTTTTATTTTTAGTCATTTCTTGTATGTGTTTCTCATCATTTCTTCTCCTACTCCTCTTATGATCAAGGGGTAATTTGGTCCAGGTTTCTTCCTGTCGGCAATTTGTATTTTTGACAAGGTTTCATAAAAATGAAATGAGCGAATACATTCTGAGCAGTTTATTCATCGATTAATTGATTGTCTCTCCCCAGCTTCAGCGCTGCCCTGTACACAAATTCCCACCTACTCCTCCGACTCCTACTCTGCCAGGAAGCCGAGAAATATGACATCTGCGAACGGTGCCATATTTATCCCCAACTCGATGATGCACAAATGCTTTTATACACTCACTCACACACCCACCCACACATGAACACGCACACACACACATATACAACCAAACACTGACACTCCCACACATGCACTCAGACACACATACAAACACAACAATAAAGCCAGACTCATGGACACACACACACACACTCATACACCCACATGCACACGTTCGCACACCAACCCACTGAAGAAAAATCGGGGCCTGCCCCTGTGCCATCTGTTCCATTGCTATTTTAAAATTGCTAATTTGTAAAGCCTTGTTTTTCCACCCAATCTCAGGCCTCTTTAGAGAAGACTTATTGCTGAGCAGCGCCATTCATGCCCACACACTCTATCTTTACCAATCATCAAGTTCAGCTAACAAACCCCTTACAGTCCAAACCCAGGGTCATGTGTATGAAGGCTTATTTTCACTCATCTGCTCATTTGAATCTAATTAGAATTAGCAGCGCAGGATATTAAAATTAATTCAAAGGCCTGAGGCTCTCTTTTGACAGATATAGCACACCATATTTTCAATTATCTAGTTAATTAGACAATATAAAACTGACCAATTTACCTGCTCAAACATTCCGTCCATCTCAAACACATTATGTGCTGACAAAAACATAAAATTTTGTAGTTTTTTTTAAAAATTATTATTAAACAGGTCTTTTATCTGGGCCTCTTGTGTATAAATGTTGTCCTGTTAAATTTCCAATAAAAACACATTCCGCATTGATTAAGCTTTTGATAGGAAAAACGAACTGTGAGGGAAAAGGTTTCACAATTCAAAACCTCCCAAAACTGCACAATCAACATCGCACCCCACTGGAAAACTTGCAGTTATGGCACAAAGTTGATGTTCTTCAACTGATGCCTAAAGCATAATCACCCTGCACAGTATGAACTAAGTCCTGTACAAAGAAACTCGGGTTGTAAGAAGACCTAATATTGTGGTATTACAGGTTCTTTTCTTCTATGAGTAAGAAAGTTTGAAAAAATTCCAGTCCAAAGGTTCGGAAGAAGAGTTACAGACTATTGCCTCATCTTCATAAATATCACAGCACTTACATCAAACTGTCACAAAGAACAGCGTGTAGAGAGTTTGACACACAGATGCTATGCTTTGAAATGGTGTTTTTTTTTTTTTCAGTTTATGAATGGTTGTCCACTGTCCACTCAACAATAATTAGAACCTTCTCCCTGGGATTAAACTTAAGTTGAATGATTTAACCAGATATTTCAATGGAATATGATGTAGTAACTCAAATTATCAATAGCTAGCGGATTCAAACCTTTGAGAAATTTACTGGTGCTGAAGGAAGGAATATAATTGAATCTGTTAATTCAAAAAGGCTGAACTCGAGAAAAACTATGTATGGCGGAACATTACTACTTGTTTATTGTGTTATTATTTTCCTCATAGGGTGGTCATAATCTTTGCTTCATACTTTTGACAGGTGCAGTTCCCATGTTACTAGATGCGGCCAGAAAAAAAATGATAGCGGCACATGAAATTGTTTGCAGAAGACAGATCAAATCAAGATAGTGGAGTTGGGCCCTCCTTGAATTAGAGCTGGATCTTCTGCCTGGTAGAGACTGAACATTTCTTGATTTTGCAGAATCGTTTTATTTCAAAACATTTGATGAATACTGTGAAGCATTGAATTTGTAAATTCCATGCATCAAAACAATCATGCTGAGGTTACGGGGAGGGGTGTTCACCTTCTAAGGTCTGGTATTTAAAGATTCAACTTTCCAAAAAAAAAAAAAAAAAAAAAAACTTGTGTACTTCGATTTAAACCATGACATGAAATCCACCCTTAGCAAAAATACATATAGGGCCAGTTTCACAGACATGGCTTAAGCATAGTCTTGGACTCAGCAGAGTTTTGTATAGAGATTTTATATTTCAAATTGAATTTAGTCTAAGATTAAGCTTAATCTGTGTCTGTGAAACCGGCCCACAATCTCTAACTCCTCCACCTACAGGTCGAGGCAGAAACTCCACTAAGACTAAAACCTGATCTGTAAAACATGGGTAAGCATAATTGCATGCAATTTTTAAAAAATTTATCTCAATTACTATAACTTGGATTTTTTTTTAAATATTCTCAAGCTTATTTAGTTTGCATGACTTCAAAGTAATTTTTTTATAAATCAAAAATCCACAGTGAAAGTGTCAGACACATCTTTTGTCCATTTACATGCCATTTATAAATGAAGCCTCTGGAGTCGGGCCGGTCCTGAACTGTCTCAAATATATGAAGATAAAGCACGTTTATTTGTCAATATTGGGACCTTCTTCCAAATATTCAAGACCTTGTCACTTAAAGTGTGCAAAGCACAAAGCATGGAAAATCTGCATTTTGAAGATGTGTGGAGTTGGGCCCCCACTGAATTCTATGATTACAGCAATGCTTTCCATAGGTAGGGTCAAGGAGATTTGGTCTATACTTGCTGAACGGTTTACAAATGTACATTAACTGCTAAACAGTTTAAATATAGCATTTATTTGTTTACTGGCTTTGTAAAGCATGTTTACATGTAAGCATGACCACTTCCAACTAAGTACATATAAGGGGCTCATAATCCAATGTATATTATTTATTCATTTATTTATTGCAAGACTGTGATATTCAGTGATTAACTCTCTCAGACATGGGTATTAAATTTGGTCTTGAAATCATTTACCCTCTCAAAGGATCATCGTCTGTTTTTATGGGATCTTTCTGATTGAACTTGCTAATGTAGCAGAGTGTGTTAAATTATTTGCAGGTTATTCAATGCAGAGTACTTTTATTATGAATGCTAGCTCTGGAGATTGTATGTTAAAAGGCGAGACACAGGTCTTCGAAGAGAAACTCATATTTAATGATGATGTCAACAGCAACTTTCATTCTTGAGTTGAATTACTGTTCAAAGTTCATTTATGGAAAAACTTGTGATTGTGAGGTGTGTTTTGCTTATATTGATATCTGTAAAAATTTACAGCATCGATCATCTTAAGCAGGCTTTGTATGGTTGCTGTGTCACTTAAAAAGTCAACATTCAACTTCATACCTGTGTAAAGACTCAATAACAGTAACAGTGATTGTAGAATTAACAAATATACATTTCAATGGCTTTAAATATACAAGAAAAAAAAAAAACCCCAAAATATTAATAAGCAATATTTGCCGCAGCAACGTGGAAAATGTTGGTTCTTTATATTAGGCACATTGTGTTATAAAAGCTGCCGGGAGGGAAATTATTCATTGGGGACTTAATATTTCCAAATCAATCGGTATCACCGGGAAGTATCAAAAATGACACCTTAGATCTATTTATAGCCATAAATAGCCTAAAATTAGTGATCACTAAAATAGACAGCCATGTTATTTGTCATTTGAAAAAAAATCTTGATGCATTGTAATATTGACAAAACATCTCGGAATACAATTTGGTGTTCCTACCATATGATTTAGGAATAAACAAACACTTTTGTTTTATGAAATAGCAAGAACTACACAGTGTATATAGTGGCATGTATCATGGTGCATTAGAGACTTTGCCACAAGAATATCACTGGTTTGAATTCACGCAAGGGAGTTCTGTGTAGAATTTGTATATCCTTACTGTGACAACAGAGATTTGCTCCAGACACTCCAGTTTCCTCTTGCCTTCCAAATACATGAAATTTAGTCTATATGTGAGGGCATTCACAGGGTGTTGCTGTAAACGATTAAGTGTGCTCTGTCAACCTAACCGACTGAAATATATCTTAAAGAGCTTAGCACATGAAATTCAGCTCTGTTTTTTAATGTGATAAAATGCTACAAAGTACCTATCTTGAACAAATAGTGATGGTTTTAATATCTCGTACTTTACACAATGTTTAATAAAACCGAATTTTATCTGCTAAATTATCCACTTCAGGGAACGCCCCATTTGCCTCAATGGAGAACATTTGCGCTGGGCCAGCTCAGCCAAGTGACGTAAGTTGTACACAGATTGTGTCTCGGTGGTTAGCCATAGTTTACGTCTCTGGTCTGGATGGAGAATATCTTAAAGAATGGACCAACAAAATCATCCAGAGAGAACGGAAAATGATGTGTAGTGTGGGGATGCAGTGCAACGCATGGATATGGTCATGGAACGTTTCTGTAGCCAAAAGATGCAGAGATATCGAGAATATGGACTAAACAAGAGCAACGTGATAGCCTACTAGTGCCGACTTTGCTGGCCCAGGCAAGCCGGGGTCACTGAAACCTACGATATGCAGCCAACATTTTGAGTATTCATGTTTTTACATATCGTTATTATTATTTATTTGCGGAACCCAAATCGTTTCTCAGCACTGCCTGTTCAATAGCAGCCAACTCGCTGTTCAGTGTGATCTAGCCAGCGAAGTAGTGAAATGATACTATTCACGGCGCTCTATTTATTTCTGAGCGCTGTGTGCTTGCTAGCTCACTACCTAATAGTGACGCACGGGTCGAGGTTTTTTAACACCCGCACCAACCCAACCCAATGTGACAGCTAACCCGCCCCGCAAAAAATCTCACACTGATTTTCAACCCGAACCCAACCCGACCCGACACAAAAAGGAGGCAAGAGAAAAAGAATACAGTGGGTCTGTGTGACATGATTTGCGATGGGGAAAAAAAACGATTCCTCGGTTACGCTATGGATTTCAATGGAGCACAACATACGTTTGGGTTTTGGCTGGAATTCTTGATCCAAAGTTTAGGCGCTGTCTATTAATTGAACCTAATCCGTGATTTCTGATCTTTGCAACCAAACGAAATACCATCAGGTAAAATATTGGAAACAGCCTGTTTTATTGGAACAAAATTAACATGACAGTGGCGCACTGGCGCTGTCACCTACTCTTCCATACAGCATTGCGATATCCGGTCTGCGAGGAAATACTTTTTCCCTCATATATTTATTTCAAGATTTTTTTTGGGGGGGGGTGCTTTTAGGCTATTTTTTTAACACAGCTTATAATGTAGGCCTAGGCGTATTTTTTCCCACGGGTTCCGAGCCGACCCGCGCATCACTACTACCTAATAATAGCAAGCTGCAAGATAGGCTATGTGTTGAAGATTTTTATTTCAGCATTATTCATTATATTCACTAATATTGATTATATATATTTTTTATCATTATTCATTCATTGCTCATACAATTAATCAATAACCAAATTATGTTGGCAGCAGAAAGACACACACACACACACACATACATACAAGTAGTTCACATACTGCAGTGCAAACACACAGACAAATATACATGCAAGCAGTTCACACACAGATAGACACACATATACAAGCAATTCAGTTCACACATGCATGAGCAGCTCAGACACACATAAGCAGCACGCTTCTATAGCTTTGATTAATAAGCAGGCTTCTGTTTAGTTGATTCAAAAAATATAATCAGAGGATGTATTTGATTTCTGTAGCTTTGATCAATATTTGTTCAGCAAAATCATTAGTTGCAACTAAAAACATAATCAATTGAATCATTTGTAATAATTTGATATGCATTGAATTCATCCACTGGTATCTTTTTATTTTTATAATATTCATCTGGCTGTATTCTTTGTCTGTATATCTCTTGCTGGGTGTGGCTGTAAGTTTCTACTGTGATGCGCATGCGTCAAATTCCTGAAGGATTACCTAACTGGGTTTCATGTTTACTGTCCAATTGCAGTGCAAGAATGAGAGGTATAAGAACTAACATCAGAGCTGGAAAACAGCAGTTCTTCTTGCGCAGGAGGAACTCAGCTTTACATTTATCAACATGACACAATAAAGCCTAATTTTCTTGTTCAGAATCTGTCTTTCTCCAATTGCTTGAGGATGGGGGAACCTCAATATGCTGAAGGAAACCACAACATATGGTTTACACATGTGATATCATTCACGGCTCTATATTTCTGCGCACTGTGTGTTCGCTCGCTAACTAACTAATAACAGCAAGCTGCGAGGTACGTACGGCTTACACGCATTGTTTTGAGAGCTCATGAAACACTGCACAGAAATGAGTAGAGCCGCGAACATTATCATTTCACTAATGGGTTGATCAGGCGTGAGTTCAACCACCACTTAGTCTAATATATTATGGTCTTGTTAGGTAAGGTAACCAAACGTCAGGTCTATTGAACTCACTTAAGGTTCAAAAGTGAGTAGGCTGGTCATCCCACACGCAGTGCTCAGAAACAATTGTAGAACCGGAATAATAATCATTCCGCTTCCCACTGACCGATGGACACAAAACGTATGCAAAAAGGACACAGCGGACGAGCAAAATTTCGGGGGTGGCTCCATCCGTTTTCATCCGCTCCAGAAATGGACAAAATTTGCGAAAACAGAACGGTAAAGAACGGGCGTGGGTAGTATGTAGCGGGGATGTTAAACGCATGTTCATAGGAAGCCTAGCGGATGAAAGCGGATGGAAGTGGATGACCGCTCCGAAGAGGTTACCGGGGATAACTGCGAAGCGGACGCATAGCGGAAAGAGCGGATGCATAGCGGATGAAACGCTTTGTCCGTTTTGAATACTTTATATACGAGAGGCATACGGTTACATCTTTTCTATTTCCGTGCTACTAACGATGTGTAGACGTTCCATGCACCTTATCTCTCCCCCCTTTTTCCGTTTTCAGCTGCAGCGGATGTGAGTTGCGAGGATGCAGAGAGGATACAGCAGACGTTTAACGGATGATAACGGACATAGAACGTTTGTTGCTCGTATATGTTGCGGATTTACATCCTACGCGGCGGAAAGTTCATCAGTTCTAAAAGTTTTGTGCAGCTCAAAACTGTTTGCGCGGATGAAATGACAGTGGACAGATGCTCGATGGATACAGCGTATGAAACACGTATGCAAAGAGTACACAACGGATGCACAGTGTTTTCCAATGGATGGCAGATTTTTTTACGTTTTACATCCTCTTTGCATCCGTAAGTGCAGTGGGACCGGCGCCTTAAGAGTTGTACAGTTCGGGACAGGCGGAGACACACTGACAATTAGCTGTCTTTATTGCTCGAGTACTCAGGCTGGAATCTGTATGGAATCTGTTTTATGGTTCTGAATCTCGTGTTAAGCTGCTTTCACACCGGACGCAAAATGAATTTTTTTGCACGACGGATTACATTCAAAGTCAATGCAAAGACACGAATACAGCCGAAACGTATTCGCGTCTTTGCATTGACTTTGAATGTTTTATGTTGCGTTTCCTCATCTCCTATAAAAAAGTACTCTTCTCCATCAAAACGGACAGATTCAATTGAAAATTCTGAGGAACTATCGGAATCTGACTCGGATGCCAACGTTGTTGGACGCACAATCGTTCACCGTGTGCTACTTATGACGTGACCACACAGCCCTTACAGAAAAACCACATGAATTTCCCATGTATTCCACATGTGATCCCATTGGTTTCACATGGGAATTCACGTGATTCACATTAAATTGGGCCAAAACCACGTTTCCCATGTGCAAATCACATGTTTTTCATGGGTTTCACGCAGGTCCCTTACAGAAAAACCACATGAAAAACGTGATTTGCACATGGGAAATGTGGTTTTGGCCCAATTTAATGTGAATCACGTGAATTCCCATGAGAAACCCATGGGATCACATGTGGAATGCATGGGAAATCACATGTGATTTTTCATGTGGTTTTTCTGTAAGGGAGGGGAGTGCCAGAATCGCTTTTCTGTGTTCCTCAGAATTTTTGTAAATAAGGGGGGCGGGGCAAGAAACAAAAAATTGCGATTTTTGTTAAAAATAATTTTCTACATTTTTTTTTCCTTTTCTGGCAGACGCAGGGAATTCTTTCAATTTTACTCCTTTATATTCATAAACTTACTCAGTGCATGTCATAAGCTCTTTAAATAATGTGCTTTTCTGTGGCTTCAGATTTACATTGGATTTACATTACATACAGTGGTTCTCAGGTTTTCTCAACTGAATGCAGCCCAAAGAGTTCAAGAGGCAATGCGCCTCATGCTTCGAATTTCCAAAAAAATGTCATGCTCTACACTTAGTATCACATTTACCATCCACACATTATATAACCAGCTTATTCTCGGTCAGGATTTCAAGGGAGGAGTCTATCAGAGCACTCAATGAGCGCAAAGCAAGAATGCACCAGGGGTTGTTTGCCAGTTTGTGAGGATCGCTGACCATTAACCCACTCACACATACCTGCATGCAGTTGAGAGTCTCCATTAACCCTGCGGGAGTAAACTGAAGTACCTCGAGAAAACTCACACCTACACAGTTAGAACATGCACACTGTTCCACAGTACCCCGCCATTATGCTCACTGAAATTGTCTCGCGACTCCCTTAGAGTGCATGTGGGTGGCTATTAAAAGACAGGAAGTCTTTCTTCTTCGAAAGTAAAAGTTCTTGGAATGCTGCGCGCGTGCAACGGCAGACGGCCATAACCAGAAAGCTGCACCCATAAATCACCCACGAGTTAACTCTAAAAGACAATTCACCCTGGCAAGCAATGAATTAGAACTAATGTAGCATGGGATGCCAGCACCTGTTCCCCTTACGAATATAGTACTCAGCAAGATGGAGTTGGAGGCTACCTTTAACTTTGATTAGAGCTCTTCAAGGTCACCAAGCAAACAGATTGTTTTGCATATGAGAGCCGCTCAATGATGTGTTTACAATTAACACACTTCTCTGAGATACACCGAGGAAAATCAATGAAGACCAGATCGATTGTTTGTAAGAGGCAACTCATAGACATGTGCATGCTGCACTTGAAATGGATTACACAGTCCTGCCAAAATGTGTCTTCAATAGAAATGAAATCTTACATCTGTTTTTTATTTAATCTTTTTTTTTAATTCAATATGATTATTGGCATTGAATACAGTATGTTAGGTAAATATAGCCAAAACATTATGTAAGACATAAAAAAGAAAAAATTGCAGTTGCAATTAGAGTGAAAATAGAAAAATAAAATATTCAAATCTGCAAGTAGTGATTTTACTGTCATCTTGCTTTCTCCAAGTTGAATCTGCAACACATTCTACCCTATATTTGGGTGGTTATTAGAAATCCCCGGTATTTTGACAGGTGAAACATTCTGCAACAATCCTTTTCTCCAGAAGGATTTGCAGCTTTTCCCTGTTTTTCAGGGAAGGGAATTATTTTGTTAAATTGAGAAAATTTACTGAAATGTCTGTTTCTGATTTCAGAATTGTGTGTACAGTCATGGATAATGGCAAACTGTGCACTTTTCAGAGATGAGTGGTCCAAACTTTGCCATTTTATACGGTACATCTCTCTCTCTCTCTCTCTCTCACACACACACACACACACACACACAGACAATCTTCCTCACTGTCAGTAAAGTGGGACATTGCACTTAGAGTGATGTCTTGGGTATTGGTGCTCTTACGTGTGGCCCCAGAGGTGTGGAGTTCTGGGGGTAAAGAGTAAAATGTTTTATTTTTGTTCCAGAGGTGAGAACTGAGGTATCTGTAATGATTGAAAGCAGTGGATGAACAAGCCCAAGCGTTCACACTCGCAGCAGTGAACTCCTCAGTCAGTTTGGTTTATTGCAAAGCCCTGATCCTCACCGACGGCGCGCACTCACATTTTTAATGACAGCGATGCCCACTCAATCTAACATTGTATATGACTCGGAGCACCGCTCTACAGAATCTGACAGTGAGACATCGATCTGGGACTAGCGCCCGAAAAATGTGTGCCATCGTTTGTTTTTTCGGTATGAGTTCGAGGAAACGGCGCGGTTACATTCGGATGAGAGGAAAGACGATTCGGCGAGAGAGGCAAGAGTGCGACAGAATTGTACTAGCTGTGTGGTGCCTTGGTCCCAATTCGGTCATTACACAAGCAACCGAGGCTGAACGTGTGGAGTAGAGGGTAGCTGATATTGGGGATTCAATATAGTTCTCCTTCACCCATCCCCTCCGCCCGCCCTCCCCAACCCGTCACTCAACACAAGGTGATTTATCTTCCGAGCCAGAGATTGGATTTTGACGGACGGAGGTGAGAGGTCAGTAACAGGAACAAAGGGAATTATTGATGTGATCGATATCTCCCAAATTGCCTTGTGTAACATGTCAGAGGAACCTGTAAAAACACATACAATGGTATGCTTATGAAGGTTGATTCCTCGAAGATTTTCATAACTGATCCTCTGGTGTTACGATTTTAAAACTGATAGCCTTCATCCGGAGCTAAAGCATGCGCTCCTCCTGGCTTGTGGTGTCTTCCAAAGTCCGGCTCAGGATGTGCGAGTACCGCAGAAAATATTCAGAAGTAATAAAAAGAGGATTTCTGAGAATATCGGTGACACTGTATTTGTGCGGCCTTAATCCCTGGGTTTCAAATTGTCAGCTATTTCTCCTCTCATTCGTCAGCTATTGAATATAACGCCGATAACACCGGAAATTCCATAAGAATATTCAAGCGTGCATCGCGCTGTCAGTGCAAAACTGGCTCTCCTGCCACTAAGGTTAACCTCAATAATGCAGATGGATTTTTAATCGCAATGGAGGGATGTAACTGAATTTCCTTAAATCTTTTCATAAAGAAGGTTGACATAACCGAGGAATAAGATAGGCCTAGTCCATGCCACACTGCTTTTTACACCAACTCACCACTCCAATGAAGTGCTAATCAAAGAACGAATAAATTTCCCTCCCAAATTATTTGTTTGCGTTTACCGTTGTTATAATTGCATAATAAGTTTTGCCTGCTGTTTTGTTCACATAGTTACTGAAAAATAGTCAGGTCCATAAGTATTAGATGAGTGACACAATTGTCGTCATTTTGGCTCTGCAAGCTGCACCAAGATGGATTTGAAATGAATCATTCAAGCTTCGCTCAAAGACTTTCAACTGTAAGGATTTTGCCCAAAATATTGTATACACTTTAGAATTTACAACCATTTTTGTATGTAGCAACCCTCCCCCATTTTAGGAAATTAAAAGTATCATATGACAATCATAAATTAAATAGTCATTCTTCACATTCGGTAGCAAACCCTTTGCTGTCAATGACTGCTTGGTGTCTGGAGTGCTTAGACATCACCAGACAATGGAATCCTTTCCCGATGATGCTCTGCCAGGCCTTTACTGCAAGCACTTTCAGTTTTTGCTAGTTTTTGGAGGTCGGTCAGGTGATCGGCATGACCACTGTAGAGCATTCCATTTAATTGCCTTCAGAGCCTTGGGTTTCCCTCTCACTTTGCTTTGGGTCACATCCATTCTGCACAGCAAAGCACCATCCAGTGAGTTTTGAAGCATAATGCTGAATCTGAGGCTTAGACAGTGCAGAATTCATTCTGCTGCTCTTCTCAGCAGTCACATTATAAATAAATACAAGAGAACAAGTGGCAGCCATACACGCTCACACTTGACCACGCTTCACAGATGGGCTGTGCGTTGGCTCATATGCATTTCTGTCCATTTTCAATTTTCTTCTCATCATTCTAGTATAAACATACAAGTTGACAGTTGTCTCATCTGTCCACAGGATGTTGCTCCAGAACTGTACTGGATTTCTTTTTTTCTTGCCAACCTTCTACATTTTTTTGTGGATTACCAATGCAATTTACTTGTTATCATAATCCCTCTGTTTTTACGCTGGTGAAAACTGTCCTTGACTGTTGATCCACCTGCTTCTCGGAGAGAGTTTTTGAGCTGGCAAACTGTTGTGAAGGGATTTTCTTCACTAAAAGAAGAATTCTTCCGTCTTCCACCACATTTATCTTTGGTCTGTCGGACCTTTTGGTGTTCCGGAGCTCACCCGTGTGTTCTTTCTTTTCAAGAGGGTACACAATTGTTAATTTGGCTTCACCTGTTTGGTTTTGCTTGATTTTTCATCCTAATAATGGCTTTTCTCACTGGCAGTGACAGCTCTTTGGTCCACATATTGAAAGGTAATAATAATAGATTCCAAAGCTAATGACACACTTGAGATCAACTCAAATCCCGTTGTCTGCTGACCTGTAAATAAAATAGCGAAAGCCATGGAACAGCTGTGCAGCCCATTTTTCCCTAAAATGAGGAGTGGACCTCAAGAGTTGACATTCTTACACCGTTTTCCCAGTTTACATGAAAGAACCCTCAAATCGAGCTGAAACTCTCAACTAATGAGATCATATGCATTATTTTATTTTCTCTCCAATAGGTTGTGATATGCAGCTAAAGTAACTGTAACTTTATCAATGTCGCAATATTTACAGACCTTGCAGTGTACCTGCAATACCTGAAAAAAAGATTGAGTTTAGTTTCAAAATCAATATATATCAGATTAAATTATCAACCAACATGGCTTTAGGCAAAAAGGAATGTGTTTACTGTAAAAATAAATACATAAAAAAGGATGCTAATGTCAAATATTTTCAAGTATCTATTTATTTGGACTTCGAGTTTACAAGTGGGTACAGTTTGAAACAGGCAGCCTGAAATCAAGAGTTATGCTGCCTCTCAGAGGCAGAATGTGCTATTACAACAGACAAAGTTTTTGGTTATCTTCTTGGGCACCATAAATTTGGGTAATAGGTGATTTATACATCGCATAAATGTCAGTTATGCTCTACATAATGTTGGTGATTCTAAATTAAGAGCTCTTTTAATGTTCATATTTTTCATACTGAAGCCACTAAATATATCCCCAATTTCAACATGAAAAAATCTATAGCATTACCTATGAAGCTTAGTATGCTATGGCGTACATAATAAAGACAGCAGTTAATGTTTCCAGTGGTATATTAAAAAAAAAATGAGGGAAATCAATGTATTTGTGCAATAAGAACTAGAACATAACATGAGAATATTCATGAATAGTCATATTCTCTCTTGTATTGCACATTGATGCAGAACATTTTTCATTTTCGCCCTGCACAGTGGTAATCAGCATTTTTTCCTCATTTCTTCCCTTATTAAACAATTAAGGAAAGGAAATTCATTAGTCAAAAGGCAGGCATTGGTTTGTTTGCACCGTTTGGTGCCAAGAGTGCATAATCACATCCTATGGGCAGAGCACTAAACAAAGAGTCCAACAGCTGCAGCTCAGAGATGAGTCATATTCAGGGCAGTTTTCAACTGCGTATTGCTTCGCATTAACTCTTAAAGTGCTTAATTTTTACTCACCCTAACCCTCCAAAAGTTAACTGTCATTATTTAGTTGACAAATGACCTCCAGATGGACTCACAGGTACCTTTGAACCCTGCGGAAGGTCATTGCTAACTAAAAATTAACAAAATTGAGGACCTTTTGAGGGCTGAAATTTGAAATTTTGCTTCAATTATTTTGTGCCTTGTGTGGCAATAGATTGATTAGCACGTTGAGTGTTAATGAAGGTACTAACGACAGCCCAAGAAATGTAAGTGATGTCCGGCCTTTAGTGCCCACAAGTCTGCCATTGTTGAGAATAAAGCCAGCTCATCTGTGTGGAAGAGTGCCTTGGTGAACTGCTCCTGTAGAAGCCGAGCAATAGATGATGAATTCCGAAGGGCTTTTAATGAGAGAGGTTACAAATCACACCCCATCAAACAAAAAAGTTGTGCAGGCTCAGGGTACATGTCTGAGTCACCTGAAGTTTTTGCTCCGAATTGTCTCAGGCAGTCAAAAGTCATCTTTTGATCTTACATCATTAGCCATGCAGAGCAATGCAGCACAACCTTCCTCTGTCTAACCTTTCTCTAATGAGGGTGGCCCCTGTTTCCTCTCGCCTGCAGTTTAAAAAACAGTTGTGAGAGATCAGTCTCCTCAAATACTATCCTACGCACCTCAGCCCTTGGCGCCTAGTGCACTCACACCATGGACATCACCAAACCGCACTGTGTTGGTCTCAGCCATGGCCTTAATGGCCTCAGCCATTAAGAGTCAGAGGTTAACTATGGAATCTCTTTCTTCTTCTCTATCCCTGATTAGCTACTCATCTGTGTTAAAACTCAAATTTATTGCTAAAAAACCTTTTTTTTTTAGAACAATTTTCCCTGTATTTTTTTTAATCAATTTGCAAAGAGGAGAAAATTTAATTAACAGTAAATTCACAAAAGGATGCCTCTCCACTCCATTGAAAAAAACAATTCTATTGGAATTTGAGTTGTAATATTTTTATTTATGATTTCATTTATGAGTTGCAAAAAATGGGCAACTTTGTACATTGGAACTTGCTTTGCATTGAAAATTCTGTGTTGTTTATTTCTAATAAGGCAGAACATTCATTTTCTGAAGAGCCCTTGGGATGTTGCATACTGAATTGACTGCTAATTGTTCCAATAACCTTGATTTCCAGGACTTCTAAAGCCTTAATCAGGCAGGACATTACAGGCTCACGGGTAGTTCCAGTCAAGGTTTCTCTATGCAATGTTACACAAGCGCCTATTATCAAATGCAAGTCATCCAGCAAATAAGCTGCCAAATGAAAAAGCACAGTAGCTGCACCCATTCTCCTGGTTTGACTGTTACCGGGCTATTGAATAGGCATGATCAGCATACATTTCTCCCATACGTACAGTTGCATGCAAAAGTTCAGGCAGCCCTTATCAAAATTCCTGCTACTGCGAATAGTTAAGCAAGTAGAAGATAAAATGATCTCTGAATGCATTAAATTAAAAATAAAACACTTTTTTTTGACATTTTAGGCAATACTACTGTAATATTTTTGTTTTGTGAAATTCTAGGGTGAAAAAAGGAAAGGAGCACCCTGTAAAAGTTTTGGTGGCCTACCCTAAAAGATTTGAGTTCTCGTATTACTTTGATCATGGTCTCAGGCCTCAATTGGCTTGTTATGGCTATGGCTTGTTCACAATCATCATTAGGAAAGGCCAGGCGATGTAAATTTCAAAGCTTTATAAATACCCAGACTTCGCTAACCTTGTCTTAACAATCAGAAGCCATGGGTCCTCTAAGCAGGTGCCTATCACTCTGAAAATGAAAATAATTTGTGTTCACAAAGCAGGAGAAGGCTATATGAAGATAGCAAAGCGTTTTTAGGTAGCCATTTGCTCAGTTCATAATAAAATTACGAAATGGCGGACAACAGAAACGTCCTGATGCATTTAGGAAACTAGTCCCGAGGACTGATGAAGTTAAAATACACGTATTTGGCCCCAATGAGCAAAAGTGTGTTTGGAAAAAAAGGATGCAGAATTTCATGCAAAGACCACCTGTCCAACTGTCAAGCACGTGGTTGGTTCAATCATGCTTTTGGCTTGTGTTTCAGCCAGTGGCACAGGGAAGGAGGGTAGAATGCATTCACTGAAATTTTAGCAAATTTTGGAAGCAAATATCACACCAAAAAAAGCTGAAGATGAAGAGGATGGCCTCCGCAACAGGATAATGATCCTAAACACACCTCAAAATCCTCAACTGATCACCGCAGGAGGTGCAAGCTGAAGGTTTGACCAGGGCCCTCACAATCTTCTACCTCAACATCATTGAAAATCTGTGCATGGACTTCAAAAGAGCAGTGCATGCAAGGCAGCCAAAGAATATCACAGAAATAGAAGCCTTTAGCAATGAATAAAGGGCACAAATCCCCCTGACCAGAATTTAAAAACTCTTAGCTGGCACTAAAAAGCATTTAGTAGTGGTGATATTTGCCAAAGGGGGTGTTTCTAAGTACTGACGATGCAGGGCGCCCAAACTTTTGCTTCAGGCCATTTACCTTTTTTTTGTCATTTTGAAACTGTGAAAGATGGAAATGAATAAGAAAACTTGTTTAAAATATAAGGAAATGTGTCGTCTTTAACTTTATGCCTTTCTGAAATCAGATCATCTTTTACTTGCTCAGCTATTCACAGTAACAGAAATTTTGATCAGCGGTGCCCAAACTTTTGCACGCAACTGCATAGGCTATAAGGCTGGACCAACTGGTAGGTTCATCCCATTGACTTGAATATATTGCAAAATAGAAGAGTGCTTTTTCATTTTCCAAATAATACAAAGCTGACATGAAAAGAACATACCTAGCCTCCAGACTTCCTAGTTTGAAAATGCATTGCAGCGCGAAGTTGTTCTTCCTCTGTTGTTACCTCCGCCAAAAGAAGTTGGCTGGAGGTATATTTGATCAGTGCCGCTTGTTTGTTTGTGAACAAGATAACTCAAAAAGTAATGAACGGATATCTCTGAAATTTAGTGGGTGGGTTGCTATTACATCAGGGATGGACCCTATTGATTCTCATCGCAATCAGTCAAACAATATGGCCGCCACAGCAGCCATCTTGAAATCCTGTGACACGCGATAACTGAACTTTGCTCCCAGTTAGCAAGATTTGGACTGTGCTGCCTTGGTGGAAGTTTGCACTCAAGGAGTGCCTCTAGTTTCTTTTTTTCACGTGAGCTAGGGGTCCACCACACTGGGGCACTTACAAAAATTGGTGACAACAGCCTTCTGAACCTACTACTGGATCTAGTAAGCCCCTACAAGCCTATGCATGGGAGAAATTTGCTGACAAAACCCATTCAATACCCTGAAAACAGTCAAATTGGGTGATCATTCATCCATTCATCCTGCTTATTAGTGGCTAGTTTATGTGAGGCTGGAGCCAATCCCAGCATACAGTGAGAAAAAGGCAAAAGGACTCACTAGTCAATCAATCTCAGGGATCACAGACTATTTACTCACATACTCATGCATATCAGCAATTCAGAAAGCCCAATTAGCCAGACCATAGCCGACTGGCCCATTAGGCAATATAGGCAAATGCTAAGGGCAGCGGTGGCGTCCAAGGGGCGCCACAAAATCGGGAAAAATTCACCTTCAATATAATTATATAAAAATTGTTTATTACTATTAACTCCTGAAATGGGAACGCTAACATAAATTCAAATGTAAAGCAATGCCCAAATAATATAACTACAAATTGATATGGAATCAGGTAGACACCAGATGCGGGGAGATGGGAATGAGGATTTATTAAACAAAAAAAACAACAGGCACGAGGGCCAACGAAAAACTTGGCCCAAAGGGTTGCAAAAGACAAACTAAAGTACGCTACACAGAGCGGGGAAACTAAATAGCAAAAATGGCAAGAACAAAAAACCACTGGAAACTCCAGGGAGATAAGCAAGAAAAATAAACAAGACTATGGCTATATTTACAAGGGCTATGAACATGAGCAAAGACTTGAACATGAAACGAGACTTGACTAGAACCAAAACTTGCACATGGAACAAGACTTGGAAACAAGAACTTGAACATGGAGCGAGACACTGTCTGCCAGCCAACTTCCACCGCATCCAGATAAAGGGTAAGTAATCAAGGACACATGAGGGGCAACACCTGGAGAAGCAGAAACAAGAGGCATGGCAAGATTAAGACATGGACAGAGATTGGATGACAAGACTTGCTCATTAAGAGAATGAGCGTGCTCAGCTTAAGTACCAATTAAGTATGCAGTTTGGAAGCAAGCATGAATGTTAAAAACAGAAAAGCACAGCAAGATCTTGAAATAGCAAAGCAGGAATCATGACAATAAACTCCCTGTCTAAATTAGTAGTATTAGTAATGTGCCAATCTAAGAATTACACCAACCCAGTGAGTGTTAGTATATGTTAGTAACTTAAAAACAGTTAATTGTCAATTAAGCTTAGAGAGCCCCGAATCAGCACAGCACAGAAGGAAGAGGGAAATACCAAAGCCAACCAGAGCTCTGAAATGTGCAACAACGAAGGCACGAGGCGGAACGCAGACAAGCGGTGGAGTGGCATGGCAGACCTGGCAAAAACAAAAACATGGAAAAGTAAAAACATGGACATGGAATGTGAAACATGAAATGTGTAATCCTAATACAAGAAACTGTTAAAACTGTGACATGAACATGAACTATGAAACTATGAACTATGAGCATGAACTAGGAAATCTTGAACATGAAACTGTTAAAACCATAAACAATACTGTTCTGGCCAAAGGCCAGGACCCCAGAACACAACACAAATGATAATACCAAAGATGACGCCTCCATTTTGGTGAACTGCTGTTACTCCAGATGATGAACAATTGCATATCACTGTAATAATATTTTATCAAAAGCAAAAGGAGAAAAGTAGATTTTACTCTGGTATTAATGGAGGAATTGCCATTAGAACTGGTCATTTTAGGTGGACAAAAAAACGAGAAGATTCAAGCGGGGACCATAATATTGTGTAATTCAAAATGTTTGTGGAAATTTGTGGGCCCAAACCATACTGCACATGCTGTAGTGAAAACGTATTCAATAAAGAGAGAATGCATGGGTGAATCATCAGAAAAACAGCCATCAAAGTATGCGCTTTGCAATTGGACACAACTAAATGGGGGTGTGTCTGAGTACCTGTAATGGTTAAAACTGAAAAACTTCATGAAAATCAGCACTTGCAAACAACACTACATGCATTCCAGTACAGGATGTCTAAATGGGAAAAGATTCCATGCTGGATATATTAAATTAATGGCTACAAAAATTGGTACTGTGCATGTGCGAATGCAGATGATTGCATTCATCTGCAATTCATCTGGGGGGGGGCTTATAATTCCGGCAAATCAAATAATTTGTGAAAAATAAGACTGTCACACTATATTACATCGATCCTACTATAAGCCTGAAAAATATGAAGAGATTCTGTAGTGGAATTTTTTAATAAATGGCCATCAAAGTTGGTAGTGTGTAATGTGCGAATGCAGACAATTGGATGGGGTGTCATGTTTGAGGCCTTAGAATTCCTGCAAATTGAATAATTTGTGAAAATTAAGACTTCTACACTATATAACATAGATCCTACTGTAAGTCCAAAGAATATGAAGAGATTCTGTGGTGGAATTTCGAAATAAATGGCCATTAAATTTGATACTGTGTAATGTGCGAATGCTGACAATTGGATGGGGGTCATATTTGAGGGCTTATAATTCCGGTAAATCAAAACATTTGTGAAAAGTAAGCCTTCAATAGCATAACACATGGATCCTAGTATAAAATTTTAAAATATGAAAAGATTCCATGGTGGAATTTTAAAATAAATGGCTGTCAAGTTTGGTTCTGTTTAATGTGTGAATGCAGACAATTGAATGGGGGTCCATACTTGAGGGCCTGTGGTTCCTGCAAATCAAATAGTTTGTAAAAAGTAACTCTTGCTTAATATAGGTCATGTGTCGTAGTATAAACTCATTGAATATGAAAAGATTCAGTGCCGAACGTATTGAATAAATGGCCACCAAATCGGGAACTACTGTAATGTGTGAATGGAGACAACTGATTGGGGTACCATGTTTGAGAGCCTGTAATTACTGTAAATCAAAAAGTTGACAATTCCTGACTATACTCCATGCACTGTAATATAAGTTGACTGAATATGAAGAGATTCTATGATCGAAATATGAAAAAAAATGGGCATCAATGTCGGAACTGTTGTAGCGTGCGTAAGGAGATGATTGAATGTGGGGCCACGTTTCAGGGTCTGTAATTCCTGCAAATCAAAAACTTTTAGAAAAATAACACTTGCTTGCCGTACTATATCTTTTCTATTAGAATAAAAAACTGAATATAGAGATTCCACTGTGGAATAATTAAATAAGTGGTTTTGATGTTACAGTTTTTTTTTCTTTTATTATGCTGTTGTTTCATGTATTTTAGATCATGCATGTGTACATTTTATTCTTCGTGGCATTCATGCACAACAGCATAATAAAAGAAAAAAAAACTCACATCAAAAAGGAAAATTCGTGGGTTCTGCATTGGTGAAATTATGAACATATTGTCGCAAAAACTAACCATTTATTGGGCGAGCAAATTAGTCCAATCTATTTTCTGTCATGTTGAAATGAAAACAATTTTGAAATAAATAAAACATTTGTGTTCAGGTACTTAAGTTGGAGATATCTACTTCTATCATTGACTTATTCGGTCTGTAAGGTTATATACTAACTTGAAATAATTTGCATGAGAGAAAATCAAACAATATGCTCAAGGTTATTTTATTTTGCACGGCATACATGGATATTTCTGGTGAAGGGGAACATTAAGAGGGTAAATACACCTAAGAAGATAATGAATAAATTTTGAATTTGTGGTGTGCTCAGTCCTTAAAATGTAGTTAATTGATGTTTTTGGGTGCTCTTTGGTCCAAGGTCAAAAATCTTAGATGTAGAAGGAGAAAAAAGAGAAAAAAATCTCTCACTGACCGAGGCACTCCAAATAAAAAATGTCTGTTATGCCCTGAAGAAGGCCCTGCCGCTACGCGTGGGCATTTTTTATAATAAGTCCTTTGTGGACATGTTTATTGAATAAAGACATTTTCTATTTGGAGTGCCTTGGTCAGTGAGAGATTTTTTTCTCTTTTTTTCTCCTTCTACATCTAAGACAAATGAAAAGTTTGGTGAAAACATACAATTGCAATTGTGTTTGTAACAGAGACCATCAAATGTAGGTGGGCCGCAGGACCGAGTAAGGCAAGTTCAAGCTTGAATTGAACTTTTTTTTTCAATCAAGGCAGTACAAAGTACTTCAGGTGATGCACATTGATTCAAGAATTACCAGTTCATTAGGCTGACACTTGATGTAAAATATTACAAGTAATATTGTATGCAAGTTCTTTTTGACAAATTATTGGTACTAAAACACAGTCACCCATTCCATTGTCTTCATTCTCGCACTGCATAGTGCTTACTTTGATGGCCATTTATTTAATAATTCCACCAATGAATCTTTTCATTTTCAATGTGCTTGTACAAGAATACATGAAGCATGGAAAGGATGTGTTATATTTCACAAACGTTTTGACTTGCAGAAATTACAGGCCCTCAAAATCACCCCATTCAACTGTCTACATGCGTACATTGCAAGAGTAACAAAATTTGATGGCCAATTTATTTAATATTTCCACAGTGGAAACTCTGTATTCAGTTTTTTATTATAACAGAAAAGATAATCATCTCCTTTCGCACACTGCAACAGTTCCAACATTGATGCCCGTTTTTTTCATAATTCCATCATAGAATCTCTTCATATTCAGGCAGTTTATATTACAGTGCATGTAGTATAGTCAGGAATTGTTATTTTTCACAAACTTTTTGATTTACAGGAATTACAGGCTCTCAAACATGGTACCCCAATCAGTCATCTCCATTCACACATTACAATGGTTCCCGATTTGATAGCCATTTATTCAATAAGTTCGGCACTGAATCTTTTCATATTCAGTGAGTTCATACTTCGGCGCATGACCTATAGTAAGCAAGAGTTACTTTTTACAAACTACTTGATTTGCAGGAACCACAGGCCCTCAAGTATGGACCCCCATTCAATTGTCTGCATTCACACATTAAACAGTACCAAATTTGATGGCCATTTATTTTAAAATTCCACCATGGAATCTTTTCATATTTTTAATTTTATACTAGGTTCCATGTGTTATGCTATTGAAGGCTTACTTTTCACAAATGTTTTGATTTACTGGAATTATAAGCCCTCAAACATGACCCCCCCCCCCCCCCATCCAATTGTCTGCATTCGCACATTACACAGTATCAAATTTAATGGCCATTTATTTCAAAATTCCACCACAGAATCTCTTCATATTCTTTGGACTTATAGAAGGATCTATGTTATATAGTGTAGAAGTCTTAATTTTCACAAATTATTCAATCTGCAGGAATTCTAAGGCCTCAAACATGACACCCCATCCAATTGTCTGCATTCGCACATTACACACTACCAACTTTGATGGCAATTTATTAAAAAATTTCGCTATAGAATCTTTTCATATTCTTCAGGCTTATAGTAAGATCTATGTAATATATGTAATATAGTGTGACAGTCCTATTTTTCACAAATTATTTGATTTGCCGCAATTATAAGCCCCCCCCCATCCAATCATCTGCATTCGCACATGCACAGTACCAATTTTGGTAGCCATTAATTTAATATATCCACCATAGAATCTCTTCCTATTCAGACATCCTGTACTGGAATGCATGCAGTGTTGTATGCAAGTGCTAATTTTCATGAAGCCTTTCAGTTTTAACCATTACAGGCCCTCAGACAAGCCCCCATTAAGTTGTGTCCAATTGCAAATCACTTTGATAGCTGTTTTTCTGATGATTCACCCATGCATTCTCTCTTTATTGAATACACTTTTACCACAGCATGTGCAATATGGTTTGCGCCCTATAATTTCCACAAACATTTTGAACTACACAATATTATGGTCCCCGCTTGAATCTTCTCATTTTTTGTCCACCTAAAATGGCCAGTTCTAATGGCAATTCCTTCATTATTGCCAGAGTAAAATCTACTTTTTTTTTCTTTTTCTTTAAATAAAACATTATTACAGTGATATGCAATCGTTCATCATCTGGAGTAACAGCAGTTCACCAAAATCTCACATTTCAATCTGCACAAAATATCAGCTATTTATTGAAAAAAGAAATAAATAAAAATCCTTTACAAGTCAAACTATGGAAGTTGTTCACGACGTTTTCCTGAACAAAATACACGCATTCTTTCATTGAATAAGCCTCAGTATTTCTTTCAAAAAGCCGATTTTTGACAGTTTTTTGTATCATGTGACCATACTATCGCGCTCTCCGCTGTATTTGCGCATCAGATTTTTAGCAGTGATTGTTTGACCATTGTTTTCCGAACTGGTGATAGCTTGACCGCAGTAGGAAACAGACCAAGATTTTAGGCTTGCGCAAGCGCTGAACCGCGAGACAGCATATTTTGATAGGTAGCAAAATTTGTCAGAACACCGGCTCTGAGCCAGACATGCATGCCCTCGGACTGTGAAAGGAAATTTGAGCACCCTGAATAAACCCATGCCTTCATGCAAATAGTAATAGCATGATATCAAGCACAATATAAAATGGTTTCACATTTAAGTGACCAAGCACTGGCGCAATTGCTCAGATAACTCTTTCTTTCATTTTTTTTCCTCATTCAATTTTGCTGCGGCCTTGTCATTACTTGATTTAATGAGACAATGTGACAAAACTTACAATACTCAATTTTAAATAAACGTTTCCACTCATTATTGCAAATTAGACACTTAAACCTTTGATGATTAGCAGTGATCAGAGAATATCTTGTGATGTTGTACGTGTATTTTGTTACAGTGTTTATTATTTTTCATGTCTTATTATTGTAGCCCCCGGATAAAGTCAAGGCTACTGTGAATTTGGCCGCGTCGTGCATCCGCCACCGCCGTAGAGATTTCCTTGTGGACGCTCTACAGGCCACAAATTTAAAGCTATTTCTTTTGTATATTGGCATGTATGATTGCAGGAACTTCCCCAGCGACATCTCTAAGATTTGACTGAAAAAAATTCTAAAATTTCCCACAGCCATCATGCCGAAATGACAAAAGGTATGAAGCTGACATTTGGGATTCCTTCATTTGGGATCAAAAACTAATTTTAGTCTTTTCAGTCAAATCTGTGAGATATCATTGGGGAGGGTATTTGAATTGACATGGTATGACCCTATAGCCAGCGGTCAGGACATGGCCCCTCCAGATTTTGGTTGCCATGGTAACATAATTCACTAAATAGTAGACAATTTTGTATGAAAAATGAGCTAAAATGAAAAATGTGGGCGATAGGGAGCTACATCAATTGGTCGCGGGTGACCAATGTGTCTAGTTTATATCAGCAGTTTGTTATATTAGTTTAACATTCCAATTCCCATCATTCACCATGTTTGCTTGTTTTGGTTGTTTTGCATCAAGGCAAATTTATTTAGATCCAATTGTATATATTTGCTTTAAGCGATAGGAATAACCGAGAAACTGTTTTCTTGCAAATAAAAAAATGATACATGGACTTAAGCTATGTACTATTTGTTTAATTTTTTTGTTTCCGTCCTAAAGTTTTAGAAGGCGGGCTTGCTGGGAAATTTATTCGACCAATGGCCTTGCTTATCCCCTGTTGTGGTAAAACGCGTTTCAACGACTACAGACGAAAATGTCAGAAAGCAATGGAAAGGCGGAAAAGTTTCGAGAATAAAGTAAACGACATTTGTGGCTCAGCATCTTGAGTGCAAAAAAATTACCTGCTGTTTGGCCATGATGATCCTTGTTGCAAGCAGTTTTCATTTGCAGGGGGACATGGATGCGGTAAGACTGACGTTAAATTAATAGGCTATCGCAAGTATACGTTCGGTTAAAATATACTTGAGCTTACAAAAAGACCCCACTGATGGACCAGTTGTTCAAAGCCTACTATTTGATGTATATTGATTCGTTGTTTTACGGTGCCAAATAAAATTTGGCCCGGAATACTGGAAGACTTTCCACATCTTCCTTTCCAAAACTCCGTCTTCACATTCAGAATCACCCGTAATTAAACTTGAAATCAGCAAGTACTGCGGTTCTGAAGCTAGTGAGCTATTCTATGCCCTTTAGAGTCTATGAGTAAGATATGTAATATTATTTTAAGAAGGTTGTGTAGCCTATGAGTCAATCCAAATAGTTCAATGGTCTGATTGAAAAAATTTTAAATGACCCTAAAGTCACATTTCTTTTTCACATTCATTCATGTAAATATTGAGGACTGACTGCAATAAACAGTTATGTCCAGATGTTATAAATTGGATATAACTGTTTATTGCAGTCAGCCCTGGATATTATAATATAATAAGAATAATATTTCCATTAAAAAAATAGGTCATGTTGACAAGGTTTTGTTTTAATATAGGACAGCGTCATTGTATTTAAATTTATTTCAGGACGTCTTTGGATAAATAGGATTTTTATATACCCACCCAACCGCTGCCTCCAGATTCGTAAATTCACTCTCGTGCAGAAATTCAACTTAATGGTGACTTGGATTATATGTATGTCAACACTTCCTACTCTCACAACACTTGGGAGGGTTTTTGAAGCATTAAAGCCTCATCTTTTAGAACCATTTTGAATAAAAGGCAATCACAGCATTGTAATAACTTTTTACAAGCTTTTGAGGGTGGAATCTTTTACTAAACCTGGTTTAGGGACTTAGGGGTGAGGGGGGATTTGGTGATCTGTTAACATCTGCTATAGTCACAGATTCATGTAGCTACTGGGTTTGCATGTTAGATAAACACTACAATTATTATACTCCACCAACACGAAGTGGGAGGGGGATATAGGTTTGACCTCCGTCCGTCCGTCCTTCCGTCCGTCCATCCGTCCGAGATAAAGGTGACAGCTTTACTCAGAAACTACGACAGATACAGTAACCAAATTTGGTGTGTAGCTTCAGACCATAAAGGCCTTGATGGAGTTCGAAAATAAGAAGCACACGATTGGTGGGGGATGTTGTTGACCATGTCGACTTGTTTTGTTTGAAGCTGTTTGGTGTTATACAAACTCAAAAACTAATAATATCAATGTTTTGTGTGAAATATGGTCAAACCCTTTCACCGCTAGTGGTGATTTTGTCAGCATTTCTGAAACATCAAAACCTTTGAAAATCGCTCAAACCATAGCACATTAGTATTCACTGGAAAGCTCTCATCAAGCACATTCCAATGAATACCAACACTTTTTTGACGATTTCAAAAGATTTTCTCCTCTTTGAAATTTTGACCAAGTCACCAACAGCAGTGAAAGGGTTAAGGTCACAAACTTTGACAGTAAAGTGAAAGTATAAGGTAAAGGTAAAAGTTGTCAGTTAATGTAAAACTGTGTTAAAGCAGCACTTTGAAAGTTTTTTTAGCTTAATTTTTTGGAACCATGGGAGGAAAGTCACAGAACAGATAGGCCAGCTTTTTCTCCCAATATACCAGGAAAATGTGTTTTCGGCACATTAATTTTTCAAACGCGCTAAACGCGCAGCGGGGGATAAAAATGCTAGCCGCAATACTTCAGGTGGAAGAACGGGCAGGCAAATGGGGATTCAGATTGTCTGTAACAAAAACCCAAGTTATGTGTTTCTTAAGACGTCAAAAAAATCTCACCCTTCTCATTAAAGCTGTATGGACTACCTCTTGAACAAGTAAAAATCGTTGAATTTCTTGGGGTTTGGTTTGACGAGAAGCTCACGTGGACCTCTCACATGGATAAAGTTCAGAGAAAGTGTGAGAGAATCATGAACGTACTGTGTTGTTTGGCAGGACAGGAGTGGGGAGAAAATAGATCGTCTCTACAAAACATATCCTGGGCACCCATGAGATCGGTGGTTGACTACGGGTGTATTGCTTGCTTTCATGTAGCAGAATCAAATCTTAAGAAGCCGGATGTTTTGCAACCTCAGGGCCTGAGAATCTGTAGTGCAGCATTTAAAACATCCCCATTGTGAGCGATGCAGGTGGAAATGGGAGAGCTGCCTCTGCGAATCAGGAGAGTAAAGCTAATGTTGGCATACTGGGTCAATCTCCAGGGGCATTGTGACAAACATCCTGCCAAGAGCGTCTTAACAGACTGCTGGGAACATAATGAAACTAATTTCATAAGTTTTGGTTGGGTTGGTGATGCGAGGCCATGAAACATAGGGTTAAGTGAATTACAGTATAGCCCCACAGTCCCAATTTCTTCCATTCCTCCCTGGTTATTCCCTTTGCCAAATGTAGACTTCAGTATACATCAAGAACCGAAGTTAAAGTCAAAACAACTTCCTGAATGGTATATAGTCCAGAATTATTTTGACCAGAATTTCTCAAATTCAGTGTTTATTTTTACAGATGGATCTAAAGATCCAGATACTGGGTGTGCAGGTGCAGCAGTATACATCCCGGTGAGTGACACGCGTGTTAAGAAAAGGGTATCAGACAATTTATCAGTAAACACTACAGAGCTGTTGGCAATACTACTGGCATTACAGCGGATATAAGAGAAGGAAATGCAAAATACAGTCATTGCATCTGATAGTTTCTCAGCACTATTAAGCATAAGATCAGGCGGATCAGCATCCAGAATGGATATAATCAATAAAATATTCCTATTGCTGTATAGAATGCAAGTCAAGGGCATATTTAGTCGACTCATCTGGGTCCCGGCTCATGCGGGTGTGGAAGGAATTGAAGAGGTGGACATTTTGGCTAAGCAAACACTCCGAGTTACACAGATAGACATTCAAGTTCCAATAAGCAAAGCTGAAGTTAAATCATCCATTAGGAAATATACACTATCTGCATGGCAGGAATACTGGGACAGCAGTGAAACTGGAAGGCATCTGCATGAAATATAAAGGCATGAGGTTGATTGGGAGGATCGTGGGCCTCAAACGTAGAGAAGAAAATATAACACGTTTGAGAATAGGTCATACAGGTCTTAATCACACATTACACAAAATAGGCAAGCATCACACTGGAAACTGCGCACGCTGTAACCAGCCAGAAACAGTCGGTCATGTAATATTTCACTGCAAAAATTACGATAGCCAGAGGAAAAATCTTGTTCAGTCACTAAGGACAGCGAAACACCACAACTTTACATTAACAGGGGTTTTGGGAAAATCAGTAAGACAAAGCATGACATTATTAAGTTCCTGAGAGAAACTGAATTGGATAAAAGAATCTATCTTTTTTTTACTGCCTAATTTCTTGTTCCACACTCCAGTCCAGTTGGTGGTGGTAATGCACCGATAAGTAGGTTTAAAACCACCAATAAACTCAGAAGAAGGAGGAGGAGGAGGCATATAGTGAGTTTCTCTTATCCTATTCTCCAGTGGCTGGTTTATGACTGAGTTATTGCCTGAGACTTCCGTGACTACTATTTGGTTTGTTTCCTGACTTCTGATTCTGTTTAGCCCTCTGTGTCTGATTGACTACCCGTGATTTATTTCTAATTTGTTGTTTTGGATTTGATATTCCCTTTGTGATTTGGCTTTGGCATTCTAACTACGAAATTGTTCTTTGATTATGATTATGATTCTGCCTTTGCCTGTTGAATGGGAGACTAGCTGCCTGTTTTTGATATGGATTGCCTGACTGTTTGAACTGGGTTTTTGTGTTTGTGAGTTGACCGTCAATATTTTTTATATTGTGCCATTTCTAGTAGCAAAGGCTCTATTAAATCGTCTTGTGGCGTAAAGTGTGACCTACTAGTTAATCCAACTGCAGTTTTGAACTAGATATACAGTATGTACTCAACTCCATGGAGTTTTCCTTCAACTCAATGTGTTTCACTTTCTAAAGTGAAGCTTTGCAGCTCCATACAAGCTAGGTTGTCAACAGATCCCAGGACAAAGCTACAGTCTCGTTACACCAAGATGCTATGAGCCAAACTGAAGTGTGTACATTTGGTTGGAGATGCAACTGTATCTTAACCGGTCGTGTTGATATATCAACCTACTACATTCTTTTAATGTGTATGTTAGCATGGCCCCATATCTGAGATAAGCTTACCAAACTGGGTGTTCTCTGTTCAGCTCAGCCTGAATCAATTCATAAAAGGACTCAGTTGATGCCTCAGTCAATGTATGAATTTCTATCATCCAACCACAATTTTCACAGTAAATAGCGTCTGGAAGCGCCAACTAGGAATGTTTAAATTCTAACAGTAGACTGGATGCCAAAATCACATTTATGCTCTGAGAACTGATCTTATTTTTTTATTTCATTTAGTTTTATTATCTCTTTTCCCCCTTTTGTGGGTTTTCTTTTTGTTGAACAAGGCTGCCACCCAGTGGCGAAAAGCGCACAATACAAAATCAAAACGAGCACTGCGACCGCTCTACTTAGAGCCAGAACACACAGGCCGTATATCTTTGACACAAAAAGATACTCTAAGAGTCATCTCAATGAAACAAATTCATTTAAAATTGTAAAAGCTTTCCTAGGCTCATGGGAAAACAGACTGCAATCTTATTTGGTCATGGAATATATTGAAAATATCGGCACTGTATTGCACCGTCAATATGACCCCTTTATAAGAGATTTAAAGGGGACCTAATATGCTATTTTTCCAAGTTTATATTTTGGTCTTTGACTCCCCTAGAGTACTCCTGATCGCTCAAAGTAAAAAAGGGGTACTTATTTCGCTCATACTGACATCCTCAAAATACCCCATTTATAGTCTACAGTCTCTGCCTGAAATGCCTCATTGGGGTCGCACTTCCGCTATGGCCCCAACTCCCCGTTTGCCCACTTTCTTCTAACTGGCCAGCTCTATGGAGGGCGGATCTGGCGGAAAGAGGCAGCAGAACGCAGTTTTCCTGGTCCGGCAAAAAAAGTGAAACTGACTGGACTCAACGGGCATATTCTGCAATCTAACGCAGTACATGTGTATAGATCTAATGAAATTAACTTGTTCTAATAAACGCAACGAGAAAGTCTGGCCGCTCAAGCAAGAATTTGCTATTGGCTACAGTTTGCTACGGCAACAGTTTGTGAGTACAGCGATTTTACTATGCTATACGATTACTATACTATTACTATACGATGTTTGATATGCTGCCAAGCATAGACGGATTAAGAGACGTCGGGCCCCTGGGCATGGACATGTGAACCTCCACCCCACAATCTGACTGCCCGCGCAGGGAAAGTTGTGTTCAATTAATGGCAACCAAGTAAAAAATAACTGAAACGTCTTCCCAACCTAATGTGGATATAACCAAATTTACTGCCACACAAGAAAACTCTTAACTATTTATCCATTAAAATTCTGGCATTTATTTATTGTCCACAATATTTATTTTAATTTTATTGAGAGAAAGCGATTTCAGACGTTTTTGTGTCATCTTTGTCCTCAGCTCATTTTTAATTCTGGATAGCAGAGAGCACGATCGCTCACCTTCGCAATTACTGACGCCCTGATTAAACAGCCTTATCTTAAAAAAAAAAATGCTTCCTTGGTTTCTTTTTCTTTTCATTTTTTTAGCTTTTTTTGGGCTGCTCTGCTTAACGTCCACCGGTGCTCCATTTTGAATTTATGTACGTTTCGCGCTTGTTAAAGAATTTCACATTTTAACAGATAGACCTTGGGCCTCATGTACTAACAATTGGGTGGATTTTATGCTTAAATATTGCGTACGTTCATAAAAAGAAAAGTAGCATTTTGTAAAAAGTATTACATTTATAATATAGCGGGCTACCAATTCAGCTTGCAAATTTGAATGAAAAATCTGAATCAACTTTAATTTTGCAAAAATGCTAAATTCTATTACTTTTTTGCATTTTTTCTTAAGTCACGTTTGTTTTCATACATCTGACATCCGCAAAAAAAAGTAGCGTACGCATCTTTTCTGTTCGTACGCTCTCTTCATACATGAGGCCCCTTATCATCACTCCACTTTCTCCAGTGCAAACTTTTATAGCATCCTCTATAGACCAGTTTATTGATTAATCTAATGGGAATGTGGGCCCCCATAAAATAGGCCTATGCTAAATATTTCTTATATTCTTGTAAGAAATCTCACCAGTCAAGGGCTAACACTGAAACATACCTAACCCTTATACCTTGTCTTTTCCCTTAGGTTTTCCATTAAAAGGATTTAACATAAGATGACACTTCTTTTCCTATTGGAGGACAATGACACACAAATATTCTGTATCTGCTGATCTCAGCGCTTCACTGAAGGTGCATTGCACTTTTATTGAAAAAATATTCAAATCCAGGGAGCCATGTTTGTATGGTGACAGGATTACTTCAAATGGAAATATCTATAACAAGTACATATTTTATACACATTTCCCTGTTATTCACATGCACATATTTGGGATTGTCAGAAACCTTTGGATCTCCACTTGAATTTAAAATGGGCCTGAAGTTTCACAAGTTTTAATGTAGCCGCAGCAATTGATGGACTCCAATTGGGGGCTTCTCGGGCTTAAAAAGTTAAAGGAGCCTATAATCAAGTGATACGCCACAAAAATAATAAATAAAACCATGAATTAATGAATCAATTAATCAGGAAATCTCTCTCTCTCTTTCTCACACACACACACACACACACACACACACACACACATATATGCAGGCCCATGTTATATGATTGAGGGGCCTTTATAGGTCCTGATGAACCATGACTTTCCAGAAATGCCACATAAACAGCTCATTTGTGTGTGTGTGGGTGTGGCGGAGGGTCCATATCTATGACCATTTGAGAGGCCCTTTGGAGAGAACTTGATCGCACTTGATTTGAACTTGGTCTTGGTCTCCCCACAGAGTTGAAGGGCCCATATTACATGGAGTACCTCTAAAGTCCCGTGGATAAACCAGGGTGATAAACACCCTCTTAAAATGCAACATGATGGTTTGTTTCTTGTAATGTCTTCATAGTGAATTTTTAGGTTATTCCTTTAGTTTGCCATTGGACTTTTGTTATTGACAGGAAGGATTAGGCCCTTTGACTATGCAACAAGAAATACAAAGTGAATAGCGGTGACTTTGCGTTGGACCCCCTGAGCCCTTGGGCCCCTGGGCCTGGGCCTGGCCGTTCATTAATTCATCCCTGCTGCCAAGGTATTTAAACAAACCAACTTTGACTTTCGACATGTAAAAACATTTTTGTGAAATAGAATACCTTGGATAATCTCTGAAACGATAAACTGAAGATTGTTGCGCCTTTTATCGCCATCTATGTGAAAACACGTGTACTGTATTCACTTACACCACACGAAACATGGTAGTGTGAAATTAAAATACACGCTCTCATCTCATTAGCATAAAATTAATTATTTCACATTCTTAGTTATTAAAAACTGCCATCAAGATTTTAGTGATGAATTGCAAGTTATTTTTAATTAATTGCCAGAAAGCATCACAAATTAACTCCCGCAAATCTTTTCTATCCATATGCAGCATATAAAAATATTTTGTTGAAGCTTAGAGCCCAAATTTCAATCTAGTGCCCAGCTGGGTTATTGACTTGTCACGTTGACCGGGAAAGTGTAACTATGACCTCAATCGTACATGTACACTTATTCCATCCGCAGTTTGAGCCTAATCCCCATTTAAAATTGGTTCCGCGGTCGATTTCAAGGGATTAGGGTTAGGGTTAGGTTAGGGCAGGGTTTGTAATGGAGACTTGCCGTACCTCTCCACATTGAAATGCATTGAAAAACTGCCGTACCCGTAGCGACTGCCTTTAAAAAATTAATGTTTTGAATGCATTAACATCCTATTAAATTCACCATAAAGGCCCAGAAGTCTGCGTATATTTAGATTAAAGATGTTTTGATTTTAAGTGACTCTCTACACGTGGTGAGAGATAATTGACTCACTCAAAAGCCTGGTATTCGTGAGCGAGATTTGACCACCTCACATAAGCGTGGCAAAAATGTAACAAAACATGAAATGCTAATACGTCAAGACTGCACCTTTTAGATGAGGGCGGCGTCTAGTTACGGCTACAACGCTTTCATCTCAACCCAGGAAAGGCTGTGCAAGTCGGTGATAGGCAAATTAAGTTGCGAAGGAGGAGAACGCACTTTTATATGTCTATTTTACTTCCTTCTTCCCTGTGCAACACAGACAAGTGAAGCCAGGCAAAAATTAACGCGCAACCAAGGTAAGAATAGTAAAGCATTAAGCAATGATACGTCACAGATTGCAAGTATCTTGTGGTGCCCGACTCGCTACCAACAGCGGTATGTTCGATTATTAACTAGGAATGGTTAAAAGTTTATTTCTTCTTGATGATATATTATTTCCACGCTGTCAGCATTCGGAATGCACTTTAAAATGCCACGTTGTTATTTGAATGGAAGAGGCTCGAATTGTGATGATGGCAAAGAACGTATTGTAATAACCATTACCAAGAATTAACTTTGAAATTTGTGTAAAAATATTGAACATGTTATGAATATACTGCTTCGCATGCGAGTCCAGGGATCTTATTTGCTTTTTCAATACAGTGCTGTCTCTTTAAATTGACGGACTTGAAGGCGGATCTAGGGTATTGACGTCGTAAAAGAGCGCCTGTGGTCCTCGGCTGTTAGATGTTACAATGTGTTTGTTTTGGTTAGTGTAATGTGTGGATTCAAGGCTTGTTTCATCTCAGAACATTCATAACTATTTTATTTTTCTTCGTCTGAAAACAAAATGAACAGGACTCAGTTGAAGCGCTCGAAAATTCTCAGGATGGCCCTTGACGGCGGCGATTCCACGGACGGCGGCAAGACGGAAACGTTCTTATTGAGAGCCATCAAGATTGCCTTTGTGGTGGTCCTGTATTGGTTTGTTTCCATAACAATGGTTTTCCTGAACAATACTCTGCTGGGAAATCGTGAACTGGATGCCCCTCTGTTCGTGACTTTTTTCCAGTGCCTTGTCACGGTGGCGCTATGCTGGTGCATGTGCTTACTGTCAAGGTTTTGCCCCAGTTGCGTGGATTTCCCGTCTGTCAAATTCGACTTAAAGGTATCGAGAGAAGTTTTGCCTCTGTCAATCGTGTTCATCGGAATGATCACCTTCAACAACCTGTGCCTGAAAAACCTTGGAGTTGCATTCTACACGGTTGGGAGATCGCTCAGTACGGTCTTCAACGTACTTATGTCCTATGTGATTCTGAAGCAAACCACTTCGTTTTATGCGCTCTTGTGTTGCGGAGTCATCATAGGTGAGTTTACTATTGCGGGGTAGCTTACTGTACTGTAACAGCTAGTAAATAATTGAAACCGGCCGTGGGTCTGAAAAAAATTGTCAGGATTGATACTACATGTGATAGTTGTGCTCGGTTTTTTTTTCTTTCTGTTGTCGATGAAGTGTCTGTCCATTGCTGCAAACTGTCATAGTATATTTATGTATATTTATAAGGTTGTAATGTTCAGCCTGGGATGCCTTGCCCCGTCGAATTGGGGGGTCGGTCTCAAATTATGTTTTTAACCTTACGCACTTGGGGAGGGGAGGGTGCAGTTGAGTTGTTTGTAAGAAGGGAAATGGGCAGCTATGGTAAATTGTTTATCTCTGACGTGCTGTAGGCGGATTCTGGCTCGGCGTGGATCAGGAAGGTGCTGGAGGTTCCCTTTCCTGGTCTGGAATTGTCTACGGAGTGCTGGCCAGCCTGTGTGTGTCCCTCAACGCCATCTACACGAAAAAGGTCCTGCCCGTGGTGGACAGCAGCGTGTGGAAGCTCTCCTACTACAACAACATCAATGCCTGCGTCCTGTTTATCCCGCTAATAATATTGTTTGGGGAGGTAAACAAACTCTACCATTTTAATGGACTCATGGACTTGAACTATTGGGGAATGATGATGCTTGGTGGCATCTTCGGGTTCGCTATCGGCTATGTCACGGGACTTCAGATCCAGTTCACCAGCCCCCTGACGCACAACGTGTCGGGCACTGCCAAAGCCTGTGTGCAGACTGTCCTCGCCGTGGTGTTTTCCGCGAGCGTGAAGAGCTTTTTGTGGTGGACCAGTAATATCATGGTATTAGGGGGCTCCTTTGCGTACACGTGGGTTAAAGGCCTTGAAATGAAGAAGTCTCAGCAAGAACCACAGAGCAAGAGTAGAGCTGGTGTGTAGGGGTTGTGATTCGTCGATAAGACTTGTGACTAGATACTGCTCTTTTGTTAAAGAGAGCTGGCTTCCCTCTACCAGTGATGTATAGGAATATGGATGTTCTGTAGAGATGTTGGCCCCTTTTACAACTATTTATTAGGATAAGATGCGCTAAAGTCCTTCCGACCAAAATGTTATCTAGGGCTCCTATGGATATTGGCGCTTAGGGTACAACTTGGTCTCAAGTGAGTCCCAATTTCTGTGAACGATGCGATATTGATCTTAACAGTGGAATCTGTAGGTTTTTATAAAATGTTCTTATTCCAACAAGTCAGGCTTGGTCTAAATTTAAAAAATATTTGTGATGACTTTGTCTTGACTCAGTTAATGGTTTCCAGTAGGTAGCTGTGGTCTGTGTGCAGGGGCAAGACCAGACACCAGTTTTCAAGTAAGGACATCGTGAAACTATTTGACACTGAATTGAACAGGTGTCGTCCAGATCATTCACTGAAATTTTCGATTTACCACAGATCTTGGAAGAGGTGCTGTATTTACTGCATTTTAATAATGCTCTCATTGGAGAAACGAAGCTGTTATTTGCAATTATTTTCTGTGTGAGTCTTTTGTAATTAAGGTCAACATTCCTTCTGAGGAAATGTTAAAATGATTTATTGATATTAAATCTTTGTAAATTTGACTGCATGCTGTTGTCAAATGATTTGAACACTTTGAGAAAATGGTTTCAGTTTAATGTGGGTAATAATAATGCTTTAAGCTAAATGTCAACACGTTCTTTATCACAAATTTTTAATATGTAATCTTGAAGGCAGACATTAACTGGAATAACTTATTACAGCACACGTTCCATTTTTCACACCCAGGAGTCAAAGGGAATTGTGCATTAGGCCCTTTTCCGTTGGTCGGTAGATAATGTAAGTTCACCTACAAGCCCATCCGTGTATTGTACTTTCTGATGACTTTTTCGAGGAAGCTCGGAATCTGTGCAGTGCTAACCTGCAATATAAAAAAGTGGAGGGACAAACTTGCAAAACAAAATAGGCACAGTGGGGGGTGAGGGAACCATTCATTCTAGCAACCAGAAGTCCTAAATTAGCCTCGTTTCTTTCATTTATTGCCCTGAATTTTGAATCTCTGCTCAGGCGACGAAATAGCTGCAAAAATTCCTGAAATGGAGTGTTGAGTCGCCTTGTCAAGATAAATGTCAATAACAACTCCTGAAAGTACCGCTAGATGGCACCAAGTATCCATTATTCAATTTCTAAGGATTTGCGGTGATTGGTTCGATTCCGCGAAGTTGAACGTAATATGCTCTTAATGCATCTGAGGGACTACGGTATTTTGGAGGGCCTTAGGATTTTTGGCGTGTAATGTTTCCTCCATTATTGTATTCCCCTCGTTTACAAAGTCCCATTATAATAGCCCTGGTCTAGTCTACCCCTGTGTGCAACTTGTTTGACAGATTAAGCGCTGAAGTCAACTAATGTAGACATTAAATAACACATCTCTGTACTGAAGCTGACAGATGTTAGCAGTCACTTCAAGACACAGTGGGCCTCATTCGTAAAGCTTTTCTGAAATTCATCTCTCTTTGCTGAAAGTGTCAGGAAAAACCAATGAGAATTCATGAAAAATTAGCCAGACCTCTGATTCTGTGCTTTTCTTGTGTGCTTTGCGCATAATTGTGAATGGCATGTTTGGGCAGATGTGCTCCAACAGTTCACAATGTTGATTTTTTTTTTCTTCTTCTTTTTTCTTTTTTGAGGAGCTATAAGGCCACCAACAGGAAGTTATTGAAGAGGTGTGTCCCAATAATAAAAACAGTGGAGGAATGGAGGATACATTTGTTAGTACTGGGTCACACCCAAGGCCTCCATGCCTGATTACATCATCCTAGTGAAAACCTGCTCTAGTTATTGCCACTGCTTTCACAGGAAAAATGTCATCGGTCTGCCATTCAATAGTGATCCAACTTAGGGGGTTGTTTCCAGAAGTTTCACTCATTGATGGCTGGCCTTCTGGGAATAAGAAAGGCTGCTCCTTCATATGAAAATTCATATTCAAGTCTCTCCTCCACAGCCTGCAAATCCACTTGGTTCTTCTTTCCAAAAATCTCCAGAAGCTTCCACTCAGCAGACCGGTGTCCTAACCACCTACTTCTTGCCCTTTTCCACAACAGCTTGTTCTTTTCTATGAAATTTAAATAAATTATGATGCCTAAATTATGTGCTTATTTTCACAGATTTGCTGCCTATGGTCATGCTTTAAAATACTGTATCTACAGTATAGATGATGCAAGCATACTGTCCTGTTTTCTTTCATACCATTTTAACTGTGGGCCAGGTGCTATAAGTAATCTCTATCCATCCATAATCTATGTGGCTTCTTCCTCACTAGGGGCTCGGGGGAGCTGGAGCCTATCCCAGCTGACGATGGGCGAAAGGCAAGAACACACCCTGGACAGCTTTCCAATCTATCATGGAGCGCACACACCATCCACTCTATTATTCAGACCTGTGGGCAATTTTTGTCTCCAATTAGCCTGATATGCTACTCTTTGGTCTGTGGGAGGAAACCAGAGTTTCAGGGGAAAACCCACACAGACACGGGGAGAACAAATGCAAACTCCACACAGAAAAGCCCTGGGCCAGATTCAAACCCACTGCCTTCTTGCTCTGAGGCGGCAGTGTGAACCACTGCGCCACCACGCCACCTACCGTAAGGAATCTACCTTTTGTCTCCAAGTACTGTTTGATGATATGTACTTTATTGAACCCCGTGGGGTCATTTGTCCTCTGCATTTGTCCTCACCCATCCTATAGTTAGGAGCAATGGGCAGCACCAGGGGACCAACTCCAGTTCTAAAGCCAGTTCCTTGGTCAGGGGTACTGGTTGGAGTGTTCCAATGATGCATGTTTTGTGGGTGGGGGAAACCGGAGTACCTGGAGGAAACCCACGCGAACCCACCACACAGAAAGGCCCAGGCCGGATTCGAACCCACGACTTTCTTGTTAACCACTGTGCCACCGTGCTTACTGAAGAGTTGAGAGCAGTAGTCAAACTGTGGAAATGCATACAAAATCTGGGGCTTTTAAGCGAAGTAGAAATTTTTGCACACTAATAAACATGTTCATTAAGAGTGCTCAAATTACTCTTGTGAGAAATAGTCTGCATTCAGGCAGACAGTCGGTAATTCTTTATCGGACAGCACATATGTCAAAGGGACATCAATTAGGAGGCTGTTTCAAACTCTGCCCAAGAGACTATGAAGGGCAGCCCTGTTCTGAAGTTTTTAGAGAAAGAGTCACTGAGGGCTACGCTAGCTGTGGAGGTAGCTTGAGAAGAGAGACTATTAGCGGAGAAATCGGTTCAAATAAAATTAAATGAACAATATTACCTGAATGAATATAAGTAAATGAATGGGTTTTGAGATCAATTATTCAACTAATTTAAGTTACTCTGAGTGACTTTGGAATAATATTTCTAAAGTATTACTAGTTTTACTACTGCTATACTGCAGTACGACAGTTATATCTGCTACCACTTAAAATCTTTGAATAATTGCTAAAATACAGCAATCAACACCAAACTTCTATTTAGAGTAAGGGTACACAAGCCTCGTATGTAGAGGGATCCTACCTGACTTACATCCACCATTCCCCATGAGGACAAAAACTTTTACGAGGATAAAGACTTTTTATAAAACTAGAGCACTCGGCAACCGAACACATGTATCCCCCGAAGGCCCCCGAGTTGGGCCCAGGTGGTCCCAGAGTACCCAAAATCAATAGGTGTCGTGAACTTACCATAATACATGTCCCTGCAAAATTGGAAAAGAATTGGCGCACTTATATCGGCTGTAGAGCGTTCACAAGAAAGTCTCGGACGCGTGACGAGGCGTAATTAATATTAATGATTCCCATGAATTCAATTAATTAAATGGGAGAAGAACTTGTAATCCAAAAATCATGCAAAGATTCGGAGAGGTGACTACAAATATGAAGGAACATACCATGGTGATCAAAGACTGCCTCTAGGTTGAATATAAAAACTTTCCCTTTCATACCACTCTTACTGTGCCCTTTTATTATGGGAGTGAGTTGGCTATTGTCAGTACGACGCAAAGCAACTGGGAACACACACGGTGAGCTGAGCTCCTCACAATATCCTCCTTGGGATGGGAAACAGCGATTGTTGTCCTCTTCTAGAAAAAACTTCCATGGCACTCAGAAAATATTATGGTGAGTGGAGCGATGGATCAGTACTCCACTCTGCAAGACCTAGCACTTTTCAAGCCGTAGTATAAAAACAAGTACATGACCATATCCACGATCATAATGCTCGTGGACGAAGGTGATGACATGATCTATGGTATTTTTGACTGCCAGTGGCTTGGATAAAATCACTTAGACGCTTCCCCCATCAAAGAAAAAAAAAAAAAAAAGGCACATGACCGACTCAATGCGCGCTGTTTGATTTATCAATAGTGAGAGTGACGACCATACAGAAACGAATTCATTTTGAATAGCAGTAGCTTATTTATTAAGAATTGTATGCTCGTTGCTTGTTTAGTTCACAAGAGCAAATTCCAACGCATTAACGATGCGTGGCTAATGCAAACCCACGTTATGATACGTCATTGTAATGTGCGACGTTGGATGGCTCGGCTACAATCAATTTCTAGTCCCAAGAAATGATACTTTCATGTTCAAACGATGGCTTTGTTTCATCCAAAGTAAATCGACATTGCTGCAGTGGTGCATAGCCAGCATTCTGCAGAAACGCTGACCTGCAACGATGGTACTGCAAAAATATCCCGTTGACAGGTCTACACGCACCAGCCGTCCTGAAATGCATGCGTTCGATGGATAATATGACACGTTACGTAAGGAAATGACGCGAAAATAAAGTTTGACGCTCAACGTAACGTTTAAATTAATAAGGGATGATGCCACAGCTATCTCGTGCAAAGCTCCACATTCCTGAAGGATTTATTTGAGAAACTCTTGACAGAAACGTGAATGGGTCGGACCTGCACGTGCTGAGCAGCCAATCATAAAACATCTGGGCGTGTTGCTTATTTTAATACTGATAAGACGTGTCACATCTAGCCAATAGAATTTAAGAGTACTGAGAAAGGGTCACGCCCAGTGCACTCGGGACTCATGTCTACCGCTCTGGGACAATTCGCAAATTCTGAAGAGGCGGACTGTATCGGATGTCTTATGATTGAAAACATGGACAGCATTCGGCACAACAATATCTAGGCTTTGCGGCCATTTAGTCTTTTGAAGGGCCGTATTGGAATCATGGTTGTGAATTCTGTGCATTGGTTTCGGAAAGGGCTGAGGCTTCATGATAATCCATCTTTGCAGGAAGCTCTAAATGGGGCGGATACTGTGCGATGTGTTTATGTTCTGGATCCGTGGTTCGCCGGGTCGTCTAATGTTGGAATCAACAAATGGAGGTGGGTGATATGGGCCTATCTACGAGTCAAGACTCCTCGTTTACTAGAATAACTAGATGTCTTTTAGAAGCTCCGCATTGTAAGCAAATGGCCTATTCGACTTGGCTGCTGCACTTGCTAAATTGAAGTTAAGCATTATACAACGCGGCTGTGACCGATCGGTTGCTGCCTACCGGAGCCGGTGAACTTGTCAGGAAAATGTCTTTTATGATGTTACCTTGCCAATAGATCCGTGATTTCGATCTCAGGGTGAACTGCAACTCATTTCTCTAAATTATTGCATTTAAGTGATCTGTCGATGCTACTGCGTTTTGAATTGGTTCGTTTTTTTTCTAAAGCATCACTTTGCTGTTTTGTAGAGCTATGTGGTAATTTGGGATGCACACGTCCACTTATACTGACTTTGTGTCTTCTGCTTTCAATTCGGCGAGGCAAATATCAATCTAGTGTGCAAGTACTGTGATATGCCAGGCTTCTTAGTTTGCATTTGTGAATTAGTTTCACTGTTACTCATGATGGAAATACCAAGGTGTGAGGAAAACATATGGAAACATCTAGGTTTACAAGTTGTTAGGATATTAGTTTCATTATGAAAGGTGATTTATCTTCAGATTGAAAGGTTGAGATGGTGATTTGAAGTAAGACACTAGAAAGTAACACCTATGGGATACGGCTTCATTCATCTCTCGTTTGGATTTCCACTTTGCTACTTCGGCTGTTTTCTAATTTACGCATTTGTGCTGAAAAGAGGAAATGGTGTTCTGCAATAATTTATATTTTGGATTTATCATTTATAATCTTACTTCATAGATTCCTCCTTGAATCTCTGGAGGACCTGGACGCAAGTCTCAGAAAATTGGATCTGAGACTTTTTGTCGTGAGGGGTCAACCGGCAGAAGTATTTCCTCGACTCTTCAAGGTCAGTACAAATTCATTTATATTTGAAGAGCGCTGAAAGTATTCAAGTAGCATTTTCCCGCACCATGAGGTAAGGATGTGTGAACGTATTTTATAGTTACATTAGTCGATCTGAACTTGAATTGTCCAAAATGTGACTTAAGAAGGCTACTTTTAGTGCTGGAATCTTCATTTGCTAACCATCAGAGAAGCATTATCAGTTTCTGTTTATTGCTAGAGCTGGTCTACTTGCTTATTTTTGTCCCCTGCCGCGCGGAGCGTGCGAAGCGGCGGGACATAGTATTCACGACTGCACGTCCGTTCGTACGTCTGTACATCCCGAATCCTTGTCAACGAGATATCTCAAGAACGAATCGACGGATTTACTTCAAATCTTATGTTAACATGTATTAGTGTGATACCCCGGCGCCAGTCGATTTTGGGGACCTTCGCGCCATTCTCAAGGTCACACCGAGAGACTGTGGATTTTCACACTGATAGCCTTGTCAGCGACATATCTCAAGAACGAATAGACGGATTTACTTAAAATCTTATGTCAACATTTACTAGTGTGACACCCCGGTGCCAGTCGATTTCGTGACCTTTGCGCCATTCTCAAGGTCACACCGAGAAATTGTTCTTTTTGACACGACTTCACATTTTGTGGTGGGGGACAAAGACACGTTAGTGTCAAATACTTGTGTTATCTGTGATGTGCGCAATCGTAAAACTCCCAGATTAACGAAAAACCTTTCGGGAGACCCAAACCTGCTGTATTCCTGCATACCCAGTGGAGGCATGGTTTACTTCACAGCCACATTAAGTGCTGTTTCAGAATGATGCTATATGAAAGCAACACATAGAAATTCATGGGGTTTCCCTGAATATGCTCTTGCATTTTTGTTTTTTTTGAAGACATAACTGTATTTTAATTCATGGGTATGAAGCCTTGTCCATGTTAGCTATTGTTACGCATCTTGGCTGTTGTAACTTACTAGATTCAATCAAGATAAAGTGCATTGCTATGAGGGTTTCTGTAGTGTTAATTGAATAAGAAACATACTGTATTTTATTTTCTTCTTAATGGCTGCAGGGTGCTCTGTCTGTTTTGCCAATGAGAGTAAAGGTCATGGGATGATGAAAGTGCCTTTCAGCTTCAGCTAATGTTACACACTATTTCATGCTGCACACTTGATGGAAAACCAGTTATGTCTGGCAGTTTGTCCTAATGAGTTTGTAATTTTATGTGCTCATGTGTTAGCTTGTTCTGTTGGACACTATTGCAGTGTTTAGAGGGCGGTTTCTGCAAATGGCTTTTCTGTATGAAGTATTCAAAGCATGATAGTGGATGCAATATAAGATTTTAAACTGGACGTCTCCTTTTTAGGTACCAGCAGAACAAATTGCAGGACAAGGTCAAGCCTTGATATGGACATTGGGTTCAAAATTGAGGCAGTCACTGTTACCTATTTCCCACCGAGCTGGTTCCAGTGCTAGTTCGGAGCCAGAGCCTGACAAAGCACCGGTTCTTTGCTTTTCCACAGCCTAAGCACCAGCTCCTGGCTCTCAGAACTGGTGCCAGAGCAGCACCAACTCACTGCTGGTCTAGAGCCTAGTACCACCTGCGTCATTGGCTGGGGGCAGAGTTATTGTGACCAACAAGACCAGTGCAAACACTGCACCGCCAGTTTTAAAACAACAGCTGAGCGAGTGCTTTCCTTTTCAAACAAACAAAAATCGCCGTTGGCTGCGATTGCGACGCAAACGGGTGGTCAGTACCAGTTTAATTTTCCAGGTCTGTATCGCAAGGTAGGCTTGCAAACACAGCAGCAGCATTTGCATGGATGCTACAAGCTCCTCTATCTTCGTTCTTTTGCCTTCGTATATCACAAGGGTTGATGGGTAAGCAGACATGCATACAGTGACCTACTGACGTTATACGGTAACATAATCGCGTGGCTCTGAGCTGGCTCCTTGGGGATGGAAAAGCAAACAGGTTCTTCGGAGATGCGTGGGTTGAACCAACTAAGCACTGGGACGAGCACCACCAGGGCACTAGCACCAGGTTCTTATTGTTGGAAAAGACGTAACTGTGGTTAGCCCTGGGCTAAGTCATTCCTTAGCCCAGGGATCATGCGGGCTTTAGCCCTGGGCCAAGAATGCATTCACTCTACATTCTCTTTAAGTGGGCCAGCACTGGGAACTTGGGAAATCCCTGAAAATGTGGTTCTGAAATTTCTAATGTGAATCAGGGCCAGTAGGAATGGGTGTAAACATGGGCCCTGTAAATAAGCCCTGGCTTCCCTTAACCCTGGGCTAACATTAGCCAGGGGCTAAGCGCTGCAGAGAGAAAACCCTTAATGTGTTCTTGACTGCTGAGTCACTCTGCCTTAGGAAAACTACAGAAAGAAATTGTGACAAAGCTGCTCATGCAGTGAACAGTGAGTGGCCTGCAAATCTTGCGATTCGGTAAATTGGACAGTAATCTGACTTCCTCCAACACTGGCTGGTGTCCCGCTGAGAAAAATTTGATTTTCTTTGTTTGTGTCTGGTACCTGTAATATTAATAAATTTAATATCCACACAAAGGAGAATGTCAAGTCATATATTAACAATAATCTTGGCAGTAAAATAATCTTTCTGCTTTTTCAGGTTAATATACATTTTGATCATAATTTGTGCTCTAATTATGTTGAAAACATAATTTCTTGTCTCATGTAAGAGAATGCATTCTCAGCGGTGCCAAAGGTGTGATGTGTGTAGACGAAAGTGCTTAGAGTAGATGGGTTGAGAAATCAGAAAAATGATTAACAGGAACATGCAGGCAAATGAAGGGACATTCCAGCATTGAGTGTAAGATATGGCCCCTGTATGAGGCAGCAGAACAGTTTTGATGTGCCTCCAGCCATTCCTCCAAAAGCTGTTCACCCACTTGGTTTTTGGCTGTGACCAACAGCCCTTTGGCTTAATCAGTCAGTCAGTTGGTCCACAAAAATTTCTCCCCCCATCTTTGGCAGTTACAGTTTTTTTCCCTAGTAGGCTGAAATTTGTCATAAACGTCAAATTTGTGTGTGTTTCTGTTCAAGCCAATTGGCTCAAAGGGGGTGTGACCAAAACCAAAAGGTATATAACTTGTGAATGGATTCACGTACTAATACCAAAGTAGGAGGACACACCCAATCACGCACATATTTACACACAAATACACTCTCACTCTCACACAGATAGACATTCACACACACACATGCACGCACACAAACGCACATGCAAAGACATATACTCACACATACACTGTTTTGACTCGTCCCCATTCATGACTCATGAAGCGGTCGTCATAGGCTCTTGTCCAAGGCATCATTACACCCCAAAGAGTATATTTTAGCTGTTAGTTAGACCTGCTCCTGTACTGTCCTGCAGATGAGGTATTTCTGTCCAGAGTTTGCCGGAATGAATGCCATTGCATGTTTGTCAGTGATAGCCTGGTTCATGTTAAAGAGGCTCTGCCTTGTGCTGCTGATTATTGTCTGCTTTTATTGCATTAGAACTGCCTTTCCTTTGCTGCATCAAATAAACCAGGCTGTATTAAGTTAATAGGTCGAGCTGCATCAAGAGGTTGTTCTCCCAGAAGCATCCTATTGCAATTAAGTTTGAAATGAGATGATGATTCAAGATAAAAAGCTTGTTAAAATAGCAGATTTAAAGAGGGGGGAAAAAACTTGAAAAAAATCACAGCTCAAGTTTTTTTCCCATAAATTCTACAATTTTAACAAGTACAATGATCTTTTTAACTTGAAGCATCATCTAATTTGTACACCCCTATCACAGAGCACTGGCATTAGTATCTGCTGTTGTACCCAAGAATCCACGCAGTGCTTTTTCTCTCTTAATTATGTTTGAAATTATTTTAGGGGGTTAATAGCAACCATATGTCATCCCTATTTGTGGCTGACTGACGTCAACAAGAGCGTGAACGTCTCTTATCTCCTGCTGCATGAATGTGAGGGGGAGAATGTCTTTCTTTAGGTGGGTGCACTGGCACTACAGATTATAACATCCATTTTGCTACAGTTGTTTGTACAGGACTGAGGTCAAGGGGTTCCAGGTGAAGAAGAGTCCGTTTTTACTTGCACTTACATATGATAGGTGCATGCAGTGCATTACTGTTACGAAAGGTACTACGGCACAGTTTAGCCACAATTTCATGATGCTAAAAGCGATTTTCAAGGAATTTGGGCTCATTTACAGCCAACTAGATGTGCAGTACCCACACAACATATGCAGACCATTATGAATTTGGCATTAAGGGGCCGTTATGAAGTGGTTTGGATCATGTACTTAAAATCCGTCTTACTGTGAGGAAGATGAAGTAGGCTTTTTACCTTGCTGAAACCATTGCTTTTGGGAGTGCTTTTCTGTGCTTGCTGAAGTGAAGCATCTGCGTATTCTGTGTTGACAAGTTCATCAGAAGGTGAAAGGGAATGGCTCTCCATTTTTCTCTGCCAGAGTTTGTGCCCTCAGGACAGATAGAAAATAAAGTTCAGGACCTTAACCATCTTTAACCCTTTAATGACCCTTACTGTGTAATTTCTGGGTGGTTGTGTTTTGTTAAAAGACGGTTATACTGTAAGGTTTTTGACCCGCAAGTTGTGTCATCCAAGGTGCTGGCCTTCTCTGCCATGACCCTGGGACAGAAATACAGTGAGCACCGTAATTCATTGAACAGTGACTCATTATTTTTGCTCTGTACTCTATCGCACTTTGAGTTTGAAAGGATACAATGACCATGAGGTTAAAATTCTGACTGTCAGCTTCACTTTATGGGTGTTTTCATTGGTATCAAATGACTGAGAAGAAAATGACAGCACCTTTCGTACATAGTTCACCTCCGCCCCCTATTTTCTGGTGTATCAAAATTATTGGACAGTTAAACATTGTGTAAGACTTAGCAGTGTCCTGATTCCACATGGAACTGCCCATGCTGCTAATTCCACCCTCCAAAGATTGTAAAACCAAACGTAGCCTGGCATGGGTAACAACATTGCCTGTCATGGGTAACAACATTGCCTGGCATGGTTAACAGCAATGTCTAGCATGGGCAACGTTTTTGGTGGGCTGAATAAGGGCACAGGCGAGGTAAGGACGCTTTATGTTAAACATTTTCAATATTGAACATAACATAACATGAGTGGCGAGAACAGATCGTTCAGCCCATCTAGGCTCGCCACTTTCTTATCTGAAGTCTATCACTTCAGATGCTCAATGACTCAGTGGTATCCAGCGCTAAATCAAGCCTGCTCTTGAAAATTCCCAAGGTTTTGGTGGCATGGCCTTTGCATGCAATAAATGCTTCGAGTCTCTGATGCATAGACATCACCAGATGCTCGGTGTCTTCCCTGGTGATGCTCTGCCAGGCCTGTACTGCAGCTGTCTTCACTTCCTGCTTGTTTTGGGGACCTCTTGCCTTCAGTCATCTTGTCAGCATATAAAATGTATGTTCATGTGAATTCCGATCTGGTGACTGACGCGACCAAACCAAATCACAGACAGAGTCAACATCCAATTAATCATGGTTATGTTAATTATCCTCTGCAGTATCACAGCATATTATAATGTAACATATAAAATAATATAAGCTTCAATCAGGTAACATTACCTTCATAAGTACTAATACGTTTTGGCCTTTGTTGTTAAGTTAATATTATAATACGATGAATAGATTCAGGTCAGTGGTGTGTATTGACCCCTAAAGTGATTTTATTAGTGTCATTTTCTCTCTGCCTGTTCCTTGTGCCCAGGAGTGGAATGTGACGCGCCTGACCTTCGAGTACGACTCCGAGCCGTATGGAAAGGAGAGGGACGCCGCCATCATTAAGATGGCGCAGGAATTAGGGGTGGAGACCCGCGTGCAAAATTCTCATACCCTCTACAACTTGGACAGGTCAGTAATTCTCAGTGTTTCCCATTTAAAAAAGACTTGCACATTGCATCATGGGACTGTGATGGTGGTGCCCAGTCATGTGATGTGAGTGTCTAGTGGATTTTTACCATGAGCTGCACCTATTTGTTTTAGTAATTAGTTCCCATCTCTTTGGCTGATGATGCACGGAGTGTTGTGATTGGTTGGATCTACTTGCATGTACCGGCAGCCATCCATGGCACGTGATTGGGCCCTCTGGTCAATGACAATGCAGTGAGAAGGACTTTTTTATTTGCGATAAAGATATTATATTTCAGAATTCCTTTAGAGGATACAAGGCTTCTTAAAGAATGAGTTGGTTGTCAGCTACATATGTTAGAAATTCAGGACAGAGGAGCCAAGTGGAGACTGCAGAAAAAGCTGCAAAAGACATCTTTATGAAATACAAACACAAAGTCTGATATGGAATCAGTTGACACCAGATGCGGGAAAAGGGAATGAGGATTTTATTTTAAACAAAACAAAACAGGCACGAGGGCCAACAAAAAACTTGGCCCAAAGGGTTGCAAAAAACAAACTAAGGTAAGCTACACAGAGCTATAAACAAAGAATGCAAATGACAAAAAACAAAAGGCACTGGAAACTCCAGGCAAGAAGATGAAGAAAAATAAATAGCAAGACTATATATATACACACAAGGCAAGAACAAGACTTGAAACTAGAAATGCAAGGGAACTTGACAACAAGAACTTGGCAAAACTTGAGACACTGTCTGCCAGCCAACTTCCACCGCATCCAGATAAAGGCTTGATAATCAAGGACACATGAGGGGCAACACCTGGAGAAGCAGAAACAAGAGGCATGGCAAGATCATGACATGGACAGAGATTGGATGACATGACCTGCTCATTAAGAGAATGAGCGTGCTCAGCTTAAGTACCAATTAAGTATGCAGTTTGGAAGCAAGCATGAATGTTAAGAACAGAAAAGCACAGCAAGATCTTGAAATAGCAAAGCAGGAATCATGACAATAAACTCCCTGTCTAAATTAGTAGTATTAGTAATGTGCCTATCTAAGAATTACACCAACCCAGTGACTGTTAGTAAATGTTAGTAACTTAAAAACAGTTAATTGTCAATTAAGCTTAGAGAGGCCCGAATCCAGCACAGCATGGAAGGAAGGGGAAATACCAAAGCCAACCAGAGCTCAGAAATGTGCAACAACGAAGGCACGGGGCGGAACGCAGACAAGCGGTGGAGTGGCATGGCAGACCTGGCGAAAACAAAAACATGGAAAAGTAAAAACATGGACATGGAATGTAAAACATGAAATGCAAAAACCTGATACAAGAAACTGTTAAAACTATGACTATGAACATGACTATGGAACATGAAACTATGAACTATGAAATCTTGAAACATGAAACTGTTAAAACCATAAATGCTGTCCTGGCCAAAGGCCAGAACACAACAAAGTCTTCATTAATGTGGGCTGGCAACCCAAATATCATTAAACATTTAGGCCAGAGAACACTGGGGAATGGAGGCTAACAGTCTGGGGGGTATTTGAAAATCAGGAACCTAAATACACAAAGGCAAGTGGGTCAGGTGGGAGGGAGAGCACATTGGGAAGAGCGAAGTCACACAATGATACAAGAATAATTGAAATTAAGAAGAAAAACTGAAAGACACAGATGGGTTGACTGTGGGGAAAACGATCTACACTGGGAGCAGGACTTGACAACATGGGCTGAAATTTATGCGCCCTTCCTTGGCCTTGGACTGATACTCATGGCTAAAGCCAGGTCTAGTTCCACTGGAGATGCACATCCAATATTGCCTTCTGACCTCACCAATGCTTTTCCAGCTGGTATGGAAGCAGATTCCCGCAGCCATGTTCTAACATCTAAAGGAAAGCCTTCCTTAAAGAGTAGAGACCGTTACAGCTTGCAGGCAGGGATCAATTCCATATTAAAGTCCATGGTTTGGGATGAGCTTTCGGATGAGCAGATGTCGGTCTACTTTTGCCTTTGTAGTGTATTAATGATATTGTCAGATCTAACACCAAGACAGTCTCATTGTAATTATTGAATATAGGTTAAATACTCCTGCTGTTTATTGTCACTGATTTTGTTATTGTACCACATGTGATACTGAAGAACTTCAGTCAACACAAAATGTAAAAATGATTGTATGTGTGAAATTTATGACATCCAGGCTGAATTGGAAAGGAACATGTCCTAGCAGACATGAGCAATGCATGATTGATAAAAACTGTTCTGTTGGTGAACAGTTAGGCACACAGTGCGATACAAGGCCACATAGTCTCTTCACTGTCAAGAAGAACTAAATCTGCATGTCAGTCATGGAGGTCTTTACCGGGATCAAAGTGTGGAATAACTTAGCACTGGGTGCATGGAACCACACATTTTGAACCTGCTGATGAGTTTGCCTGATGCATTTTCTACTGTAGCCATCAGAGGATATCAAATTCAAAAATAAGCAATGAAATTTGTTTCACGTTCACATTATTATTCACTTAGTGGATGATGCAAAAGCAGGGAGCCAGATTTCTTATTCATGAGTTGACTGCTTGTTCACATTGCTGATATAATGGAAAGTTGTTTGATTTTAAATATTTCGCTTGAGTGATGCATTTTTGCCCATCTTTATATAGTACGTATGAATATTTCTTGAGTATTTTGGTGTGTCTGACAGTGAATAAAACATTGAAATGTAATTTATCCGTTATATAAACATGCTTCGAACTGCTGACGTGCACAGCCTACTCACTGCTGGTTATGCGGACTTCTGAAGCGTGCTGTTGCACATGACGTTAAGGATCTCCCTGGCAACGTTGCTGTTTGTGCGAAAGTAGTGCCATCTGGTGGCGGCTGGCGGCAGCCCGCAGTCACACTACGGAACATGTGCTGCTCGTGGGGAGGCGAAATTGCGGCGCAAATCAGTCACCCTCGCAGACATGTGCTGGTCTTAACGCGCTCTTCCGTGCTGCAGCGCGCACATGGAGACCTCCTGACTCTGGGATTTCTGGGAGGATGTGATCCAATGGGGGAGATAATTTTGCGTACCCGATATAGATGCCGTTGTATAAGCTGTGGCACGGGTCGTAGTCTTGTACTTAGAGTAAAAGAACGGCTTTATGAGTTTGTTTTTCGTCTGGTTTCAAACGTCTTCTTATGTGTGCTCTGCCTAACTACGTTCACGCGCTTTAAGACCAGGCATTCCTTGATGAATTACGGTTCGTGCAGTCATTTGTCAATTTGACGGTTCCAATTAATTTTATTCATTTATTTGTTTATTCATTGATTTATTCTGACGTTAATATTGCTGCAATAATATGACAGGCACTGCCACAATAACTTGGGAGCACTGCAGCAGGAATGAATGATTCAGGTTTTTTATTCCCTCTATAAGTTGTTCACAGTGACTGACTGATCTGTAGAAAGTATATGAATATATTTTTCATAATAATTTGAAATATGAAATTGATATGCTCTTGGAAGCTGAATGGATGAATATTCCCTTATCCGGTGATGGTGGATGACTGATATTTTAATTGCTTTGATGGTCAGTGGGGAGCTTGGCAGTACTGAAAGGCTGTATCACACTGTGTCTCTGTCTGCTTCTCCGGTGCAGAATAATCGCGCTGAACAACAACAGCCCCCCGCTGACCTTTAAGAGGTTCCAGGCCATCGTGAACCGCCTGGGGCTTCCGAAAAGGCCGCTCCCCACAGTGACGAAGCAGCAGCTGGATGGCTGTCAGTCCGTTGTGTCGGACAAACACGACGAGCGCTACGGTGTTCCCTCGCTGGAGGAGCTGGGTAAGGGCGCGAGATCCCTCCATCTGCCCCTCTGTCTGATCGCACTGATCTCAGGCCAGTTTCTCTGCCTCCCAGGTTTCCTCTGTCACTATGAGCGGGAAAGAAACCTAGACCAGCACTCCCTCCCTGAAGTTTTTAACTGGAGACCATGCGTAATGTGGACATGGCCAAATCCCGTTTTAAAATGTGTCACACTTCTTTGCCAAGGAGGTTACGTTTTGGCCTGTGTTTGTCTGTTTGTAGGATGATGGAAAAAACCACTTGCCCAAATTTCATGAATCTTGGTGGAATGGTGGAGCATGGGCCAAGGAAGGGCCCATTAGACTTTAGAGCAGATCTGAATCATGGGGTGGACACACAGATTATTTCTCACTTTGGTTAACATTGCAAGATAAAGAATTTTGCTGCCAGGGTGGAATAAGTTCAATACATATTAAAGTCCATTTTATGGTCGTAAAGGGAAATAGTGACAGAACGTACCCAGTTGCCCTTGCAGGTTTGCTCGTCCTAGAAGAGTAACCTTTCGGCCTCGGCGGAGGTTTGCGCTCTCCAAGTGCCAATCTAGTATTGGATTTGTACCCAAACAATTGGCTGCTTTATTGCATATATTGACAGAACTGGACAAAAGGTATTTTTTTCTCTTGTTCCATTGATATTTTTTGTGTTCGGGAGCTTATGAGATAAAGCGAGTGTTTTGATTTCCTCTTTAGAGGTCAGCTTGCATCACAGCCATCATAATGCCTGCCAGTCAACCCACAGGCATGTGACCTCACATGGGATCCTGGGCACGTGGAATAACAGGGCGCTGACGCAGGTGTCCACTTCCTGTTTTGCAGGTTTTAAGACGCATGGACTGAGCCCGTCGGTGTGGAAAGGGGGAGAGACGGAAGCCTTGGAACGTTTGAGCAAGCACTTAGACCGAAAGGTACAGGGGCCCCTGCCTTTCATCGACCTCCCTGCCGTCCATCAGTTTAGGTGTGAGGTCTCAAGTGTTTGATTGGAATCATCTTAGGGGCTGTTCAACTTAGACAGGTCTGATTTTCAGCGCATCGTTTTTAATCATTTACCAATGGTAACATGCACTAGACATGCGTCTTTTTTCCTCGCATCTCCTCTACAGTGTTTTAGGATGAGCGCTCGCATTTTTATGACAGAGCGCTGTCGCAGCAGCATTTGAACTGTTCTAATTGTCTCCTCGCTTCTAAACGACTCGTTCTAATGCTGATATAACCATGACTACTGAGTTGAATGTAAGAGTTCTGAATAGAATGTTTAGGTGACATCCACTCTAATTTGTTTTCACTTTAAGACGCATAACTTATGCAGCATCCTCACTAGTCTTGAGTTTTCACACCCCTAAACTGGAGACTTTAAAAGAGCTGCGAACACTGCTTTAGTTTGAAAACTGCGGGATTGCGTTTTAGTGTGGACGGTGATCGTTTTTATTAGCAAAACACCATTTTAAAATGGAAACTTTTTAGTGTTGTTATGGCCTTGGAATATGGAATGCTCAGAATTTTGACTTGGAATATTTGAAGAGTTTTATCACAAAACAGGTTAACTCCACTGAGTCTGATTTGAGAAAAATTGCTTTCTGTGTAATGACTATTTCTGTAAAACTTTGAATAATGGTCTTCTTTTGCTATTGTATATGAGCCAAATGGTAACCAATTGGCATATTCATTTCAAATCCAGCCACAGGAATATTCTTGAAAAAACCTAAAAATTACTGTTTTTTTGCAAAACGAGTTAAATCCATAGCTTGCTTTTATTGCAAAATGGGTTAAATCCAGTCAAACAAGTATGTTTCTTTGTTGCAGTGGCGGGAACCTCTATTCATTCAATATTGCTGAATAACACATAATCAAACCCTCTCAGTCCCATGCACTTTCACACACACGCCCCCACACATAAACACACACGCACGACACAGCCCAATGTCAGTCTTGATTCATTGGATACACAAACACTATAGTCCTGAAACACAAACGTGCGTGCATGTAAACAAAAATTACACACGCATACGCACGCAAACACGTGCACGCACACACGACACCACCCAATGTTAGTCTATGTTCACTGGACAAACACTATGGTCCTGAACACAAGTGTGCGTGCTTGTAAACAAATATTACACACACATGCACATACACGCACACACACACAAACATGCACACATTACACTACTCAGTGCCAGTCTTTGTTCAGTGGACAAACACTATGGTCCTGAAACATAAACGTGCATGCATGTAAACAAAAATTACACACGCATACACACTCAAACACGTGCACGCACACACGACACCACCCAATGTCAGTCTATGTTCACTGGACAAACACTATGGTCCTGAACACAAGTGTGCGTGCTTGTAAACAAATATTACACACACATACACATACACGCACACACACACACACGGGCACACATGACACTACTCAGTGCCAGTCTTTGTTCAGTGGACAAACACTATGGTCCTGAAACATAAACGTGCGGGCGCATGTAAACATAAATACACAAACATACACAACCACGCACAAGCATGCATGTACATACACATATACACATGTGCACACACACACGCATACATCACCCAATGTCAGTCTTGGTTCATTGGACATACGAACACTGTGGTCCCGAAACACAAACTTGAGTGCATGTAACAAAAATACTCACACACACGCATACACAGACAAGCACGCATAAAACACTAATTCCTTGTTGTTTAGTTGTGAAACTTTTACTCTAAAAGTGGATTCAATCCGTTTTGCAAACAAACGGAGGTGGCACTTAAGCCGTTTTGCAAAAAAAACATCAATTTTGCCGATTAAAAGCTCTGAATACATTTCACCTGTCAAAAATCTGATTTCACAACAACGTAACACCATCTTTTTTCTATAGTTTGAGATAATAAACAAGCAAAATGTGGATTTGGTGGTTAAACCGTCTTGCGATCAAACTCTTCATTTATTAAAACCTGCGGACTGTTTTGCGTTTGGTTTTTCCTCTGGCTTAGGCATGGCTTCAGGCAAACGGAAATATATGAGAATTGTCTCAGTGTAAAGGTGACTGGCCTGAGAAGGCCGAATAGAGGGTCACCTGTGAGGGAGAGATGCCTCATACCAGCCCTATTCATATGATCTTCATGTCTTGTGACTGTAGGCTTGGGTGGCGAATTTCGAGAGAGTCCGGATAAACATCTCTTCCCTGATGGCCAGCCCCACTGGCCTGAGCCCCTACTTACGGTTCGGCTGCCTGTCATGTCGCCTGTTTTACTACGAACTACGAGAGCTGTACATGAAGGTGAGACCTCCTGCTTTACTGTAAGCGCCTTTGTGTCTCATCCATGTTTTTCACTGCTAGCATACTGGTGGGTGAAAAATGGAAGGAAAAGCTTGATTAAATGTGTGGACAAGCGTTACAGATGCAGATGCCTCTGTTCATTTTTATGCCATGGTTTTGGCCCTCTTGTCCTCTTATAGTTGGAAGGGTGACTGGCTGCAAATAATTGCAAATCATTTTGTGTGATCACCTTTATACCCTATTGTGAAAACATAGAGCTAAAGAAAACACTAGAGTGGTCACGACACCTGATTTGGCGAGATTTGCGTCCGCCATCTTACCGAAGGATTAGCGTCCCGAATGGAACTGTGAGAAACCTTCGAACAAGGTAGTTTAGAGGTGGAATACAGAGATTATGTTGATAATTTTTACATGAAGTAAGATTCTTAGGGTATATTAACCTAGGCAAAGTTTGTATATGAGCATATGTGAAAAGTGGACCCGAAAGTGAACTTGATGCTGATGATACTACAATTAACAGATTTATCAGTTATCATACAGAATATTTTTACTGTGAAAGGAATTTGGTGTCTTTCATTTCATTTTATCTAGTCGTATATGCATATGTACAGCGTTTGATTGCGCAATTCCCCTGCTGATTCCTTACACAAGATGGCGGACACGTTTCACGTTTCCTGGTTGGATCCGCCAATGACGTTGTCCAGTCCAGTGTTTTCTTTAGCTCTATGGGTGAAACACCCCAACCATAATGGGTGTGATCTCTACCTGCATTACAATGGCCAAAGCCCCACAGGGCTCAAGGGGTCTCTGAATGGTTTATGAGCGTGAAAATAATCCTAAACATATATCACCGCCTTCATAATCAACAGATCTCAAACCAACTGAACTTAAAAACTGAGATTTTGGAATAACGTCGCAATCATCAAAACGCCAAATGAGGGCGTATCTCTATAAAGAAAGGTACTTTATCCCTCCAGTAAAGTAAAGTTTTACACTTGTAGACTCTATGCCAGCGCGTATTGAAGCGGATTTGGCAGTTTGGGAAGGCCCAGTGCCTTACTAAGACTGTTTACGTACATTTTTTTCATTAATTTGTCACCCGTCTGTTGGTTCCCTGCACTCTTGTATCTCCTTGTGAACTTTTTTCATTGCCAAGGACAACAACAGTCTGTTAACCCTCTCCAGGCTCATGTTGCGAATTTGCCACAATAAATTAATTGATGACTGATGATAAAATATAAAGACCACATGGGAAATGGTTTGATAAAGTTACTCTTCCAGCTCAGTATTGCAAAAATACAACATTAGTTCCACCTGCAGCCACTAGTGTATGAGAACTATTCTCCACGAATGTAAGATTTTTCATCTCAATATAATAAATTGGGCTGGAAAGGGTTAAATGCCTGCAATGTTGTTTAATGTAATCCTGATATTTGTGCATTTCATAAAAAGCATCAACATATCATTTTGTGAGAAATGATCAGTCTAGTTTATTATTGCTGTGTCCATTGTCTGTGCAGTATGTGCATGTCTACTTATGTCTTTCCCTACTGGCCTACATGGGGACAAAATGGCTATGGATACCACTGCCTCAAAAATATTTTATTTTCAATATTACAGGCAGTTCGTCTTCTTAGGACATATCACTCCTTTCTGAAGAATATAGACCAGAAAACTCTTTTGGAATATTATTTAGGTCCAACCATTCCGAAGAATCCATAACACTTTCCGTTTCGGTGTCACTTTCTATCATGTTGATGATGTTTTTCGACTAATGATGAGCAAAAACAAAAGTGGTTGCAATGCATACACAATGATCGCTGTGTGCGAGCGATCATAAAGGATTTTTCCAGAAAATGACATCATGAGCTTTGGGAGCCGGACTATTCCGACAATAGCAGAGCATTTCCATATTTGGTTACCTTGGGATGGAGCAGATTCTCAGCTTTCATTTCATGTATAACAGGAAGTACATTCGACATAGAAAGAAATACAATTGTGGACAGTTTGATAACCTTTGATGTCCTATGGCAGTGCAGTCAGGAAAGAAGGGTTAATCTGATGATAATGATAACGATGCAGTTTTCCACAAGATCAAGTTTGTCCTTTGTCTGAAGTGAAAATCTTTCCTGCTGTAATGAGGTTTGAGAGGAGAAATATGGCTTCTGAATTTCTTGCTCAATCTTTCACTTTAGAACTGTGGTCAGATCAGTTGTTCATCTGATATCAAGACTGCTTGAGTTTGCACTGACCTGTGTGGGATTGAATGTGCTCCATTCAGTGCCAGACAGCTGTTGCTTATAGTACAACTGCAGTGTGCTAGTTTATCTTGCATTCATTTAAATTATTAATTGTTATAGAGTTAAATATGGTGGGAATAAAGTTCTAGATTCTGAATGTAGCCCATATACTGTATATATTTGCACTGTGACGCCGAATAGGAAGGGCTGCATATCTACATGCGTCTCACGCTGTGGGTACGAATTCAAACTCCCACAGATTACAGCTGAGGATCTCTAATTTGTTCTCATAGTCATCATTTTCAAATCTGACTTTCTGCAGTATGGCACAGAGCCACAAAAAAAAAATAGAAAAAAGATCTGTGGAAATTTCCATGTATTTACAGACCGTGCCATGTCGGGTCCTTCCCCCCCCCCAGGTACGGAAGCGCTCGAGCCCGCCCCTCTCGCTGTTCGGCCAGCTGCTGTGGCGGGAATTCTTCTACACGGCGGCGACCAACAACCCCAACTTCGACCGCATGGAGGGGAACCCCATCTGCGTGCAGATTCCCTGGGACTGTAACCCCGAGGCGCTGGCCAAGTGGGCCGAGGGCCGGACGGGCTTCCCCTGGATTGACGCCATCATGACCCAGCTGCGGCAGGAGGGCTGGATCCACCACCTGGCCCGACACGCCGTCGCCTGCTTCCTGACCCGCGGCGACCTGTGGATCAGCTGGCAGAGCGGCATGAGGGTAAGTGTGGGGCCACAAACGGGCATTTTTATTCTGTTTTCTGCCTGTGCGTGCGTCCGCCATACCGTCCTTCACACCGTCCATCACAAATACCTTGTCCACACTATATCTACTGACGGGGGTGTGAAATTTTTCCAAATTATAGCTGAATTTGTTAGTTTTTGGAGGTCATCGGGTCCAAGGTCAAGGTAGCATCAGTTACATTTGGGGGCCAAAGACCAGCTTTAAAGGCGTATAAAGCTATGGTACTTGGAGGCACGGCAATCAGTGCTTTACGTTGAGTTGTACCGTGTTCATCAATAAATTGGGTCTTGGGAGCAACATATAGTCAGAAAGCCAGGGCAGGTTATGAAGCAATGAAGAGGATAAATTCAACAGCCTGACACACTCAGAACTTTTGTTTTATAGCTTAGTTGTACAGTCTGTGACTTCTCTATCTGAGCTGTTCTAAGGTTAAGGATAGTATATTGCAGTGGTTCCAGGAAAGAGGGCAGCTCAGTTGCCAAAAGCCTTATTCCCCTGCTCCTGTTGTACCCCTGCCCTGCTTATTTTGGGCATCTCCCTGATGTAAGTAGCCTGGTTCAGCAGGTCAGATCATTAGTGGAGGACACTATGAGCTGGACTGGGTGTGTCAGATTAGATAGACGTATAACACATGCAGGACGGGGGTATTACAATTGTGGGGTTTGGAAACCATGAACTCCGGGGATCAGCTGTTTTCCTGGCACTTTGAAAGTTCACAGCCCTGGCTGCAGCGAAGCCGTTGTAACATCAGTTACTCGGCAGAGCACAGTAAATCCTTTCCCCCTACGTTCTGTCTCTCTTGTTATTGTGCTAAAAACACAGAATACTTAGGTCTACATTTTGTCTCTCTAGTTATTGTGCTAAAAACACAGAGTACTAAGATAATGAAGTTGAACTCGTTACGTACGACTGTATTCAGGTCCATTCTGACCCTTGGGAGATTGATGAGTAGTTGAATGTCCTGTACTGAGCTGGGTTTGGGGGGTATTGTGGTGCATGCAGTGTCCCTGAGATCTCGGCTCTCTCTTCTCCGCCTGCAGGTGTTCGACGAGCTCTTGCTGGACGCAGATTACAGTGTAAACGCGGGCAGCTGGATGTGGCTCTCCTGCAGCGCCTTCTTTCAGCAGTTTTTCCACTGTTACTGCCCCGTGGGCTTCGGACGCCGCACTGACCCCAGCGGAGACTACATCAGGTGGGCGCCGTGGCGCTGTGTGCTTTCAGACATTAAAGTACAGTCCCTCTGTTTCGATGCCCTTAAGTCCCTGAACACTCTACATCTGACTCCATTGTGTTTGTGAAAACAGGTCAAAGGCTGATATGTTTAATTTGGCTTTTAATTTGAGGTAATTGTTTTTAAAAGTTTGTATTCATTGTTCTTCTGTAAAATTAGTTTTAGTCTATTTGTTTATCTATGTTATATGTTTGCGTAAAAGATAATGCACAAATAAACTTTGAATTTCTCATTATCACACCTGCTTTGCTTAGAGCCGTCTATAGAGAGAGTCTGGCCAACTGCTCCATAGACGCTGTCTTGTTACCGAACCATAGGGCCTATAATACAGGAATCCTATGGTATATCCAGGCTTTTGTGCAGAAGTTTTCAATGGGGGGGTGTTGGTTACTCCATATTGGGGGGGAGGTTGTACAAATGGAGGGTTAACACCTCCCTATGGGGGGGAGGTTGGGAACTGAATAAATCACACTATTGTATTATGAATTTGTGAACTTTATGATGGCCCCCCCTCATGAGTGAAACTCTGCACGAATATAACACCATGGGGATTACTCTGAAGATTAGAGGTATTTTTCTCTAGGATAGCCATTTTGGAGTTATGTTGTTGACCAAGCGCAGGCTTGACAATCATTATCATATCACCATTATTGGAAAAAGAAACATATCTTAAGTTCAATATTTAGTTAAAATCACATTGTTGTGCACTATTATGCTGCATATCTTCAGGAATATTGAATATAGCCAGAAATTCAGAAATATGTATAAAGTATCACTACAATGTGATTACTAACACCAACTAGGGGCTTTGCAAGGCGAATTTGATATGTCTGATGAGGCTAAACGCTGAACAGCAAATGTGACTATAAATGTGATTTATCTAATATTTACTAATTTAATTATGTCAACAATAATTCACAAAGTTGACGACAGTCAGGTACACTTTATTACAAACAGGGCGTAATCAAGGATGCATGATGGAAAAAAAAAAAAAATCACAATGGCAATGCAAACTATTGTGAAATAGTGACAGGTAAATCTATTTGATTGATCTGTCTTTATTTCACAATAGCGTACATCGCCATGCTATTACTTCTAGCGTAAATCACCATACTCCTACTTATGAGCTCGGATTTTGACTTCGTTGTAGCTTGACGAATTTCCTGCCGCTTTAGAGCAAATCAGCAAAGTATGCTACACGGCGTTGTTGAAAAATGGAAGTCTGATCTTACAATTGAAGGAAGCAGCAAGAGTTCATTTCATAGTCTGTAGTACATGTTGGCCAACTACATGACATAGGTCTATCATGACAAGCTGTGTGTAGGGTAACTACATGACTCCCTTGTGATTAACTATTATCCAATCATCGTTCAGGTCGACTCGAACTGGGGTTGTCGAACTCTCTCGATATACGGCTCTGGCTTTGCTGGCCCATCAGCGCCATCTGATGGGTGTTTCACTCGCGGTTATTTCTGGGGCTGCAGCTCTTATCCACACCGCAGTTTCGCAGGGTTATCTTTTGACTTTGAATATTCAAAAAATGACGTCCTATTGTCTCATTTCTCACCACTTTTCTGTGACCTCAATGGTAAACGTTATGAGGTAAAGGGCATTTATTTAACAGCTTAGGACGCCATGCTGCTAACCGAATCCAAATGCACTAACACTTGGCGATGTGATCATGCATCTCTTGCCCGTCATGCGTGTTTACTTTTGTGATTGGCTGGATGGGCAGTTGTCGCTTGAAATATTGACGCCGCACGGAAGTGTGGGATAGCGATAGCATTATCTCCTTTCTTTTCTTGAAGGATGGTTGAGTGTACCGCATGCTTAAGGTGATAAGTTAGGAAGTATTGAATCACCTTTCCTTAACATTTAGAGAATTTAAAACACTTACCATGGCTGTCACATTAATAATTCCTGGTCATTCTCTAGGAGTTAGGAATTTTTCTAACTTAAAATGACTATTCGAGCGCAGCCGCAGGCTGGGAAATTTGGTTTCACATGTGGTTATTCTGGGCATCCTTCAAGATCATTTGATTGCATTGGTAGCCCAGAGAACTGAGAGATTTGTCATCCCCTTTTCATGTCAAAAGTGCTCTTTCATGTCACATGATTTTTGTGCTGAGATAATTATACTTTACTGTTTGTTTTGTTTCAACTAAACTAGCTTTGGTATCACATGACACGCCGACATGAATTCTAGGAGTGTGACTAAATCAAAACATAACCTCACTAATTATACAGGGAATGGGTTTGTAGTAAATCGTGCAAGTGGAGAGGTTCCTTCGCGATTTCTGAATTTGCTGCCATTTTCTGATATGTTCATTGTAGACAGGGAAAGCAATTTCCTGATCTTCACTGCTGCCTGTTGTGCAGATTTTTAATTTGTATGAGATTTGATACCGCTTCCGGGTCAAGGGAACTGGTCACGTATTCCGGGTGGCTCCTCAACCTTCTGGGATATTTGGGATGTGTGACATCATTACTGCAGAAGGGTTATTCTTGAGTGAATTCAGTTCAATTCAGTTTATTTGTTTAGTACTTTTCTCAGTTGAGACTGACTCATAGGGCCTTGGTCAGGACAGAAGGGCTAAGCCAATGGCGACAGTGTCAAAGAAAAACTCCGTAGTTGGAGGAAACCGTGGGTAGAATTAGGCTCTTAAGAGAGGAAATCTAACTGCCTGAGGTTAGCCCGAGAGAAATGAGGAGAGAAGGGTAAAGAGAAGAGTGGAGTTGAGATGGAGGGCTGGAAACAGGAGCAACATTTCACAGTAAGGAGGGGAATGCAGTGTGCATTAAATGAAAGTAAGCAACGAATAGTGAAGTCTTTCTGACCAGTGCGCACAATGGCTTGACAGTTTGTGTCGTTCCTTGGTTGTGCAGGAGGTACATACCGAAGCTGAAGGACTATCCAAACAGGTACATCTACGAGCCGTGGAACGCCCCGGAGTCGGTGCAGAAGTCGGCGAATTGCGTGGTGGGCCGGGACTACCCAAAACCCATGATCAACCACGCGGAGGGCAGCCGCCTCAACATTGAGCGCATGAAGCAGATCTACCAGCAGCTGTCACACTACAAGGGGCTCAGTGAGTGACTCCGGACTGCTATGTGATACATCAGCTGGGTACAGAAAAATAATGGAGGAACCAGTGAAAAATGGTTTTTACAGAGATACAAAAGAGCCTTCAGAGATTTTTCCTGTTAATTTAAATGCTAAGAAGGAGCATGCGTCGTCTGTATACAAGGTCTGTCTTGCAGCACTTCACTTGATAAGTCACCAAAGCCGGACTACGATATTAAACAGATTTCGAGAGGAGTAAAAATGTACAAAATAGTGTACAAAAGATAGTGTACAAAATTGCAGGCGCTTCATTCTCTAAAACGGCAAATTGTTACTTATTTTTGCATGGGGAACAGCATGAAAAATGATTACAACAAACGCTAAAAACCAAAAAGAATGCAACAGCAAAAACAAGTTTTTGTCATGTGTTAAAGTGATTAGACTGAGACAGATGGCTCGTAATAACCACAGAACAACAGCCATGGAATTGAATCCATATCTATTCCAGTCTCAGATAAAAACTGTAAGCCTCCAAGGCTGGTATTTATGGCAGTGTTCCTGATGATTTCTTGACCCCCCCGCTATAGTACGTTCGTTAAGTCGCATTTAATAATTTTAGGTGACCCTAATTTTCAGTGGTGTAGGTGTAACAGAAACATACATCACAGCTGTGCAGCAATATAATGAAAAACTACCAACATGAAAACAATTGAAAGGTCGAAATGCTTGTAAAATACAAAGATAGAAATACAAAATTTTTAAGAGTCCATTAGAATGAAAGAATAAGCATAGAAGGTGTAAAGCTGTGATCTACAAAGGGTCAGGCTCGTGGGCAGACCAGCATATGGCAGCTATAACTTGCTGAGTCTTGTAGAATGGACAGAAACGCTGGGTGATTTCAATACCAGGGATAATATAGCACTAGGAGTTCTTAGGGATCCACAAGGTTGGATGAACTTTAGAGGTAGGAAAATGGCGAGAATAGTTGGGCTGAATGGCCTGTTCTTGTGTTTATAATCTGGTGTATAACTGGGCCCAACACTCACATCTGCCAAGGTGTTCCTTCAATCTGCAGCATTGGTCTTTACCACCTACTAGTTAAACTGTACCATATACAACATTCTTAATTGTATCTCCCCGATGACGATAGCCGGGAGATACTTTGGTTTAGTTCCGCCGCCGCCACAGAGATTTTCTGTTTCGGGCTGTGGAAGCCACAATTATTACAGGAATTTCTCCAAATTTCACACAGGCGAAGATATTGACAATGCTCAAGACCATTTTCGCGAATTTCAGATGTCCAATATGGCTGCCGGCGGCCATTTTGTCCGAAATTTGGGGATCAGGGAGATACACGGCTCGGTCCCTGTGGCAATCGAGTTATCTAGTTGATCCTATGATCAATTGATCCACGTGTGATCTTTGAGCCTCGCCACTTGTAGCAAACTTACATCATGTTTCAAATGTGTTGTTAAATGGAGTACGAAGTACAGTTGGCATATTTAGTATCTGAAGTGATACATAATCGCATGATTTTAAAAAAGGAACCGAAAGAAGGTTATCTAATTGTTCTAAAAAATATCTGCCCACACAAAGTATCTTGTTTGCTGTTCTTTGTTTGGAGAAAAGAAAATTCAATCTGCCTTTTTTTTTTTTTGCCTTGTTTGGCAAATTAAAAGTGCCCTTTCAATGGGTAAAAAAGTAGCTGTTGCCATGGCAATTGTAATTGCATCCCATTTCACTAGGTTATGACTGCCTTGTTATGAATTTTGCACTTGTGATTAGTTTTAACTGTGGTTTCTTTTCGAACAAACACTTATGATCATGCTTATTTTTCCTTTTTTGTTTTTTAATAAAATTTCAGGGTACTCTGCTATTGTTTGAGATCACCATCCCATCCCTCTTACCAAACCCCAATGACAAAGTGCGGCTCTATTGTACCTGAACTTTACAGCTCTCGTATTATTTGATGTGAAACCTGTCTCGCCATTAAACTGTCTGGCTGCTGCATTCAGGAAAAATTTTCATCAAAATAAGCCCAAATGACATCATTATATCATATCAGCGGAAACACTGTTTGGTGGACAAAGCCACCATTTGTGTTGGATGTTTCACATTTGATGGGTCTGTTCATTAATCACGACCAGAGTGGGCACTCATTGCATAAAAACCTATCCCACTGGGTAATTACATTCTAGAGGTCGAGTAGAGAGTGAATCACTCTTTTTGGAGTGTACTCAGTTGTGAATTTTAGGGTGTGTGATTTATGACCAGTGCTGGCAAATCCCAGCTTCAGAAAGTTAAAATCCTGGGATGGTTGAATAAGACTAAGTCAAGACCTTGTTTATGGCTGGATTGCTTATGGACGATGTGCATAGTTGTGACCAGTTTGTTATAAGGATAGTCAGTGGTATGGTCTATATAATGTTATTTCCCAGATTTTAAATGTTCATTAAATTTTCTGTATTGGTCTTAGTTATAATTCTCGATAAAAAAGTTTATCCACGTGAATCAACTATCAATGTCCCCTGGTAACATAATAGACACTTTTCATGAAAAATCAGTATGAAAGAGCAATGGCCAGTGAGGAAAGTACAGTCGGCCAGTTGGCCAATGGTGATAATTTATCACTCACTCAGTGTGTGCTGGGCCAGACTGTGCTCATCGCGCAAAAAAATTGGGCTAATTAGTATATCGAGGTGACTGGAACAAACTAATGGAGAGGACAGCCTAAATTACTTATTTTCTCCTTTGTTAGTGGAAGGAGTTTCATTTCTCTTTAATGACCCATTTCTGTGTGGAGTAGTATTTTAAACGGCATTCTGTAACTGTTGTTTGGCAATTATACACAATGCCCAGGTGGTATTGAAACCCATTCTAATGAAAATCAAAGTAGGTGAGCTTAAAATTGATCAAATTATCTATTGTAAGCTAATGAGGTGAGTTACAAAAGTTGTCTTTGAAATGTCTCCCACTGGGCTTCAGGCTGTCCCTAAGAAATCCTGCCTGCTGTTCTTCAATAAATGTTGATATTGAGAGCTGCTTCGATATTCATGCCTGATATCGCTGATTTATTCTTCAGGTTTGCTGGCGTCTGTTCCCAGTATTCAGGAAGAGGCGGAGCCACCACTGAGCAACAAATCAAAGACTCACAGCAGCAGTACCCCTGGTATGGCTGACCAATCGCATTCTGTCCTGTCCTGGCTTTGTGTTTGATTAGATGTGCTGGAATGGAGCAGGAGTCTAGCCTAGTGCTTGAGCTCTAGGTTTAATATGAATTCATTTGTAAAACAGCCTTAGGAACCGACTAAAAGTGGACATCGCAAACTTCAATCATATAATTTTTACCTACCTCGTTCTTCTTACAACCATTTCCTGCCTTGGCACCGCGCGTTTGGCACTTTGTGTTTTTACCAATGCTCAGACTGTATGCACCTCTCCTCTGATGGGGATGCCCCTCTGGAAGTGGGAAAAACTATTGTTTATAAGAGGAAGTGAAGATGAGGGAATAGAAGACGTATAAATGAGGGAAGTAGAATGCCCTGGGTCTTTCAAACTTCAGTCTGAAGTGGTGTCTTACTGATAGATTCTGGCTGTTTTGGTCCTGGCTGGTTGAGAGAAGCATCTCGCAATTTTCTGTACTTCTGAGGAAAAAAACTGCCGCAAAGCATGGTTTTGTCAGTCCTCAGTCAAGATAGTACTAACTCCTTTAATTGATTAGTATCGCCTTATTTGTATTGGACCTCAATTTTGGAGATGAGAGTAAGGATGTCCTGAAAATGAACCATTTTCTGTTTATCCAACTGACACTTATGGTGCATGTCAAAGCCTAGGCTGCAGCCTTCGAAGGCTGTATTTTTAGGGGTTGTCACTAAATTCCATCATCCAAACTGACACGACATCATTTCATCTCTGTTAAACAGCTTTGGTTCAAGCTAGTTGTCTGTGGTTTCCCTAATCCTAACCTTAACTCTAACCCTTAGCCATAAACCTAGCCCCAAACCTAACTTTAACCCTAATATTATCCTTATGGTGGACGGGAGTAAATGACGACCCCTTAGAATTCAGCCTTTGAAGGATGCAGCTTAGGCTTTGAGATGCACCACTAATTTTGTTGCGTACTGGATTTAATGGTGTTTAGTGCCCCCTGTTGGATGATTTAGGCAGGACAAAAGGAGCTGTCATTCTGGGGAATAAATGTTGTCAAAGATTCTTCATAAGATCCATGCCAGCTTGAAAGGGGTGGATCTCAATGAATAAACATACTTTCTGTTGTCAACACACTTCCTCTCTTGGGGCCAAAAATACCAATAAAGTTGCTTATTCTATTGTGTTTCCATGACGCATGTAGCACTCAGAGGTTTTGTGTTTCCAGGTCCCTCTGGTGCGCATCAGTGCAAACAGCTGCCAAGGAGGAAGAGGGTGCGGCCGTCAGAGCTGCAGACAGCCGAAGAAGTCCCCCAGCCCAAAACACAGTGCACCGCCACCACCAGCAACAGTTCTGTAACCAACCATTCCACAGAAGACGCAGATGGTCAGCAGTGGAGTCTGGTAAGGAGGGGGGCAGGCCATTGCCTTGTGTTTACAATGTGTTATTATCACTCAGATGGTTGGTGCATCAAGTCAATGTGTGACTGTTGGGTCCCTAAGCAAGACCCTTAGCCAGTACGTGCACTTTTCTCAATATTAATGCCTGCTTGGTCTAATCAACTGCAAGCCATTTTGAATAAAAGCATCTGCTAAGTGAAGGAAGGTAATGCAAAGGCAAACTACGGCGAGACCTTCGGAACCTACAGCTTCTGTAACTAATTCAGCCCCCATCCATCTCTATCATGAAATTTATTCATAAATCAGTAATAGAAAAAGTTATTTTTTTCAAAAGGGACTAATGGGCTTTGCAGAAGTGCTGACAGCTACACTGATCTTGCTGTAGCGGCACTAAGGCCTTAACGCTACCCCTCTTAGTGCATTTCGACTGACAGTGGTTCTGGTTCGGAACCTATTCAGTTCAAGATGCTCCGAACCTTGGTTCTTTGTTATGAACCGCCCCATGTTTCCACTAGTTTAAAGCAGAACCGCTGTAAACAAGGGCACGTCAACTGGGTGCATGATTTGGTACCACACGTGAGGATGAACTGTCAGGAAACACAGGAAAACAGAGCGCTTGAATTATTGGCGAGTGTTTGTCCTGTTACTACAGGTCTTTCTGTGTATTCAGACAAGAAACATGGCCCTGTTACTCATGATAGATAGATAGATAGCTAGATAGATAGATAGATATTCCAGCTAAAAAGATTGTACATCAATGAAACATTTCAGGCTATTTTTGCCATATATCACGGTTCGCTGAAAGAACCTGATATGTTTGATTCCGGCTGAGAACCAACTACTTGGATTCCGAACCCATTCATTCTTGGTCAAAATGCCAGAACGGCTCAAAATTTGGTTCGGGAACCGGCTCCGGTTCTGTGTCAGTGGAAATGCACTATCTGAGTCCAGTCAAACATCACTATTACTGGGCTTCAGACCACTTCATGGTGAAGCACATAATGTGGTTTGAATCTGTCTAGCATGAGTTGTGTAGACGTTTTCTGGCAGAACAAGTTATTGATTTTTCAGTATATGCTCTGAACTCTTAGCCAGTGCTGGAACTCTGGAATTTTATTTGTTTTTGTTTCAGGCTAGGAATGACTAGACTATGTATCCATACACACGCTAATTTATATCAACTTGCACATTCCGTTCTGTCAAATGACCCGATAAATTCAAGGTCTGCCGGGTGTCTGCAATACAGATGTTGGATGTTTTATGTATTTTTTTCTGGCATTTTTGTCCAAATGCCTTTGTTTATTCTCTTTAAATTTTTTCCAGTTAAAATTTGAATGTTTATAATGTACGTATTTTCTGCAGAAGCATTATGGTTTATTTTTTGTGTCTCTTGTCTTTGGGAAATTTGAAAAGCAATCCCAGCTAAATTTGGGCGCACCAGATGCATATCATGTCAGGCCTTTTTAAGGCACATTGCAAAAGCAGGCTTTATATTCTCATGAAGCAATTCAGTATGTCCGAAGAGCTTGTAGAACTGGTGTCTATCAAATAAATCAGTGCTGTTAACATCATAAAATGATGACTCTAAAATGTTTGTGCTTGGGTATCCACATTAAAATGCACTATCAAGCCACTTTTACTATACCTCAATGGGATAATTAATTATTGTGCAATAGAAGATAACATTAACACACGGTACACAAAGACAAATTACCTTTAGCTTGAGTGTCGCACAGGGAATAAAAATAACATGTAATACATGGCAAATACAAAGTATTTCAGGAATGCAATTAATTCAGCCCGGCTTGAGCGCTCATTATGCAGATGAATCCTAGCTGGGATGCTTACAGTTATCTATCTGGCACTTTTGTCCAAAGCTACTTAAAGTTAATGAGACTGCTTACGGTTGATTTAGCGGTGGTCAGTCCCCCCTGATTTAGTCTGTCTCAGGAGCCCAAGAGCTGTGCTTACTTGGTTTGATGGGGCTTGATCTGAGTCACCGTCAGAATCAGCTTAGCTGATTGGCTGTAGGCTTGGTTGTCTGCATAGCAGTTTGTCTTCTTCTATTGTTATTGGAGCTGTTGTCACTCCCAATGGCTTTGCAGCTTTAGCTGACTGAGAGGGTGTCTTTTGACACTGAGAATTAGTGTCCTCATCTTTTTTTTTTTAACCCTTAGGGCACTGAAGTAAATTTTCAAGCGCTTAAAATGTAAATATCTTGAGGTTTTCAAAAGCTCATCATGTGGCGACTTGTTGAAAAGAGCTCCCCTGCAGAAGCTGGGGAGCTCTTTTCAATAAGCCGCCACATGGTAGGTTTTCAAAAGCTTTGATTTTATTTCATTTTATCAGTGAGCAGCAAATGCTGCGTTTACCGCTTTAAGAGTTAATATATTTATAATATATAGTTAATATATTTCTAACACAGATCTGGTCTGCCCTGATGACCTGATTTACCTGTCATACATATTTCCACACATATATATAAGCTAGTGGTTTAATCTGTTATAGTACATTTGATACAATCTATTCAGACTCTTTTAATGAGCTGTGGGGTTATCTGCTTTGTGGTGGGAACAGTGAGAGCTAACGTGAGCCTGCCTTCATGTTATACATATCTAATGTATTGACGTATCTTGTACTGGGAAGCTCACTTAATATATGCTATTCACAGCTCTGATAATCTCCCTCATGTCTCTCTGTGTGTCTTTGTGTTTTTCAGACAATCAAAGCGTCAGAGCATTGAGGCGCCTGCTGATTCCTGTGTCTCCATGGCCCATGGGGGTGACCAGAATCTGAAACCCATGCTTTACAATTGCAAAATTTAAACAAAAAAAAAAAGCACAACCGCTCGTAGCAACAAAGCAATACTCATTATCCACCTGTGGCCGCGGTGAAATGTAGTTAGATTACCCTGTCCTAGATCTGCTCCTCTGGGTTGGGATCTATTCATTGTTTGATAACCGGGGAATTGTGGGTCACAAAAGCATTTATGATGAGTCATGCGCTTGCCGGGTGTATCTGTTAGCCTCTTTTAGGTTGTCAGGCAGATTTTATTCCTTGAACTTTTCATTCTGTAGCCATGCGGTAAAGGATATATTCAAGAAATTAGAAAGCCTGCTTGACCAGAGGGCTGACAGTCATGCTCGCACCAAGTGATGTTGTGTTACCATCCTTGGAAAACAAAAAACAGAATGTGCAGCTGCATATTGGAATGCGAATCTTTACACCGGCACTTACAACAGTAAATTCTCTTCTTCATCGCGGTGCAACACCAGGGCACAGATGTGTATGTTTGTGAGAAGTCTCACTTACCTTTGGGCACTTATAACTCACTGGCAATCCAGTGTGTTAGCCCAGCGCAGTTGAATTGGAAAGAGGTGGAACTCCTGGTTTTAAGCTCACTGTGCTGTCAATTTCTCAGTTTTGCTCAATGCATAAGTTTTGAGGTGGGCGTTTAGCTGTATCCAGTTGAATTACATCCTATCAAATGGTGTGATGGCGAATTTTCAGTGTGTGCAGGCTGTCCGTACGATTTCGCACTGTGTGGATTTATTTCAGCCTTTAGCTGATTGAGTGAATGCGTTTTTGTTATGAAACATTTGTGGGGGAAATTAAAGTGATGAGCTGATAATTTAAGACAAACCATTGGATGAATTTTTATTCACTAACACTGCTCATCATAAATGACTGAGTAAGAATGGTTTACTGCGAGATAAAATTCTGCTTCTGGAAAAAAAAAATGTCTTAGACAAGCAAATAATGACCACAGAGTGCTGAAAGCAGTCTGATTTAAGAGGGTGTTTAGGATAGTGGTTGTGATTGAGGGTAAATTATTTATAGAACAGTATTCAATCTTATATATTAAACTAGAGGCACTCTAAGAGTGCAAACCTCCACCAAGGCAGCATAGTCGAAATCTTACTGAGTGAACATGGCTCATAAGAAATGTAATGTGTCTGCAAGACTGGAATTTGAGATGGTTGCTGTTTGTTTGACAAATCACGGTCAAAATCAGTTGAGTCCATCCATGATGTATTAGCAACCTATCCACAAAATTTTAAGGATATCCGTTCTTTACTTTTCGAGTTATCTTGTATACAGACAGACAGACAGACAGACAGAATACCAAAGCTGGCAAAAACATAACTTTCTTGGCAGAGGTAAATATAAACACCATCCTAATATACTGGTTATCAGTTTAATTCTGGTTGCAATTCTTCAAAGAATAAGCCTGATTAGTAAGAGGAAAGAAAGTATTTTGACCTTAATGAGTGTTTATCTCATTAATATTTTTGTCTCTGAGTCTGTGGTTTTTCATTCAGTTAAACTGCTTAAAATAATGACCAAGTAATGATGAGGAACAGTTCGTTGTCAGTGGGTGGGAATGTGGATGAAGGTTTGTTTTGTATTAGAGTATCTGCGCTACAAACATTATTTTCGAGGGAAGTTCGTTACTTGGAGACTTTGCAGTAAAGTTGAGAAATTAACTGAAGGCAGATATCTTTAGGATGGATGATCTCTGTAAATTTGATTAAGGATCCCGGGCACTGTTTAAAGCAGTCTGCAGGAGTAATGTTATAGCTCTGACCTCATGAGCAAAAGGAGCCAATACCTGACTCCCGTCAGATTTACTGTGGGGTTGCTGAACCAGGCAACCTTATTGGATGAATAAGAAAACTGAGCTGGTTTCATTGCTTTTACCGTGAAAGTCTGTTTTTATTATTAATATTTATTTATTTATTTAGACTGAGCTGATATCTTGGAGTCTTGGAAAATTAAGTAGTGCGCTAATATGCGACCACTTACTGTATACTCTGCGTGGTGACTCCTTAGGCAATGTCACAACTGTTTTTTTTTTTAAATCAAGATTAAGACATTACCTTGCACACAATTTCCCAGAGTTGTCCTTTGGTATCTCACCAGGTTTTTGCTAAAGTGGGTTAGTTGCAAGTGTTAAACTAGCCCTGGGGTTTTGAAAGACCAAGGTTTTCTCAAGGCGATGTTTCTCGCACCTGGTTCTTTGTAGCCCAGGACTGTTGCGATTGCCTACTGCATATAATAGATATTCATTACCTCGCTAATTGTCCTGAGCTAAGCAACACAGCTTCTTACTTTAGCAAGGTTAGCTTAGCCCTGAGGAAATGTTGGTGTTTGCCCACTTTCGCATATCCAGATTAGGCCTACCAAAGAAAACGGCCGAGCTGTAACAAAGGTTTGTCAGATGTCTTCAGATGTATCGACTTCATCAAAGTGTTGTGGTGCGAAGTTTAATAAGGGAATGTGGCATGCTTTCCATTTTGTGTTGCTGGTTATTTGAAAAAGGTAGACATCTGACAAACTTTTGTTACTGCTTGGCCATTTTGTTTGGTAGGCCTACAAGTGTGAAACCAAAAAATAACCCTGGGGAAGTGCAGTGTCAGCAATGCATCAGCCCTGACAAAAAACAGGCGCGTTTTCTAACTACCATTAGAGGTGTCGCTCTCGCATGTACGTAAGTGACGCTAGCATAAGGCAGCCAGATTGTGTATTTATAAAGTAAGCAAGTAAATTTCCTACATTGAACTGGAAATGACGCAATTCATTTGGGTGGTTTGTATGCGCGTGCACTTGAAAATTGACCAAATTAGCACATTCCTATTTCAGCCAAACAGATTTGAGCCTGTTAGAGCGAATACAAAGTGAAAATACCTTGGATTCCTGATAGGTGTTGATCGGGTTTATTCTTGCACATAATGTCTAGTACAGATTTTGATCTCTGAAATTTTTGCATTGAACAATGCAGTTCGAACATAAAACAACAATTTTAAATGCTTTCTCTGCTAGATCACTACTAAATATCCCATTTCAATGTTTGCTTCTATCCATTTGGCTTATATAAATTTTTTATGTGTATTTTGAAGCAGCTTTTCCACCTGAAAAATAAGTGAGTAATTTAATTAACTGAATCTTTTCAGTGAACTAGCATTTGGTCTGTTTCCACCTCAGAAATACAGTTGAAAGAGTCGACAAATTCCTCACAAAACAATAAAATTTACGGGGAATAAGTGCAGTCTGCATTAATTATCTAGTTAAGATAATTCTGCATGTGTAGAAACTGTTACACAATTTTGTAATGTCAAAAACTGCTCACACAAGAGATACCATCGTTTCATTATCCAGTTAATGATTTATTCACTATCCAGGATTATAAATGAAAATAGCTTGTGCTTGATCATCGGTTTTTAAGTAAGATTAGCAAAGGCCTGCAAACAAGACACGGTTTATGTGGGCTATATGAAATATTGCGCGCTCCTGCACAAAAACATTTGCTACCTAGAAAGTGAAATGGTAATATAATTGTGTCTTATAACTATCTTGCCATTTCACAACTTGGGGGGCGTTTTCTTAGCATTGTTTAGATATGTTCACACTTTTCTTTTTTTTTGGAAAGAATTTGTACTTTGAAGTGCAATGCTGGTGTGAAACTGTGCACCTTATTGTCCAAGTGTGCATTCCTTCTGCTGTAATGTTAAAATACAATCTATAAATGCAATTCCTGTAGCTACCTACGGTTGCTTTGTAAGATATTGATGCACTTTTTTTCTGATTTGCTACTTTATTCTTAATATAATTCATCCAATAAAAGTTTGCAAAAATAATTTTGAGCTTATTTTTATGTTATATGTCATTACATCTCTGATAAAAAATGTAACTTCCGTAAGTAACCAAACAATGCGTATTAATGTGTGTGTTTACGAAGGTTGGCCATTTTGGTACACTCTTATGGTGAACAATCTCAGCTTCTAACCAATGCATTTGTTTATGTACTGATTGTAATATTTATTCTCTGCCACTAGAGGGTGTCAACTGCAGTTCAGTTTCTCAAAGGATAAAATTTGCTCCTGGAAAACTGGATTTGTTGCATCTTGGAAGCTCTGATTTGCTACCCCTCAACTTCCCTCCCTCCCTCCAAAGTGATATATTTACATTTTCTCATTCATTTAACTGACAGTTCCATCCAAAGCAACGTACAGTTGATCAAATTAAGCTGGGGCCAATTTACCGCAGCTTAATACGGGGTCCTTTGCTCTGTTCAGGGGAGCAACAGCTGCGCTGATGGTCCACGTTTTATGCCACACTTGGGCTTAGATTAACAACCTCCTGACTCCCAGTCCAAACACTTCAGCCAATACCTCCTTGCAGGGCTTACAGTTGCAATCAAAATCATTCAACCCCCATTGCAAATTGGATTTAATAGCAAAATTTACTAACTTTAAGCTGTTTGTGACAAACAGATTAACCAAGACCATTTTAAATAGCTCAACACAACTAATATTACAAGTGGTTTCTCCAAATTTAACACAAAATACCACTTTTAATGACTACTGCAGTCTCAAAATTATTCAACCCCCCGAATAGAATCCCTCATAAGAGCATATTTGCAAATTAGGTGTTGCCTCAAGCACACCTAATGCAGCTAATCAAGAGCTTAATTAGTTGCATCAGGTTTGCTTGAGATAGAACACATCAAATACTTGCATCTGCTAGGGGTTTGTTGACAGAGACATTTCATTGCATATTAGATATATCGCTGACAAAAGAATTGTCCAAAAAGCTAATAGCGGAGATCATTGCCTGGCACAAACAAGGAAAAGTATACAAAAAGGTAGCACAGGCACTGAATTTTCATAGAGATATAATTGTTAGCATAGTTTACAAGTTCAGAGTTAAAGGAAGAGTGGCTACAGCACCAGGATGTGACAGAAAGAGGAGGCTATCAATGGCTGTCACCAAATTCCTGAGGAGACAGGTGGTCAAAAACCCTTGTATGACTGAAGGAGACCCGCAGAAAGACTTAGAGGCAGGAGGCACTGAGGTATCAGTTTGCACAGTAGGGCGCATACTGAACGTTGAAGGTTTCCGAGACATACACCACAACTGATCCAAAAGCAGTTCCACGACAGTTGACTCCCGACGACAGTTGACTCCTTACGAAAAATGACCCCCGCGACAAATGACTCCCGCGACAAAAAAACCACCTGAGCCGTTCATCATTCCTTCTTTAAAATAAATTCCTAAAAATAGTCTTAAAATAAGCCTCTTTACATATGAAGACTTGCCCAAGAAAACTCCATACACCTTTACTCCAATATCAAACCTTAACTACACTCCATACCTAAACCCAACTTATCTCTAAAAACCTTGCCTAAACCCAACCCATCTCCTAAAAACTACCCCAAACTTAAACCTACCCCCTAACCTTAACCTTTACCATACCTCATGCCTAAACCCAACCTAATCCCTAAACTCATACTTAATTATAAACCTAACCACAAAATCAACCTCATGCCTAAACCTAACCTTAACCTTAACCACACCCCTAAACATAACCTAACCCATCCCCCAACTCCAAAACTTAACCCTGACCCTCACCACACCCCAGGCCTAAACTTAACCCATTCTCTAAACCTAAAACCTAACCCTAAACTCAACCACACCCCTAACCTAAACTTAACCTATCCCCCAACCCCAAAACCTAACCCTAACCTTAACCACACCCTATGCCTAAACTTAACCTTCCCTTGACTTTAGGTCCAACCCCAAAACCTAACCCTAACCTTAATGACGCAGAGTCAAATGACGCCGGGAGTCAATTGTCGCTGGGAGTCATTTGTCGTGACACCTCCAAAAGCACAAGCTCCAATATGCTCAAAACCATATAAATTAGCCACAACAGTCTGGGGATATTGTTCAGTGGAGTGATGAAACAAAACTGGAATATTTTGGGCTCATGAATCAGTGATATTTCTGCAGGAGGAATAAAGAAACATATGCTGAAAACCACACCCTGCCTGCAGTGGAGAATTGTGGGGGCTTTTTGATGCTCTGCGGCTGCTTTGCTTTCTCTGGCGCTGGAAATCTGCAAAGTGTGGAGGGCAAGATGGATTCAGGCAAGTACCACGATATCCATGGAGAAAACGTCAGGCCGTCTGTATAGAAGCTGACGCTTGGGCATCATTGGACCTTCCAAAAGGACAATGATCCTAAGCATACCTCAACATCCACCAAGGCTTGGTTTCAGAAGAAGTCTGGGAAGATTCTCGAGTGCCCGTCACTGTCGCCTCACTTGAACCCCATAAAAAACATGTCTGGTAGTATTTGAAGAACACAGTTGCAGCATGCACACCCCAGAATATTAGTGAATTGGAGGCCATTGTCCATGAGGACTGGGCTAAGATTCCTTGGGAATGCTGCCAAAAGCTGGTGTCTGCCCATGCATCACATCTTCAGCAGGTCATAGCAGCAAAGGGGCGCTATACTAAGTATTAAAGATGTTTGTCATGAAGGGGTTGAATAATTTTGAGCCTGCTGTAGTTATTAAAAGTGGCATTTTGTGTTGAATGTGGAGAATCCACTTGTAGTATTAGTTGCGTTGAGCCATTTAAATTGTTCTTGTTTGATTTATTCATTGCAAACAACTGAAAGTTTGTGAATTTTGCCAGTGAACCTAATTTGTTATGGGGGTTGAATAATTTTGATTGCAACTGTATATTCTTACAAATTGATGGGCTACATTGTATCCCATCCAGTTACAGTAGCATGTTTTTCTTGATGACATCATTGACACTTGTGACCTCAATAATGTAAGCTGCACTTCTGACAGCATTTAAAGTCGATTTGCGCTGCCACCAATTTGTGTTTGGTGTAATGTAATACTGCTGGACCAGGAGAGGTGCAAATGCAATCATATCACCTCCCCTTAAAACACATCCATTCATCCATCTATCAATCAATCTTTCCCATCTGTTCCTGGTCAGGGTCACTGTGGGATTTAAACTTAACCCATCATACAATTGCCGAGAGGCAGGAACACATAATGGAGTGTACCGATCCACCACTCACATACTCATACTGTACCTTTGGGCAGTTTAGAGGCTATTAAGCTTGACAGACAATTCTGGATCATAGGAGAAAACCTAGAAGAAGCCCAGGTAAACACCAGGAGAACATGCAAACTCTGCAATGAAAGGTCCAGGCCGGGTTTGAACCCACAACCTTTTTGACCTTAAGTAGCTTCCATCTGGCCTTTCTCACTGTTGCCTTCTGCTGCTAAATGCAAGCACTGTCGACCAGAATGGGTGATTTCCTCGCGGGATAAATTCTTTCCTGCTAGATGTAATGTCGGTATCATCCAGCAGGGGGCCACTTCTCATCTGGTACTAAGGCTGTATCAAACTAAATCATGCAGTAATCACAGTCTGCTGGTTATTACCTATTGCATTCCCTGTATACTGTGAGATGTATGAACTTTGTGCTGTACGGCCTGAAAGGTGACATATAAACGAAGTTCTTTACAAACCGATACAGCGGTAAAATTAAAACAAGCACAGTGCAGAAAGGGTTGAAAGCAGGTATACAATGATGACCCTCTACTGTTCTGAGGGGGACCTTTCAAAGTTGTTTAAGCTTCTGTAACAATTTGAAAGACAACTATATTAATAACAGCACCTCTGCAATACAGTGCTACCAGCCCCCACAATATTGAGCATAAGTCTTAGGCACAGTCAATTTTTTGCTGACCGGACCTATGGGCCATTAAGCTATTGTCGTGGTGAGGCATCCGTTACCCGTCATCCGGAACATTTTTAATCTTTTGTTTTTGGCCAGATGAATTTTTGTGTAAATTAGCAATAACATACTCCTTGGCCATATCTCCAGACCTTTTTCTTGGATTTTTGACTGAATCATTTTTGTCCGTTTTATGGGCCCTTAAAATTTTGGCTCCAATGTCCAAGATAGGACTGAGAATTTTTTTTAAATTGTTTCTCAAAAACTGTGTGATAAATTTTTTTCTAAGTCAGGCAATCAATTTACCTTGGTACTGTCAATGTGCAGTGCTAGCACCACTTTGATTGAATCGACGGAAATGGGTCTATTGGGGGCGCTGTTGCAGATAGAGATTAAGTTTGTATTATCGACATATAAGAAGTCACATATGACCTAAATTTTGGCAAAATTGAATTTGACTACAGATGACATTGAAAGGGCAAATTCAAGGTCAGGGAATATATTAACAATGTTAAAAAATATGACTTGAAATTTCAAAAAATTATTTTTCAAAAACTGTCTGATAGCTTTTTTGCTAAATCTGGAAATCAATTCACCCTGATACACTTTACGTAAAGTGCTAGTGCCATTTTGATTGAATTGACGGAAGTGGGTCTAGTGGGGGCGCTGTACTCTAACATTGGGTCATATTGAGATGGACTAAATCACCTGTGGAAGCTAAATGGTTGCAGATAGAGATTAAGTTTGTATTACTGACATATGGGAAGTATTATATGACCTATATTTTCGTTGTGTTAAAGTTAACCTCAGATGACCTTGAAAGGTCAAACTTAAGGTCAAGCAAAATGTTACAATTTTCAAAGGTTTCTAGGCTTGAAAATATTGAAGATTGGGAACATGTGTGCATTGAACACTTATAGGAAGTCATGTATGAACTTTCATTTGGTGGCCTTCAACATGACCTTCGGCAACCTTCGAAGGTCAAACTTCACATAGTGAAATTTCAATGACTTCTATCACCAAAGCTTGGGTGACCTTCAACTTGACCTTTGGTGACCTTGAATGTCCAAACTTCACAGTGAAATTTCAATGACTTCTATCAGCAAAATGGTTACAGTTTCAGTGTAGGTTTGTATTGGAGATGTATAGGAAGTCATGTATGAACTTTCATTTAGTGACCTTCATATTGACCTTTGAAGATCTGACTTGACCTAGAGAAAATTCAATGAATTCTATCACTGAAAAGGTCACAGATGGAAATCGACAGTGAAATTAAAATGACGTATCACCAAAATGGTCACAGATTGAGCCAAGATTTGCATAGAGACATTTAGAAAGTCATATATGAAGTCCATTTGCTGACCACAACTTCACAGTCTGTGACCTTTGCAGTTCACAATTGACATTGAATACATATTGACATATTTTAATGACTTGTATCACCAAATCATCAAGGCTTTCCGGCATTACCTGGAGAGACAGGAAGAAGGAAGACTGCTGCACTGCAGAAGAATGCGGCCAATGAGGTCATGACCTCCCACCAGCTTATTTCCTTGAAAGTGTGTTCGTATATCTAGGTGAGTGAGCTCATGCAGTTTTTGCCTGTGGTCACAGACACTGATTTGATCATAATACTGATTTGAATTAGTGTTTAACTGTGAACTACTGATTACATTCCATCTTTCAACATTCATTATTTCTTTTATTTTTGAAATCATCTTGTGCCTGAGAATTTTGCACAGTACAACGTGTACTCCCATGTGAGGTACTGCAGACTACAGAACGGACTGCTGTGCTCACTGTAATGACAGATGGGAGAGAGTGGATTTCAATGAGCCAACCGGTTGATTAGCTGTGAAAACTGTCACCACCTAATTAGCCAGAAATTCTGACTTAACAGTCTGTCCCAATCAGAGTCCATAGTACACTTCAAGCAGCAGCTAAATGCTCATACTGCAGTTCTTTATTTTATTTTGATAACAGTGTTCTAAACTTTGGTGCTTTTTTTGCCTATGACCAGTATTTCAAAGGTCAGGTTACTTTTCCAGCTTGCTTTATTTTTAGTTTATCAAAGAATTTCCAGTTCAGATGATGACACAAAATACAATTTTGGTCCTGGTAGCTGATCCTGACAAAATGGCCATGCTAATTGTATTTTTTTTCCTTCAAAAATGTTTTCAATAAAAATGAAGATACAAGTGGAAGGGAAAATTGAATCGATGAATTCAATAAGGGCCCAACTAGATGTTGAAAATGTGTGGTGGTGAGCCCTTATTGAATTCACCAATTCAATTCATTCTTAAACATGTTGAATATCAGTTGAAAGGCATACACACAGCACAGAATTATAAATTAATCTTCCACAAAGCTGGATTCTAATTTGGCTGTGTAAAAGTGTTGTAATTATTCACTAATTCACACATTCAAATAGGATCAAAGCATGCAGTGCCCTAAATTCCTTGAAATTAAGTTAGTTATTGGGGTGCTGACCAGATAAGATTATTCAAGAGCAAGGTCAATGTAAAACATTTCAAGATTACTGGGGTGATTACATCACTGGAAACGCTGCTGCAAACGCCCGCTAACAATGTAAGCTAACCTTTATTGTTGAGACTAGTATGCATGTATTGATTCAATTCCGAGGTGATTTTTGGTGCTGTAGTTCTCTGGTTATTAGCAATTGTCAACCAAGTGTCCACCAGTCCCTGCCAGAGAGCTCATAGTTCTTTTTTCTGTTGCTGTTTTTGCTTTGTTTTATTTATTTATTTATTTATTTTGGTGTTAGGCAGATGCTGCCATTATTTTTTGACTCTGTTGCCCTCGCTACCTTAAACAAAATTTTCCTGTTTTTGTGACCAACCCATCCGCAATTAGGTCTTGGGGAACTTTCTTAAATGTTCTCATATTTGCTCTGAAGACTTACCTACCACAATGTTGCTGCTTAAACCACTTTTAATCAGAAACATGTTGCTAATTAGCTTTCAACTGGATAGGAATTACATAAATCAATACTTTTTAATCAAGGTTCAGAGGCTTCAAAGTTAAAGTTACTTTGTCCATCCCTCGAACATACTATATTCCAGGGTGAATACTGCTACAAGTTTCCCATCATATTTGACTGTGTCAAATCACCAGTGATTAGAAACCAGGATTTTTTCCCCAAGCCTCAAAAATCACATAAAAGACCATTAAAAGATCTGAAAACTACTTTGCTATACCAGAGTTCATTATTTCAGATAACACAGATTTATGGTTGTTCCCCCACTGTGCACATTGAAATCTGAATTGCAGGGCATGGTTGGAATTGATATTCAGTCAGAATATTACAGTGGGGTGCAAGAATTTGGGCACCCTGGTTTAAATGTCTGTTAATCTCAAAGTGATTGTAGAATTTAGTCTTCAGGTTTGCTTTTAAAGTTAAACATGACACATTTCTTCACATTTTAAAGCAATCATCATTTTTATTATTAACTTTTTACAGTTTCAAAATTATAAAAACAAGGGGAAAGGCCTTGTGCAAAAGTTTGGGAACCCTGTCAGGTAGTACTTTGTAACTCCTGCTCGGGCAGCTATAACAGCTTGGAAACACTTCCTGTAGGCAGCTTCCAATTCACGTCTCTGGAATTTTTCCCGACAGAACACCTCTAGCTCAGAAATTTTTTTTGGCCCTCTAGCATACACGGCATGTTTGAGGTCTCCACAGCTTTTCAAAAATATTCAAGTCTGGGGACTGTGAAGGCCAAAACCTTCATCCGTCTTTCCTGGAGGTATTTCATGGTGGATTTTGAGGTATGCTTCAGGTCATTGTCTTGCTGGAATACCCAACGTCTCTTCAACTTCAATTTCTAGACTGAGCTTTGAACATTAGCCCCAGAATGTCTTGATATTTGGTGGAATCCATTCCTCCTTCCACACGCACAATATTGCCTGTGGCCCCCAGCTGCTTCACAACCCCAAAGCATCATGGATCCACCTCCATGCTTAACAGTTGGCAACGTGTTCTTCTCTCCAAATGTTTCAGCCTTTTTTCCCCCCAAACATGCCTTCTTTGGTTGTGGCCAAAAAGTTCAATTTTGGTTTCATCAGTCCAAAGCACATTTTTCCAATAGGCTTGAGGTTTCTCAAGGTTTTCTTTTGCATACTTCAGACGCTTAATTTTGTGTTGAGGTCGTAGGAAAGGTTTTCTTGCAACTCTGCCAAGTAGGTTTTTTTTGTTTAAGGTATGCTGTATTGTTGTCCTGTGAAAAACTAGACCTGTGTTTGCCACTCTTTTTTACAGCTTTTGCAGTGCTGAGTGGATTCTTCTGAGCATCTCTCACCAGATCTCGGGCCATTCTATCTGAAAATTTTCTTGGTCTTCCAGATCTTCCCTTGACTTCAATTGTTCCATTTATTCCCCATTTTCTTACAATGTTTCTGACAGTAGAAATGGATAGTTTGAAATATTGCCCTCTCCTTGTTGGTGGAAGTGAATTATCTTGATTTTGACATCCTTGGACAACTGTTAAGAGGAACACATGGTTTTTAACACCAGGCACAATAGCCACCACAGTCAGATACTTTAGAAGGCATGGAGTTACTTTGGAATATACAGTTCAACCCTGGAATTATATTCACCTGACTCATTGAAGCCCAAATGAGTAAATCACCTGGGTCTGGGCCTTAGTAATCATCTTCTTAAAAGGTAACAAAGAATAATCCAAAAGGGTTCCCAAACTTTTGCACAGGGCCCTTTTTCCTTTCTTATCATTTAAAAATTCAGAAAAATTAAAATAAAGAGAAACTTTGCTTTGAAATTTGCCAAAAGGTGTCATATTTAACTTTGTTGCATTTAGTGTTCAGGTTTGCTTTCAATCACTTGGAGATTAATTGTAACAGACATTTAAACCAGGGGTGCCCAAATATTTGCATAATATTTGTGAGTAATTAAACTTCAAAAATTGTAATCTACCGAAAATGTGGTGGAAAAGGCAAAGAAGATACTGTCTGATACCACATTTTCATTGAGTATCACTGACAAGCACAACAATGGTTGACACATATTTCTACTTTTTGCATTGAAACAATTAGCAACACTCGTAGAGGCATTGCTCTCCTTGTATGTGGTCTGACTGGAATTCATGATATACCAAAAACCACTCCCAAAAGCTCCGTTCATGCATCCTTCCAATCTCTATACCGCTTCTTCTTCAGAAAGGTCGCAGTTAAGCTGGAACCTATCAGCGAACCATGTGCGAAAGGCGGTTACCAACCCTGGACAGCTCTCCAGTCCATCACTGGGTTCACATACCATTCACAAACCATTCACCCACACACAGGCAATTTAGTGCCTCCAATTAGCCTGAGTGATGTGCACGTCTTTGGAATGCTGAGAGAAACTGGAGGAAACCCTGAAGACACGGGGAGAACATGCAAACTCCAGACAGACAGGCCCCAGGCTGGATTCAAACCCACGACCTGTGAGTGCTAACCACTGAGCCACCATGCCCCCAAAAAGCCCCCTAAACATTCATTTTTCAAAATGTACGTCTCTACACTGTAAAACCATGGAACATGTGACATGTTTATAATCTAAACACCAGTGTGTAAAAGCTTAATGCCTGTTGATTATTTTTGTTCTCATTCATAACACTGATGTTTATTGGATGTCGCAATTGAGGTTTTTCAGATTTGTTGAAAACACCTGAAAACTGACTCTAAACACTGTGAAATGTTCAAAAAGTGTTACAAAAAGTGTTTGGCATATGTTCAGAGCTTAAACATTTGGTTTTACGGTGTAGGCTACTTCCTCTACCTGCTTGCAAATAATTAGTAGCCTATATGATTTTATAAAATAGACAATACATTTCTGCATTTTTAGAGGTCAATAAATATATAATGACATTCACTCATATGGATCACGATAAAGGTATAAAATGTATTTGAAGCTCCTACAAGTTCCTACCAGGCCAGTCAGTTGCCACTTTGTATTAACCCACCCAGTCGAAACTTGTTTACTTTACCATTTGACGTAAAGCACGTGGATCAGCAAGCAAAAGTGCGTTTACTTGAGGCAGGGTCGGCTCAGTATTTCACCAGACAGGCTAACCTTAGTCCACGACGTTATTCTAGTGGCGAGGTGCAATATAAGGACAGTCTCTATCACACTGCGAAGCGTCCAGCAGGCTAACCCTCCGCTAAAGGGTCAATGGGGACGCGGTTGATAAATGCACCAAAACGATGGAATGAACCAATTCAACGGTTACCAATACCAAGTCGTCCGTGAATGGAAAATGGGTCAATCAATGCAGGTGAAGCGCTCGAGAGTAAAATCAATTTGATGGGCAGCAAGGGCAACCGGCTGAAAAGCCTTCCCATTAAAATGTGCAAAAAGGAATGCTGTTGCGTCCTGTCCGTTCATTATAATGATGTAAAGACAAGTTAAATAGGCTACCTTCATGGCACTGAATCATTTTCGGATTTATCAAGGAACTGCATCACAGCAGGTTATCGTATGAACTATATGTTGCTCTTCTCCTGGTTTATTGACTTAATATTTACTTCGGGTGTTTACGCAAACAATTTGAACAGACACGCAGCAATGCATTGCAGACATTACGTCGAATTAAAGGTTGTTCTGCCGAATTTCTGAATGACGTCAAACAGATTTACTCTGTGTTTTTACGTTTCACGTCTCATGTGAGGTTCCGTGGAGACGAGTAATGCGCTTCTCGCCTAGCGATCTCCTCCCTCCTCCCCTAGTTCGGATTTCCTACATCTCAGCATCACTACTCCAATATTACTTTCTCGGAGGTAACGCATGGAGGAGTAGAGGCAAAGAATGGCGGACAGAGAAAAAAGAAAACACCCGTCACCTGGCTCTCCTTTCTTGGGATTACAGATCGCATCTCCTCCCAATTTCAGGTAAGAGCTGCACAACTGTCAAATGCGCCTCATATTAGTCGTGTTTGGCGGATGAGCCCGACTGCGGGAGGATTTGTGAATGTGCCGTTAGTTGGACTGCGGATAGAGATGTCAGGCTCAATAATAATTGCTGACTTGAAGATACACCGTCCGCTTGCTCACTGTATAAGGTTGTGAGAAGATTTAAAGAGAATATCGACGGTGCAGTTGATGCTTATTGCTATGTTTTTATCTCATGCAAATTAACGGGGCGTGGGCTAATTCCCTTAAGTAGGGGTTTAAAATTCAAGACTCGGTTATTTCTTATTATTTTTATTTATTTATTTTGCGAATTGCGCAATGAAACCATACATCTGAGTATCGTTTGGCTGATTTATGAAGGTTTAAACATGAAGTAAATACGTTGGCTTTTTCGATATGAAAACTGTGTTGTTTTCACCTATGCATAAATCTTCCTGAATAATCTCAAGACAGAAATGGTGCTGCATTTTGTGTTTGTTGACTTACATGTTGACATTTGAAATCATGGGCTCTTTAATTTAAACCAGTGGAACATCTGCCGAGCGACTTTTGACATATACAATACCCCTAATTTAGATCATTTACACTTAAAATAGCCACTGGCTATTTAAATCGGCAGACAAATCCTCTTGCAACATTTTCAGAGATAAAGTATTTCAGTACAGCGGCCTTGTTTTGACATGGTCTGAAATAAAAATGACATTACATTCCTCACAACAGAGCAGCACAAGTATTCTTTGACTGGACTGGAATAATTTCAGTCAATTATGTACTTAAAAAGTAGGTTTTAAACGTGCTACAAAAATCATGAAAAGTAGTGGCGTTATATTTTCAGTGTGTTTAATTTGGTATATTTACTGACCTTGAGCAAGAGTGAGAGGTGAGACCATTTTATTGAATTAGCCTCCACTTGAGAAGCCAGGTGAAGTGTGGAATCTGTGGCTCTTGCTGGGGACCCGTGGGCATTCTGAAATGCGGAGCATCAATAAAACATTGCCTCTCAAGCAATATACTACACAGGGCAGAGCTTGCCAGGATGATGCGATAATTTGATTGGACAAAGTGAGGGAAAGCTATGTTGGCTGCGCTGCTTTGGTCTACTGCTCCTTGAAATCAATCACACTGATTCACTGTTGGTGGGCCAACTGGTCATTTACTGTGCATCGTCTATGACTGTGGGAAATTGACATGTATTGTTGAAATTAACACGGATAAAGAGTTTGAAGAAAAATTAAAAGTACAAGTATTACTCGTTGATTTATAAAAATGCTGCTTTGCATTTTTTTAAATCACATTAAGTAATTGAAAAAGGACCCTGTGTGAGCTTTTACAGCCTTGAACATGACAGATGATTTTTTTCTGTGACTTCCTGACTGTTGATCCCAAATATAAATAGAGTGCTGCTATTTTTCCTTTTCTCTCAGCCCTTTACCCTTTTTTCCAGAATAATCGCAGAAATCCCCAGTGCGTCACACTCAGGGCAGCTACTCCAGGCCACTAGGGTGCAGCCATATTCTTCAAACCCTCTGGAAAGGTGAAAAAAATGTGGGCTTTGACCATAGACTGTATTAAAAGATGGACAAACAACAGTGACGTCACCCATTGGTGTCAGCATACCATTTAGGAAGCCTCAATTTTGGCAATTTGATCAGCGCCATTTTGTCATTTTGCCACCGAATGTGATTCCTTTTGGACAAGAACGTGAATTGAAGATACGGGGAGGACCGAGGCTTTGGATCTGACCGTATCGGACGAGGACCAGAGGATAGCCACGCCCCTAAAGCATATTCTGGCTTTACCCTTTATTCTAGTCTACTTGGGACCATAATTTACAAAAGTGAACATCACAATATATCGAAGGAGATTTCAAACTTGCGATAGATTCCATAAAATGATATGGGAAATCATTAATGAAATAATAAATCAGGTGGCAAAGTAGGGTCATTTTCTCATTGACTTCAATAGCATTGAACTTCTTTCTGCAATCACCAATGCCGCCATCTGCCGGCCATTAAGTATAATGCAGATTTTTTGAGATTTCCGTATTGGCCTCACTTTTCAGACCTGGGCGTTGCATCTATCTTTTTATACTGTCTATGGCTTTGACATCAGTGAGATAGAGACATGTAATGGAGGGAGGTTGAAAAATATGGAAGCTGTAGAACTGTAGATGAAAATACAAATGAGATCACGCTGCCATTTGTTTTTCTGTGAACCTCAAATCTGCAACCATGCATGAATAGATGTACTATTGAAGGATTAATTTATTTGTTCCTTCTTTAGAAGTTGAGCTGGAATTCCAACAGAGGAATATTCTTTTAACATATTTAGTAAGTCTGCAGGGGCAGCAAGGAGTGCGAGAGGATGTAAATCCTCTATATGGTCACTGTCCTTTTTTAGAAATATGGGTCATATCTGTGCCGCATGAAATCTGTGAAATACAGTCAAGCTTAGGGAGTGAAAGGCTACTGTTGAAAGGCAGGTGTATCTAGTGCAGGGGTTCCACCTTTATTGCAGATTTTGCATGCAGGGAATAGACAGCTTTCTTTTCTTTTCTTTCTTGGTATTTCTTCATTGGTGTGATCTTTTTGAAGCTTAGGCCCTGCTGGATTAATGGATAAACTTTAAAGGTACCCAGAGAATATGAGAGAGCTCATTCCTTATAGAAGCTGGGAATGGAAGATTTTCTCCAACAATCATACACTGATCTCTGAGACAGGATTTTCATTGAAGATATGCCTTGAATATTTAGCACGTGCCTCAAAAAATGTAATCAAAGGTGTTTATTTGTGGAGTTAATATCCTCAAAAGTTTGTGACGGCGTCAGCTGCAAATGACTTTCTATGCAATTCTCTAGTGAAAAATGACATTAGTTCATGAATGTCAAAAATGTTTTTGGCTTTGTCCCTCCCTATTGTAAGAAATACCTAAAATGCACCATGTAAGAAAACTCCCTGTGGCTCTTGCACAAGATGATAACTGCCACAATGAGAATTAATAATCCATAGGGTACTTACTATAGATCATTGTGCATCTTAATGGCCCAGTGGATTTATTGTATGAAGCATGCAACTACTTGTTTTTGTCAAATTATTTAAAAACACTCCATAATGCTCTTTTAGATCTGGGTCACTGTACAAGTACAAGACAAATATTGTAGCTCACAAATAGAAATGTAGCTCCAAGATATAATTCACAAAGACACCCAATGTAATGTGGTTTATTTCACTGCAGTTTATTGTAATGGCCAGTCAAATCACTGCTCTTCATTGGAAATGTTGCCTCCTTCATATGAAGAATCCCCTGTGATTCAGGAGCATTCGTTAGACCGAAATGTCAATCTCTATATTAAAATTCACCTTTTACTGTCTGGTGAATCTTTGACACTTGGGGTTGGGGTTTTGTTCTGACACAATGCGCCATAACAGTGACAGCCCAAGGCTCAATACTTATTGTCTCAGTGAAAGGGCAGTGCTACCTCTTTAGGGACAAGGGTTTGCCCGCCCACATAATTTCACCCCCAGTGAGAGTCTTTGGGCTATAAGTGGCCTGTAAAGAGCATCTCTGTGACAGTATGCATTAAAAGTGCTCAATCAGTATTGCTGACCATTTCTGAGTGTGTGTGTGTGTGTGGATGTGTGTGTGTGCATGCCAGAGAGAGAGAGAGAGAGAGAGAGAGAGGTTTGTAAATCACTTTCAGTTACTATAGTGCCAGATCAGAAAAGACTTGAAAGCGGTGAAATGGCCATGCTGTGCTCTAAAAGCATTTATAAACCAGGCTTTGCAGGCAGGCCACATGGCTTTGCATTTATAAAGGGCCTAAGGCTCTACTGAACCTCCCCAACAGGGGTAAGAGGTCATGGCATGGATTACTGTGGCTGTGTGAGGATCTCTGGATCTCAGTATCCCCACATCACTTCCCTCATGTTCTCAGGTGCAATTTACAGTAGATTAATCAGTCCACACACTCTTATTGAAATTTCAGGCTTTTGAAATGCAAAGCCAGAAATAACAATTGTGTCAGACTTTGTCAGCTTTCTGTCCCTTTAGCTAAAATAAAAAGAAAACAATAGGTATTATCATGAAAAATTTAAATAAAAAACTTTCTATGCCTTAATGGCCTAATTGTGCACACCTTCCACCTTATGCTGTGTGAAAGCACAATTATTTGCAATTATTACAGCAGAAACTCTTTGTGAATAAGTCTCTCTATAAATTTTGCACATCAAGACTTCCAAATTTTATTCCACACATAAAAAGGTTCTAGTTTCTTCAAATTGTTTGGTAGTCTCTAGTGTATGGCTCTGTTTCATGAAAACTGAGGAGTATGTCAACATTAGTACATTTCTCTGATGGTAATGGAGGCTCTGGGCATCTGTTTTCCCTGTCTTTGTCATTCAATAGTCTCTATGATGGAGCACAGAGGCATCTTTCCTGTCTGATTAACCTTCTTCTGTCCTTCTGGGCTCCTGGAATCGAGGAAGAGGAGCTCTAGGGCATACTATATAGCAGTGCATCATGGGAAAGTGCTCATGTTATACTGCAAGGCCACTGTTGATATGCAATCTGGTGCTGCTTTCTAGTCTCGAAGCTAGTGACACCGTCCATGGATTTTAATTAAAGTAGACTGAGGAGAAAAATTCTGTTTTTGTATCAGCAATCACCTCTGATGAGCTCTCTAGCATGGGAATCGATTAATATGTTTTATCCTGGAATGAGATTCAGTTTGGATTATTGTGAAGGATATCAAGTATCAATTCCACCGCTGCTTTCAAATAATGCTAATTTGACCTAGTTCACAGGCTAGCAGCACAATAATTCTTAAACAACCACAGTTACGAAATGATTCCTAAGTGTTGTTTAAAAAATAAAAAAACCTATAGTTAAGGCATCCCTCTGACTGTCTGAAGTATTTTGCTATGTATTGCTGACATCACATTTCGCATGAGTGTATAATCCAGAAAGACATCTCCAATGTCTAGGCGGGAAAACATATAATATCTTTTCTTGCGCTATTTTTGATTTAATACACATGGAATTAGAAATGACTGTTTTCTTTTTCTTCATCTATTTTCCTTACTGTCACAACCTTTCTGGTAAAGAGGCTGTACAATAAAACTGTGCCCCTGCCATGCAAATGAAAACCGGCACAAATTTCCTGTGTTTCTCTTTGATTCTGGCATCTAATTGTCCCAGATACGGCACTCCTTGGAGATCCTGGTATTAGCGGTGCCTGTGCGCAAAGTGGCAGCATCAGCTAACTGCAGATTTCACAGACGGCCAGGGAATGCTGCACATATTCTAACAAACGCTGCATTTACAAGCCAGCATATTATCCTCTACATGCACAAGAGCTTGTACAGTCTGTGGTGATGGAACGCACAAGCAGCTCGGATAAATCTAGGTTCGTGTAAGGCTATCCTTTTTGGCAGGGAGCCAGTATTGCATCTGACTGTGTTTTGTACCTACTGCTCTTATTCTTGTGGACAACATTCTGCTGTTTAAGTGTTTTTTTTTTTTTTTTCTTCCATTCAAGCTGGCGTGTATAGGAATGCAACTAGAATGAAAACATCTGTATCAACATGTGTAGCCTGAAGCTTATGATCCGGTTTATTTCATGTTTATTTAAGTAGCTTTCATGTTTATTGCAATGGGTCTTTGGAAATGTTGCATATGAGGGGTTTTGTGTAACTAATCCCCAATGCACACATACTCTTATTTCTGGTCAGAGTTGCGGGGGAAGGGGGGACTAGAATTTATCCCAGCATCCAATGGGCAAAAGCCAGGAAACACCCTGGAAAGTTTGTCAATTCATAGCTGGAATCACAAACCATTTACCCACACTGGCCAATGGATAAATTACAGTCTTAAGTTAGCCAAACATTGTGGTCTTTGACTGTGGGAGGAAAGTGGAATGACCAAAAAAATCCCTCATAAACTCAGGGAGAACATTCATGCAGGCTTTACACCTCTAACCTTCTTCCTGTGAGGCTACATTGCTACCTGTTACACTACCAAACTGTCCAGGTTCCATTTTTGAGTAAATACATTTTTATCTGAAAATATGCTATCTGTTTTACTGTGCAGCAAAGATGTCTCGCTCAGCATCTGAAATACCCTTGGCAACAAGGGCAGCTTTCTGACCTCATTTTTTCACTCCTGTGTGCACTTTTGTATGTTTTCTCCAAGTTACCACTAAGAGAAGAATTATCATCAGAAAGGTCCAGTTTCTCATATCTAGAGTAATATCTCCTGTTGATTTTCTCTGATGGAATTGCTCTATCTGTTGGCAATGTTCTCACTGAGATGGGGAGCCGGTACAAACAAGAGCTGTGTCGACGTGGACTGGGTTAATAGCTTGAGGAAGAGTGTAGATAGATTTTTAATCTTGGTTGACTGATTTCTCTGGCGAGAGTCACCCAGGATTCTGATTTACCTGGACAGTGTGTAAAGTGGGTGGCCGCCTCAGAGCATAATTATCTCCTCTTTTGAATCTCTTCCCTACCGTCCCTCTCAGCACCACCTCCCCCACGCTTGTAAATCCCCCCTAGCACCACCCTCCCATTGGAAAGAGACAGAGCACTCGTAATCACATTAACCTCAACCAAATTGCATTTTCACTGATCATTACTTGTCGGTCTTGATGCTCAAGCGCTGGATATCTTCCTCTGATGTAATGGAGAACTCCTCGGTCATTTTGATGGATGTCGCCGAGGAGACCGGCTGGGCATCATTATCAGCAGAATGTGCACAGTGCCAGGAGCCTCAATATGCGTCCAGTACGTCTTGTTCGAGTTTCAAAAGAAAATCAAAACATGCTGTACGTTAATGTTTTGCATACTCTTTGTGAGCACTAATCCCTTGGTAAATATCGGTAAATAAATGATAAAGACTACACACCCAATCAAGTATTTCTGGGTTTTTTTTTTTTTTTTTGTAGAAAGATATCCATAGTTTGATTTGGGGATTTGGGGCGCTCTCCCTCTAACTTTTCACTTAACAACATATCTCCTGGCTTTTACTCAGTAGGCCTCACTGTTTATGTATGCCGTGACTCGCAGCTTTTCAGAGACGCGACACGAGGGAGAGCATGAAATGTTTGCTGTCAGAGCGTGGTTCGCTGTTCTTTCTAAGCAGTTAAATTTCGATGGTGGGCTTGCATTGCAATTAGGTTCAGAGTAAACACATTGACCGGCACTGTATGGAAACGGCATACGCATTGCACTTTGAATGTGCCACACCGAGCAGGTGAACACGTCTCATTTCCTTTGCAAATTGATTCGGCCATCTGCGCAGGAACAGCCTCCCTAGTGCACTGCGTGGTGTGAAAGTGGATTTTTAATAGAGACTGAGGCACTTTGCCATTCTCCGTCTCCCGTGAATACTTCGAGCGCAGCAGTGCACTGGGTCTTCAGTTCATCCTACAACTGAGCAAAAGGTCGCAGCGCAGCTCAGCCAGCTCCTGCGAGGGGTCATAATCTTGTCTTCACATGATACTTGGAATTTAATTGGGTCAATGGGTTGACGTCGCTGTAAAGTCCCTGGCGATGCTCATATTTCAGCACACCGTTTCACAACCAGAGGTGTGTCGATACAAGGGCAAATTATACATTCTGGTCGAATCCATTACTTAGGAACAAGAGCCAGTGCCGAGTTTTGAGCCAGCTAAGTTGAAGCACCCAATGAGGTAAATAGCCTAGAGACGTCACGAGCGCAACAGAGATCCAGCCAATGGCTCATGACAGAGCTACCATATTGCCGGAGGCATGCTTCCTTGACACCAAATATAAACAATACTTGATACAGTAAAAAAAAAAAAAAACAACTTTAGAATTCTCATTTTTGAACAATTTAACTTCTCTGAGGATGTAAGCTCTTTAGCAATCAAAAACTTATTTTTGCTGTAGTTTAAGAAAGTGCAGACACCATTCCCTACTGCATTTCGTTTGAATACGCAGGCTGAACGGTCAACAGGGGTGTTGGGACAAAGGGGGAGGGGGGAGAATGAAAGAATCTACTATTTATGTGTTTATTGTTGCTCTGCAGGCTGTCTGACCGATTACAGAAGGGCAGCGTTATGAAATTCCGGATGCTAACTGGTGCTGAAGTCGCTGCCCAAGTGAGCACAATGAAGCCTAATTTCCTTTTTATATTTGTAAATGTGTTTTTTCTCTGTGCAGGTAAGGCCTTGAGCTTCCTAAACATGGGCTGTATTGATCTCACCAGCGTTGCGCGTGTGGTGTGAATGCTGAATGGAAACACTGTTCTACTTAGAGTAACAGTGACCTGGTTTAACCAGGGCACTGTCTGCTAATGTGCTAAGATGGGCTGCTATCAGCAATATGGGTTAACTAACATCAGGCAGATCATTTTGCCTTATATTGTTATTATTAAACTTCAGAAAAATACTCAGACAAGGTTAGGTATGACTTAACCCAACAACAAACGATTACGTCTGCATCGACGAGTATTGACCTGCTAGGAGTCCCTAGGCCTAGTTATGTGCGTCTATTTATAAATGTCATTTAAATAAATACCTGTGAAAAGTAACTCCATCATTTCTTGACGCCTGTCCACGTCTGTTTGTGCAATTAAAAGCTGCACAATGTGCAAGCATTTTTCAGACTTCTCTCCTTGCCTCATGCAATTTGACGACAGTCTTAGGTCACTAGTTGTCACCCGATAGCCTATTTACCTCACTGGAAGCACCTGTTTGTCATCAGTGATGAGGAACCTTCTGTCTCCCATGGCGATACGGTGTTTTACATGAAGCATGTCATCTCACCGTGGCTCCGGTTTTATGCATGCAGAATTAAGTTTACGTAGTTAACATCATTCCATTACAAATGCCAACTTTTACTACTTCACAATTCCTTGTAAGTGGTAAATTCTTGAGCTTCGCATCTCCTTGTGAGCGACAGGACTGATCAGCTCTTTTAATAGCCTGACTAAGGAACATTCAGAATTATCTTACTGAAGGATTGTTTTATCAACTGACCTTCTGCTTGAGTAACTGATCTCTGTTGAGGAATCCATTAAATTTGACAAGCAAATACTGGCATCAGGACCTGACTGCTGCGCCAAAGTTTTGCATTGACTGAGCTAATGCGAAAGGAATGTATTGAATTACATGAGGCAACACTGAAAAAAGGAACTAGTGACGGCAAGTATTACTGAGTGCTGCTTGATTTTTAGTGATCTGCACTGCTCCTTTCCAAACACCAGGGGGTGTTCCATCTCTCTTCATAACAGCCGTCTTCAGCCATGATGGCAGCCAAATGTAGCGGAGTTAGGATCACCAAATCTGGACCTCATATCCAAATACTGGTTTTCTCTTCCCCATCCTAATTGACAAAAGAACTGAACACTCAGCACTTCTGATTGGCCAGACTGTCGTTACAAACAGCATTAAAAAAAACAGCAGATTTCAAACTCTGAGGACAGTGATTTGATGAACCTTGCAGTACAGTATAGGCTCTTTTTAACACACACTTGATAACATAACGGTTTAATCAGTTAACCCTTAAAGAATGACAAAATGACTTTTGGCATATTTTGAAAATTGTACAATGAAAATATAATAATTTTCATGCCAAATTTTAAAGTTTAATATCAAATTCAGTGTTACTGTGGTAGTCCTGGTTGTATAGTAGAAAAATAGAAGAAGTACTTTCATTAGAAGTATTGGTCATTAGAGAGAATTATTGACTTCCATGTTTTTCAGTCAGTATAGCAATGATTTTGAATTATTTATTTGCTTTTATCCCTACATCACTCTGGTGATAGCTGATAGTGTGTGAAAGTGTATATCTGGCTGGATGCCAAGGGAATCCTCATGGATACATGGCAGTTGCCTGGGCTTTAATTGTCTGGTCCACGTCGATGCTGACTTGCTAATAGAGCGTAGATGCACAAGATTTTTGTCAAAGAAGACGTCACATGAAAGTATGCATATTCAACTGTAAATTTAACTGTAAAGTTAATGGAATATGACTTTATGGAAAGTGCTTGCTCTGGGAACCACAGATGCGATGGTGAGGAGGACTAAGATTTACATGAGAAGATGGATGTGCAGATCAATATCCAATATCACTGCATACTCTTTATATGGCATGCAAGCCACTTGAAAATGTGAGATTACATTTTCAGCGGTAGTATGCAAAAAGTAGAGTGAAAAGCAATTACAACTCTCTTTTTGATTGATATATTATATTGTACATTAAGCCTAATTTCAATACCACTGCTGGTTTCAGCTAGGCAGTACTTACAAAACCCCCACAACTTCAGCGTTATAGTTTGCTGATGTAAGCTTATTGCTTAGCTCTGAGGATTTACAATGATTGCAGCCATAGTTCTTCTCATGTTGTTATTGGCCTTAACTGAGCTGCCATTTTTTTTGGTATTTTTTGTGCTCCTGTCCCAGATTGTGAGATAGAATCATAAACTGCACGTGGCATAGCGTTTGACATAAGCTCTGCGAGGCACGTGCGGTTCACAGGCTCAGCGGCTTGAAAACTGGCTGCGGCTTATTCCGGGTAGCACCTTCACGCGCTAGCGACTGGGGACTTGTATTTGGGGGGGAGGGGGTGATGAGGTAAAATGCACTGCGCTAAGGTAGTGATGGGGTTAACCGCTCTTCAGTGCGATTGACCTGCTGAGCCTCCCCCCCTCCTGAGATTTTACAGCCGCATCCGGTCTCAAGATCACAGCGACCCAGCCCGACGCTCCTACGGGGGAGCACTCTTGGACGCTCAGGGGGAGGGGAGGAGGGCGAGCGCGAATCAAGCCAGATCAAGCCAGACCATTAATAATAAAGGAGCTGATGTTTTTGCAAAGGAGGGGGGGGGGGCTACCTTCTTATTTCAAGCTGGGAATGAGCTCCTGCTCATATCTTGCGCCTGTGCAGAGGAGCAATGCTGCCCTTGTAATTGTTTTTGTCCTCGGGATGAACCTGGTTTAGAGAGTAAATAAAATAAGGCATGCTCTGCCATGGAGGCAGAGGGGATACACAGCATTATATAACAGCCAGCAGCATCCCCATGCAGTCTGCAGTCACTTCCTGGATCCAGGAGACTCGTGGAGACCGAATGGCATTCTCGATAAGGGGCAGTGCCATGATTGCCTCTTGAATTGATCGTCCCTGCCGAATGCCGCTCAGTGTTTGCTATGGGGTCCAACAAGGAGGGAGAGAGCTGGATGGAGGACCAGTGGGAGAAATGGTAGGAATGCTGATGGTTCCTGGGTTGTTGGTTGCTGTGGTTCCAGTGAAACAGTGTGACCTTGTGTGCCTATGGACCTGCAATGTCTCTATCTTTCACTTGCATGCTCTCTCTCTCACTCTCTCTTTTTTCTCTGTCAGGCAGCGTCAGATACTGATGTCCTTGAAAGTCTGAGGCTATTTTGGGTTTGTGAAGGCAGAGGCGAATTGAGGGTTTAAATAATGAAATTGAAGAGGGAAAAGGGAGAGTGATTCTGCAAATGGTCACAGGATGGGTTGTTATCCTTTTGAAAGTTGAAGGCTCAGTTTTTTGTCACTGGGTTGCAGTTTGTTTAGTCTTCTGGGTCGTTTCAACAGCAGTACTGGAATCCTGGACTCCTTCTGTGATCCATAATTTGCTTTATACAATAGGATTTCAGTGAAGGCCCGTCTCTTGAATCAGTCAATCTCGATCTTTACATTATTGTTACTACGTGGGTTGATTTTCAAGGTAGATGCACCAGCTAGTGTGCACTTTAATATAATACAAAGACCGTTAATAACATAATGTCTTTATGCAACATTTTATGTATGATTTTGACCTTATTTTTGCAAACCGAACATTAAAAAGGAACTCTATGTCAAAAAACTTAATTCAATGCTTAAGATGTTATGGTCTGAATCTATTTATATAGCGTATAATGAAGTCTTTTTTTGTTTTGTGTCATACAAAACTAAAACTCAAAGCCTCTGCTCGGACCAGTGGACGCAAGCTGGACAAAGTTAAATAAAAATCGTGATGTCGTGGATCCTCTCAATGGTAAATGATTTGCTGAAAGCTAAGGCCTGTTTGTCACTCGATATTTAAATGACATGTAATCGCCAGACAGCACAAGCTTAAAAGCGAGATTGACTGACTATGTACTCAGGGTAACTCTATTCCCGAGCTGCATCTAAATTCTGGATGTCAGTGAATTATTTTGTTTACTGTGATTAAGCATTTTTACTTTGTCCTTCATTTTCTCAGTCTTCAACAAGCATAGTGGCTTTCCGGATAAAAGGAGTGACTTGCAATATATGATCTCTATATTCTCATTTTTAAAATGGAAAAATAATAATTATAATCATCATCATTGTCATCATCATCATCATCATATTAATGTGTTAAAATGCTGAGATGTGTTTGTGTGCGTATTAGAAAAATGTGTGCATTTCCAAAATTTATCCCCCCAAAAATCTTTTCTGCACCTTTATTTCCAGGCTGCTGAACCGTGTGAGGTCATGTAAAGTGCAGGGCTCTGTTGATTTGCGGCAGGTTTCAGTGCTAAATCCGCATGCTTTCGATGCAGTATTTCTGCCTGTTGGAAGAGTATCTGAGGCAGTGTGCTCCCTGCAGAGTGCTTTGTGTCTGTTGTTGTGTGCACTCAGTGCATTAACTTAATTTTAGAACCAGAGTCTGGTACTATTAGCTTTACGCAGTGATTTGTGCCAATACTGCACCTGTCAAGGAAAGGAGAAAATGTCAGGTCCTGTGATTTGATGAGCTCAGAACTTCCCTATGGCCCTAAAAAAGTTGCCTCTTATTAGTGTTCAATCATAGGTGACTGAAAAGCCCAAATTGTGAAGCAAGATGCAATAAATTAGTTATCGATACCATACTGGAGCCAAACTACATTGCATATGGAATGTTTGAGGGATTGTCAGTCAATGTTTTCAGTGTTCGAATCCTAAACAAGGTTCAGCTAAGATTGGAATCCTTAGCAATATTAGTACTTGTGTATCTGAGCATTGTGGGGTTAATTTTGGAGAAATCCTGCCACTGCTCTCCAAATGGCCTGTTTTACCGAGGGCAATGGGCTTACTGCCCATCCAAGAAAATTTTGCGGCATGTAAGAGAGAGAGAGAGAGAGAGAGAGCAGAATTCTTCACCAACAGTATGCCTTGCTCGCAGGTTAAAGCTCTAGCTAAATCTTTCAATCTGGAGCACTGCAGCCAGAGTGGAAGCTCTGATACTTTCTGAATTCACCATGGACTGCGATGTTCATTTTGAGGGTCAGCAATATAACTGACGGCCCCGACATGGTTACAACCCAGAGTCCACTGTTTTATAATTCGGCTGGCAGTGCATAGAGTTGACGTGACCCTGCCCTGGGGAACGTCCCGGGACCCTCCTGTTATGAGCTCTGCGCTTTTCACTTTCCAGACAGAAGCAGGTCAGGGTTCAGCTGGGCCGGACTGCGATAGCTCGTGTTTGTCTGTCTCCTCACTGACTGTCTGTGAAGGTTAAGCCCTGTGCCTTCTGTCTGCCCCCCACCCCCCACAGAGCCAACATTCCCCACCCCACCCTATTGGCAGTCTGCGGCTTTCCACTAGGTGTCTGTATTTCGGCAGGTTTTATTTTTCAGTCCGTTGAGGAATGGTCTGCTTTGAATTGCAGTTGAAAAAAAAAAGTTCAACATTGTTTTCGTCTGGCTGGGTAACGGAGACCTGCTAGTGGCTCATAGCACCGCCGCTCAAGGTTTTGAGCAGGGTCAGATGACATGTCGCCTGATGGAGATATCGTTACCTGAGTCAGCCACCACATTTGAATCCAATTTAGCATGCATTTTAAATGCTAAAGAGGAGCCTGACAGTAGGGGGTCCTCGAAACAAGCAGGAACTGAAGATGGCAGCAGTACATGCCTGGCAGGGCATCATCATGAAAGATACCCAGTGTCTGATGATGTCACTGACACAAGCGTCACAGACGTCAAGCAGTCATTACAAGCAAAGGATTTGCGACCCAATATTAAAGTTATAAGTTTATACTATGTTATGTTGAACTCTCCAATATTTTAATGAAAAATGGCGTAGTGGACATGGCTATGTACAAGAGGTGCTCTAATTTCTAAACCCTAAAGAGTTCATCTGATATTAAGGCTAACAGTCGACACTTCAACTCCAGGGGAAGGGTCACACACATTGCAGCACTCACAGCCGTCCTACACCACGTCAGCAGCCCTTGTCGTCATCTGCTGCAGTCGCCAACAGAGCCCATTGGAAAGTACAACACATTCTCATTCCAACGCATGATATAGTGGCGCTACCTGACGAAGCGACACTAAAGGAGGCTTTTAGCGTCTTTATTTGACAGTTACGGTTAGGGTTCAAGTTAACGGTTAGGGGTAGGTTTCGTTTTAAACTTGCGTAAAATAAGGACGTCAAAAAGCCTCCTTTTGCGTCATATATCAACCCTTGGTCAGGTAGCGTCACTATATGGCGCATTGGGATGAGACTGAGTTCGAAAGTAGGACTATGGGGTCTGTAGATGTTTACCAGCAAGCTCAGAATATCATTATATTTTGCTTTCGTGATGGTCAAGACTCCACTGTACGCTGCTGGTGTACCTTCGAATGCTCTGATCAACCAAGATATGTGGTTTTGTAAATATGTTCAGTTAGAAAGGACTGGTGATATGAAATAAAGGTGAATGTGTCACTGCAGACCTGTGTCATTCTCTATTATTGCATTTTGCATGTAACATATTCTTTGAAAACAAGCTTTCTTTTGTGTGAGGGTCGATCACGTTCAGAGGAGCACTGGTCCAAAGGCCAAAATGAAAAGTATTTGAGGGCAAAAAAAGACTGATTGTTATGGTTTTATTTATTTTACTGGTTATGCCAATAAGTTTTCATAAGCAAAGAACAGATATTCTGTTCTTCAGTGTTTTTTGAAATCTTTTGACCTTGTTCCTGCAAGAGGGAAAAATCGGACTTTATGCACCTCTGAAAATAAGCCCTTCAACTGCTGAAACAGAGAAACAAAATAAGGAGATTTAAAAGTCCAATGAATTAATTACTCAGATCTATGCGATGCGTAAAATATGGCCCCACCAAACTCCTAAATGACCTTTGACCCCCCATCTGTAGGGGAGAACGTGTGTGACTTGACCCGAGGATCGTTTCAACCAACTTTCATGAAAATCCACTGAAGTATGTGAATACAATGACCAATGATGGAGATTTTGGATTAATGGCCCCAAATGACCCCAAAACAACCTTTGACCCCACAACTGTTGGGGTTGCATGTTTGATTTGACCCAACAATCATTGTGTCCAAGTACCATGAAAATCCACTGAAGTATTTGGATACAGTGACCTTCTGACCATTTTGGATCAATGACCCCAGGTTACCCATATATGACCTTTGACCCTCCACCTGTAGGGGGGACATGTGTTACTTGACCCAAGGATCATTGCATCCAAATTTCATGAAAATGCAGTGAAGTATGTAGATAGAGTGATCAATTATGCATGGGGTTAACATTTTTGGTCGATGGACGTACGAACAGATGCACACGCTGCTCATTTCATAGTCCCCTTCTGAAATTCTTTCGGCAGGAACAATTAAGTGTCTACAGCATGGATAAAATAATGGCACTTATTCCTTTAACCTTCTGCTATTGCTTATGTGTTTGAATGAATTTCTCATCATTTTTCTCAGGGCGTGTATCAAACTAGCCTAAATGGTCTATTTTAGACAGTGGGCTCTAATTTCCTGGCGCAGCGCAGGTGGCGTAGCCAGGCGCAGCCCGCGCAGTGGTAATTTCGTATGGCGCAGCCCGCGTAGTGGTAATTTCGTGAGGCGCGCAGCCTTCGGTAGACCAAGGTGCGCCGAGATGGGTGTGGCGGCGTTGTAGGGGGAGGTGTCACATATTCATCAAGACGCAGTGACAAATTCGTAGAAAAAGTCTCAGCTGGAGTTGCGCAAAAAACTCGCCAACTCCAACCTGGTTTAATTTCCGTGCAGTGGTAATTTGGCTGACCGGCGCAGAGAGCGCACACGTCACCGAAATCTCACAGGCAGTTTTACAGAATGTCAGGCACGTTTCAATCCAAGAAATAATTACAGGAAGCACGATTTAATGTAACTATCTGAATAAGGACATAAATTATTGTATCTATATCGATTGTCCTGATGTCAGATTAAAGGCGGTTGCCACGCGTAATGGAAACTTGACCGGGCTTAATCAACGCAGCTGAATCTGTGATGCAAACTAACGACTTCACATCTTTCTCAGCCAACCACAAACTGTATGTATATATATATATATATATATATATATATATATATATATATATATATATATATATCGAATGCTTGCGTTCTATGCTCATTAAAGCCGCTTCCACACTGGACGCGAAACGAATTTTTCGCCCGACTGATTACAGACAAAGTCTATGCAAAGACGCGATAGTTGGACAGGGTTTTAATATAGCTCCGTGTCCGAAAGTCATAAAAGTTCTAATTTTTCCGAGTATTCCAGGAATTATTAGACGTGGAAACTTGGCCATTTTTGTGTTCGACCTTCACAGAATGCAAATTGATAGCTATCGACTTTTCTTGGTCTTTTTAGCCTATTCTTCTGTTTTCTTCCGTTGAAGATAGACATCAGTATTTATTCGGTCTTTCTTTTGAAAATTAGTCAGATGGACCGAACAGATTCACGCTTTATTTCCACAGCTGAGATAAAACAGTGCGTGAGCAAATCAATTCCATGACCATTGACAGTGTGAAGAAATTATCGCATGCACGATTAAGACTGTCCGACACGAAATGCAAAATACTCCATGTCCACCAGCCAGCAAAAAGTAAAAGTATTGAAATGAGAACAGATTTATAACGGGATATCCAACAAAGATGACACGCTAAAAAATAAATCCCAGTGTTCAGTGGATGTTCTGTTGTTAAAATGTTTCTTTTTATTCTTTATTTCGGTATCAATCTGTTCTAATCGTCCTCTTTTTTTTTTTTTTTAGCTGTCAGACACGGAGGCATTGTACATTGTCCCATGCCAGTGTCGACTCGCTTTACTGAGCAGAGCTTAAACAGAAACATTGATTGAAATTCTCGGTACTCATCTTAAAGAACTGAGCCCTCTTATCAAAACATTCACGTTTAATATCGACAAGAGTCAGCAGATTTGAAGAAATTAAAAGCAATAAAAGACTGTCGGACACGGAGATTTATTAAAACCCTGTCAGACTTTCGGGCACAAGACGCAATCTGTCGAGCGAAAAATTCGTTTCGCGTCCAGTGTGCAAGCGGCTTAATACAAGGCTACTATTATTGTCACTTCGGTTTTATCGTCTTCAGTGGGGAAAAGGAATACAGCCTGATTGCTATGATCTCGTACTGAGTTAAGATCGCATATTGAAAATAAATGTGTCACGTATCTTGCATTGTTGTCCATGCATGTTAATCCCAAAATTTAAAGCAGCAACAGTTTGTAATTCATGGGAACACGCTATCCATCGTTTCTCTTGCCAGTGAGCAAGATTTGACTCGGCTGTGTCGCCTTCTTTGCCAACTTGCGCTGGAAGGAGGGGCAGAGGCGGGACAGAGGAGTTCTTGCGCCAGGCTACGCCGGGCACGAAATTGCCACATACGCCTGGACACACCCCGTTGGCGCGGCGCACCCCCCATGCGCCGCGCCTGCGCCGCGCCTACGCCTGGTCTACGAAATTAGAGCCCAGTGTCCCTAATTTTTAAGCATTGTGTACTCGCTCCAAATATTGATTTAAGTTCAGTTAGAAAGCTCTGTATAGAATATTTCTGTTATTAGAAACTTCTAATTTAATTATTTTTGTAAGCATATCCGCCCAAAAAACGCTTTAGATGAGCCTAAGACTTTTGCTTTGTACTTTGTAAAGTATAACTAAAACCTGAAAAGATTGGTCCTTGTCAAACTCTGGAAAAATGGGACCCTTAGAACATGTGCAACCCTGCTGAACTACTTTAAGCGCTACAGAAATAAAATTAATGTAGTAACTCCAGCCCTAACTTTCCCTCACGAATACAGGTTGTACATTTCTGCTCATAAGTTGGAAATTGAGATCACTGCCATTTTCGCATAGATTAAATTGGAAAAAACTTTGTGTCCTTACCAGACTAAAATCTGAAAGGAAATGACAAAGTAATCAGTGGCCAGCTCCATCATTTGAATTAAACCTCATGGAGCAATTGTTGCATTACCTGAATTGTAATATAACTAAAATGGAAGGAGTCTGTCTTTTTGTCTGTATGTACACTGCCCGACCAAAAAAAAAAAGTTGCACACTGAAATATTTAGTTGGAACCCCCGTAGCTTTGATTACAGAGCATATTCGTCTTGCCATTGTTTTGACAACTATATGCAATGCCAGAACATTTATTTTCGATCAGAAATGCCATAATTTTTGGCCGAGATCTTGTCTTCTCAACATAATGGTTGAACCATTCAGAACCACTTTCTTGAGCCATCCCAATAACTTTTAATGTGTTTAAGGTCAGGACTTTGTGATGGCAAATTTGTTTGTGAAAATAGCTCCTCATACTTGTTTTTGCTATTCATGGTTTTCTTTGCTAAATACAGGCCAATAACTTGCCCGTTCTGAAATACTGTAATATCTTTTTCATCATCAAGGGATGTGCCTTCCGACATGATTTTTTAAGAAATGAGTAGGGACCCGATTCATCAGTCAGGGTAAAAATGATTATTGCCAGCTGAAACATATTAATAACTGCAATAATGATCCAGTTATAGAAATTGTTCGTTAATTTCCAAACGGTGACTTTTTTTTTGGCCGGGCAGTGTAAATATGACTATACATTAATTTCTCGACAACCATTTATCCAATCGACTTCACACTAGGTGGGTGAAATTGCTTGGGACTCAAGTAAATGTGTGGAGTTTGAAGTTGTTTGGCAAGGCAGTTCTTGAGAAAGCTACAAGCAGCGACATCAGAGGCCAAGCAATCTGCCAGTCCGAACAGGTGCATTTTGAATGGATTTTGGCACTGCACCAATACTTGTTAAGTGTGTCCATTTTCAAAAACATCCCCATGCGAAATATTGCAGTTCCCGTGGAAATCCATTACAAATGATACCTTTGTTAAATTAATATCACAATTGCCGAGCATATAAAATTTCTAAAGCAGTGATTTAATGCCACGGTGCATACTTAAATGAGGTTAAATAAGGGTTAAATAAATAAATAAATACTGCATATTGATGAAAACTCATTAAAACAGATAACATATTTGGGTTTCTGTCATCATTTAAAAAAAATTCCCCTAAAAATTTAAAGTACTGACTGAAACATCTAAAAATACATGCTGGTATTTCTTTCATTTAAATACGATGACACAAACAAATTTACTGAGTACAACAGCAAGAACTAATTAAATGACAAGTAATTCCATACTTTTGAGCTGTAATGTATGAGAATTAAATGAGAGATCGGCGTCACAGAAACATTAACACTGTGTGTCTGATGACTGTAGGCTGACCCATGACCTCAGCCTGGACGAGTTTGAAGACGAAGACCTCTCAGAGCTGACGGAGATTACTGATGAGCGGGGGGTGAGCCTGAACAGCAACAATCTTGACATTAAGGTAACAGCAGACTCTAAAGCATGAGAGCTGCTCTGGTCCATATTTACCACTACAATGCATACATTGTGTCCGCTACTGCTGGCATCAATCCTACTGGCGTGTTCATTAATGGATGATTACCGCGAGATTTTCTGAAATGTGTAGAATCAAAAATTGACTTTAACAAAAAGTTGAGCTGTTTTTTTATGGCTCTTAAAAGGATAATGGTTTCCATATTTTTTATATTCCTTTTTCTTTTGGAGGTGGGTTATCCCAACGTTTATGGTTTAGTTAGCTCAATAAATCTATAAATTTACAGGGTAAACACTGGAACAGCATTAGTTGTCTGAGTTGATGTTCCCTAGTTTGAATTGTCCCAAGGTTTACTCTGTAAATTTATCCAGAAAATCAGAAGCCTATAGTGTTCCGAGTACTGAGCAGTCCAAGTGTCAAAGGCATGCGTCCATATTGGTAGTTTTAGGTTGTTGGAAAGTGTACTATTCCCCCACACCCCCCCCCCCCCCCACCCTTTCAAAATACAGGATTTGAGTCTTGATTTTGATTTTGATTGCAAGCATCTTCTTTCTGCAATGGTTATTTTTATCTGGGCTTACATTTTTTACTTAAAACCTCTTTGACAACAGCTTGTCATTACCTGAATTAAATTGCTAATGCATCCAGTGCGTTCCATTTAAACTAATGACCAATGTCTGCAGCTGCTTCAGCATCCAAACGCAATTCACTGGAGATCCACATTGATATCCCCACGTAAACAGAGGGTCTTTCTATCTTTATGTTATGGAAATGAGGTTGGCCTACTGTGAGTAGCCAACCTCAAATGCGGTCACATTTTTAGAAATCTACCCTCTGACTTCTGAGAACACAGTAGTAGCTTTACCAAAGCATAGGATGTTTGGCTTCCCTTTAATTAACTAATTAAAAAAGTATGCCCTATGAAATGTGCAAACCCCACTTCCAATGAAGTTGGGACGTTGTGTAAAACGTGAATAAATACAGAATACAATGATTTTCAAATCCTTTTTAACCTATATTCAATTGAGTACTGTAGAAAGACAGGATATTTAATGTTCAAATTGATAAACTTTTTTTTTTTTTTGGAAATATTCACTCATTTTGAATTTGATGCCTGCAAAATGTTCCAAATAAGCTGGGACAGGGGCAACAAAAGACTGGGAAAGATAAGGAATGCTCAAAAAACACCTGTTAGGAAAATTCCTCTGGTGAACAGGTTAATTGGCAAGTAAGTGGGTAAGTGGCATGATTTGGTATAAAAGGAGCATCCCGAAAGGCTCAGTCATTCACAAGCAAGGATGGGGCGAGGTTCACCACTTTGCAACTGCGTGAGCAAATAGTCCAACAGTTTAAGAACAACATTTCTCAATGTACAATTGCAAGAAATTTAGGGATTTCATCATCTACACTCCATAATATCATCAAAAGATTCAGAGAATCCAGAGAAATCACTACACGTAAGCGGCAAGGCCAAAAACCAACATTGAATGCCTGTGACTGTCGGCTCCTCAAGCGGCGCTGCATTAAAAATTGACATCATTCCGTGAAAGATATTACCATGTGGTCTCAGGAACACTTATGAAAACCATTGTCAGTAAACACACTTCGTCGCTCCTTCTACAAGTGCATGTCAAAACTCTAACATGCAAAGCGAAAGCCATATATCAACGCCCAGAAACGCCACCGGCTTCTCTGGGCCCGAGCTCATCTGAGATGGACTGACGCAAAGTGGAAAAGTGTCCTGTGGACTGACTGGAATGGATGTTGTGTCCTCCGGGCTAAAGAGAAAAAGGACCATCCAGATTGTTATCAGCGCAAAGTTCAAAAGCCAGCCATCTGTGATGGTATGGGGATATTAGTGCCCATGGCATGGGTAACTTGCACATCTGTGAAGGCACCATTAATACTGAAAGATACATACAGGTTGTGGAGCAACATATGTTGCCATCCAAACGATGTCTTTTCAGGGTTGTCCCTGCTTATTTCAGCAAGACAATACCAAGCCCCATTCTGCATGCGTTGCAACAGCGTCGCATCGTAGTGAAAGAGTGCGGGTAATAGACTGGCCTGCCAGTAGTCCAGACCTGTCTCCCATTGAAAATGTGTGACGTATTATGAAGTGCAAAATACAACAACAGAGACCCCGGTCTGTTGATCAACTGAAGTCCTACATCAAGCAAGAATGTGAAAGAATTCCACCTACAAAGCTTCTACAATTAGTGTCCTCAGTTCCCAAATGCTTATTGAGTGTTGTTAAAAGGAAAGGTGATGTAACACAGTTGTAAACATGCCCCTGCCCCAGCTTTTTTGGAACGTGTTGCAGGCATCAAATTCAAAATGAGTGAATATTTCCAAAAAACAATAAAGTTTAGCAATTTTAACATTAAATATCTTGTCTTTGTAGTGTACTCAACTGAATATAAGTCGAAAACGATCTGTAAATCATTATATTCTGTTTTTATTCACCTTTTGCAGGACAGCCCATTGGAATCGGTGTTTGTGTTAGAAAGTTTTACTTAATAATGGGCCTGTGTCAGGGTTGTGCAAAGCATGCGAAGGTTTCAAACTATGTTCGCAACTCCATGTCGATGTTGCGTCCCATGTAAACAATTTAAAAGCACACATTCTGCTGGCTGTGGTCAAATACTTGTCATAAATCTGATTATGTGAAGTGTGAGCAACATCTGCTAAAGTGTTGACACTCAGTTTGCAAACTCTGCACAACCCACTAATCATGCGTTGTACATGGACTTTGAAAAAGTATAACATTGCCTTTAGGCTCCTTCATCAGGTATGCCTATGTTTGTGAATTCCCCTCATACCAAACATTAATATGCTGATCACTGACCTTGCAAACGTTGTTTCAAGGCACTGCCACCTGCCAAGGTTGCGAAGACAATTCTGCGGTCCTGTCACTGCTCTTTGTTATTTGGTCTGTTGACCCTTTGCTCACGGTTCAGCACTATCCCTTACACCCGAACACTCTATGTGCCTCCCCGATCAGTGCACAATCCAGCAGCAGCAGCATTTCCAAAATCGTAATCTGCCCTGGCCCGTTTCACCATATAGTCATCGATCTGGAATGTTTTATTCATTCACGCTGGCTTTTGCTTTCAATTGGCATGAATGCAGTGTCTCCTGGACTGCTGAGTGCGACAGTTGTTTTGTTAAGCTGTGGCTAATTTTTCTGGCCATTGTAACCTGTCTCTGTAGCATTTGCTTTTGAATTTTAATTACGTGACTTTGCTGACACTTATTATACATACTATTATGAGTCACTGTCGACGGCTCTAAACAGAGGCTTATCCGCCCTGAACCAACACAGGGTTAAAGGCTTTGCTTAAGATCCCAACAACTGCACTGACCTCCTTATCGCTACGTTGAGGCCATAACTACACACCCTCCTGGTCCAAGTCATTTTTAAAAGTAGGCCACATTGTGATATGAATCCACATAATCTCTCTCTTGATGTCTGCATGGGTAATCACACATCACGCTTCTTATGGCAAACTAGAGTGGCACTCAGAGAGTGCAGACCTGCACCGAAGCCAATGGTACACTTTTTATGTTAAGCAAATCTGCAAGCAAAACCATTGCATTTCTACACTTAGGTTTGTTTTGCCACACTTGAACTTCAGTGCCATCTACTGGATTTTGACATGAATGGCACTCATTCCGCCATGGCAGCCAAATGCTGTAACTTGCAATGTTAACAGAAGAGAAAAACTAGGCTTATGCCGTCGGAGGCAACGGCTTGGGGTATATCCCCGACTGCCCCCAATCCTCCAATTCCCCAGTCCTTGAATAGACCTTGAATAGACTTTCATTTAAACTTAATTTCTGGTCAATCGGACAAACGGTTCTGAAGATATGGACAAAATGGTAAATTTCCATCACAAAGCGCCACCTGGTGGCTAAATAACGAACCATTCAGGTATGATGTCATCATGTGACACGTTGTGAGGTCAAGACCTTGCAGTTGCACATAGTTTCATGTCAGTTGGACAAATGGTTCCAAAGATATGGCAAAAATGGTGAATTTTATGTGACGAAGCTCCACCTTGTGTCAAAATATTGAACCAAACAGGTATAATGTCATCGTGGGACACATCCTCCGGTCATGACCTTTCATTTGCACTTTATTTGAGGTCAATCGGACAAATATTTGCAGAGATATGATAAAACAGCGATTTTTCAGTTTTTGGCCCCTGGTGGCCTGTCTAGAAATTGTAAATAGTCCAAAATCAGTTCTTCCTCTTTATGATACTTACTTAAATGAAAAGGTGAAATTTCTAATTGAAATATTACTGAAGTTATCCCGTTAACACGTAGGGCGGTGCGGCAGCATTCGGACCAAAAACATAATATCCCCGGAACGCCATTCGGCGTTCGGTGATATAATAATTACTGTCCTCATCCTGTTATTCAGATCGACTCCAAAATTGAATAAGTTTGTCCTTGGTCCATTCATGGAATTTGAACTGTAGGTTTTTCTGTAATCGTGCTGACTATTTCTCAAACACAACCAATCACATAACCTCCTTGGTGGAGAATATTGGGGAGACCGGGCCTAGTTGTTACACTTTTTCTTTTAACGGCTGTAGAATTGACATTATCAGGTTTTTGTTATCAATATGCACTGTAAAGATAGAGAGTTTATTTAGACTACATGACTGATCTGCAGCAATTCCTATATTCTGTGCATGCGTAATGCTGGTGAGGAAAAAATAGACCTCCGTCACCTGTAACAAACTACCCCATATATGGGGTAGTTTGTTACAGGAAGGGTAGTTTGTTGTAGGTTGTGGGGCATTTTGTTACGCTAAGGATTTGCTTAAGTGAGACGTGTTTCGCAATTAAGTAGGCAAGTTAAGGGGAATGTCATACTACTATTATCCCACAAAGCCACAGTAAGGAACCTCTTGAGTCATTCTCTAATGGCATTGCCACGTTTCATTATTCGTTTGTAATTTCAAGGCATCTTTCTGAAATACAAAAAGGTAGAAAGTCATTTAGTGAGGTAATTTGATCTTGTCCAAGTTGTTACAGGTTTTGAGGCAAGTTCTTACTGTAACAACTTGGGTGTATCAACTTGTCCATCAGCAACCCTTCGCCATTGTCCCAATATTTTGAAATGTTCCAGTGCAATCTTTAAATGGCTGTGTCATGACACAGTGGCTAATGTCTTCCTCTCTCATAATCCAGAAAATCTTAGGTATGTATCAATTATACTTGTGATGTGAATCGAAATCTCCAAAACACCAAGAAAGTTACTTTTTCGAGTATTTTTCTGAAACACTAACCTGCGACTTTCGACGTACGTCATTCTGTCATGTAAAGACGTGGGTCACCTTCGCGGAGCCGCAGGAAAAATTAGAGCGCCATCTGTGTTTTATTATTGGAACTATTTAGAATGTTACAACATGGACGTGTTACAACTAGACCCGGTCTCCCCTATCAGATATTTTCACGTTGTCAACATTCAGAATTTTTTGAAGGGTTGTACCCATTCTGGTTATGATTCTTTTTGCACTTCCTCTGTATCCTTCTCACCTCTGCTTTGTGACTTTGTTTGTAGTCTTGGCCATATCTCGTCAGACAGAAATCGGACTTCTTCAATTTTTTATCAGGTCACAGTTTGCTGCCTTGGCATTTGATGAGCAAATGGCTCCGTGCCATTTAAATTGCCCTGGCTGACTCCAAAGTTGCCTGGTGTTTAACTTTTTGAACAATAATTTATCCCTGAATCCAATTACTGTCCTGTCGTGGTTGTAATTTGGAGAAGGTCTTTCAGTTCTCTGTGATCTCAGTGTTCCAGGAGTGCACAAAGGTCCTGTTGTCTCACCATCTTTCTTTTGTGTTTTATGACAACAGGTATCCTCATCCTATGTGTTTTTTCTTTCATGGGTGAAAGGTTTAGCATTTGAATTATAGCTTCACAATGGCTGGATCCACTCAATTCTAATACAAGTGTTGTGGTCATAGCTAATAACAAAACAATGTAGCTTTGCATTTAAACAGCATATTGAGTCTTGCTGTATACGATGTGACAAAAAGAAACACTCAGGGCCTGTAAGTACTGCTGCCGAAGGAGAAAACTTTTACTGACGCCACCTGAGTGTCAACATCCTCAATCGTGATGTTTTATGGAGGCAAAATGTGGTTGCCTTGGAAATGGTCTCAGCCCATGTTTTGATTCTGAATCTGTTCTCTTTACAAATGATGAGGGCATTTTCGGGAAATAACAAGCTTCCGGCAGTTTCACTGCAGTGTGCTTCATCGCTAAGAATGTGCGTATTCAAATGTAGTGCAGCTGCAGACCCTCAAGTACTTGGAGTCTGACACAAAATATCAGTGCGTTAGCACTGTGTGCTAGCACATGAAGAGCAAACTGTTAGCTGTAATTTAATGGCGTTTACATCCAGATCCAGAGATCTATATGAGAATTTAAGACCATCAGTGCTGTTTCAGGAAGCCAAACCCAGCAGGGATTCATGAACTTAAAAAACAGCCATTATATATGTACTTGACTGCAAATCCTAATACACTACATTTTATCTGGTCTTTAAATATACTGTTGTTTATAACTTCAATTATCGCTCTTCCAAGGTGCTTCGCTTAATGAAGTAGATTGTCTTTTCAGTTACAAATCAGTGAAACGCCTTCACTCTTACCCTGTCCCAATGACTGTAATTTAAAATAATCCCAGAAGCAGCCCATACCAGTGAAACCGATCAAATCAAGGAGAGCAAAGATCGGCTATAATCAAATAATTTCCATCTACTGTCTTGTTGACCTCTCAAATTAACACTTGTTAAATGAAATCAAAATATACCCTCCAGTCTCAGCTGTCACTGCTTTTGGCATGTCTCATCCCCCCTCTCATCCCCCATAATCCTCTCCTCTCCTGGGTAGACATCACTCCCAGTCTGAAGCTTTTGGGTGCTCTTGCGCACTTGTCAATAATTGATGAGATGAGCCTTTTTCTGACCCCATGGGGTGCTGAGCTCACTGGTGAGGTAATTCCCCACCATGGTGCTTACTGAGCGCGTGCGGAGACAGCATCCTCCTCTCCATTCCTCCTGAGTGAAAGATGGGGGTGTTTGCATTGGGTGAGAAGCCATTCCGTCCTGTATGATTGAATGGCCTTTCATAGAACTGCATTGACGAACATTATTGGTTAATGGGATGCACTCCTTAGGGAGATAAAGGTAGGATCTTCTCCTCAGTTTGCAGGTGAACCTTTAACTCTGTCCTGTTAATGGTTTTGTGTCAGGAGGGGAGGGAGGCAATGCAGTTGTAATGGATGTACAAATGCAGCTATGGCATTGAATTGGCCTGCTGGTGTGCATCAGGGAATTTACTGTCATTCAAACATGTTATTTATTTTTATAAATTATTTTTATGCATTATATGTGGTTTCTTAATTGTAACCGAGTGGTACAGTGGTGCAGTGGTTAGAACTGCTGCTTCCTGTCTAGAAAATAGAAAAAAAGGCCCGAGGCCTTTCTGCGTGGAGTTTGCATGTTCTCCTTGTGTTTGTATGGGGTTTCCTCCGGGTACTCCGGTTTCCTCCCACAGTCCAAAGACATGCATGTCAGGTTGAGTGGAGATGCTAAATTGCCCAAAGTGTGTGTGTGTGTGTGTGTGTGCGCGCACGTGTGTGTGTGTGTATGTGTGTGTATGTGTGTGTCTGAGAATGGGGTGTGTGCCCTGCAGTGGTTCGGTAGGCTGTCCAGCGTGGGTCCCTGTCTTTCACCAAGAGCCAACTGGGATAAGGTCCAGCTTTCCTGCGACCCTGGTGAGGAAGAGGCGGTATAGAGCATGGCCGGATGTTTGTTACTGTTATGATGACGTACTACATCGATTATAGGCTATGTGCAAGGAATTATCCACGATTTAATACCTAAGTGGCGTGTTCAGTCAGAAATTCTCTTAGAAAATCTGTTTGTTGAGCCTTTTTTCGCTGTAGTTGTTCTCGTGTACGGCTCTGTGCCAGTGAGTTGCTCATCCCCTGCCCCTCACATTCAGAGCGCATCCCAACCTTTCTTCCCGCCTGTGCCACCAGGCCCAATAAAGCGTATATGAATCACTCACTATTCATGCTGCTTATTCAAGCCGTTCATTGTTTGATTCAGCTGCTCTGAAAATAGCGACTGCAATTAAACTATTCCTTGATGTAGTTTTGCATTTATCGACGAAGTTCATGCACCGAGGGATCATTTGCTAATTCGGCCAGAGCACTGAGCCTATTATTACTGTACCTAAGACAGTCTGTGGATCGATATGATGCAGTCCGGCTGTTCCTAATTACATCGGCCTGGGCCGTGTCGTGGCAGCTGAGGGGCTCTGGAACCTGTCGGATGGATGTCGCCCCTGGGGCATTTAAGAGGCTGTGAAACAGTCAGCGCAAGCATTGAAATCCTGCGGTGGAGTCCGCCTGCTCTATCTCCCACCGGTTGCCAAGCGACAACAGAAAAGCTCTTAAAGGAACCTCACATAAATAGAGCCCTAAAATGAAAGTTATGTTACTGGTCACTCTTGGAAGAAAGCGTGTTAGTACTTTATTTTATTTTATTATTATTTTTATTTACTTGGGGATTCCAATGTCATTTTGAAGAGATTTTCTCTGCCTGTGGCACCATTCATGAAACTATATCACTGGTAGCTGCAAAACCTTTTCCTCCAAAGTCATGATTGATCTGTAACTATTATAAAATCTCCATTGTATGAATGCAGTCACTTGGTGTAGGGGGAACATGCCTATTATCTGGGAACTGATAAAATTACATTATTCAAGAAAAGAAGATGATAATTTGTTAACCTGGAAACAAGGGGATTCAATAAATCATGTTCAGTGTGAATGCAGATTTCTGTACACCTCAAGAGATTAAATTGTTTTTACACATTCATGATTTGTTTCTTAGTGGGTAATGCAAACGTATATTCAGACATTGCGTGTTATGACACCATACTACAGAATAGGATTAGATTTCATTGCTTTCCCTCACCATGCATCAGCACAGTTAATCTGGGCTGATCCCAACATAAACCCTTTTTATCCTGTTCTGAGATCTGTGTCCTGTTGCCTGATTGTGCACTAAACATCACCATGGGCCCATTCCATTCAGTCACCTGAGGCTTAAGGGTCCCCTAAAATGTCATCAGGTGCACAACCAATTAGCTATTACAAGCCATTTCAAAATCTGTCCTTCCTGACATCACAAGGGGGAGGGACCACCCAGAATGATGAAGGAAATGATTAACCTGGTCAGCTGATGTTTACTGGTCCTTCATGCCTCTGGGCATCCCCTCATGATGTCAAGAAGGAACATATTTTGAAACGGCTTGTAATGGTTCATTGGCAGTGCACCTGGTGACATAACAAGGGGCCTTTAATGACTGTAATTTCTGCATATTGTCGTAGAGATTGATGATTCTGGCTTTGGCTCCAGTTTTTGCTTTATTCCTGTTAATGGAATCAGTTGAAAACTCATAACTTACCCTTGTACTGTCTTTGAACTGTTGAGCTCTGATCATGAATCTAGCCATTATTAAACCCACTTATTCCTGGTCAGGGTCACAATGGACGGGGGGGGGGGGTGAGTGGTGATTGGGGGGTTGGAACCTACGCCAGTCGTCAGTGAGCTTGTGGCCGAAATACACTGCTGACAGTTTGACAGTCCATTACAGGGCACATATCGAGCCTGATTGCTCACACACTCATACCCAATGAGCAATTTAGAGTCACCAATCATGCAAGTCTTAGGGCTGTGGAGGGACGCCCTCTGTAATACAGATAAAACTTGCAGCCTGCTTGCAGAGTGGCCAAAGGCTGGACTGAAGCCCATAACCTTCCTCCTGGGAGGCTGTGCTACCTGCTGCACCACTATCCTGCCCACCAGAACACCACATTACCCAGAGTTACAGGCCAATGGGCAGCCAATCTCACATAACGTTATTGTGGCTTAGGCAAAACCCAGGCTGCATCAGAATTTTCAAAAGAGCAAGGAAACGGACATGAACCAGAAATAGTTTGGTTGGTAGCCATGAAAAGGAGTGTACGAATTATCTACAACCCCAATTCAGAAATAGTTGGGACAAATGTAAATTGTGAATAAAATCAAAACGCAATGACTTTCAGACCACACCAGCCAGTATTTTATTTACAATAGAAAGACATAACATTGCAAATGTTGAAACTGAGAAATTTTACAATATTATACATTAAATGAGCTCATTTCGAATTTGATGGCTGCTACAGATCACAAAAATGTTGGGACAGGGGCCTGTTTACCATGGTGTAGCAACCCCTCTTCTTTTTAACACAGAATGGAGGCATCTGGGCATTAAGGAGACAAGTTTCTTGAGTTTAGCCATTGGAATTTGATCCCACTCTTGTTTAATACAGGCTTCCAGCTCTTGGAGAGTTTTGGGTCTTCTTTGATGGACTTTTTGTTTGATAATGCACCAAATGTTCTCAGTCGGTGAAAGATCAGGACTGCAGGCAGGCCAGTTCAGCACACGGGCTCTTCTACTACAAAGCCATGGTGTTGTAATAGCTGCAGTATGTGGTTTTACATTGTCCTGCTGAAATACACAAGGGCTTCCTTGGAATAGATGTCATCTGGGGGAGCATATGTTGCTCTAAAACCTTTATATACCTTTCAGCATTCATGGTGCTTTTTAAAAAATGCAAGTGTCCCACACCATATGCACTAATGCATCCCCATACCATCAGAAATGCTGGCTTTTGACCTGAATGCTAATAACAGGAGGGGTGGTATTTCTCCTCTTTAGCCCAGAGGATGCCCATGATTTCCAACAACAATGTCAAATTTGGACTCATCTGAACACAGGACACTTTGCCACTATGCTATTGTCCATTTTAAATGAACCTTGGCCCACGGAACACAGCAGCGCTTCTGGATCATGCTCAACAATGGCTTCATTTTTGTATGATAGAGCTTTAGGTAACATCTGTGGATGGCAAGGCGGACCTTTTTTACAGACAGTGGTTTCTTGAAGTATTCCTGGGCTTATTTAGTAATGTCAATGACAGAATCATGCCAGTGAGTGATGCAGTGGCGTCTGAGGGCCTGAAGATCAGGGGCATCCAGTAAAGGTCTTCAGCCTTGTCCCTGATGCACAGAGATTTTTCCAGTTTCTCAGGATCTTTAGATGATGTTATGCACTGTCAATAATGCGACCTTCAAAGCCTTTGCAATCTGATGTTGAGGAACATAGTTTTTAAAGTATTCCACAATTTTCTTTACGCAAGCCTTCATGGGTTGGAGACCTCTGGCCACCTTTACTGCTGAGAGACTCAGCCTCTCTGAGACATCCCTTTTATAGCCAATCATACACACCTGATGCCAGTTAATTTAATTACCTGCTAAATGTTCTTTTAGCTGATTTTCTTATATATTGATCATTTTTTCAGTCCTTTTTTTTGCCTGTGTCCCAACTTTTTTGAGAACTGTTGCAGCCAGAAAATTTAAATTTGAAATGAAAATGAAATGTCCATTTTTATTTTGAAATAAAGTTCACATGTTAATGTCCATTTGATTTAAGTCTTGAAACATACAAAAAAAACAAAATAATGATTGAATAATTAATATGTTGTGTTGATGTCTTATAATGGTTGTCCTCATATTCTTCTTCCTTAATTTTTCTTTGGAAGCTGACCTTGGCGTCTGCACAGATATGGTCTGTTTAAGAGATTAATTCTCCCATCGAGAGAAATGGAATCCTGATGTGCTATCTGAAGCAGTCTGAAGGCAGCAACAGTTTCTGTTATTAATTTCTGCGGTATTGCTGTCAGAATTGTAATTATTGTCCAGAAATCACCATTTATTTAATAGAACATTCATGTGTGCATCATATACTTCAATTTCAGTTTCAATTTCATTTGATACAATTCTTGAAAGAAATAAATAATTATTTGTCTCATGATCATGGCTGTGATAATAATCCGCTTAATGAAATTCGCTGTGAAGTTGACATTGACCTTTCTGCATAATCAATAATTTATTGAAATTCATGTTCACGCACAGAGAAAAATGAATTCTAATCTTTAATATGGCCTGTGAAAATTAAATAAAGATTTATTTTATGATCTTAGCGCACAAAATCCTGTAAATATGTCTGCCTCTTCTCTCTCAGAGCTGCCTCTGCTTTAAACAACAGGAGGAACCAGCATGAAAAGGGTTACAAGGCTCGTGTGAAGCCAGGCTGTTATTGGCTGGCGCTGTTTTCCTACCTCGGCTACGCTACGCCCTGCCTTCACTGAGGCACTGCCGACCTGTCATTCCAGGGATGTGTAACGCGGGGAGCCAATAGCGGGGCGGGGAAGGCAGAGGGGAGCGTGGCCGCTCAGCTACAGGCGGAGATGCTCCATTTGGACCTGATCGATGCTGCGGATGAAAACCCGGACGAGGAAGCTGTGCTGTCCACCGTGAAGCCGACTCTGAAGGAACCCGCTCCCGTCACCATGGACACCTACCGGCCCAAGAGACCCACCACGCTCAACCTCTTCCCACAGGTGCCGCGGACTCAGGTGAGTCCAATTTGCCCATCCCTCGGCGCTGTCTTATTCTTATTATACGCATGCGACTGTACAATAACAAGACACCCATCTCCCATGTACACTCTCTGCTGTAGTTGATAACGTGTACCTGAGCTACCTTGTCCAGGATTACTGAAAATTCAGCCAACGTAGTGAATTTTGGGGGATAAATGTAGGACGACTGATGCAATGAAGTTAGATTTGAAAGGGTATTCGGTGTGCGACAGGGTGGGATTGACTGTGTGGGTGTGGAAGATGCCACCGGGTTGCTATGGCCATTTCTGATCACGATCTGTCGTTCCTGAAGTGCGTGCTGTATGGTCGTTTTCTCGACTGTTCATGTGATCGTGCTAGTCTGAAAATAGCATCGCTACGTTGCAAATGAGAGTGGCAGCATCGGTAATTAATTCAGGCAGAAATGACTGCGATTGCTGTAGATTGAGGCAGATGTACTCTGTAAACAGAGCGCACCTGTCAGTCAGCACCTGCGTACATATCGTTGAATGATCTGAAATAAGTATTTCATTCATACATGTGTTGCAGTCTTTGATTCAGTGGTTGTATTTTCACTGGCTGTGTAAGCCCTTATAAATAGGCCACCTAAAGATGAGCAAATGCCTTTACTTCCACCTCCCATGTGGTGGTTTTATTCTTGCTGCGAAGTGGAGAGGGGAAGCAGGAATGTGTGTTGCCCTTTCCCATATCTGTCCGTTCGTCCGCATGTCAGTCTGTCGCGCTTTTTTTCAGGGCCAAAGCTTCTAAAACGCCGAACATTTTTCCACAAAATCCAGTATATAGGTACATTTTATTGTGTAAATGTGCCTTTGCATACTTCTGTCTGTACTCCAGGCTGTCTGTCCGTCCCTCCGTCGCAATTTGTGTCGTGGCTAAAATGCCAAATCCATGACGTGGATCTGAATAGTACATGTATGTTGCAATGGTAATGAGGTAGTTAGAGACTTAGACTCTCGCTCGACTCAAGCTCTGATCAGCCCAGCCTTCCAAACATGGCCGACGCAAACAGGGTCAAGGAGAGAGAAAAACTCCCTTTGTCATCACTGGATCACTGAGAATAAACTGGATGCACACTCAATGCTTACTTCTTTTATTGCTTTTATTTTCACTGTCATGCTCTTCTGTTGGACTTCAGACCATTTGAATGAATCAAACTGGCTTCTCATTACCTATATCTGGTTAGCTTTGGCCTCGTTATGGGCTCCCCCACTCTAGCTGGGCTCTTCCTGAGATTTCTTGGCACTGGAGAGTCTTTTTCCCACCTCTGTTTGAGAGTTTTTCTCTCTACCTGGGATTTTGTCATTTTGGGCGTTTAGGCCAGGAATCTGCTGTTCTGCTCCTCTGTCAGTGGGCTTTGTCCACAGTCCTCCAGTTCAAGCTGTGTACAGAATAGATTTAAAATTGAAAATGCAACAGCTGTGTTGAGCAGCAAATATGCTGTGAAAAGGGTTATTGATTCCTGTACTCAAGTGGAACTAATAAATGGATCCTGTGGCATGATTTTCTGTGAGATTCTCCTCAATGTACCATCAGTGTAGAGCAGTAGAAGTTCAGCAGTATTTTCTTCAGCTCTCACAAGGAATGGGTCGAAATTCTTCATCTTATATGAACAAATTATTATTTTTCAACCCTTGTGTTACAATTTTGAGTCAGCATCTGTTAAGCTTTCAGCCCGGGCCAAATACACCCAGCACATTACTGAGATTTCTAAAGCAAAGCAATGATTAATATCATGCCAAAACAGGATTATACAGTGTACTTTCTCAACCTCAATTCCAAAAAGTAAAACAAAAGGTTAGCTTATTTTTAATTAAGATGTGATTGAATCAATGCAAAAAAATGTGATAGGCAAAGCTTGGGCGGAAAGAAATCATCTTTATTTGTGAAAAATTTGAAACAAAACAAGATTTTACGCATCAAATTGTGATGCATATTTATCACAATAGCTAAATCCTACACTTAAGGGCAGTACTTGTCTGACAGCTGGAACTAAACTGCTAATGTGGCTCTCTGATTTTATGCGCTATTTTTATACACAAATATCTGTATTATGGAAGAAATGTGCAATCATGTCACTTTGGGAGATGTGGAGACAGATTATTGCTGTGAATTTATTTTGAAAATGACTCTCTCAATTATATTGTATTCACTGCTGCTGCAGAATAGTGTAATGGGAACAGGGGTTATGACCTAAAGGCTCAGTTCTACGGTGAAAACTCACGTTAAGCGAGGGACTTATCCTGCATTGCTTGAGTGTATATCCTGCTGAATTAGCGGATGCTGCGTAACAAATACTGTTTCTATCTAATTTGCCTAAATACTTGCAAGTAATGCATTCAGGGAGGTGATTCTGGTGACTTAACTGACATCAATATAGACACAGAGCAGGAAGTAGATTTATGGCCGTGTAATCCCTGGTTTTTAAAAGCTTTTTTAAACCTGTGAGCCTGAAAATGTGGGCTCATGTTAACTCAGAGGTTAAGTGGGTTAGTATTGGAAATTATTCAAAAGCGTAACATAGGCATGACTATCGTAGAATCTTAAGTGAAACACATCCATCAAAACATATACCGTATATACTGTATATCATCTCATACTTTTCATCTCATTTCATGTACATTCATGAGCAGTGGATTCTCTAACTGGCTGTTGCGTACAACTCTCACTTCTTCTCACTGCCATTGGCATAGAAGACTCCCTTTTACGGTACAAGAAATACAAGTGGGGGTTAAACTATGATTTCCTCTTTGACATGATTCTTCTAGATAGGCAGGAATGAGGAACGATAAACAGTGGTCTCTGTGGGTCTCCAGTCTAATCTGTAACCATTAAATGCATGAGTGATTTTTCAGCATTCCTACATTCCTTAGGTCATTATAGTGCATTGCTTATGTAACTCAGATTGAGATACACAGTGAAATTATATCGCTCGCAAAAATTTCACAACATCCTATCGCTGGCATTAAACCAACAAAGCCGATCTAGGTTTTCAGAGAATGACATTAGATGATCATCGAAGTTGAAATTCCGATGCCAATTTATTGTTAAAAACTAAACAGTCTGAGAAGTCACTGGGGTTTTAAGGCTGAATAAATAAATTATCAAAAAAAAGGGGTGTATTCAGACCTCTGGTTTGTAAAAACCTATGGTGTGCATTTCAGGGGTTAATCTCACTGCTGTCAGTTCCATTCATATAACCTGCTTCAGGCTGTGGTTCTGCATGTGAGACCATCTCAGAATAAGCTGCCTACACTTCCTTCTTCCTCAAATACTGATGGTCTGATGGTCGCACGCACATATTTACATACATTTATTTTTCACCTTTTACACAAAGAACCTCAGGAAGACATTCTAAACAATGTTGGTTTGACTATTTTGACCCATCTACTTTTATAAAATGCCCAATTCTATGTTTTCAACGCATTACCGAAAGGTGCATACATCAACTTCATTGTAATCCAAAACCAAACCTAGCTCGTAGGCTTCTATTATAAGCACCTGCCATTATCACGATTCCTTAGCAACATTGCTACTGTTGCCATGGCAATGGAGCACTGTCTGTGCCAAGTGCATCACAGGAATGAGTCAGAGTTAGATTGGAGTTGGGTGTGATATTTTGAGAGTGATGTCACAGAGAAATCGGCATCCCCAATGCCAATATTAGTCTTCTTTTTGCAAGCACAGTGTGAGTATACTGTCATATTGGTCTGTTTTAACATTTCCTGGCTGCTTCGCTGATCACTGAGCAAAGTCAGGTAGTTTAGCCCTCTTCTGGACTATAGTCTCAATAGTCATGCCTCCCCCAACATTTTCAGTGTAGAACCCTAAGAACTGGTTCATAACCTGTAAGGAGTGGTATCTAAACCCTATATCTGGTTTGCCTTTCCACCGCTGACAGTATTCTTAATTTTAGGCAGGGCTGTTACTGTATGGTAATTGCTATGTCAACCACGTGGCAGGTTTGTGTTCATTACTTGTTGAGCTAGAGTTACGATTCTCTCTCGACCAATCAATGAATTTCAATGTTTCTCGCTCTACCTTTCAGTATCGGAATAGTGTACTAGGTACCTTAATAAAGGGTACAGTATGAAAAAGCAGGGCAGATTGGAATGGTTCTTTTGGCAATAGAAACACAAAAATAACCTCTCTAATAAGTATGGAAGCACACAGCTCGGTGGGAATGTGCCTTTAGTGACAGGTGCGATTTTGAATATTCACGCAAGCGCAGGAAACTGGAGCTGTTGTCATTCTGTTTCGGTTGCCTAAAGAGCGCCGCACAGATTGTTTGCTTCATTGAATTCGCGGACCATTTAAAAGTTTGAAACGTCTGAAATCTCTTTGAGGTGGAGAGGCTCCAGACTGGCAGTGCCCAGCTACCAACCGGGACGGGTGCGGGGAGGGGTAGGGGGGGGGTGGGGGTGGGAACTGAAATTAGGACAGGGAACTAGGCAACTCCCATATTGAGCAGTCTCTCCTGCGTTCAAACAATCCTCACTGGTCCGGAGTGTTGTGTGTGTGTGTTTGTCTGTGTGTGTGTGTGCATAGGAGTGACAGAGAAATAATGACGGAGAGAGAGAAATGGCGAGATAGAGAGAGAAAAAGAGGGTGAGAGGAGAGAGAGACTCCTGGAAGGGAAAAATACTTGTGTTCCCTTTAAATGAGCTCCAGAGAAAGTGGTCAATACAGGAGGCCCAGTTCATTCATCTGAATAATCCCTTCACCCCCACCCCCACCCTCTCTCTCTCTCTCTCTCTCCCTCTCGCTCTCTCTTTAATTCAATCACAGGATACACTAAACAATAACTCGCTGGGAAAGAAGTACAGCTGGCAGGAGAAAGTCCGGCACTCCTCTCCCCAGAAAACAGGTGAGTGCGCCCTCGTTTCCGGGTTGCCGCCATTTTGCCGCTGGCTGCTCATACTTTGCTGAATAGTCATAGGCAGAGTGACACTACTTTAGCCTTTTGTTAAGCTCACACTCATTCACAAATACACACAAATTCACGACTACAAATATATGGACACACACCGCGCGTGCACATGCGCGCGCTGCTGACAGTGTGGAATAGGTTCACGCTCGCTGTTTGATACTTCCCACCGATGCCTCTCTTCCGACTGCCCTTTTGTGGCTGAGTTGTCATGGAAACACTTCTCTGGCTGTGGAAAGCACAGGGAATTGAATTACAGTGTCAGTCCTGCATACATCTGTCTGTTGTGTTGCTCTGTAGTGGAAATGACTGTGGAACTGGCAGCCATACCTCACAACATAGATCTTGGGGCCTAGTGAATTTAGTTTGCACATTTTATTAGCTGGTTCCACGTTTACAAAATTTCTGATTTAGCAAAACACACTGTATGAGCAGTGGGCCCCATTTTATTTACTGATATTAGAACATTCATAAGGAATGTTAACATGATTTTTAGAACAGAAAAAAATATCCTCTCATATTTTTAATTTGGCATTAATATAATGAGAAATTGTATGATGTCGTGCAGAAATATATTGTTTTTATATTTCTGTAATGTGTTTCCTGGCCATGCAAGATAAGGCCTTACTTTTCTTTGCTGTACAATGCTATTTCAGACAACTTGCTGATTTGTGCCGCTGCCAGAGTCGAAAAATTTACTGATATGAAAGAATGTGAATTCTATCACCAGATTGCAAGTGCTGTTCTCGTCTTTAGTCGTGGAACCCAAAACTGAAGAGGAGTAATTAATGGTCTGTCTTCCTAGAAAGTGAAAACCATTAGTCTCTGTTTCTTTTAATGCAGCTTGTGTAGAATACAGAGCTGCATTCATAATCCTTCCTGTTACTTGTCGCCTAATTTTTAATCTCTTCTGGTTGGCTCTGTTTTTTTTTGTGTGTGTGCGTGTGTGTGTGTGCTTGTATATGTGGGTGCATACGGCTGTATATACGTGTGTTTATACATGTGTTTATGGGTGTGTGATTTGTGCACGTGTGTGCATGTGTTTGGCTGTATGTGCATTTGTGTATATGTGTGCGCGTGCATGTGTGTGCACATCTATATGTGTGTATGTGTGCTTGTGTGTGTGCGTATGTCTGCATGTATATGCGTGTATGTGTGCTTTTGTGTGTGTGTGCATGTGTATGTGTGTGTGCATGTGTGCACTTGTGTGTGTTTTGTGTGCGTGTGCGCATGTGTGATGTTTGTGCATGTGTGTGTATGTGTGTGTTTTGTGTGCATGTGTTCGTGCTTGTGTATATGTGCGAATGTGTGTGCTTTTTTGTGTTTTGTGTGTGTGTGCACGTACCTGCGTGTGTGATGTGCGTGTGCACACGCGTGTATCTGTGTGCGGCAGCTGAACGGACCCCTCCACATGAGCACGTGTGCCTGAGTGAGGACGACAGCACGCAGTGCGGTGGCGGGAGCACCGCTCAGACCAAAGACAAAGGCACCTCCACAGACGCCCCCTGCCGAAGGACCTCTTCCTCACAGAGCGCCGGGGGCACGCGCTCCAAGCTACCGGAGAAGCCGCCGCCATCAGCTGCGACCCGTGCGCACTCCCCCGCACACGCCTCCACAGTGGCGGCCACGGCGGCTCACCGCGAGCGAATCCGCTACCACACCGACGTGCATCTGGAGCCCACCGAGGAGATCTTCTTGACCCCCTTGCAGCGGAACTGCGAACCGCCGGAGCAGGACCGGCCCTTCCTGTCGCAGCAGCCCGAAAATAACCGCATGTCCATCAGCTCGGATGCCGAGGGGCCCCCTCCCTACCAGCCTCTCCCCGACCGGACCAACCCGTCCATCAGCGAGGAGGACGAGCCTCACCCCCCTTCGTCCGCTTCTGTGGCAACCCTGGACCTGAGCGGGAGGGGGGTGGGAGGCGGGGTTGGGACTGTGGGCGGGGCTAAAGGTGGGGGTGGGGTTGTGGGCGGGGCGGAGGCGGCTACCTCGGCCGTCGGAGTTACACGGACTTCTCTTAGCTCAGAGGCCAGCGGGCTCTCCTATGACTCGGTGAAGTACACGCTGGTGGTGGACGAGCATGCCCAGCTAGAGCTGGTCAGCTTGCGACAGTGTTACCAGGGCTACAGCGATGACAGCGACTCGGCCACCATCTACGACAACTGCGTCTCCTCCCCTTACGAGTCAGCCATCGGCGAGGAGTACGAGGAGGAGGAGGTGGTGGGTGGCGGCTTGAGGCGGGACGGCCCCTGTCTGTCGCAGGATTCTACTCCCGAGGCCGACATGCCTGTGTCACGAAAGTTCCTCAATGTCTTCGTGAACGGTCACTCCCGCTCCTCGAGTAAGTCGGACGCCTTCCCCTCCGTTTCTGTCCAGAGAAACATGGTTTTACTGGATAGTTACTTTTGCTTTATCTGACACGTTACCAATTGGGATCATGTTTCACTCTCTTTTTGATATATATATCAAAAAGGTATGTATATATATATAAATATCAGTATGTCTTCTCTTCATATATTACACATTGTTATGATGGTCTCAGTCATTATAGGCCAATTCAGATATTTCTTAGAGATCGTAGATCGAAAGAAAAAGGCCCCACCAGTCTCTCCTGCCTGATCATACAAACAATCATCAATGCAGTTGCCTGTCTGGACTGAATTTAACGCATGTGATTCTAGTCTCAAATCGTCTGATCTGTTCTGATTGGGTGACACAGGTGGGAAATTAATTCAAAGGCTACTTATTATGTATTGCTATAACCTGAGTAATAGTATAAGTGTTACTTTCATGGCCCTCTTATTGTATCCCCGGATGAAGTGTCCGGGGGTACTATGGATTTGCGGTTGTTGCGCGCCCGCATCGGTAGAGATTTTCTTGTGAACGCTCTACAGACTGCAATTCTTCTCCGATCCTTTTGATATTTCTCATGCACGTTGATAGTGGTTAGAGGATGAAGCCTATCGATTTTGGTTGAGTTTCGTCATGCGGTGTCCGAATTAGTATAAAAAAACCAACAAAAATTTTCCCTTGGAAAGAATGGGAGTTGGGTTCTCATTGCTAGAGTGCATGATGTCACACATAGAGTGGAAGCTGGGAGCACAGAGGCTGCAAAAAATACTTTTCATATCACATATCACTAATTTGAATCCCTCCTCATGAAATTTCCCCAAAACGTTGGAAAATTTGTTGTTGTCACAGTACTATAGTTTTTCAAATTCCCAATCTTAAAAAGGTAACCTACCTCATTTTCCAGGCTGTTTATTTTCTCTGCCAGGTCTAAGCTAATTCGGCACTGTTTTAAAACGTTGCTCTCTTTGTCGAACAATCAAAGACAAAGAAGCATTCGATGAAAATGTAACAGTAAAAAGAGAAACATATGTTCATGAATGCGATATGCCACTGTTTGGAGTCTACCCTAATTGGAATTACTGCTTAGCAAAGCTAGTGTTTGCCTAATGCAAGGTTCATTAGCAAACGTTATGTCTTCACTAATTACAATACAGGCTCGCTAGGTTATCAGCATCCGTTTGCCAGCGTTACCATTAAGATAAGCTAAACCTCTGAGGAATATTCGCGTACATAACTTCATGGCTCAACCTGTCGTGCCGTACATATTTACGAAGAAAAATTAGTGAATGAATAACTCAACTGAAGTAATTTCATTTGCATCAATTTCATTTCCACTAATGTGGAATCACAATGAAATACAATTGAAATAATATTTGTACTGTTTGAAATAACATTTGACCATTTTTGTGGTGACTGGTTTCAATGGTGGTTTTTATATCTTCAGTACGTGCGAGTGTGTATATATATACATATATATATATATATATATATATATATATGTTCCGGTCCCGTCAATGCAGATGTTGATGCCAGTGGACATGGAGCTGCTCTATTTTTGCAAGCAGTTACACTATTCTCTCACTAGATAGCACATCCGGACCAGTTATTGAATATTCACCAGCAAGCTGACCTTGAACACAGTTTACAACATTGGCGAGTTCAGTCCCAACCCTGTTTTTCAAGAATTGCATTAATGAAACCCTTCTGCTAAGCCTCCTCTGCAAACTGCTCAATATACTTGCCCATACTATCAATCCAGCAATTCCAAAAATGCTCACTTGGGACTGAAAGATTCGTTGTCGTCTGTAGCAACCACTTCATCTATACTGAGCCAGTGGTATTCAAATTAGTAGTTAAGAAAAATTGATTTTCTGAAGCAAAAATTTGACATGATATTCATACTGTTATTGTTCTATCATTATCATTTATCTTCTATCGTTTCCCTCATACAGAGGTACTTCTGGGCCAGGACGCAAATGTGCAACCAACGCAAATCCATAGTACCCCCGGACACTCTGTCCAGGGCTACAATAATGTCTTTTTGCGATAAAAAAAAGTCACTATCTAGTTCAATAGTAGATTAACCATTATGGGAATCTGTGCATCTTTTTGCCAATATTATTAGCTTGGAATGTTTTTTTTTAATTGGTGTTGTTTTGGTATTAGCCGTATTTAAAGGAAGCTGGTCACAAGGCTGTACTTTTAGGGACATAGCATCCCAAAAACAAACCAGTACACCATTTTGTCAAATCATGCAACTTTCCTGTAAGTGCCATGGTGGCCTATCCTACATATATCATTGAATTTTACCATTATTTTGTGCTTGTATGAAAATCTCATTAGTGATGCTTCAGTTAACAATGAAGGTAACCATGAAGGACATGCTTTTTAAAAAAAAAGTTTTAATGTGTCAATGGTGCAAGTGAATGCATTCTGGCAGTAGCCAGGATTTCCTGAAGAAAATCAGTTAGTCAAGGTGGTGAATGGGGGGGGCGTCAACAGTCAGCGTTTATAACAAATAACAATATAATCAACTTTATTGATTGACACTCAGATATAATAAAATGCATGTTTTATGCTTGCATGGAAGTGAGATCAAAAATTGCAGTTTGAATGGGTTTCAGGGTGTCAATGGCGCATTTTTAGCGCTTAACAGTCTGAGTGTAACACTTGCTTGTACACAGTATATTTTAGCCTTACAGTAAGAGCTGAGCTGGAAATAACAAGATCAAATTAAAACACACAATCTTACTAAAATTCATGCTACATGCATTAACACAGCCAAAATTATCCAAAGAAAAGAAGAATGAAAAGCGCGTAAAATGCACACAACCGTCCCTAAAGATTAAACAAAATGACATCATATTTAAGCCGCTATCTGCCATCTTCAGACAGTCTTTAGAAACTGGAGAAATATCAAATGATTGGAAACAGGGCAAAATAATACCAATATATAAGAAAGGGGACCGTACCGAGCCCGGAAATTACCGGCCAGTCAGTTTAACTTGCATTGCGTGCAAAATATTGGAATCTATCATAAAAGAGCTGGACTTATTTCTTGAACATAACAGTATCTTGGGGGATAGCCAACATGGTTTCCATAAGGGAAGGTCATGCCTGACAAACCTTCTGGAATTTTTTGAAGAAGCCACTAAGACTTATGACCAGAGCAGGGCTTATGACATCATTTACTTGGATTTTCAGAAAGCATTTGATACAGTACCTCATAAGAGACTAATTTTTAATTCAAAACTGGTTCCAGGACAGAACACAAAGAGTGGTGGTCAGTGGTATCTCATCTGAGCTAGGTATGGTGGAGAGTGGCGTCCCCCAGAGATCAGTGTTGGGACCCCTGCTGTTCCTCATCTACATTGATGACCTTGATAGGAATATTGAGAGCAGATTAGTTAAATTTACAGATGATACGAAATTGGGGGGTTTGGCAAATAGTTTAGGGTCCATTCAATTGATTCAGGATGATTTGGATAGAATCCAGAATTGGGCAGAAATGTGGCAAATGAAATTTAATGTAGCGAAATGTAAAGTTGTACATGTAGGTAATAAAAACATTAGATGGGATTACTTCATGGGAGATTTAAAACTGGAATGTGCTGCACACGACAAAGATCTGGGAGTGATTGTTGACCAAACCCTCACAGGCTCTAGCCATTGTGCCGTGGCAGTTAAAAAAGCCAATCGGATGCTGCCAAAAGTATTGAGTACAAATCTAAGGAGGTGATGCTGTTTTTGTACAACACATTCATCAGACAACATCTGGAGAATTGTGTACAGTTCTGGGGACCATACTTTAAGAAAGATATAGAGGCTCTAGAGAAAGTTCAGAGAAGAGCCACTAAGCTAATTCCTGGTATAAAAGATGAAAGCTATGAGAAGAGGCTGAAGGTCCTTAATCTCTTTAGTCTTAGGAAAAGGAGACAAACGGGTGATTTGATTGAGGTCTTTAAATATGTTAAAGGGATTAACAAAGTGAATTATGCAGGATTCCTTCGACCAAGTGTTGTGAGTAGAACTCGGGGTCACAAATGGAAGTTGACCAAAGGTAAATTTAGCACTGATGTTTGGAAATATTTCTTCACCCAAAGTGTAATTTCAGTGTGGAATAGCTTGCCTGACCATATTGTTGAGGCAGAGACCTTGGGGGTTTTCAAGAGCATGAAATGAAAGAGCATTAATGAAAATTAATGTAAGAACGGAAAATGTATTTGTTATCTGTTTTGACTTCAATTCCCCAAATGCTTTGCAGTTGTGGTTATGCTTAGGGAGAGGAGAACGGTATTATGTACAGAAGCGTATTGCATTCACGGGATAAAAAAAAATACACCTTATCTCGTAATTACGAGATCTAATGACGGGCAGATGGTGAAGTAGGCCAGCTTCTTTGAATAAAGTACCCTGATATTTTTGACTGCTTTTTCCCATCCATCACTGTACACTGGAGAAAACCACATGCTATTGTCAAACATAGCAGAAAACCACGCGCAAAGACTTCGGTAGCCTTGATAAGAAACTAAACGAATTGCATATAGCATGTCTTAATGAAACTTAATGTGGGCAAGCAGTTGATGGGAGACACTATTCAAATGTTTAATCTAGATGAATAATTATTTTACCTCCACGTGTCCTTCGCACGATGACAAGTTATTTTATATCCAGATAATTAGCTTCTTCCCAATACAAAAAAATAATTTTGGCGTAGCAACAGGTGAAACATGGCGCAGTAACATATTTAACCAACAGATGCCGGCCGCTATTCGGCCTCATCCCGATGCGGCCTTATTTTACTGTGTATGCATGCGTAGATGCAGCAGATTTTTTTTTTTTTTTCTCGTGGGGACGTAGTCAAGGTGGGGGGCATTTGTTGTCAAGGCGGCCGTCCTAACTATAAAGCGCTGCGGGAAACCCTCGTAGCAATGGACATTGTCCTTATCCGAGAATAGTGTGCTGATTTTGAGATTGTTTTTGGGGATAATGTGCTGATTTTGAGATTGTGTTTGGGATATTCTGATTTAGAGATTATGTTTGGGGATAATGTGCTGATTTTGGGATTGTGTTTTGGGATAATGTGCTGATTTTGGGAATATGTTTGAGGATGATATGCTGATTTTGGGATTGCGTTTTGGGATAATGTGCTGATTTTGAGGAACATGTGTGGGGATAATGTGCTGATTTTAGGATTGTATACTCAGCAACAAAAGTTTCTGTGACACCATTTATGTGTATGTTATAAATGACACGCAAAGATCTCAATGCAATCAATATGTTTATTTAACAGGAGAAACACTGACTTTCCAGTGCCAACGTCACTCAAAACGAAAAATGTAATTTTCATGCGTCATGAAGCACTTGTCTGACGTCTAACCAATTGTGACCTTCACACTTCAATACCGGGTGTGACTTCCTCGTGCCATGATGCAAGCAACGCATCTCCGGCGCATGGACCGAATCAGATGTGCCAGAAATTGCTGTGGGATGTCATTCCAAATCTGACGTAGACGTTGTCGCAATTCCTGGAGTGTAGCTGGCGGGTTATCCAACCGCCGCAAACGTCGATCCATCTCGTCCCAAAGATGCTCGATTGGGGACATGTCTGGGGATCTGGCTGGCCATGGCAGGACATTGACATGTTGTTGCATCAGATACTGCTGTTCAATCCTTGCAACGTGTGGTCTGGCGTTATCATGTTGCAGCGTTATTCCGGGACCATGTTGCATCGAAAACGGTACCACCAATGGCCGTAGCACTTCATCGCGATATCTTTGACCTGTCAGATTTCCATCAATAACAAGCAAATCTGTTCTGTTTCTAGCCGTGATCCCTCCCCAAATCATGACACTACCACCTCCAAAACGATCAAATTCCTGAACACAGTTGTTGGCATAATGTTCTCCACGTCGACGGTATACACGTAAACGACCATCACATCGGTTAAGCATGAATCTTGATTCATCAGTGAAGAGTACAAGATCCCACTGACGTTGGATCCACCGTCGATGTTGTTGTGCCCACTGTAGACGCAGTCGTCGGTGTACTGTGAGTATTGGACGTCTTGCTGGCCGACGTGGGACAATGCCAAAATGACGGAGACGGCGACGGATTGTCTGTGCAGACAGTCGCCTCAAACCAGGTATCGTTCTTGCAGTTATGGTTGCAGGTTGGAATCGATTTCGGAGATGGGTTGTTCGAATCCAGTTGTCCTGTCTGGGAGTGGTTACTCGTGGACGGCCGCTGCGAGGACGGTCTCTGACATGTCTTGTCTGCTGATGACGCTGCCATAAGTTCCAAATGGTGTTTCGGTGGACATTCAGGCGATGAGCAACTTCCCTCTGCGAGGTTCCGGATTCAATCATCCCAATGGCCCTCCACCGATCATTTTCAGACAGTCTTGGCATTTAGAGGGTAGAGTTCCTGATCCGAAATGGCTGTGTTTTCGATAAGTGATGCTTCCATCGTTCATCAGGCACAATGTGAACATTCCAAAAATTCTCCTCTTTTATTGCCATCCACAAGCATGATTTACGCACATTTTCACGTGCAAAGTCATTTTCTCGCATTTTCATGATTTCCATTTCAATGTTGTGTTTACGTGTACTGTTTCAGTCTGATATCACCATGTATGACAATTTCATAATTGCGTTATGAAAAATAATTAACAATATTGGTGTCACAGAAACTTTTGTTGCTGAGTATATTTGGGGATAGTGTGCTGGTTTTAGATTGTGTTTGGGGATAATGTATCAAATTTCAGATTATTTTTTTGGGATAATGTACAATTTTGAGATTGTCTTTGGGGATAATGTGCCGATTTTGAGATTGTGTTTGGGGATAATGTGCTGGTTTTAGATTGTGTGTGGGGATAATGTGCCAAATTTGAGATAGTTTTTGGAGATAATGTGCTGATATTAAGATTGTGCTTGTGTGATGTATCGTTCAGGAACCAGTTGCAAGAATCAAGCAGTGCAGTTAAACTGGATTTTATTAGGAAGGGGCAGAACCCCCATAGAGCAGGAGGCAACAGTACAGAGTCCACAATCCAAAAGTCAAAATCCAGAGGGCGAAATCCGAGTCGTAACCAGGGCGCCAAACACATTACTCGTAGTTGGGCAAAACAGGTTTGGTACACGGGCACAGGAATATCAAAGGTAAAGCCAAAATCAGAATCTGGGACATTCCAGTAAGAAGTATAACACTAAGAGTACAAGGCATAAACAGTCACAGCACAAGCAAACCAGGGAAAATGTTCTGACAAGAGCTGTGAATGAAATGACTGATAACACTCATAGGGGAAGTCACATGCTACAAAGGGGAGGCAGGTGATATGGATCAGACTAATTACAAAGGAATGAACATGAAGAAGTTCCTGATTACAAGAAATTGGCAAAAGCCAAAACGCGGACCGGGATCACAGAGACAGCCTACTGACAAACATACAGCTCCGGTTAGGGAGTTCTACCGTGCACAGACTGAGAGGCAGAACAGCGATTAATAAGGTGCAGAAGATCTGCTTGAAGCACAGCAAAGTAAATTGAGTGAAGGCAAGGGGCGGAGACTAGAGCAGAGCGAGCGCTGAGAGCTTGTCAGTCAACTAGGCTTATGCCGTCGGTGGCGACGGCTTGGGGTATATCCCCGAACGCCCCCAATCCTCCGATTCCCCAATCCTTGAATAGAATACAATATAAAGCCCCTCAGGTCATGACCTTTCATTTGAACTGAATTTCAGGTCAATCGGACAAATCATCCTGAAGATATGGCCAAAATCGTAATTTTTCATCACAAAGCGCCACCTGGTGGCAAAATATTAAACCATACAGGTATGATGTCATCATGTGACACGTTGTGAGGTCATGACCTTGCAGTTGCACATAGTTTCATGTCAATTGGACAAATAGTTCCAAAGATATGGCAAAAATGGTGACTTTTATATGACAAAGCTCCACCTAGTGTCAAAATTTCGAACCAAACGGGTATAATGTCATCGTGGGACACATCCACAGGTCATGACCTTTCATTTGCACTTGATTTGAGGTCAATCGGACAAATATTTTCAGAGATATGATAAAAACAGTGATTTTTTCAGTTTTTGGCCTCTGGTGGCCAATCTAGAAATTGTAAATAGTCCAAAATCGTATCAATTCTTCCTCTTTATTCTACTTACTTATATGCAAAACTTGGAATTTCTAATTGAAATACTACTGAAGTTATCGCATTAACACGTAAATCAGTTTTTGGCCCCTGGTGGCCAATCTAGAAATCGTAAATTGTCCAAAGTCGAATCAGTTCTTCCTCTTTATGATACTTACCTATATGCAAAACTTGAAATTTCTAATTGAAATATCACTGAAGTTATTGCGTTAACACGTAGTGCGGCGGCGGCGGCTGCAGTGGCGGCGGTCGGACCAAAACATGGCTATAAAATCCCTATTGCTTGTTAGTAAACAAGTGTTAGTCTTGATTAGTAAGTTACTTAAAACAACAAACTGTTAGTATAGTTAGTAATACAGAAAAGCAAGGTGAAGGAAATAAACGAGATTGGAAGGAATGGATGACATCCCAGAAACCATGAAATCACCTGAAAGTGTGGCACACAATACTGTCTGGGGCAGTGAGCGATCACATGACAAAAGACCAGACCGGGGAGACAAAGTGCAATGCATGGTATGACAGAACAAGGACCAGAATATGACTGCAATGGTGGAAAATGGCAAACAAAGACAAGGCAAAAACTAAACATGGCATAGAATCCCAAAACACAATACACAATGCAGAGCATGGCAGAATTCATAATCAAATATGGTCAGGCAGGACAGGATCAAAACAAAAACATGGTCAGGCAGATCAGGATCATAACAGCTTGGGGATAATGTGCCGATTTTGAGATCGTCTTTGGGAATAATATGCCGAATTTGAGATTGTGTTTGGGGATAATGTGCTGATTTTGAAGATTGTCTTTGGAGATATTGTGCTGATTTTGAGATTGTGTCTGGGAATAATGTGGTCAATTTGGAATTGTGTTTGGGATACTGTGCTGATTTTAGGATTATGTTCGGGGATAATATTGTGGCGTACTTCTGCGAGTACTGTATTTTAACGGTTTCCTTACTCTTAAATTCGGTGTCATACTGTGATTATATTACGTCATCTGTCAAGTCAATTAAATGTGTTAATTCATTCCATAACCCTTTCACCCCCTAGGAGTGAAATTTGTACCAGGCCACTCCTTCATTAGGCAGTTTCAGCCAGTTTGCTCCTGGTACCCTAACAAAAAGCTCAGTACAGCAATAAATATGAGCTAAACATTATGTTATGAAGTTGTTGGACACATATTGGACGGGCTAGCATCTAATCATAGTTTTAACTGATTAAATTATTTTAAAAAATCTGTTGTAATGATGCTTTGATTGTGTGATGTTCACTGGTGTTTCCTGTGGGATTTCCCTGTGATTTTGAGTATTCAGTGTTCTCTTTGCCTGAGTTGCATTTTCCCTGTACAGCAGAGACCTGGGTTTTAGGAAGCGGGTTTAAGTCGGTCTAAGATGGTGCTGGCCCACAGCAGGCTTTACAGCAGCTGCCACAGTTTTTGGGCGTGTGGCTGCCAGAATGGCTTCCATCTGCTTTGGTGATGTCAGTTGCCTCATACTTCCGTTGCAGAAGAGAGGAAATAACAGTAGGTCACTGGTCGGCTGAAAGTACTGCACTGCTGTGCATTAATGTCCTCCTGTTCTAGTTGAAATTAATTTATATTGAAATACAGTTATTTTGCTATCCAAAGGGACTGATAGTTGATTAGACTCAGCAGGGGTCAAGTCCCGCAGGAGCAGTGACTGGCTGATTACATACTCATATTAACAAACTGGTGGACAGATGATCCTGATAAAAAGGCAACTGAGTGTATATCTCATTGAGAAGAAAAGCGTGCAATTTTAAGTCGTGAAAAATAATTGGCTTGCTTATCAGATGGTATGCATATGGAATGAGCTGTTCGGCCTGTTACCTTTATCATTACAAAAAAACAGCTACATAAGAAGTAAATATTTTCTTCAGTCTGGTGTTTTGGCTTTTCTGGGTTCTCGTAGCACAGAAATGAGAGCAAGGATGCAAGCACCTGCATGCAGTATATCTAACTGAGAAAAAGATGCAGTGTTTGGAAAGAGGTCAGGTTTCCTTTCTAATAATTTACGATTTACAGTGGAAAAAGTCAGTGTATTACTGACTACTTGCTCCTTTTCCAGACTGATACGCAGGAATTTAGTGCGATGTCCACGACAGTTTATATGTTCTTCAAGGTACAAAGCTCATAATACTCTGATATGCTTGAGCAGAGATAATATATTGAACTGCCTGATGTGGATTTATGCATGGAGAGTGGGAGGGGTTTCAGGCAAAAGAATGAACACATTATTGGCCAAATTGTCCATCGATCAATCTTTCTGTGACAGAGTCACCTTGAGGGAACCCTATGGAATTCATTTTAAAATAGCCCATCATGCATTTTCAGTACATTTTAGCAAAAATACACTTATGTGGGGGAGGTGATGTGTAGGTGCAGGCTGAGTATAAAGATATGGGGGGGGGGGTTATTATGTTATTTATTCAGGTTGATTTCTTTTCCTTTTTTTGGCCATAATTTAATTCATTTTTAAAATTTTTTTTGACTTTAATCTACCATTTCATTTTTGTATTATTGGCTTTTGTTGCTCTGCTGTACTTGAGAAGTACTGTACTACTGAAGCTGTTGTCATTGCTAATGGTAATGGCCAGCCTTGGCCTAAATGGCCTGTACTCATCTTTTCTAATTTATGTTGTGTTAGGTTTTGAATTTTTAGACTTATGTTAAAGTAAATACAGTGATAAATTGAAAACACGAGTCCTATTCTGCTTGTTTGTTTTTAACTGCCTGCTGCAAGTCCCCACTGAATTTTGAATCTGAAAATATAATTGGGTTGCACACTCTGCCTGCACGAGCTGTAATAGGCTCTACTCTGCTGGAGGTGTTCGTAGTTGAAGTGAACTTCAAAACCAGCACAACAAAAAATCTTGCCAAGAGTTGGGCAAATATTGTGTATTAGCTGCTAATATGCTGGGTTTTTCCTGGCTGAGAATGAGCTGGTGGTGGTACTCGGACATAAGCTACTGCGCACGCTCAAGATATTGTTGAGCGGGGGAGTTGTTGATGTTTTTTATTTTGTAGAGGGGGGTTGTCAATGCTTTTTATTTTGTTGAGGGGGGGGGGGGGGGGGCGTCTCATTTAGTTGAGCGGGGAGGGAGGGTTACATGCTTTTTTTTTTTTTTTTTGAGGGCGGGTGGCGGATTACATACTTCTTATTCTGTTTAGCGGGAGAGAGGGCTGCACATGATTTTTTACAATTTTTTTTTGACCGCGGGAGCATGGCACCAATATCGCACAAATTCCGCGTTTTTTTTTTTTTTTTTTTGCGCGCACGCGCGACTCGGAAAATCGCGTTGGGAGCTGGTGGTAGTAAGAAATTAGGCAATGGCGAACGCCACCAAATTCTCCATGCAGGAAAAATCCTGTTATATAATAATTTAAATATTAAAGACAAATACATGGGTAGAAACCCACAAGTTAGAGACAATTCTTTCTCCGTAAAGGCCTGACAACTCTTTCTCAATATGTTGCTGATATGGTATAGAAAGAGACTGGATGCCATTTATGTAGGAAAGTGTGTCAGTGCGTTATCACCACTGCAGAGGGGCTGAGGTGTAATGCCATAGAAAAAAAAGTTGGCTTTGGGCATCAAAAAGTGAGGAGTGGGTGATGTTCATTTATTTATTTTTTTAAGACTGAACCTGGTGGAAACGCGTTTAGACTGAAGACTGTTTAAATATTTGCGCATGTGCGGCGTGGTTCATTAAACGCTCGCTAGAGGGCCGGTCAGCCATCTCTGTTGAAAAAAGTACCGCAAAGTTTGAATCATTGACGCTCCGTTTTTTCACGTTTTAACGCAATTCTATACATTTTTTCAATGGGCTGGCACCGTTAATGTCAGTTGGGAGCGGATGATCACCAACTACTTTTTTCAATATGGCCTAATGTGTACAATGAGACAGGGCAGGAGTTCAGGAGCTAACGTTCCCTCATCTCTTCTTCAGGCGCTGAGTCCTTCGGCCTATTCTCCTGTGTCATCAATGGAGAGGAGCGAGACCAGAGCCATCGAGCTGTGTACAGGTAACACCTAAAGAGTCTGCGCTGGAGACCATGCCCAGCTGTCCATTACACTGAGACACTATCCATCCATGTGTCTATCCATCCATACCTCTGTCCATCCATTCATTCATCTATCCATCCATCCATGCATTTATCCAATATAGAAAATTCAGCTGTAATGTATTCCACCCCTTGGCCTTCTTGTAACAAGGTGACAGCACTAATCGCTGCACAACTGTACCGTTCACCTAGAGACCAGTACTGTAGCTAGCCCGGGGGTAAAATAATGTTACATAAACATTTTATTGCTCCAAAACTTCTATTCTATTCTATTCCATCACTGGTCAGTTTAATGCTAACACGCAGAATTGCTTATCGTTGCATTCTGTCTGTGTAGCTATAGAACCAGAGGACTGTACAATGTCCACAATGCAATCACTGGTACCCCTTAGACCTGAGACGAAGCATATATGACTGATAAATAACTTCATTCAGGGTGATGATGAAGCTGATTAAATTTGCATTAGCTCATTGGGACTGCCAGCCACAGTTACCACCACCATGGACAACACTCACCAGCAGATCTTGAGGTGCTTTACTCACTAATTACCATTTCATCAGCCAAATCACTGCACATGAAAGCATTTAGCAAGTTTATGTCAAAAAACTTGTCGTCTGATGGTGTTAACATACTATAGGGCCTTATAAGCTCTGATGTTGACATTATTTATTTGTCTTTTTGGATCATTCATCTGGGCGGCATGGTGGCACAGTGGTTAGCATTGCTGCCTCACAGCAAGAAGGTCATGGGTTTGAATCTGGCCAGGGGCCTTTCTGTGTGGAGTTTGCATGTTCTCTCCGTGCTGCGTGGGTTTTTGCCGGGTACTCCGGTTTCCTCCCACAGTCCAAAGACATGCATATCAGGCTAATTGGAGACATCAAATTGCCCATAGGTATGAGTGTGAGAGTGAGAGTGAATGGTGTGTGCGCCCTGCGATGGATTTGGCAAGCCTTTGCCCGTAGTCAGCTGGGATAGGCTCCAGCTCGCCCCGTGACCCTAGTGAGGAATAAGCGGGTATAGAAAATGGATGGATGGATGGATTATTCCTCCCTTTTCCTGGGACATACATGTTAATTACTCTCATATTTATTACAGTATGTCCATAGGTTACTTCGCCTTCTATGGCTTAAATCCATGCAAAAAGGAGCTCGCAGAAATAAGCACATTATACTTAGCTGAATGGCTGCTGTTTCTTGGTGGATTAGTGAAGTCTTTTCATCAATGATTCAGCACCTTTCTCCAATGCTTACAGCAGGTCTCCTGTGATCTGGAAAAACTTAGTGAATTTCTCAGTGGCAAGTATTCTTGCAACTGAACAAAAACCTTTGGATTCTGGACTAACCAATGGTTAAAATAATAAAAACTTGATTTTGAGGGTTCAAATAACTCTAATTGCTAGTGTTTTAAGATTCTCACCACTCTTAATTACTGCAAATGAAGTTCAAACTCAGTTTCTCCCAAAAGTGACATATGTACAAGGTTTTTCCAGATCACAGGAGAGGCGTTCTCAACCTTTTCCAGAATGGACCTGATTGAGAGCAGGCTTTCATTTTATCCAAATAGTTATACAGCTGATTATACTAATCAAGGTCTTTATCAAAAGCTCTACAGGCTGATTAGAAGAATCAGGTGTGTAACTCAAGGGCTGGTACTAAAGATTGACTCACACCAGCCCTCTTCAGAGAAAGGTTGAGTTAAGCCTCTGCTTAACTGTGTGTTACTTGCGGTCTCAGGTTTGTCCCTCGCCATGACGACGAGCTGGAGCTTGATGTGGACGACCCCCTGCTCGTGGAGATACAGGCCGAGGACTACTGGTACGAGGGGTACAACATGCGCACCGACGCCTATGGGATATTCCCCGCCTACTACGCCATGGAGGTCGCCAAGGAGCCTGAACAGTACAACGGTACAGCCCCATTCTTACTGGGATATTTTAACCTCTCTTTTAATATTTTTTTAATGCGTAGATTTGTACTCTTCATCATCTCAGAGTACAGAGTAAACCGTTTTCTGTCCATGTTTTTGCGTTTTCATTAAGATGATGCTAGTACATTGCAGTGGTGAGAACAGGCCTTTAAACCCAGTACGGCTGGCTATTTTTCCATATCTAAAATCGTCTTAACACTGTGGATAGCTGAGAGCTAGACAGATAGCCCTGCATCAATGATGAAAATGTCATCCCATTATTTACCGTTTCCCTTGATGCAGATGCCAATCCTTGCTTGTTGTGATTGACCTTATTTAAGGCTTTGTAACTCCGGATTTGTGTCAGAGAGACCAGAAAAAATTGTTTCAAAGAAGCAAGATGCTTGTCTCATTTGGAGATTCAATCTTGGAATTATTTAGCAATTAAATTTCAGTATTTTGCGGATGCTGGCATCTACATATGCACAGAGATTTTAAGATGAACATTGGCAAATGTAGCGCTTTGCAATGTAGCGTGTCAAATTTTGTTCATGTTCAGATGTTGTAATATTAGCTGTGGGCTTAGTTTATTGGACGGTTTCTGTGTTGCCTGAATTGAGCTGTGTTGCATTGCCTCTGCAGAGAAAAGCTCAGGCTGGATGGACATATTCCGGGTGAAATATCTGGGCTCTGTTCCAGTGCCGTATCACAAAGGGAACGATGTTCTCTGCGCTGCTATGCAAAAGGTGGGGACAAAATGGGTTTATGTGATACCCAATCTGCTCCTGAAAATGGCTGCAAGGGAAAGTATAGAGTAACGCAAAAGAATCGAAGAGAGAGAAAGATAACATGTAAGAGAAGAGAGAGGGAATAACAAAATGGTGTGAGGGAGATATCTGCAAGATGAGTGAAATGGAGACATGAGCAATAGGGACAGGAATTGTGTGTGTGAGTGTGTGTGTGCGTGTGTGTGTGTGTGCGCGCGTGCGTGTTCACGAAGTCTTCGATTATAATGGGGCGACTCGCACTAAAAAATGTCTGTAATTTATTCTTGTTTTTGAAAAAGTGTTTCATCCTTTCAGATTGCAACAAATAGAAGAATGACAGTGCAGTACAACCCTCCATCCTTCTGCATACTGGAGATCAGTATGAAAGGGATTAAAATAGTTCAGGATGACTACAGGAGTTTTAGCATGGTAAGAAGTTCCTCCTAAGTTTATAAAGACTTAATTACATTGATGCAGCTTCCATTTCCCTTCTAATTTCACCACTACTATCTAGTAGTCCAGATATTAGTTATTTTGCCTAATGTCTCTGGCCAAAAATTTAAATTCTTCACAAAAATCTTAAATATGAATACGTAAATTTAAAACATTAGTCTTTCAGATCATTTCACTTTTTAAGTAAAGATTCTCTTTACTGCCCTGTGTAACAGATCTGTGGTACACTGCAGGGGACCTATTATGCTGTTTTTTTTCTTTTCCAAGTTATGGTTTTTTTGGATATCCAAAAAGGGGGTTGTAAGCTCTATTGGGGGAAAAAAATTTAAAAATCTATGATTTCTAGGCGATTTGATTCCTGTCATTCTTAACCCTAAACAGGCTGTTCTGAGTGGGCCTTCCCTCTGTGGATTGTGCTTTGCTCTGATTTGCCAGTGAAGAGAGCCAACAGCCCCATCTATCAATGGAAAGGGAATCCCCCCGGCTACTGGCAACAATCTCTGCATACAAATGACTGATTCCGTAGAGGGCTACTAAATTTGCACAATATGCATGGAAAGCCTGTATCCGCATGCTAAGCAACTCTGAGGATGGAAGCTTCATTCTGCAGCAAGAGTGTCATGTAGTCACCATGAAAGTACACTTGGAATTCAGTCTTTTACTTTCAGAATGGTCCATGGCAACCATTAGCTAAAATTCCATTTATTGTGAATGGCTGCACTATTCTTGCGCAGCTGAATTCCATTAAAACAATCACCAGTTCTATCTGTTCATATCAACATGTCTCAAACATCACTTATATCTGAACTATCCGTGGTTTTGAATGATTATGCAAAGATATTGCTCATATGCTGTCCTATTTTAAGAGCGGCACTTAGCTAGCTGCAATGACAACCAAGGAATACAAGTCTAACTAACTTTACACCTAGAATTCAGTTTAAATATTAACCGAAATCGGAAATGCTTACCTAGTTAGCAAGTGATTCTCCTTGAAAATAAATTCTTCTTTGCATCTTCTGATGCTGGCAGTAGATATTTAATTTTATGTTAGTCTATGCAATCGATGAGAGAGCCCTTGGTATTTTTGTCTGACTAAAAGTCAGCCTATTTCAGTGGTTTAATCCTGACCCAGAAGCTATAGCCGTATAAAGATATTTTTCACATGATGACGTCATGCTGTATCCACTGTAGAAGAAAACTGCAGGGAATGGAGTGTTCAGTAATGTAGGATTAGTTCTGCGCACATTTAATCAATATTTAATTTGGCCAAAGTCTCAAAAATTTACATTGTTCATTGTAACACCACTATTAAAGCACAAAATATGGAAAAGCATAATAGGTTCCCTTTTTTGGCTTGCTGATGCTGGAGCCCCCCTATGGCCGTAACTATAAACAACACTGATAGTGGAGTAGACAATGGAAATCAGTTTTATTCACTCATTTAAATCATTTAGGTTGTCATGTTTTTTTTTCATCATTTTAAAGTTATCATTATACAGTAGTGATATTTCTTCTCAGATAATCTACTGGGCCTGCATTCATTCCAGAAGAATCCACTGGGCCTGCATTGTGCAGGATCCAACAAAGCATACAGAAAGAGAAATTTTGTCATGCCAAGCCTCCTAAAATTCTTATTTTATGGCTGCTGATTGGTTGAAAGGACTGCTTGCATAATTGCATTTTAGCACACCTGGCACTCAAGGATGCCTGTGTAAGCAAACTCAGTTTGGCTGATCCGTACCTCTGTGTTCCCCAGGGAAGCACATGCAGTCACTTCTTTCAGCTGAAGAACATCTCTTTCTGTGGTTATCATCCCAGGAATAACAAGTAAGTTGAATCCGAAGTCTCAAAAAATATATCTTCTCTGCGTCTTTTGTTTTGATTTTTTTTATTGTGTCCTCATCTAGACCTCAGGAATTTAGGAGGATAAAGGAAAAGAAAATTTTTGCTTACTCATTCAGTGCATTAAATTACATTGCTGGTGTTTTTCAAGGTGTTCTATAGACAGCAAGTATTGGCAGTGATGTACTTACGCTGAAGTGCTGTAACGCAAGCATGTATCTCACTTGTTTCAGGTATTTTGGTTTCATTACAAAACATCCAGCAGATCAGAGGTTTGCTTGCCATGTATTTGTGTCAGAAGACTCAACTAAGCCTCTAGCAGAATCTGTAGGGTAAGTACATGTTATAGATTGCAATGTTCATCTCGACTGTGGTCACACAGTCCAGAAAACTGTAGAGCCGTGAGCCTCCTACATGTACGGTGTAAAAGCTGGGTTACAGTGGACCCATATTAACTCTGTTGGAATGTAATACTGACCGTTTTACTGTGGGGCAGAGTACACATATTCACATATGAATATTTAACATTTGACCACTCGGGGCAGATTTTATATTACACACTTCAAATAAAATTCTTATTATAAAATCATGTTAAAGATGTGCTTTCATGCAGTGTCCTCGACTAATATTGGCACCCTTGGTAGATATGTACAAAACTGGTTCTGAATGAATGTACATCTGAATGAATGTCATTTGTACTTTTGATTTTTAATTCAAAATGTAAAGAAAAACGTAACCCTTAATTTAAATACAATGATTGAAGGAAAATACTTTTCTCAAAGTCACTGGATCCCCTACATTCTACATATCGTGGAGTCTCCTGCTGTCAAGGAGTATTATCCTATAGTGTATGATAGGATTGGAGAAAACATAGCCAAGGATCTGACACCATTGCTACATACAGAATTTTTCCAGATGCTTCAAAATCCTAAGCTCATGATAACAAAATCTCCTCCTCAGCTGGTACCACACAGGTTTGTCAGGGGACTGGAAAGGTCATGACAAAGCATTAGGCCCGTTTCCACCACGGGAACTTCGGGGTAATTTTACAGGGCCGGGGCCGTTCTTGCGTGTCTCCACCGCCGAAACCACCCTCGAGGGACAGATTTCCGGTACTTTTACAGGGGCTAAAGAAGTCCCTGCCGCGGAGTAGGTCCTCTGAACGACCCCAAAAAACTCCTTGGTGGGGCTTGGGGTTTACTTGGCGCTGACTGGATTTACTCAGGGGTGGATGTGACGTCAACAGAAAGTGATAAAATAGCCGCCATTTTTAAAACTCTACAGACAACGAGGGTGGCATTTTTAAATGGACATCACACAACTTTGCAGGAACCTTCCTCCTACTTCTCCCTCTCGGTGGAGACACAGCAGTTGAGATGGCTGTGTGAGAGAACGTTCCTGTAGCAGTTCCTGCCCCCCAAATACTACCAGGAACTTCCTCGGTGGAAACGGGCCTATATTCTGTGATCACTGGACCATTTTTGTGCTGATTTCACTGCATGCTTCAGTACATTGTCCAGTTGGAGGATCTAACCAATGCCCAGTGTTTGCCAGTCAGGTTTTGATTTATCTTCTGGTACTTGATGGAATCCATGATACTAAGCACCCTAACAAGTAGTCTTCGGCCTTTAGAAGAGGCACAGCCCCACAACATTAAAGACTCACCACTATACTTAACAATGGGGATGGGTTTCTTCACTGATTGGCTAGCTTTGTTTTTATGCCGAACTTGTCTCTGATGTTTATTGCCAAAGGGCACAATTTTGGTGCCATCTGACCACAGAGCTCAGTCCCATTGGAATTTCCAGTATAGTTTGGAAAAGTGGAGGTTGGTATTTTCTTAAAATATTGCTGAGGCTTTTCTTCTTGCAACCTTTGGCATAGCTGTAACTGAAAATCGGGTTGGCACAGAACTTGAAAACAATTATTGATCCATAATTATTATTACAACCCTTCCAAACTTCTTGCAGATGTGTATATGATGTCCAGTCTTACCTTTGGAGAATTTCCAACCCCAATACATGACTAATGTGTGAATCTCCAACTATGAACCTTGGAGTTTCTTTTACCACTTGCAGCAACCTCCACACAGTTCATGCAGTCCTCCAGGCAGATTTTTAACCATTCCATATCCCTTAAATTGAAAGTAGGTATTTAAAACTTTTTAGCTATCTCCTTACAGCCATTTCCTCATGTATGAAGTTCAAAAACAGTCTAGTATGCATCATTGCTGTATTCTTTTGACTTAACCACAGAGGGGCCACATGGTGAATTATTGAGGGAAATTGTCCTGTGCACCATCTTGTATTTATACCCCAGGAGAAAAAAAACAGGAGTGATCATTTACATTTTCTGGTCACACTTTAGATGAGATATTGCTCATAAAGGCTTTACACAGCATGTATAATGCCTTCATCAATGAGACAAAATGTCTCAATAAATCATGCAGCAGCAAATGTCACGCTTTGTAAAAGGTGAAATAATTAATCCTTAGTTTGCATGCGATGCCAGATGTGACAATGACAATGTCATTTCGCTGACAATGTCACCCCAGCTAAGTGACATTGTCAGCTATATCAAATTTGGCATCAGATCCTGAATAAGGATGTGTTATTTCACCCGTTACAAAGCATGACATTTGCTTATGTATGATTTATAAAGACATTATGTCTCATTTATAAAGGCATTATGCATGCTGTATAAAGCTTTTATGTGTAATATTTCATCTAAAGTGTGAGCCATTTTCTTAATTAGTCTGGTAAATTTAAGAAAGTATAATATGAACAGGAATATACTTCAACCGGACTTTCCTTAGGAGATTTTCTGGGGCTGCTATTAGTTATGTTGCAGTTTTTGGGAAACAATAATTTTTCCTTCAATCATTGTCTTCAAGTACTAGAATAGACTTTTTTAGAGGTTAGATTTATAATATTTTGAAAAAAAGATTGGGAGGATTGACAGCAAACAAATTTTACAGAGCCCTTCTTTTATCTACCGTTCACCACAGGTGCCAGCACTAGTATAGGGCAGTGTAGTAATTGCAGTCAAGTTTATTTCACTGCTTATTAATGCGCACATTTCAACTGATATTGATGTAATGAAATACTGTATACTCATTAAGTAGAATTACCCAATGGCATTCAAAGGTTTTGTCCCTGCAGGTCTAACCTAATTTTTCTCCACTGTAAACAGGAGGGCGTTCCAGCTGTTCTATAAGGAATGCGTGGAATACACATGCCCAACAGAAGACATTTATCTTGAATAGCCTGCCAAGCCTTTCCTGTAAATTGATATGTATTATAATATGTTGCATGGTGGGAAGAATATCACAAGGAACAAAAAAAATAAGACATTTGCCTTCTGGTCAAGTTATTTCCTTGAAGAAAGTTGCATATGCAAAGATATTTGAGTTGTGTGAATGATTGCACTCCGAACTGAAAAGTGCAACACTGATGTAAAACTCCCTCTTGTGAGTGGATATGTGACATATATATTCAAATAATTATTTTTTTTTTTCTCACATTCAGCCGTAGAAACCCACTGAGTTGGAGATGTTGAACGATTCAAGAAAATTTTGAGGCCAAAAAGCAGATGTTTGATAACATGCCACAGTTGTACATTTTTATCAGCTCTTGTTGTGAATGGATAAACACAAATTTATCAGAATAAAATCAGAGATGTCTTTGACTTATGTATTTGTACATGCACTAGACCAAAGCATTTGGTGGTTTGTTTACTTCATTATTGTTGTTGTCTATATTTTTTGCCAACATGTGTTCCACACCTATATGCATTTCTTTCTTGCAGGAAACTTCCCTCTTGGGTTAGATGTGCACATGCATATCGGTTAAAAAGCTAGCTTTACGACTAGGTTTATTTGGAGTGAAGGGGCTCTACCTCTGAAATATCCTTTCAGAAACAATGAGAGAAACATGCGTTTCAAAGGGAAGTTCAATCATCTTAGTGTGAAAATGTGGATAATAGCCTTTTTTTGCATAATTTTTCTTTAGAGAACGATAAATGCAGATTTATCAAGAGCAGCCTGAAATTTTTTTCCCCTCTATACCTCAATTTAACCTCGGAGGGCAATTTCTTTATCCGGTTATGAGCAGTTGTTGAGGAATCAAATTTTGACTTAACTGACACGTATCACAGTTTCTCTCTCTTCCTTCCACTGAATGCATGAATCAAAACCACAGCGTGTGCAACACTGCAATATCCTGTTTCCCCAGTGGGCTGTTCGATGGGACAGCTCTCACACATCACTGCCATTGACTGATACTGTTAAAAGTTTAGACAGAATTAGAAACCAAAACTCAGCATTTCCATTCCTCTGAATATTGAAATTTTTGCATTAATACCTTCGAGATGAGCTCATAACTGGCCCCTATTAAAAATCAATAGCTGATGTTATCGGCAGATGTACTACACTACTACCATTAAGTGCAAACTCTCAGTGCACGTTCAATAAGGAACCAAATATTATTTTTGTTGGTAAGTGCAGCTGTGATTCTGACATGATCGACGTTTAAAATTCACCACGTCTCCATCACTCCCAAATGACCGACTGTACTCTCCATCTAACGCAGGCCAATGGCTCTGATTTGGTATAACTGCAGTGAAACATACCGCAGGAATTGGATATTAGAGATGGCTGACATTTTTCGGGAAGCACAAAGTGAAATCGATATTCCCTCTCTCAGACATTCCCAAGTATTGCCTATTTGTATCGTCATAATTCTGATAACAAGGTATGTACACTGCACATGTATATATATAAATTGCTAACAGTCGATCAAACATAACATAACATGAATGGCGAGAACAGGCCACTCAGCCCAACTACGCTCGCCAGTTTCTTTATACTTTTGTGAATATATCCCTTCAGATACTCAATGACTCAATGTTATCAAGCTTTAAGTCAAGCCTGCTGTTGAAAACCCCCCAAAAAACCATTGCTAAGCAATGTTTACGGTGCAGATAAGGTGGGTGAAGAATATTAGAAGCATCCTTTATAAATGGCTTTAAAAATATCTAAGCCAAAATTACAAAAATATCTAAACATACATCACTTTTTAATTTGAATGCTAATTAGGTGCATCACATACCTGCTTAAAAGAGGTCTAGCCAGCAGCACTTTGCTAGGTTACCCTCTAAAGTAAGATGAGGAAACTAATACTGTTCCTAAGGGGCTAAATAGTTGGTGTCTGCATTGCAGGTACATTAGTCACAGAAAAAGAGGAAATATTTTCAGGTGGCAAAGGGTAAAAGTGTCAAAAACTATGACAACTTAGACCAACCTGCAAAGACCATCAACAGTAAAGAAGAACTGATTATGCAAGTCAGAGGTTTCCAGCACGAGAGCACATACAGCCCTAAAAAAATCACCATAGAATTGGAATATTCTCAGTATATGAACCAATACTTCGAGAGCTTCATAAAACAGCCATTTATGGCAGAGTTTTACATTATTTTACCACCCCTTCTTTGTCTTAATTTGAAAGCAGATATGCCAGCAGACCTGCTGGGCCGTGTCAGAGTAATGTTCAAATATGAAATGTTCATTCCTTAAAGCAAACATATGAAGCTGTTCTTTATATCTTTCCATGAGGTTCACTTGACATTTTGGACTGAGAAATATTATTCTCAATTGGGGGAAAGAAAAAAAATAAAATCTTGTTTTGCTTTTTGAGTCTACACTGACACTTCATGTAGGCAAGATGGCAGACATTTTGTGTACACTGCCCAAATAAAGGAATTTACCAAGTGAAAAGAGAAAGAAAATGTATGGAAGCTTGAATACAAAATTTAAACAAGCTGTGCCACTGGGTTCTTTAAATTTGTTTAGATAAAACTCTGAAGTTCTGTAACACAGTTATATGTTTAACAATCTAATTCTCATACATATATAAAATTACACGGGGCAAGGCTGGCAGCTTCAAAACAGGCAGCTTAACTTGAGTGAGTTCGGCCTGAGAAAGCAACTAAAATGGCTGCTGTTCCAGCATTATGTGAGCATACAAGAAGCTCTATTAAAAGTTTGAGTAACATGGTAAGGGAGGTCAGGACTATGTAGTGAAATATCAAAATTAATAAGAATACATACTGTAAATATATGGTGTCACGACCCAGTACGTTTATGCTGCCCCTAGTGGCAGGAGGACCTTTGTCAGTCTTAAGTGTTTAATTGCAGGATTGGTGGCACCTGGCTACACCCTATAAGAAGAGTTTGGTGTTGTGCAAAGAGGCTCTCAACTGCCAGTCTGTTCTCTAGCAGCCACTCGTTGCCCTGGCCAGCTCGCTTCATTTTTGGACCAGATGTTTCTTCAGATGAAGTGTTTTTAGAAATTAAATCTTTTTTTTTTACAACCATGTTGTTCTCCCATTTCATGTTGCGATTGGTCAGTGAGCTGGTCGTAACAGATTGGGCGCTCGTCCGGGAGATGCAGTCCAGTGAAATTAAACCCCAGACAGTTTTGCCTCTTTGCTCTGGTAAATACGTGGTGAGTTGGTCCATGTGGACATTGATTTGAGCATTACAGTGCCTTTCCCCAGTTAGTCAGTCGTCGGGCAGGTCCTGTGGGGCTTGTCAATTTGTTATTTTGCCTTTTTTGTTTTTAGTGGAAATTCTGGGTGGGGGTAGGCGTCGGAGCACAGTTTGTTGACTTCTCAATTTGGTTTTCTAACTGTGCTCACAAGTTCAGCGTTCAAAGTTGCCTCGAGCCCGGAAGGAACACTAAAGACTAGCACAGGTCATAGTTTAGTAGATGGAGCTGTGCAGTTAGTCAGGATCTGGGGAAGCCTCTGATTGCTCGTTGAACATTCCAGAGCAGTGTCATGACTATCACCTGTTTTTGGAGTTTGTTGATTTGAGGTGAAGATAACTCTGGTTCATTGTTGCTTATTACTAATTTGTATTTTGTTGGTTGGTTGTTTGCACAAAGGAATGTTCCAGCTCCCTCAGTGGTCGATTGCATGTTGGTTTACGGAGCCTTTTTTTCTGTCTAGTAATCAGATTAATTGATTGTACCTGAAGTTTCCTGTTGGAGGGGAGTGGCTTTGCTAACTTGCTTGTGTCGTGGGTGAATTTGAGCATTGATGGTTCTTGTGACATTTACCTTGAGCTTATGTGGAACAGACAGGTGTTACATTTTGAGTTTCTTCTTGCTGGTTTCATTAATTGACACTTTATCTGGCTGTGTTTGGAGTAATTTTTGGCATGTGATTTTGCGAGGTTTGCTTGAGTGGACTGGTCGTGTGGTTATCAGATGTTTGGCAATATTTACCGGTGCTAACTTCCTGCATATATGTGCTGTTGTGTGATATAGCAAATGTGCCATGTGTCTTTGGTGTTGGACTCAGCAGGGCTGTCTTTGGTGTATGGCGCTGCCCAGGAGGGTCCTTTGAGTACCTTTGTTATCTGGGACCCAGAATTCCTTTGTAAGCCACGTGGGCTAGCTTTGTGTGTCTGCGGATCCGGAATTCGTTCGCAAGCCACGTGGCCTAGCTTTGTGTGTGTCCGAGGACCTGGAATTCGTTCACTAGCCACGTGGCCTAGCTTTGTGTGTGTCCGAGGACCTGGAATTCATTCACTAGCCACGTGGGCTAGCTTTGTGTGTGTCCGAGGACCCGGAATTCGTTCGCAAGCCACGTGGGCTAGCTTTGTGTGTGTCCGAGGGCCCGGAATTCGTTCACTAGCCACGTGGGCTAGCTTTGTGTGTGTCCGGGGACCCAGAATTCGTTCACTAGCCACGTGGGCTAGCTTTGTGTGTGTCCGGGGACCCAGAATTTGTTCACTAGCCACGTGGGCTAGCTATGTATTGTTAAATCTGGAGCTTTAAGTTCATTTCGTTGTTTGGAATATTTCACACTTTCGGTTAATTTTTCTTGTCCTGTCTGCCCGGGAGCACCCTGTGTCCCTCTGCGGTCCCCTTGGACAATTGTTTGGTGACTGGAGTCACCATTTAAGGGAGGGGGTGTTACAACCCAGTACGTTTATGCTGCCCCTAGTGACAGGAGGACCTTTGTCTGTCTTAAGTGTTTAATTGCAGGATTGGTGGCACCTGGTTACACCCTATAAGAAGAGTTTGGTGTTGTGCAAAGAGGCTCTCAACTGCCAGTCTGTTCTCTAGCAGCCACTTGTTGCCCTGACCAGCTCGCTTCATTTTTGGACAAGATTTTTCTTCAGATGAAGTGTTTTTAGAAATGAAATCTTTTTTTTACAACCATGTTGTTCTCCCATTTCATGTTGCGATTAGTCAGTGGGCTGGTCGTAACAATGGCCAGTGACTAAAAGTGCTTCACAGAGGTAAGGGCAAAACTCAGGCACTCCACGCAACCACTGTCAACGTGCAGCATAGGCATGAGTGACCTGCAGCAGCCATTTTGTGCCAGACACTAATCGCACATCAGCCGAGGTGGAGGCAGAGTGGCCAATCATATCAGGGAAATTAAGTGGCAAATAAATCAGCGAGTGCCAAGTCAGGAATTTAGCCGGGGGAGCTCCCCTTTTTGATGGGCGTCAAGTCAAAAGGAGTCAGGACCTTGGTTTAACGCCTCATCTGAAAGTGTCTCCTAGAGCCCAGTGTCCCCGTCACTACACCAGCATATCAAAACCACCTCCAGCAGTAACTTTGTCTTCCCGCGGGGTCGTTCCAAGTGCTCATTTTTCACCCTTGTCCCTCCTTGCTCCTGACTGGCATATCATCAGTAAAGGGACTCCAATTCAATAAATGAGTGGAAGGAATAAAATTTTCCTCAAGGCAGCTTAAGTAAAGGATCTTCCAGACCCTCCATTGTAAAACCTGTGAATCTAACTCTGCCCATGCACCGTGCTTAACTATATTTTTGGTTTATTCTCTTTTCCCAGGCTTCCAAGAGCACCGGTTTTACATTTCTTGGAAATTTTCTCATCACATGTGAGCCTAATATTTTCTTTCATATGCTACAATGAACTATTTTAATGAGCCCAGGCTTGTAAAATATTAACCAAGCCCAAATTCACTTAGTTTCAGCTTATTGATGCTGGAGCAGGACCCACCCGTCTCATTCATATTGCCATCTGTCCTCAAGACAGTGTGTTGTTGAGATGGACTTGGTAAGTAGTTGACTGCACCAGCAGAATTATTTGGAATCCAAAAGGCCAGATGAACAAAAATATGTCAATAAAGTAAGCATGCTACCTATGATAAAAAGTACTGACTTTTGTAAAATTAATTTCAACATCAACGTAAATTAAACAGCAATTATTTCAACCTCTCAAAAATATAAATTTATTTTAGCAAGTTATCCACAAATTTTGTATTGTCGCTGCTAACTAAGCGCATGTAATACTGCCAGCCTTTCTGCCAAGAGAATTGCATTTTCCTTGATTCACTTTCCGGCAAAATTAAGTACACAGATGGGACAACTTTTCATATTGATGCACTGAAGCTTGACAATACAGCGCAAATGAATAGTGAATAAAATGAAAAAAGAATGTCACATTACATTTCACAAAATATGACAGTTATCGTAGTTCCTTACTGTGTTCTATTAAGTGTGCCTTTTCCCTAATTTTATATATTTAAATGCAGAGAAACATATCCCGTTAAAATATCAGCATAATTATATTTCGCAATTTTATTGAACAAAATGTAACATCTTAACATCAAACTGTAATGTACACCATCTAACAGTCTGGGCACACAGTCCCACATCAGAGACAAAAGTACCATAACTTGAAAACATTAAATAAAACGTAAGATAAAAATGGTTGAAATTGAACATGCCCAGAAACCAAAAAGTAAAATATATGTAAAGGAGATCAAGACCACTGAATAGAAACATGTACGATTTGAATGCATCTCACAGATCCTCTACCATATTTCTCTTGGGGAAAGGTCTTGTTTTTGTAAAAGTCCACCTTGGAGGAGCCACAGGAGGGACACAAGATTTCTTTTGGTAGACCTTCATGTTTCATGTCTCTCTCGGCAAGGCAGGGAAAATACTGTGGGAAACGTTGCTAAAGCTGTCAGTAACAGTGGCGTCTCTGGCATGAACAGTCCAGTGGGGCACAACAGACCAGTTATACGTAGCCTCTGACTTTTCTGTGACGCTGCCTACAACCCATATTTGCTCAATATTAAATGAGCCACATACTAGAAATGCAATTTTATATAAACAGGGTTAATATAAAATGGGGTTTGTGTGAAAGGTTTCAACCTTTTTTACTGCATAACAAAACAAATATTAATGGGTTAATAAAAATGGTCACTCTTTCTTGAAAGGAAAAGATGCACGTCGATTCTTCATCTGAGAAAACTTCTCAAGACCCTTCTGTCAAAGTCCCGGAATCCATGGATGAATTCATTTTCAATGGACAGCATAGCCAGTGCATTTAACCTCTGCTGCCCAATTGTGTTCATGTAAATGTTTTGATTCTTTTTCATTTTGAAAAGTTTCTCTCTCCGACTCAGCAGTGGTCATTGGTGTTGTGATGATTTCTAGCAGTGACACAGTCTCAGATAAGGCATCCTGGAGGTTGATGTCATAAATCAACTGCAGCAGTGACAGAGTATTCCCTGCGAGCAACTCTGAGTGACTGTACAGTGATTTCAGTTCAGTTTCGAGCTTAATTTTATTTCGAATTAGCCACATTTTGATAGCACATTCAAATTAATTAATCGCTGAACTTACTGAAAAGTGCACAGTCCACAAGCTTTGGGGCTATAAGGTGATCACTCTTGTGATATCTCACCTCCACCTGAACTGACACAGTATCACAAGCCTCTCATAACAGCAGCGGTGTTTTTTTTCCTTCGTTGCGTTGGACCCGTCTCCCTCGCTTGTGCAATATCATCCACTTTCTCTCTAAATCAGCCCACGCCTTCTCTGAAGCTCCCCATGGCGCGGTTGATCGTAGCTGCATCAATGTTTCGTTTTTGCAGTGTGTTATAGAATGTCCACTTCTGGCATCAGTTGGTAAAAAAAACTGCACTCAGGGGTGAAGGAGGGGGTTTGCCCTCTCCAGCTTGGATGATGTTAAAATCCGCCGGCTGGTGAGGTCCTAAACGTTTTATTTCTAATTTTTGCTCTGTGGCAAAGTGCTAAATTTTACATTGATTGAAAAGTCTACTTCGTTCATTATTTCGCATTGGTAAGTTGGTAACTAACATAAATAGCCAATCAAGCTAGCTGTGGTTGAACTACTGCACATTACGTACTGACGGTAAGTCATCCCAATATTTTAATTGGATGGTCTCAGCGTGGGGCTGTCGTGATTGTGCCCCACAGCGATCTATTGAGACCGTGTTGGACATGCGCACTGAGATTTCAGCGGTTAATTACTTAAACAAGTGCCAGAGGGCTGGCCCCATTTTCAGGTGCTTTGAGAGGAATAGGTTTAGGCAACTAAGCCTGTCAGCATTCTGACAAATATCTTTGACTATATTTATATATACACACACACACACAAATATATAAAACAGAACTGTCTTTGTATGAGAATCGATCATTATACAATTACATTTGCGACAAAGGCAGATTCTGTTACAATTACTTCAAGGCAGCATATTGCTCCACAGCGACATCTGGTGGGGCCTGGCCCCACTGGCCCCAAATGCAGAGACGCCACTGGTCAGTAATACACTAGCGGGTGTTGTGGAGCCGAATGAAAATGCCAATAGTCTTTTATCAAATTCATTATGGAAGTCAAATTGCAACGAAATAATCTAGCAACCACTACAAACAAAAACACAACGGATGGATGTGTATGGCCTCCCTCGTACCAGTAAAGACAGCCGAGAGTGGGCAGAACAAAGTGGGCTGTTCTTTTCAGTGGAGTCCATATTCATTGGATACGGAAATATAAATGGAGGGGAAAACCAATGAATGACCTACGGGTGGTTTTGGAGTGAAGTTCACTTGATAAAAGTGGAAGTAGGTAGCGGGGGAAGACAGGCACAAAAGGGAGGGTGACAGGTGGTCAGGAATGCTTCCTTCCCCCACAGTGGCTCTAGAGTGTAAGCTCACGCGGCATGGCTGTTCCATTCAGCCCCGCCAGCAGGTTGTTAGCCGCCATCACTGCCATGGCTGCGTGGGTGGAGTAGGTGGCACTGCCAATGTGGGGAGTGATTACTAGGGGAAGACAATAGACAAAATATTTTTTAACAAGTTTTGACCATTGACTGTATGTAAAGATGGACAACCTGACAGCTCCCCAAAGCTGAGGCCAAAACACCTTGATTGTCCTCTAGTGACTGGCTGCAGTACAGCTTATAAACCCTGTGGATGGGACATGAGCCTCACAAAAAAATTAAAGTTAAGTGTCAAATAATTTTTTTTTCCGCAGATTGTTTCTGTCATTTTAGGTAGTTTTTACCACGCTGATATATGTTCAAGAGTAAATTTCTTCTGATTAGTTTGATTAAATTTAATTATTTGATCCTATAAAAAGGGGGTGTAACATCATGATTGACAGCTGTAATAAACAGCGTCTGTATGTGCAGAAGTCGCCTGCTGACTCATTTTCGGGTATTGTCCTGAGCAGAGTGCTACCGTCAGGAAGAGATTTAACATTAAAGGACCAGTGTGTAATATTGGCATGGTTTATTGGCAACATCTGAATATACTACCCATTATTATGTTTACATAGGTGTATAATCGCTATAAAATAAAATTTGTTTGGTTTTCGTAGCCTTTTAATTGTGCGTTTATTTATACATATAGCAAGGGCCATCTTGCACTGCCATCTTGGTACAGCAGCCCGACCGGACAATCCAGCCAGCCAGAGAACGCGTTTCGCGTCTATGAATCCCAGTCATGGAAGACGCCATTTCCTCAAAAATATTTTGGGCATCGGAGGCCACAGTTCTTTTGCCAACGGGAGGGATGAGCGTGAGTGAGTGAGCGCTGCAGTCTAGAATCTGGACACTAGTTGTCACTGTTCCCTCCCCCCATTCAACACATTGGTGCTTGAACATTACTCATCCATAAGTTGCTAGGTCCCAGTACAACTGAATATAACCCACAGTGGTTTTGAAAGTCCAACAAAAACTGATAGTAAAAAAGGTCTTTGCTCTGAATATAGCATCATGTACTGTTAGCAGAGGTAGTAACATTACTGAGGAAAGCTAGCTAGCCAGCTAACACTTTGTCCATCTTTATACACAGTCTATGTTTTTGAGTGTAGGACAGCAAATAGCAGTTGCCATATCTTGTCCCTCAAGATGAGGCATCTTGCAGGTTTTCACCCTTTCTACCCAAAATTCGCGTACAATGTAAAAGGTACCAATCCTCTTAGCATGTAAAGTGGTATTAAATGCAGAAAACTGGGGAAATTTTAGTATTTGCTGCAGGATAGCATATCTATAAGACAATAATAAGGCAATCCGTAAAATGCTGAAAGTGAAACAGGAAGTAGGGGAATTGGGAAAGACTCACCGCAGTTCTTGAGGGTCAGCAGAGGATGGTCGGTGGGCAGACGGTCAGGGGTGGTGACGTCCAGCCCAGCCGCAGCGATCCGACCGCTGGACAGAGCCTCATACAGGGCATCCAGGTTCACGACACTACCTCTACAAACAGTGGACAATGTCACCTTTATCCCAGTCAGTCTGTCTATCAATGCACAGCAATGCACACAACAAAAGGTGACTTGATAATGAAGATCACTTCTTGAAGACAGACAAAAAAATCAAATCAGGACAGTTTTTGTCTACAAGGATTTGAAACGTGATGTGGAAGCATGACATTACACTGACAATACGATTTATTTACCTCTGTCCAAAGTGATCAACAGATGAATAGGATAATCATAAGAACAATTCCCCCTCAGAGAAATGATGGATTAAGGGTCTTACAAGACAATGGAAGAGTTGATTTTATTGTGGCGACAATGGGGCTCGTACCACCCATGTTCCAAGTCTCAACCACAAAGGAATAAATGCAATATAGAGAAGGACCAACTGAGATATCAATCCATCCACCATCTTCTGCTTATCCGGGGCCGGGTCGCGGGGGCAGCAGTCTAAGCAAGGATGCCCAGACTTTCCTCTCCCTGGACACTTCCTCCAGTTCTCCCTGGGGTATCCCAAGGCGTTCCCAGGCCAGCTGAGCGACATAATCCCTCCAGGGTGTCCTGGGTCTTCCCCGGGGCCTCCTCCTGGTGGGGCATGCCCGGAACACCTTCCCAGGAAGGCGTCCAGGGGGCATCTGATATAGATGCCCGAGCCACCTCAACTGGCTCCTCTCCACTTGGAGGAGCAGCGGCTCTACTCTGAGCTCCTCCCGGGTGACAGAGCTCACCCTATCTCTAAGGGAGCGCCCCGCCATCCGGCGAAGGAAACCCATTTCAGCCGCTTGTATCTGAGATCTCGTTCTTTCGGTCATGACCCAAAGTTCCTGACCGTAGGTGAGGGTAGAAACGTAGATTAACAAGTAAATTGTCAATTTACCACAATTTACTTTCTTCACCAAAACAGATCGGTACAATGACCACATTACTGTTACCACTGCACCGATCCGTCTGTCAATCTCACGCTCCATCCTTCCCTCACTCGTGAACAAGATCCCAAGATACTTAAACTTCTCCACTTGAGGTAGGAACTCTCCTCCAACCACGAGGGGGCTAGCCACCTTTTTCCAGTCAAGAACCATAGCCTGGGACTTGGAGGTTCTGATTCTCATCCCAGCCGCTTCGCACTCGGCTGCAAACCGCCCCAGTACATGCTGAAGGTCCTGGTTCAAAGGAGCCAACAGGACAAAATCATCTGCAAAAAGCAAAGATGAGATCCTGAGGTCCCCAAACCAGACTCCCTCCGGCCCCTTGCTGCGCCTAGAAATTCTGTCCTTAAAATAATGAACAGAACCGGTGACAAAGGGCAGCCCTGCCAGAGTCCAACATGCACTGGAAACAGGTCTGACTTACTGCCGGTAATGCGAACCAAGCTCCTGCTCCGGTCATACAGAGACCGCACGGCACTTAGTAGAGGGCCCCTGACTCCATACTCCCGACGCACCTCCCACAGAGTGCCACGAGGGACACAGTCGAATGCCTTCTCCAAGTCCACAAAACACATGTGAACTGGTTAGGCAAACTCCCATGAACCCTCAAGGGCTGCTTTCCCCTTCTGTGGCGCCGAACTGTATGCCAGAATCTCTTTGGGGCCTCCCCGAACTTTTCCCATGCCCAAGTTCTTGCTTTCACCACTGCCCGGGCCAAGGCACGCTTAGCCTGCTGGTGCCTGTCAGCTGCCTCAGGAGTCCCATGAGCCAACCAACCTCGATAGGACTCCTCCTTCAGCTGGACGGAATTCCTTACTTCCGGTGTCCACCACCGGGTTCGGGGGTTGCCGCCACGACAGGTGCTGGAAACCTTACGACCACAGCTCTGAACGGCCACATCAACAATGGAGGTGAAGAACATGTTCCATTCAGACTCAATGTCTCCAGCCTCCCTTGGGATCTGGTCGAAGCTCTACCGAAGGTGAGGGTTGAAAACCCCTCTGACAAAGGGTTCCCCCAGACGTTTCCAACAGACCCTCACATCACGTTTGGGCCTGCCAAGTCTGTCCAGCTTTCTCCTCCGCCAGAAGATCCAACTCACCACCAGGTGGTGATCAGAGGACAGCTCAGCCCCTCTCTTCACCCGAGTGTCCTAGACATACGGCCGAAGAGCAGATGACACCACCACAAAGTCTATCATTGACCTCCGGCCTCAGGCGTCCTCATGACATGTGCACTGATGGACGCCCTTTTGTTTGAAGATGGTGTTCATTATGGACAAACTGTGACCAGCAGAGAAGTCCAATAACAGAACACCACTCGGGTTCAGATCGGGGAGGCCGTTCCTCCCGATCACGCCCCTCCAGGTAACGCCCACGTGGGCGTTGAAGTCCCCCAGCAGAACGATGGAGTCCCCAGTTGAAGCACTTTCCAGTTCCCCTACCAGGGACTCCAAGAAGGCTGGGTACTCTGCACTGCCATTCGGCCCATAAGCCAAAATGACAGTGAGGCACTTATCCACAACCCAAAGGCACAGGGCAGCAACCCTCTCGTTCACCGGGAAAAACTCCAACACATGGCAGCTAAGCTGGGGAGGTATAAGCAAACCCACACCAGCTCGCCGCCTCTCGCTGCAGGTAACTCCAGAATAGAAGAGAGTCTAGCCTCTCTCTCCAGGAGTTGGGTTCCAGTGCCCAGACTGTGCATGGAGGTGAGCCAGACTATCTCTAGCCGGTACCGCTCGACCTCCCGCACAAGCTCAGGCTCCTTCCCCCCCAGTGAGGTGACATTCCATGTCCTGATAACCAGATTCAGTGTCCAGGGATTGGGTTGTCGGGGCCCCCGCCCATGACTTCCACCCAAAACACGATGCATTGGCCCCTTCTGAACCCTCCCGCGGGTGATGGGCCAACGGGAAAGCGGGCCCACGTCATTCATTCAGACTGTGCCCTGCCGGGTCTTGTGGGTGGAGACTCGACCACCAGGCACTCGCCTGCCAGCCCTAACCCCAGGCCAGGCTCCAGGGTGGGGTCCCAGTGACGCCAATCCGACTTGAGCGTCCTTAACATGAATTTGTTCATGGGAATTATGGAACCGCTCTTAGTCTGACCTGTCACCTAGGACCTGTTTGCCAGGGGCAATAATCCCTAGACAACATAGCTCCTAGGATCATCCAGGCACTCAAACCCCTCCACCACGATAAGGTGGCGATTCAAGGAATGGCCAACTAAGATGAGCCTTGCTTATGTTATGCGACATCCTCCAGGTATAACCTGCATCCTACTACATATGAAACTTAATCTTTAACCCAAAATAAAAATCAATCAATTCAGGAGACAAGCGTGAATTGTGGCACAATACCTGCCAATGTTGATGAAGATTGCGGTGCTCTTCATCTTGCTGAAGAAGGCCTTGTCGCACAACCCCTCAGTGCCAGGGGTGAGAGGGCACGACACCACAACGAAGTCACTCTCGGACAACAAAGTGTCCAGGGGCACTATCCGGACCCACACCAGAGACCAAAGAGGGGTAAGCATTCAGGAGTAAGGTTCAGAAAGTCTAACTTATCGTTCACAAATTTGATCCAATCATCTGAATTAGCAAATAAGCACAAATTTTCAGCTCGTCGGTAAAACGAGCTAGCTTGAGATCAAAATGATCGTTGAAATCGGCTGACTGGAATTCACGGGTGGACAACACACAAAACAAGACTGACCCCAGGACATACTTTCAACCTCTAGTTTGCGCTAATTACCAGCAGTTTGTTCACATACAGAAAAATCCTGTTCATTCTGATCGTCCCATCCCAAAAACAGCCATCCTCCCCCCCGACCCTCTCTTACCAAACTCTCCCTCCACTTCTGCGGCCTGGAGCTTGAGAGAGCGTCCAGAATACAGCAGTCTCTTCACTCCGAAAGGCTTCAGACAACGGGCAATGACCAGACCTGTGAGGATCAGGTCAGGAGCACGCACAGTCGATGTGATATGTACCATTTGATGCAGTACTCTTTACGCTAGCGTTCCAATAGACACTTATTTACATTCAACAGTAGAAGGGAATGGAGCGATACTCCAGCAGTGCTGTTTAAGCAGGATTTTCACTCTGGAGACTGTGAAATCACTACATTACCTATGCGTCCAAGGCCAAAGATGCCAACCGTACTGCCAGCCAAACCGTGACCACACATCCACAGGGGCTTCCAAGCACCCCAGCCACCACTATTGGGTGATACAAGAGAACGAGACAGTGTTAGAAATACAAAAGCATCCAGTGATCACAACTGTTGTGTTTTACAAAGCTAGCTAATTCCTTACCTAATCTCAGTTAATACTTGCAGTACAGAGCAAATGTTTTAGGCACACTGGATTTTTTTTATTTAAATTTGGCCTTCAATGTTTATTTTTTTGTTTCCCCCGTTAATGCTTCAGTTGATAAAAAGCACATTTGAGATACCAAATGTTAATTTTAAATGATCTTTTTAAAATGTTTGTATTTCACTAAAGACTGCTGATAGAGATAATACAGTCTTGACAGAGTCCTGATAACATCATCATTACAGCTGACTAAGATTACCCCGAGAAACAGATACAAGAGACACTAACCTAAAACGGAGCTGTTGCAAGTTCTCCAATAGGCTTGGAACAGTTAAACAGCCCATTATAAAACTATCAAACTACAGGACCACGTTCTTAACCCTTTTGGCACAGTTGGCGACTATAGTCGACTCCTTGGTGGAAAGTGATGGCGACTGTAGGAGCCAAAATGTATGTGCGTCTTTGATTGTGATTTTTGTTTATCCACGGGGTGGCGCATGTTAATTTTTAGGTGTGTATATAGGTAGGAATGATTGTGTTGTCGGACAGGTGTCCTACCCGGAAGGGCAAAGGGTTTCGACCGCTAAGCAAAACGTGACGCTGGCTCACTGCTGTTGTCCCTTTGGCTTGTGACTAATGTGCTTTATATATTTTAATCAAGTGAAATAAATAGGATTGTCTTTCTTCAACTTGAAGACCGTTGTAAGCGTTTTTACTTTAGATCACAGCGAAGTTAACAGAGTAAATAGCAAGTAACTTCAGGTAACACCTAGCGCGTCTGCCTAGCTCCACCCGCGTGAGGGCACTTCAGTAGTTCCGTATCGCACAGAACTCCTTCAATATTAGTCAAAACCTTGCGACAGTTGTTAATTAGTTCGCACTTCGGAGTCTTCTGCGCTTGTGGATTTAGGAGCATGAAGAGCCGTTTCGTTGTGGATTCATTGTTTGGATTTGTTGGCTGCTGACTAAGAGTTTCCTTTGAGGGGGAAACCAAACAACTGAGCATTCTGCCCACCACCAGCTGATGACTGCAAGGCGCCCGACGAAAGGTATTTGTAGCGCTACAATCGTCAATGGCCATTTAAATCTTTTATTTGTTTCATGTGCACACAGTACCCAGGTACCAACACAACACATACAGATGTGACTTTGGAATTCGTGCGTCGTTTGATTGACTGACTGTGCGCGACTTGTGTTACCGATCTTTACATCACTGACTTTTTGCACATCAAACTGTCGTCTTTTTTCGCCGAACCTTTGTGACAATGGAAGCGCGTGATAAACAAACAGCTGCTAGGAAACCTAGTAGTGTTGATCGTGGCGTTGATCAGCAAAGCAAGCGTGCAAACGCGCTTGATGATAAACTTTTGGCCTTACAGGCGGACAGAAAGGTTAAATTGGACTGTGCAAGTGCTGTTAGGAAATCAATGGACGGTTTGAAACATGACATTCCTCAGTTACAAAACGCTCTGAAATATTTGGTGGAAAATTGTAATGATGCAAAACGCATTCATGATTCCTTGTTGAGTTTATTACCTGTTGAAGAAAATGAAAGGCATGATATTTGGTTTAAAGCAAAAATGATTCCAAATAATGATGCTATTCGTGAAACTAAGGTTTTTATGACTATGAGTTCTTCTGAAAATGTTCACACTGATTTGCCTACTGCTTTGAATGCTGATGCTGATACAGGTGTTTCTGTGAATGAAAATGGTGACGCTGAAGTTGCACATGAAAATGTTGGTTGTGGCACTGGTATCAATCCAAATGACAGTGTTTCTAATGTGGGTAGCAGAAGGTCACATAGCAGAAGGTCACATGGAAGTGCTAATAGTGGCAGATCAAGCACATATTCAGCCAGGGTGCTGGCCAATGCTGACAGAGCGGCATTGGTTGCTCGCCAAGCTGCTTTGAAGGAGAAGCATGCTATTGAGGAGCAGGAGCAACAGCTGAGGAGGAGAAAGGAGCAGCTTGAGTTGGATGCAGAGTTGGCTGCATCAGATGCTAAAATAGCCGTGCTGCAGGGCTCAGATAAAGGGAGTCACGCAGCGCTCTCATATGGCATGAGCTTGTATCTGCAGAAGGAAAACGTGAAAGTGGCTAACCTCAATCCCAATGCAATGGAATTTCAACCTGGTCCTCCACAGCAAAACCATTTGTCTACCATGGGCCCACGACCACCTAACAACATACTGTCAACAGAGGAGTGCAGAAAACAAACTGAGCAATGGTGCAACGATGTACTGGAACAGCAACACGCTACCCCTCAGCTACAACATGGTACAGCACATGGAGCACATCAACAGCTTGTAATAACTACACAACCACTTCCTACCAATAATGCCTCCAACAAAACACACTAACCTGACCTACTGGAAATAATGCAAAGGCAAAATGACATCACAGCCACCCTGGTTTATGAACAGCGCATCTCATCTCTACCATCAAGGAGAGTTACCCGTGTTCGATGGGGACCCTCTCCAGTTTCGACCATTCATGAAAGCCTTCGAACAGGGCATGGAGAGCAAGGCAGGAAAGGCAGACTGTCTTTACTATTTAGAGCAGTTCACTAGAGGTCAGCCACAGGAGTTAGTACGCAGTTGCCAGCATATGGTGCCAGAGCATGGATATGTAATGGCAAAGGGCCTTCTCACTGAACACTTTGGTAACCCGTACAAGTTGGCAACAGCCTACATGAAGAAGGCTTTGGCCTGGCAAGCCATTAAAGCAGAGGATTTACAGTCACTGCAGGCCTACTCTTTGTTTTTACGTGGCTGCTGTAATGTGATGCAGGAGTTGAGCTATGTGCAGGAGCTGGACATGCCTGTCAACATGAGGACCATTCTCTCAAAGCTTCCATTCAAATTGAGAGAACAGTGGCGCACTACAGCTCACGACATAATGGAGAGAACCCATGACAGGGCCCACATCTTTGACCTGGTGCAGTTCATAGAAAGACATTCTATAAATTCTGTCTGACCCCTTGTTCGGCGATATACAGGATCCACCCTCTGCCTAATCTATAACTAGGCCTCCATCCCAGTTCAAATCACAGCCCAGGGGCAATGTAAAGGGGAACATTGTTGCTGCTGTAACATCAACGGATGTGTCTGATGATGGCAAGGACCACACTCAGGATGTGGATGAGGTGAAGTGCCTGTGCTGCGATCGTCGTCACCTGGTGGAGGAATGCAGGCAGTTCAGAGGCAAGAAGCACAAGGACAAAATTCTCCTCTTGAGACAAAAAAGGGTGTGCTTCTCATGTTTACGCTCTGGACACATGAGCAAGGACTGTAAACAGTGCCTGACATGTCAAACCTGTGGAAAGACTCACCCAACAGCACTTCATATTAAACAGTCACAGACCCCAGGACAATCAAAGGAGACTACCGGCACCCAGCAGTCTTCCAGTGAAACATGTGCGCATACAGGGGCCGGTAGGGACCATTGTGTACTGTCCATTCTGCCAGTGAAGTTGAAGTCAGCAAAGGGAAGCCGCATTATAACAACTTATGCCTTCCTGGACCCCGGTAGCTCGGCTACATTTTGCTCTGAACACCTCATGCAAGAACTCAACATCACAGGCAAGAAAACCAGCTTCCTGTCGAAGACAATGGGGCAGCAAAAGGTCGTTCCAGCTTACACCGTGTCTAGTTTAGAGGTGTCTGAGGTGGGCAGTAACAACTTCTATCCCCTGCACGAAGTCTTCACACAGAAGGAAATGCCAGTCACAGTGGAGAACATGATCACATCTAAGGATCTGGCTAAGTGGCCCTACCTGTCAAAGGTGCGCATCTCAAGCGTCAAGGCTAAGGTTAGCTTGTTGATTGGTACCAACGCACCCAGGGTATTGGAACCCTGGGAGGTCATCAATAGCCGCGACAATGGGCCCTATGCTATCAGGACAGTACTAGGATGGGTAGTCAATGGCCCACTGAGTGGAAGCAGTGGCGCGCTAGCACCCTCCGCCACAGTGAACTGCATCTCTGTTCAGACACTGGAACAAATGCTTGTAAGTCAATACAACCACAACTTCAATGAAAGGGCTGTGGAGGGAAAGGAAATGTCCAAAGATGACATCAGGTTTATGGAGACCATGGAACAATCAGCCAAGCTGCAGGATGGAAAGTACTGCCTGAAGTTGCCTTTCAAAAAGAAAGAGGTGTCTTTGCCCAACAACATCACCGTGGTGAAGCAAAGGATGCAGAGCCTGAGGAGACGGTTCCTTAATAGCAAAGGCTTGCAGCAGGAGTATGCTGAATACGTGAATGGCCTTATCAGCAACACCTATGCAGAACCCATGTCGCTGCAGAAGCTTCAAGGCAAACCTGGTAACGTCTGGTACATTCCCCATCACTCAGTCCACCACCCAAGGAAAGGTACCCTTCGGGTCGTGTTCGATTGTGGTGCCACCTACCAAGGAGCATGCCTAAACAAAGAGCTGCTACAAGGGCCTAACCTCATAAGCTCATTACTGGGCGTCCTGCTACGCTTCAGAGAGGAACCTGTGGCGTTTATGGGTGACATATAGGCAATGTTCCATCAAGTGAAGGTCACAGAGGAAGGCAGAGACTTTCTCTGGTTTCTGTGGTGGCCGAATGGAGACATCACGCAGGAGCTGAGGCACAATAGAATGACTGTGCACTTGTTCGGTGCTGTATCCTCACCAAGCTGTGCTAGCTACGCACTGAGGAAAACTGCTGACGATCACCAGTCAGAGTTCCTCGCTACTGTATGTCAGTCTGTCAAGGAAAACTTCTATGTCGACGACTGCTTGAAAAGCTGTGCCACAGAAGCAGCTGCAATTCAGACAATCAAGGACCTGACTGCACTCTCCCAGAAGGGAGGCTTCACCCTGGAGAAGTTTGTCAGCAACAGCCGTGGTGTCTTGCAAGCCACTGCAGCAGAGAGAAGGGCGAAGGATCTAAAGGAACTGGATCTTGACTGTGACAAGCTGCCAGTAGAGAGAGCCCTAGGTCTACTCTGGTGCGTGGAAACTGACTCATTCCGATTCAAGATCGAATTGAAGCAACAGACACTTACCAGACGTGGTATGTTGTCCACCGTCAGCTCAGTGCATGGCCCCTTGGGTTTTCTGGGCCCAGTCACGCTGCCGGCAAAAATGATGCTACAGGAGCTATGCAGGAGAGGATGTGGATGGGATGATTCCTTACAACCTGACATCTTATGCCAGTGGAACTCATGGCTGCAGGACTTGGACCTGCTCAACACCTTCAATATATCCAGGTGTCTCAAACCAGCAATGTATGGCAAGGCTGCTCGAGCCCAACTACATCACTTCGTCGATGCCAGCGAGGCTGGTTATGGAACCGTGACAAACCTAAGGATGATGAATAGGCAAGGTCAAGTGCAGGTCTCCTTTCTCCTTGGCAAGGCCAGAGTTACATTACTGAAAGCAGTGACTATTCCCCGGCTTGAACTGACTGCAGCAGTTCTCGCTGTGAGGATGGACTCAGTGCTGAAGGAAGAACTAAAGTGGATTTTTGAGGATTCTGTTTTCTGGACAGACAGTACTTCAGTCCTCAAATACATCAAGAACGAGAATTTCAACTATCCGAGAGTCATCAGAACCATGCAATGGAGGCATGTTGGCTCCAAAGACAATCCAGCTGACGACGCGTCAAGGGGATTAAAGGCAGCAGTTTTCCTGAAGACCAGTAGGTGGTGGGAAGGGCCTGCATTTCTCTGGAGACTTGAGGAGGACTGGCCTAACAATGCCTTTGATGTTTCCCTGAGTGCTGATGACAAAGAGGTGAAGAGAGAGGCTGCCACGAATGCAATCAATGTGTGCCATGCTGTAACACCAACTGACTAACTCATTAGCTACTTCTCTGACTGGAAGAGGCTGTAGAAGGCAGCTGCTTGGTTTCTCTGTTTAAAGGCCATTCTATTGGAGAAGGCTCACTGGAGAAGACAGCTGAAGGGGCCTATGACGGTCCAGTCAAGAGCAGCTGATGACCAGAATTTCGCTGTTACACCCAGGGGTGACATCTTGACTGTAGACGATATGCTGGCGGCAGAGGCTGCAGTCGTTTGTTATTGCCAGAAGCAGCAGTTCAAGGAAGAGATTGCTGCACTGTCCTCCACAAAGGCAGCAGTGAGTCGCCGTAGCCCCATTTACAAGCTTGACCCAGTCTTAGTCGATGGCCTATTAAGAGTTGGAGGGAGGCTGAGTAGAGGGGTAATGCCTGAGGAGGCCAAACACCCCATTATTCTCTGCAAACAGCAACCCCTCGTGGCACTCATTTTCAAACATGCTCACCAGAGCCTGGGCCATGCAGGTCGTGCACACACCTTGTCATCAGTGATGAAGAAATTCTGGATTACAAAGGCAAACGCAGCAATCAGAAAAGTGATCCGTGAATGCACCTTCTGTAGCCGCTATCAAGGACGTCTTCTGGAACAAAAGATGGCTGACCTTCCAAAGGTACGGATTCAGCCAGACCTACTCCCTTTCACCAACACTGGGGTGGACTACTTCGGTCCTGTGGTAGTAAGGAAAGGTAGAGGAACTTGCAAGCGGTATGGAGCCATATTTACCTGCCTCGCCAGCAGAGCAATCCATCTGGAGGTGGCAGTTTCCCTGGAGACAGATGCCTGCATCAATGCTCTGAGGCGCTTCATTAGCAGAAGAGGGCAAGTGACTCACCTGATCTCAGATAATGGTACCAACTTCATTGGAGCAGACAGGGAGCTGAGAGAAGCCCTAACCATGCTGAACCATCAGCGGATTGAAGGAGTCCTCTTAAAAGCTGGAATACACTGGAGCTTCAACCCGCCAGCAGGCTCACATCATGGCGGCGTCTGGGAGAGGATGATCCGCATGGTGAGAAGGGTCCTAAGTTCAGTGGTACGCCAGCAGACACTGGATGATGACTCTTTGCATACAGTGTTCTGCGAGGTGGAGGCCATCTTGAACGACAGACCACTTACCAAGCTCTCAGACGACCCAACAGATCTGGAACCGCTCACGGCCAACCACCTGCTCTTGATGAAAGGAAAGCCCGCAATACCACCAGGAGTCTTTGATTCTCATGACCAGTATGTCAAACGAAGATGGAGGCAAGTGCAATATATTGCAGATTTGTTCTGGAAGAAATCCGAGAATCCGAGAATATCTGCCTTTGCTTCAAGAACAACAAACATGGAATGAGAAGAGGAGGAGTTTGAAAGCTGGAGACATTGTTGTCATCATGGATGCCTCTGCCCCTCGTGGTTCTTGGCCCCTGGCTAGGGTGCTTAGGGTATTTCCCGATAGGCAGGGTCTGGTACGATCTGTCAGGTTGCAGACAAAGTCTAACATCATTGAAAGACCTGTGACCAAACTTTGCCTAGTACATGGGGTATGAATGTGTTATTACATTGTATTTTTTACTTGGTGTTTTGTTACATTTTGGTTCCTTTTTTTGTTTTCATTTATTTGAATTGTTTTGTCTGCCTGCCATTAACAATTAGGGGCCGGTGTGTAGGAGCCAAAATGTATGTGCGTCTTTGATTGTGATTTTTGTTTATCCACAGTTGGCGCATGTTAATTTTTAGGTGTGAATATAGGTAGGAACGATTCTGTTGTCGGACAGGTGTCCTACCCGGAAGGGCAAAGGGTTTTGACCGCTAAGCAAAACACGACGCTGGCTCACTGCTGTTGTCCCTTTGGCTTGTGACTATTGTGCTTTATATATTTTAATCAAGTGAAATAAATAGGATTGTCTTTCTTCAACTTGAAGACCGTTGTAAGCGTTTTTACTTTAGATCACAGTGAAGTTAACAGAGTAAGTAGCAAGTAACTTCAGGTAACACCTAGTGCGTCTGCCTAGCTCCACCCGCGTGAGGGCACTTCAGTAGTTCCGTATCGCACAGAACTCCTTCAATAGCTACTCTAGTTGACATTTATAGGCTTTCATTTTCATTCGGCTGGTGGTAGCACCACCCGGTGTAACAGTTTCAGATTTACCCCCATTAAAGTTACCCCCCGGTAATCTGAAGATAACTTCAAATTACCCCACCAAGTTTCAAAGTACCCCCCCTCTATCTCCTTCAACCTAAAAACCTAACCCTAACTCCTAACCCAACATCAACGCACTCGGGGGGGGGTAATTTGAAGTTAACTTCAGATTACCAGGGGGTATGGTGATGGGGGGGTAATCTGAAATTGGAACACCGGTGGGTAACTCCATTCCAGTCTTCATAAGTGCACCGCCTATCGGCGAATGTCGTATTGCTGCGCAATACTAGACCCCTACCAGTGTATGCATATTATATTTCCTAAAAAATAGGTCAAAGTAACCTGAATAGTGTACATGACACACCCTCTCCCCAAGATGCATCCACACACCAACTTTGATGTTCCTAGGTCATACGGTATTGAAGTTATGGAGCGGACTTGAATGCGGACTGACGGACGGACGGACGGACGGACGGACGGAGTGCAATCCTATAGTCCCCTCCGTTTCGGGTAAGGGATTAGTAAAATTGACTTTACTGGACCCCAGATATCCTAAGGACCATCAGGAGTCACCAGCACTCCTTGTTAAGTTAAAATGGACATGAATAGCCTTATTCTTGACCTGTTTCCAATCATTCATTTACGTAAATTACCATTACAGAAACTGAAAAACTTCAACATCATCAGGTGTGGCCAGTTTTCATTAATAATGCATACCTGTAAACTGTTACACATTCAGCGTGAATTTTAGTGGCATATTTACGTTCCACTTCTGTAGTCTGGAATTATTTAATCAACGCATATGTATGAGTTGCACAGAATTGAGGTCCGAAAACCAATTATGACTCCAGAATCCTCACACATTTTACTCAGTGGTTAGATGCAATGGAATTGCATAAAGACATTTTAAATGATCTTATTCCATTAAACAATTTAAACGATCATGAAACACATGCATTGCTTCCAACCTCTGAGACTCTTACATATGCGTTGACTAAATAATTGCTGACATTTCAAGCCCACAATAAATTAATATTCAGCACTGTATATGACTTAAAAAAATAATAAATAGTGCCAAAAGGGTTCATTTAAAGGCAATGGGTAGTCATGCCAAATACAGTGCCCTCCATAATTATTGGCACCCCTGGTTAAGATGTGTAAAAAGCCTTAAAAGAAATTCCATTTTTATTGCAGAAGCATACTCTCACACTGAAATTTGTAGAAAAATGTAACCTTCCACTCAAGTGAATTTTAAGGGGGAAAAAAATCCCTGACTAAGAAATAATTATTTTTCATAAAATCACCTGTTCCACAATTATTGGCACCCCTAACAATTCCTAGGAATTGAATGTAATTGAAGTATTTCTGTCATTTCTACAGAAGTTTACTAGTGTTGATCATAGTATCTAGGAACATTTAATTAGTAAATCATCACTTCCTGTTTCCCTGGGGTATCAATATGACGTGACACAGAGGTCATTTCTCTCATCCACTCTTCAACAGGGGAAAGACAAAAGAACACACCATTCAAGTAAGGCAGATGTGTGTCGACCTTCACAAGTCAGACAATAGCTACAAGAAAATAGCCACTCGCCTGCACCTGCCCCTATCTACTGTCAGAGGAATTATTAAGAAGTGTAAAACTGTTAAAGAAAGCTCACTGTCAAAGAATTGCAACAAATGGTAGCATTTTGGGGTCACAAAGTCTCCAAAACAGCCATCAGGTGCTATATACATGTCAACAAGCTGTGTGGGAGGCATGCACGGAAAAAACCTTTTCTCACTCACAATCATAAACCCAAATGTCTGGAGTTTGCTAAGCGGTACTGGGACTTCATTTGGGACTGTGTGCTTTGGTCAGATGAGATCAAGATAGAGCTTTTTTGGCAACAAACACTCAAAGTGGGTCTGGCGGAACACAAAAGATGAGTATGCAGAAAAGCACCTCATGCCCACTGTGAAGTATGGGGAGGATCGGTGATGCTGTGGGCCTGTTTCTCTTCCAGAGGCCCAGGGAGCCTTGTAAGGGTGCATGACATCATGAATGCTTTGAAATACTAGGACATTTTAAATCAAAATCTGGTGGCCTCTGCCCAAAAGCTGAAGATGGGTCTTCATTGGGTCTTTCAGCAAGATAATGACCCTAAACATGTGGCCAAATCTACACAGAAATGGTTCACCAGACACAGAATCAAGCTGCTCCCATGGCCATCTCAGTCTCCAGACCTCAACCCCATTGAAAACCTGTGGAGTGAGCAGAAGAGGAGAGGACCCAGGTCGCTGGATGATTTAGAGAGATTGTGCAAAGAGGAATGGTCGAAGATCCCTCTTTCTGTATTCTCCCATCTTGTGAAACATTACAGGAGAAGATTAGGTGCTGTTTTGTTGGCAAAAGGGGGTTGTACAAAGTATTAACTTCAGGGGTGCTAATAATTGTGGCACACATGATTTGATGTAAAAGAATTATTTCTTAATGTTGGATTATTTTCCCCACTGAATAAATGGAACTGAATTAAAGGTTGGATTTTCCTCTTTTTTCATTGTGGTCCTATATTATTTGGAAAAACACTGAATTTATTAGAAGCTAAAGAACACATCTAAACCAGGGGTGCCACTAATTATGGAGGGCGCTGTATTGATTTGATTTAACAATTCACAGACCTGATTTCAATGAATTCATTAACTGCCTTGAAGAAAAAACCTGGGCTGGATTTGGATTCAAGGGCAAGATTTGGCAATCCTTGTCTCACAACATGCAGTACTGAGACTGTGGGAGTACATAGCACTGACCTCTTCACCTCGTGTAGCGCTTCTGGCAGCCGCCGTGCAGCGGCGAGCAGGAGGGCGACGCTCAGCTCAGCAGTGGCATGAGTGAGCACATCTGCGGTGTACCCCACTCGCACCCCGCTGCAGAGGGAGAGATGTTCTGACGGCTGACGATGGGTAATGAGGGGAACACACAGGTTTGAAGAAACCACTAGAAACATCACAGCATAGGCTCCCTGGCTCTTTGTTTTTTGGTGACCAGGTTGATTGTGCTACTTTCATTTGTATTTTTCTAAAATTACTGGAGCGACAAAGAGAGAGCCTCCATAATTTATTAGACAGTGACAAATTTTTTTCTACCGTATTTTGGTTCTATACTCATCTCAAGCAACTCGAGCTCGAAAGGATACATTGACGATGATTTTACATTTAATAAATACAATTTAATTACCTCCGCTAAGGAGGTTATGTTTTCACCCGTTTGTTTGTATATTGGTGTGTCAGTCCGTCTGTCTGTCTGTCTGTCTGTCAGTCACTTAACAGGATACTCAAAAAGTTATGAACAATTTGGCAGAAAATTTGGTAGTATGATAGGCGGCAGTCCACAGATGAGTCGATTAAATTTTGGAAGTGATCTAGAAATAAATTCCCAATATCTGAAATGGGCCATAGAAAAGGGAAAGCAGCAGGTTAAAAATAAAAACAAAGACAATACACACGGCTGTAAAAAGAAACGCACGAACAGCACAGACAACAGAGATGCAGTCACATTACCGTACATCAGGGGTATCACCGAACGCGTACAAAGAGTCATGTGGTATTTTTTCGTCAACACACCGGTCCGACCACACACCACGTTGAGACAGCTATTCAACAAGACAATAAATGTAATGTCATATATGAAATACTATGCCACTCTTGCGACAAAACTTATATTGGAGAAACAGGGAGATGCTTCAGCACACAGAAAAAAGAGCACAAAACAGAATGTGAAAAACAAACGGAGATGAGACACACGAGATCAATAAAAGACAAGGCACTACGAGAAAACCTAAAAGCAGCCATTACAGACCATTGTAAGAGGGAAAACCATATTATGGACTGGGAAAAGGCCAAAGTTATCTGCACTGAGGAAAACCGACACCAACGCTGGATTATGGAGGCGATAGAAATCCAGAAGTGAGCCCAAAGGACGATGAACAGGGACGAAGGGGCGTACATGCTGTCTCACACGTGGAGTGCAGTTCTGAAGAGGCGAACTGGCAGCAGGAGGTGTGACCGTCCTGTCAAACTTGGAAGGATGGTCACGCCTCAGTAAAAACAGCTGATAAGAGACGTCACAATACCATTATGTGACACTTCTGAGGTGAGTTCCCGTTGAAACAAGTCAAGGAATGAATACAGAACTGAGCTTTCTTGTCTAATATAAAAGAAGTCAAATTTTAATAATTAATTAATAAATGGGTGAATTATGGGTGAATAAGGACTATTTACTGGTTTCAGTTTGTCATTTGGCAAAGAAATAAGAAAATCATTTTTAGCTTAAAAAAAAGTTTTCGACAAAGGACAAGGTTCACTAACCATAAAAATTGGCCCTGTCTAAAAACTAATAATCATTGGTGTCATTTATTGGAATAATAGCCAAAATTTTAAAAAATGAATGTTATAAGCCTTACTGCCCTATGGTTGCCATGGCAAAGTAACAGGAAATTGCACCATGCAAAATGTCATTATTTGGCTTATTTTCAATCCCAAGAGCAAAAGAGTTCAATATATTGACTTATAAACCATGTATATCAATTTTTATATAAATAATTAACAATTCAACATTACCAGGATGTCTGGACCATGGTTGCCATGGCAACGGGAGAGGAAATTATTCCATTCAAAATGTCATTATTTGGCATATTTTCAATCCGAAGAGCAAAAGAGTTCAATATATTGTCTTATAATTTATGTATATCAATTATTATATAAATAATTAACAATTCAACATTATCAAGATGAGTGGTCCATTGTTGCCATGGCAACGGGAGATATAAATAATAAATATAAATATAAAAAATAAATTAATTATAAATAATAAACAGAAATGTTTAATGAAACACAATACCACAATAAAGCCACTCTATAGGCCCTATACTCAAATCTCTACAGTAATCTCAAAAATTAATTTTTTTTGTCCAAAAAGTGTGCAACGACAGTAGGCAAGATACCTTTAGCAATCAAAAACGCCAATAAAATGTTTAGGGTAGGGGGAAAATAGGGACTGTCGGGTAATAGGAATCACGGGTATTTTTTTCTATGCCTTATCACACTTATACTGGAGCAAAATTATATTTTTCTTTTATATTTCTGAATTAATTATGCTACCCATTAATTGTATTAAAAACAAAATTAAGGTCAGATTCAATTCAGTTCACAAACTTCAAAGTTGCATAATATGATGCGTGCTCAAGGGCCGAGCTGATCGAGGGGCGAAATGTCGGGCATCGATCGGGCATCAGATAGCCTTTAGGCCTATTTTATTTTTTAAAGAGTTATTTATTGGTTCTACATCTCTACCATAACTCAGAATATCCGTATATGAACAGATTTTTATTGATTTTGCATAGATAAAACTTACCTTTCCTCGTGTACCTGTAGTTCACCTGGGTTCACCTGGAGCATTTCCTCATCGGATCATTGTCGAAAGACGAAACTGGGTCATCGCGCTGAAAAGCCTGACGCCACTGATTATCTGGCTCGTACATTGAGTAATTAGGCCTAACACTCAACGACACTAAACTATTTACTCGATATTTACATATCAGACATATTAGAGAATAATCATCATTCAAAATATTACGCGTCAACAAAGCAGGAAATGGGAACAGCTGTACATCAAAGAACGCCGCTTACGCAAGAGGTGCAATTGAAAAGTTGGATTTCAATATGAAATACGATTCGTGCCTCGTGTTGAATCCTTAGCGAAAAACACACAATCCACACATTTGTTTTATTACACATAAAAATAATGACAGTTGTATGAAATAAAATGTAACGTTAAGTTATTATTTTTAAATAATATCACGAAATTCAATTTTATTTCCATTTGTAAATGCCAATCCCACATATATTTTGCGTAACTAAGCGCGTCACTAATGTAAACTACACATTTTCAAAATTAAACTCGGGTGGCAGGCCTCGCCCACAATACAACCTACACAAATAAGTAAAGAATTTATAATAGATTTGATTCATTTATAAATTATTTTGGGCGAAGTATGCAGCCCACGCGAAAAACTGATTTGAACGTCATCTTTTTCGCTCGAAATCTCTTGAAGTGAAGTCATTGCCTAGTTGAAGCATCCGTAAAATCAGTTTCGGGTCTTGGTAACCAACGGCAAGTATATTGTTGGACAGCATATATCTCTAAGGATTGATTCGACAAATGAAAATTGTTCAAGGTTGTGTTTGGTAATTCACGAAAATACAGGGCCAGTTATGTGGGTTAGTGAACCTAGTTCTTTCTTAAATATTTGTGTTTTCTCATTTTTTTATGATAGGTGGTCTAATAAATTTGTTGAGCACTGTATATCTGTCTACAAGGGGTTTGTGTGATATTTCTGATCAGACAACTCAAAAAGTAATGAACTTTTAGAAATGAGGCAGGATGATAGGTCGTAGACCAGAGAGGAGTTGATTTAATTTTGGAAGTGATTGGGAACATTTCCATCACCAAAAGAACAGATATATGCCGTGGTGGAGGTATGCGGTCTATCGAGTACCCTCAAGTTTGAGAGGCTTTCATCCATATCAGACGAACCCTTCATAAATGCTAGCAAATTTTGTACATAGTCCCCTAAATGTAGAATGATGTAATGACAAAAGTGTAACATTTGGTTGTTTATCCTTGGCAAGCAACGACTGCTTGAAGTCTGAAATGCGTACACATCTGCGAATACTGGGTCTTCCTCAGTAATGCTCTGCCAGACCTGTACAGCAGCTATTTTCAGTTTTTGCTTGTTTAGCAAGATTTTTTGCCTTCAATCTTCTCTTCAGCATGAAAAATGCAAGTTCAATTGCATTAAGACCCAGAGATGGACAAGTCCAGCAGAACCAAAATTAACAAAATGTGTCACAGTCCAGGAAATTATGCTGCTCACTGCATCTCCACAAAAAACCTCACTAAGCATCATTATTAGCATAACACAAGGTATGGAGGCCTGTACTCAACTGATGACACTAACACTCCCATCAACTGCATTCACCCACTTCTATATACAGCCCACCATGACCCTACTAACCACTGGATCATTTCTTGTTTGCTTTCGGCTCTAAATCAAGAGGAAGTTGCAATGCTCACCGTTTCTTGATTTCATCGATGGCTAGGTGGTCAAAGCCCACAGAGTAAGTGGAAATCACCTTCAAGTTTGGACCTAAATAAATAAATCAATCAGTGGTTAACTGCCCATCTTCTCCTGATGGTCCTACAGCAACAAAGAGGGGTGACAAATTAAACTTAAGACCATTTGAAAATGGGATCAAACCAGACACAGACCCCCACCAGTTACGCCCCAGCCATACACCTATGACCCCTCATTTTTTATCCCAAGCTATACTGTATATTCACTCACGTCAAGGTTTCATCGATTTCCAGTGTATCATTCAAAAGTTATCAAACAAGAAGACAATCAGACAGACAGACTGACAAGCAGGTAGATACTCAGGATGACATGTAACATTGATTTCAGAATCTTTCCAGGGTAAAACCACGGAAATCTGGATACTTGACTCACTTCCCCCATTTACCCCCAAAGCCAGGGGTCCTCAATCTTTCCCAGAAAAGGCCGGTGTGGGTGCAGGCTTTCATTGCAACCAAGCAATTACACACCTGATGCTACTAATCAACCCCTGGACTCTTTGCTAATTAGCTTGATTTGTAGCATCAGGTTTGTAGCTGCTTGGTTGCAATAAAAGCCTGCACCCACACCAGCCCTTTCTGGGAAAGATTGGGGACCCCTGCCCTAAGCCATATACCTACAGTACATCCTCCATTTTCAATCCAAAGCTAGATATTTGCTCAAGCCATACACCTATGAAGTTTCAACGATTTCTAGTATATCGTTCAACAGTTATCAAACAGACAGACAGACAGGCATTTGGTATGACACTCAGGATGACATGTGACATAAATTTCAGTACATTTCCAGTGCAAAGCAACTCATATCTGGATGCTCACACACACATATACACACTAACACACACACACACACACACACAACTGAAAACAATACCATCCATTCTGATTCTGCTCATTTTTCCTGGGACAGAGTGGGTCCATTTGTTCTCTTAAAGGCAGAAGAAAGGTGACTGCAGAGTTCTTCTATGTGACGGCCTTCACATCCTATAATAAAGCATTCTAACAATGACAGAAGTGGTTTCTTTGAGGTTGACAATGGCCCTAGCCCCACACGGAGTCACTGAACAATTTTATGAGTATGAAAGTGATCCTGAGCATATGCCACCATCACTGTTGCAAAATCTCAAACCAATTGCAATCACATGGGAGATACCGGAACAAGTTATGAGACGGCGCAGTCTGTCACCATTATTAAAACACCAAATGAGGAGCAGCTCTGGGAAGAAAGGAGCTCCATTATTCTAGTTAACTTCTACAGTCTTAGATTCAGTGCAAAGGCGAGTTGAAGGTAATCTGGCAGCTTGAGGAGGCGCAACACCTCACTAAAACGGTTCCCGTTGATTTTTTCCGTTAATTTGTCACCTGTCTTTAGCTTATTGTTCATCGGTGTTCAGTCATACCTGCTGCATCCAGCACTTCAGTGTCGATTCGATCCGAAATCATGCACAGCAGCCCATGGGCTCCGGACACACCCCTCAAAAGCCCCTCCCTTGGCACAGGCTCGTCAGAGTCCCACTTTGACACCTTACACCTGGAACCAGAAGCCCAGAAAAGACAACGCGAGGCAGGAAACTGGCAGGTTAAGGGGTCTCCAGGGTAGAAATTTCCTTTTTTTTTTTAATATTTCAATATTTTTGATTTTCACATAAAATTAGTTATATAAATAAAGGAATGCAGTGAGATGCCACTAAACCAAGAATCTTTGTTTTTCCTCTGCCTCAATTGTTACTTGTGACTTTAAATGCAAATTATCAAAAATCACAATTTTGACTGATTTTCAACCTTGTGGCATTCATAAAATCATTAATATTCATCAGATTGGCTTGAAATTTGGACTGAGGTTGTATCGGTTGGAGATCTATGAAGTGACATAGGATTTACTAGATACAGCATCCACAATAATTATTGGTTAAGATAAGTTAAAAGCCTTAAAAGAAATTCTATTTTTATTGCAGAAGCATACTCTCATACTGAAAATTGTAGAAAAATGTAACCTTCAACTCAAGTGAATTTTAAGAGGAAAATAAAAATCCATAAGAAATAATTATTTTTCATAAAATCACCTGTTCACAATTATTGGCACCCCAAACAATTCCAAGGAAATAAATGTAATTGAAGTATTTCTGTCATTTCTACAGTAGTTAAAAAAGTTGATCAGAGTATCTAGGAACATTTAATTAGTAATTCATTACTTCCTGTTTCCCTGGGGTATGAATATGACGTGACACAGAGGCCATTTCTCTTATCCACTCTTCAACATGGGAAAGACAAAGGAACACACCATTCAAGTAAGGCAGATGTGTGTAAACCTTCACAAGTCAGGCAATGGCTACAAGAAAATAGCCACTCGCCTATACCTGATGATATCTACAGTCAGAGAAATTGTTAAGAAGTTTAAAACAACTGGAACAGTGGTAAACAAGCCTGGACGAGGACGCAAGGTTATATTGCCACCACGCACAGTGAGGAGGATGGTAAGAGAAATAAGAAGTTCTCCAAAGCACACTGTTAAAGAATTGCAACAAATGGCAGCATCTTGGGGTCACAAAGTCTCCAAAACAACCATCAGGTGCTATATACATGTCAACAAGCTGTGTAGGAGGCATGCACGGAAAAAACCTTTTCTCACTCACAATCATAAACCCAAATGTCTGGAGTTTGCAAAGCGGCACTGGGACTTCATTTGGGACTGTGTGCTTTAGTCCGATGAGACCAAGATAGAGATTTTTGGCAACAAACACTCTAAGTGAGTCTGGCGGAACACAAGAGATGAGTATGCAGAAATGCCTCTCATGCCCACTGTGAAATATGGGGAATGATCGGTGATGCTGTTTCTCTTCCAGAGGCCCTGGGAACCTTGTTAGGGTGCATGGCATCATGAATGCTTTGAAATACCCGGACATTTTAAATCAAAATCTGATGGCCTCTGCCTGAAAGCTGAAGATGGGTCGTCACTGGGTCTTTCAGCAAGATAATGACCCTAAACATGTGGCCAAATCTACACAGAAATGGTTCACCAGACACAGAATCAAGCTCCTCCCATGGCCATCTCAGTCCCCAGACCTCAACCCCATTGAAAACCTGTGGAGTGAGCTGAAGAGGAGAGTGCAGAGGAGAGGACCCAGGTCGCTGGATGATTTAGAGAGATTGTGCAAAGAGGAATGGTCGAAGGTCCCTCTTTCTGTATTCTCCCATCTTGTGAAACATTATAGGAGAAGATTAGGTGCTGTTTTGTTTGCCAGAAGGGGTTGAACATAGAATTAACATCAGGGGTGATAATAATTGTGGCACACATGATTTGACGTAAAATAACAATTTCTTATTGTTATTATTATCTTATTTTTTTCCCCACTGAATAAATGGACTTGAATTAAAGGTTGGATTTTCCTCTTTTTTTTTCATTGTGGTCCTATATTATTTAGAAAAAAACTGGAATTTATTAGAAGCTAAAGAACAAATCTTAACCAATAATTCTGGAGGGCAGTGTAGGTGCATCCCTAGGGGGTTAATTTTGAAAATGAAGCAAGTTGATGATAGTGATTTTCATTATAGTAACATATCAGAGCTCATTAAATATTCATAAACGTTCCAAACAAAAAAAATCCTATGTCAGTTCATAGTAATATCTTAAAAATTTCATGAGACGAATTTGAGGAAAATCAGACCATGGCTTATTGAAATATCAGTGCCACAAAATATTGTCAGATTTTGTCATTAAAGTGCCGTTTCCGTGGCAACCATGTAAATTAGCAAAATTTAGCAAAATGCTAAATTTTATGAGGTTAAAATCATGTTGAGTATGTTTATTTCTTAGTATTTACATTAATATGGTTATTTCTACACTTTGCCCTAAAGACCCCTTAATTCGAGATCTCCTTTTCTCATGCAAGTTACATCCCAGCTTTGAAAAAATGCGTGGATAAACTCCTCCAATACTGCACCAGGTTTCAGAAGGAATTGCAGCCAGACAAGCTCCAGTAAATACATTTGTTGGGATTTGGTGCAAAGTTGTGTGTGTATGTGTGTGTGTGTGTGTGTGTGTGTGCGTGGGGGGGGGGGGGGGGGGTGCAAGTAGGTGGTCTGTCTGTCCACTATTTTGGACATTATACTTGCGGGATGCATATGCCATCCAGTATTTTGGACATCATGCATGCGGAGTGACAGAAGTAATGTGAAGTTGAAGAAACCTGATCATTGATATGCATGATGTCTGTATTCTGGACATTGCTTATTTGAGCTATTTACTCGGCATCCATAATGTCCAATATTTTTGATAAAGCATAGACTCAGACGTATTTCAACAAAGAGACAAGCATTACATAGGTTATGTGTTTTCAGTTTGTGCTATATAATGTATTTCCATCCCCCAACAGAAAAAAGTCTGATCAAATCTTGAACAATATAAGACTAGTTCTGACTTTCGTCAACCTACCTCTTACTTGTGGATGCAGCCATTGTGATTGTTTCTGCTAAATCATGAGACTAATCAGAGAGGCACCTATTGAGGAAATTATTATCTGGAAATGTCCAGTAAAATGCACATTTTGTGTTTTCAGGGTATCTATGAGCCTACAGAAAATAAATCCCCTTATGTCCAAATTTTGGACAACATGCAATGAAGGGTTAACATGTCCTGTCTGTCTGTCTGCTAGTCCATTTGTGGACAATTGTTGCAAACACCGTAGCATTGCGAACTTTTAAGATGCAATCCTAAAAGCTCACAGGTGAATAGTTGTGATAAAAAAGAAGGCTGAGTTTGGAGATGGGCATGTTCTAAGCTTTATTGTAAGCAATGCCCGCTTCGCTATCGCAGCTAGTGCGAACCAAGATGATCTTAAGTACATAATATCAGTAGAAAACATACGTGTAACGTTAACTTACGCAAAACGCAGCACATAGAACGACTGTTTTCAGCGTCTCAGATTTTGTTGATTGATATTGCGCATCGCAAAAATAATCTTGTTGGCAAAATGGCAGCTTTACGCAAAAATGTGAGGGAAAATGTAATAAACACATACAGTGGGGGAAATAAGTATTTGACCCCTTGCTGATTTTGCAGGTTTGCCCACTAACAAAGAGTGCAACGGTCTATAATTTTAATGATAGGTTTATTTTAACAGTGAGAGACAGAATATCACCAAAAAAGTGGAATAAGACATTTTATGCATTTTAGGAATTTATTTGCATATTTTTGGTCAAAATAAGTATTTGACTTTTGACCCCCTGGACAAACAGCATGTTCATATTTTGTAGAAAAGCCATTATTGGCCAGCACAGATGTCAAACAATTATTGAAGTTGTTGACAAGGTTTGTGCACATTTTGGCAGGGATGTTGGCCCACTCCTCCCTGCAGACAGCCTCCAAATCATTCAGGTCCCGAGGCTGTCGCCTTGCAACCCGAATTTTAAGCTCCCTCCAAAGATTTTCAATTGGATTCAGGTCTGGAGACTGGCTAAGCCACTCCAGACCCTTGGTGTACTTCTTCTTCAGCCACTCTTGTTGCTTTGGCGGTGTGCTTAGGGTAGTTGTCGTGCTGAAACACCCATCCTCGACCCATGTTCAGCTCTCTCACTGAGGGAAGGAGCTGTTGGTCCAGAATTCCACGGTATATGGCCCCGTCCATCCTCCCCTCAATGCAATGGAGTCCCCTTGGCTGAAAAGCACCACTGTGCTTGACGGTGGGGATGGTGTTCTTTGGGTTGTACTCTGTGTTCTTTGCCCTCCAAACACGGCAAGTTGAGTTGAGCCCAAAAAGTTCTATTTTGGTCTCATATGACCACATCACCTTCTTCCAGGCCTCTTCTGAGTCATCCAGGTGGTCAATGGCGAACTTCAGGCGGGCCTGTACATGTGCCTTCTTCAGCAGGGGGACCTTGCGTGCGCTGCAGGATTTAAATCCATGACCGCGTAGTGTGTTACCAACTGTTTCTTATGTAACTGTGGTCCCAGCTGCCTTCAGTTCATTAACCAGTTCCCCCCTTGTGATTCCTCACTGTTCGCATGATCAGGGACATCTCACGAGGCGAGACCTTGCATGGAGGCCCAGACCGAGGGAGGTTGGCGGCAGTGTGGTACTTCTTCCATTTGCTGATAACTGCACTGACAATTGATCTTTTCTCTCAGAGTTGCTTTCCGATTCTCTTGTACCCCATCCCAGCCTTGTGTAGGTCAACAATCTTGCCCCTGAGGTCCTTAGACAGCTCTTTGGTCTTGCCCGTGGTGGAGATGTTGGAATCTGGTTGTTTGGGAGTGGACAGGTGTCTTTTATGCAGGTAATGAGGTGAGGCAGGTGTACTTGATGTAAATAATTAGTTGGGATTGGGGGTGTGTCTTAAAGAAAGACTAACTGACTTGTGGGACCCAGAATACTTGCTGTTTGGTAGGGGGGTCAAATACTTATTTTTCCTCATCAGATGGTTATCAATTTTTATAAATTCATATGATGTGATTTTTTGGAATTTTCTTTGGGATTCTGTCTCCCACTGTTAGAATGTATATACGATTAAAATTATAGATCGTTGCATTTTTTGTAAGTGGGCAAACCTGCAAATACTTATTTCCCCCACTCTATTTTGCCAAAAACCATCAATTTGATCACCTCCGGAAGGGGAATTCCATGTAAATTCAACTGATTTTAGAAAAATTCATACTTGATGCAAATAATGTAATTATACGAGTGCAAAATTTTTATTTAGCATCTTTAGTCTCTGAAATAAGGAGGGGTTAAAAATGGGTTGTGGCTAAAACAAATGAGGGTTTTTCATAAATTGCTAAGTATTTAATTTCCTGACATTGCTTAAATTGAACTGTACAACAGTTTTTTTTGTTTTTTTTTTTTTTTTTTGCGAAATATACATTTGATGAAAAACATGGTATTGTAATGTGAATATAGGCCACTAGATGGCAGTGTTTACCTTTTTTTTATTCAGCTCAGACTAGAGCTATGTTTGGACATGTTTCAGACATGTCTGGGGCAAGTCCCCGAAAAATAAAAAAAAAAGGTCTAGATGTGGGTGGGGTCTGCAAAAGAGTATATAAGGAGTAGAACTGAGACAGTAAAGTAGGGGGAGAAATTGCAAGAAGAAGGATACATGTGACCAGACCTGTCATTTCTGTTCAAGACCTGTGAAGTTTCTTTTGTGGATTTTTGCCTGTGTTTGAGCCTTTTTCCTCACCCAGCACATCACCAGGAAACTGTAAATATTTCTGTTTTTTTGTATTCAATCTTGGTCAGAATATTAGTTTAGTCGTTATTGTCTTTGTTCATTAAATGTAGTTAAGTTTTTAAAACTGTGTCTGTCATCCCTTGCTGTTGCTGTTGCTGAAAATGTAATAATAAATTGGGGCCATAACAAATTGGGGGCTCGTCCGGGATAGACCATTGTGTGAGTAATTTATTAAAAATCTAACATTTCAAATTGTAAAATTTTTGTTTTGAATTTTCCTATATACATATATTGACAGATCAACAGCAATGGACGATTTCTTGGCATCACCAACCGTTGAGGTTTTGAAGTCTTTTAAAAAGACAGAACTGCTAGAAATTTGCAGACATTTAGAGCTGACAGAGGTAAAACCAGCCATGCGAAAAGCAAGACTGGCTAGAGAGATAGTTGAATATTACATTGATGAAAATGTGTTTGCACCAGGAGATCTGGAACAGTTTCCAGTGGAAAATCCAAATATAGAAATGGAACTTCAATTAAAAATGCTAGAGATTGAAAGGGAGGAAAAAGAAAAACAAAGGCAGTTTGAGTTGGAAAAATTAGCAAGAGAAGAGAAAAAAGAAAGGGAGGAAAAAGAAAAACAAAGAGAATTTGAGAGGGAAGAAAAAGAAAAACAAAGAGAATTTGAGAGAGAGAAAGAGGAAAGAGCAGAAAGAGAGAGACAGAGACAGAGAGATTTTGAATTAGAGAAATTCGATAGAGAAGAAAGACTCCAAATGGAGCAACTAAAAATTAAAATTGAAACTAAAAATAAATTTTGTGCCAGTCAGGAGGTAAAACTGGTGCCTCCATTTTCAGAAAAGGATGTTGACAACTATTTCCAGTGTTTTGAAAAGGTAGCAAAGAGTTGCCAGTGGCCAAAGGAACACTGGCCTCTGATGTTGCAAACTGTCCTCAAGGGTAAAGCTCAACAAGCCTATTCGGCTTTGTCTGCAGATGATTCCTCTGATTATGAGGTTGTCAAAAAGGTTATTTTGAGAGCTTATGAGTTGGTTCCAGAGGCTTACCGACAGAAATTCAGAGGTCTGAAGAAATCTGAAAATCAGACTTATGTGGAATTTGCTAATGAGAAGAAGGTTTGCTTTGAGCGCTGGTGTACTTCTATGGAGGTCAAGGATGATTTCAACTCACTAAAAGAGATGGTGTTAGTTGAAGAATTCAAGAACTGTGTTAAAGATGATATTAAGACCTACCTTAATGAGAAGCAAGCACTGAATTTGCAATCAGCTGCCAAATTTGCAGATGAATATGTTCTCACACATAAGTCCAAATTTCAGTCTAGCAGTAACAATAGATGGTCCCAATTTCAGAAAAAGGGTTACGGTGATACCCAAGATTCCTCACCCAAAGACAAAGACAAATTTGGTGATGGTGCTCAGAAATCCAGTAACAGGTCTGATCAAAGTGTGAAAGCTGACATTGACAAAAGTGGTCTAGTTTGCAGTTATTGCAAGAAATCTGGTCATGTTACAACTAACTGTTGGTGCCTAAAAGCTAAGACAGAAAAAGAAAAGGATACCAAACCAAATGCCTTTTTGAAAACAAGGTTAGAAACCCCTGTAGTAGATAACCGATCTGCTAAATTACCTGCCTCTTGTGGGGCTAAAAAGCCTGATACTGCTGACTTTGTGAGGGAGAAATTTCTTCCATTTGTGTCAGAGGGATTTGTGGCTCTGAATGAGCATACTACTCCTGTCCCCATATATATCTTAAGGGATACCGGAGCTTCTCAGTCACTTTTGTTGATGGACTCCTTGGAGTTACGTGACGAGACCGCTTCAGGGGATTTCATACTTGTACAAGGTATTGAAGGGAGGACTGTATCTGTACCTCTGCGCTCTATATTCTTGAAGTCAGATTTAGTTACAGGACAGGTAAAGGTGGGAGTTATGTCAAGTCTTCCTATAAAGGGTGTTTCTCTGTTGCTAGGCAATGACCTGGCTGGGGGCAAAGTAGTTCCCCCTGTACATCTTACTTCACAGCCGAGCACTGAAGATGGCGATGAGGACCCATCTCTGTATCCTTCTTGCGCAGTGACTTGTGCTATAGCTAAGAAGGCTAAAGAAGAAGATGTTGTGGTGCCGTCCAGCACATTGAATAGTCAGGACTCAGGTGGTTTGCCTCCTGACTCTGATTGGCCTACTATGGTTTCTCCGTTTGAGGACTTATCAGATACTTTTATCAGTTCTCTATTCAGCCAGCCGGATGGGTCTGGTGATTCTGATGTGTCTGGAGACTTGTCTCTGTCCAGAAAGCTGTTGATTGAGGAGCAAACTAATGATCCTGAAATTTGTGTGCTAAAGAGGAGAGCCCTTCCTGATAAAGAAATAGACGCAGTTCCAGTTGGGTATTATCTCAAGGATGGTGTGTTAATGCGGAAGTGGCGCCCTCCTGATATCCCTGCCAATGCAGATTGGGCAGTGGTCAGGCAAATTGTTGTTCCGAAGGTCTACAGGAATGAGATCTTAACAATGGCTCATAGTTTACCTTTAGGAGGTCATCTTGGTGTTAACAAGACTGTTGATAAGATCATGAAACATTTCTTTTGGCCTGAGCTTCGGAAAGACGTTTCCAACTTTTGCAAAACCTGTCACACTTGTCAAGTAGTTGGAAAACACCAGTTAGACCCACCTGTAGCTCCATTACAACCTATCCCAGCATTTGGGGAGCCGTTCTCTAAGGTCATTGTTGATTGTGTTAGTCTATTACCCAAGACTAGATCTGGAAATCAGTACTTGTTGACAATCATGTGTGCATCTACCAGATTCCCCGAAGCCATACCTCTATGTAACATCAAGGCAACTGCAATCTCGAAGGCTTTGATAAAGTTCTTCACGTTGTTTGGCCTTCCCAGGGAAATTCAGTCAGACCAAGGTAGCAATTTCACTTCAGGATTGTTTCAGCAGGTTGTGTATGAACTAGGTGCAAAGCAAATTCTTTCTAGTGCCTATCATCCAGAAAGTCAGGGTGCCTTAGAGCGGTTTCATTCCACTCTCAAGACAATGATGAGGACTTATTGTTATGACCATGAGAAAGACTGGGATGAAGGTTTTTATTTGCTGTTGTTTGCAGCTAGAGAAGCAGTGCAGGAGTCTACTGGATTTAGTCCATTTGAGCTAGTGTTTGGTCATGAAGTGAGAGGACCTTTGCTATTATTGAGAGAACAATGGGAAGAGGAAGAGCCGCACATCAGTCTGTTAGACTATGTTAGCAAGTTCAAGGAAAGATTGCGTGCAGCTTGTGACCTAGCCAAAGAGAACTTGAAATCAAGTTGGGACAAATGAAAACTTGGTATGATCAAAAGGCTAGAAGCCGTGAGTTTAAACCAGGAGACAAGGTCCTTGTGTTGTTTCCCTTGCAGTCCAATCCATTGCAGGCTAGATTTCATGGTCCTTATGAAATTCTGACAAAACTCAATTATCTCAATTACATTGTGAAGACTCCAGATAGGAGAAAACCAAAACAATTGTGTCACATTAACATGCTGAAGCCTTATCATGACATAAATGCTAGGGTTGCAGCAGTCACTTCAGATTCTCCTATGGCCAAGATTTGTGAAGATGAGGGGGAGTTTCAAGATGATGAACCTAGAATTAAAGCTGAAGTTCTTTCATGTAAATTGTCAAATTCTGAAGTGTTGCAAAATTTTGATGTAAAACTCCAGCACTTAGAACCCTCACAGAGAGATCAGTTTGAGAGGTTGATCAAGAAATATGAGGATCTGTTTCCTAATGTTCCAAAAAGAGTTTCTATAGCCTCTCATGATGTAGATGTTGGTGATGCCAAACCAATAAAACAGCATCCATACCGGATGAATCCTGAAAAGAGAAAGATTGCAGGGAAAGAGGTTGAGTACATGTTAGAACATGATATTATCAGACCCTCCAACTCAGATTGGAGTTCACCCTGCGTGCTAGTTCCGAAACCTGATGGAAGTACTAGATTCTGTACAGATTATCGCAAAGTCAATGCTGTAACTAGAACTGATGTGTTTCCAATACCTAGGATTGATGATTGTATTGATAGAGTAGGGCAAGCAAAGTTTCTGACCAAGATTGATTTACTGAAGGGTTATTGGTGTGTGCCTTTAACTGAGAGGGCCAAGAGCATCTCTGCTTTTGCCACACCATCTGGGTTGTACCAGTATGAAGTCCTACCCTTTGGAATGAAAAATGCCCCAGCCACGTTCCCAAGGATGATACAGTCTACAATCGCCGGATTGCCACACACGGGTGCATACATCGATGACCTGATCACATGGAGTGACTCCTGGGAAGAACATCTGAAAGATGTAGAGTCGTTGTTCCAGCGCCTGACCCAGGCTAACCTGACTGTTAACCTGAACAAGAGTGACTTTGGTTGTGCTACTGTCACCTATCTTGGCTACGTCATAGGCCAGGGTAAGGTGGCAGCCATAAATGCTAAAGTCCAAGCCATCATGGACTTTCCCGTTCCTGACAACAAAAAAGCTTTGCGCCGCTTCCTTGGAATGATCGGGTACTACCGCAAGTTCTGCAAGAACTTTGCTGAGATTGCTCTCAGTCTAACTAACCAACTGAAAAAAGGCGTAAAGTTCACTTGGGATGATGCATGCCAGAGAGCCTTCGATCGCCTGAAGTCTCTTTTGTGTCACTTCCCCGTGCTCAAATCTCCTGACTTCAACAAACTGTTCTCCATCGCGGTCGATGCTAGCGACCAAGCTTGTGGATCTGTGCTCCTACAGAGAAGTGACTCTGATGACATTGAGCATCTCGTGGCATACTTCTCCAGGTAGTTCAATCGCCACCAAAGGAACTATTCCACAATAGAGAAGGAGCTGTTGGCTCTGGTTCTTTCTTTTCAGCACTTTGAGGTTTATGTTTGTACAGGGCAAAAGCCAATGATTGTGTACACTGACCACAATCCGTTAATGTTTTTGAGTAAGATGAAAATCAAGAATCGGAGATTGTTGAATTGGAGTTTGATTTTACAGGAGTTTGACTTGGAAATTAAGCATGTGAAGGGTACAGACAATGTAATTGCTGATTGCTTATCTCGTGTTTGAATATATATATATATATATATCATGTGTTCATTTGAATATTGTATGATATGTATATATAGACAAGTGTTCACTTAACCATTTTGTATTGAAAAGAAAAATTTTGCCTTTATGAGTCAAAATTTTTCCCTTTTTGAATGGAGGTGTAATGTGAATATATTTACCTTTTTTTTAATTCAGCTCAGACTAGAGCTATGTTCGGACATGTTTCAGACATGTCTGGGGCAAGTCCCCGAAAAATAAAAAAAAAAGGTCTAGATGTGGGTGGGGTCTGCAAAAGAGTATATAAGGAGTAGAATTGAGACAGTAAAGTAGGGGGAGAAATTGCAAGAAGAAGGATACATGTGACCAGACCTGTCATTTCTGTTCAAGACCTGTGAAGTTTCTTTTGTGGATTTTTGCCTGTGTTTGAGCCTTTTTCCTCACCCAGCACATCACCAGGAAACTGTAAATATTTCTGTTTTTTTGTATTCAATCTTGGTCAGAATATTAGTTTAGTCGTTATTGTCTTTGTTCATTAAATGTGGTTAAGTTTTTAAAACTGTGGCTGTCATCCCTTGCTGTTGCTGTTGCTGTAAATGTAATAATAAATTGGGGCCATAACAGTATGTTTGATGCCTTAATATACAGCAGTTTGGGTCAAGGTAACAACATAATGTTCAGTGCATAATCTTACTCAAACAAGTTCTTTCCAACGGTATGATCATTTCCAGGGTCGACTTCGTGAAAGGTGAAAAATATGCACTTGTGATGTAGGTGTGAAATCACTTTTTGTTTCTTTTTTAATGCCACATAAATCAAAAATATTGACTTCACTCGGGCTTGCATCAAATTGCAAAGAAAGTACTGTAAAATGAGTATTACACTTAAAAAATAAAAAGATCTGAAGTGGTTCAGTGTGAAGATATAGCAGGTTAAAAAGCAGTGAAGAATTTTTCATTCAATTTTCAGCAAACCTTAACTTGGCGAGAATGCAACTGTAGGCCAACAATTTTAAAAACTAAAGACATCTAATTGTGCAGAAAAAACTCGGAAAATTAAAAGAAATGTAACATGAATACTTTAAAAGTGATGACTTTTGGAACTTTGCAATTTCTTAGCAACACTCATTTCTAAGGGTCACAACCCCTTTTTTAAAGCTACCATTTCTCTGAAACTAAAGAAGATATAAGCCAAAAATTTTGTACAATAGTAGGTGGGTATAATGACATTACTTACATTGAGTACAAAACAAATCCAAGATGGTCATTCGGGAGACCTGTTGATTTCATGCTGAATGACCCAGTGGTTTTAATGATACACATACTTAGACCAGTTTTTGAAAGACTGATGAGCCAGTTTTAAATTCTCCTGTAAATTACTAGACAAAGAGTAACTTAGACTAAAAACATGCTTACATTCCAGCCCCTGTGAGCACCTTCATTCCTTCTTTTGGAATTCTTCTCGTCACATAAACCTTCATCAGCTGTTGCACACTCTGCATTATTACTGGCAAAAAAAATAAAATAAAACACAAAATTAATTTATATTAGTTGCAGTCCATGAATAACGTGAAGCCATTTTCATCATAAGAAGTCTGGTCAAGTGCTGCAATGCGATAAACAATGGAATCGGTCAGAAGTTGACTGTTACAAGTTAGTATTTCCAACTTTCGATCTAAACATGTCTGAGCTGCTCAAGGAAACAAATTAATGCCTGCTTAAAACTCATGTTTATTTTGCAAGTCTTTGAGCTCTGCAATAAACCACTGGAGCACTTTACAAATTACCACAGCACCATAGGGGTGGGGAGAGACGGTGACCGGGGGTAAACGGTCAGCGTTTATTTGTTTATTTACTCTACAAGTAAACAAAGCAATTAAAGTGCAATAACACAGTGACAAAGTGAACAGTCTTGAAACTTTATTGATTGGCACTCAGATATAATAAAATGTATGTATTATGATTTCACGGAAGTGACATCAAAAATTGCAGTTTGAATGGGTTTCTGGGTTTCAATGGCGCATTTTTTGCGCTTTACATTCTGAGTGTAACACTTGCTTGTACACAGTGTATTTTAGCCTTACTGTAAGAGCTGAGCTGTAAATAGCAAGATTAAATAAAAACACACAATTTTCCAAAATTCATCCTACATGAAATAATACAGGCAAAATTATCAAAAAAAAAAAGAATGAAAAGGGCGTAAAATGCGCACAACCGTCAGGCGTGGTCACACAGCCCAAAAGTCACGTAAACGCATGAATCAATAGTCTTACGCGATACATCCGCGATTTGCGCATTTCATCAGTTTTTCTGATGTGGAACGTCCATAGTTGTCAGCCGATGTTCGCCGGATCGGCGCTTTACGCGATTCCAGGTTTTGAGCAGCTCAAAACTCAGCTTCGCGTAAGAGTTTCCGCAGTATTGCGCTGTTTTACGAAAATTTTTGTGTAGTTTTTGCCTAGTTCTTACGCGGACAATGCGCGAAATATGCGTGGAATATCAGTGATCGTTCGCGAAAATGTTGCCGCCATGTGTTCATCAACGACTTACCACTGACGATTAGCAGACATATGACGCATGTTTCGCGCTTGTAACACCCACGTATCACTGATAATAACTGGAACTAATTTTATTGGCGTGCCTATGCGCTGAAGTGCGTGGTTTGTCAGTGATTTGTGCGTGATCTTTCCGTAGTTCTTGCGCAATTCATCGGTGATGTTTCATAGCGTAAATCTGCGAAAATTGTCAAATTCTCGACGGACAAGCACGCATAACCAAATTAAATGCGTGATTCATGCGTTTATGTGCTACTTGGGCTGTGTGACCATGCAACGATAATTAATGTAAGAACGGAAAATGTATAATATCTGACTTCAATTCCCCAAATGCTTTGCGGTTGTGGTTATGAGAGGAGAACGGTATTATGTACGGAAGCGCATGGCATTCCCAGGATTAAAAAAAAACACCTTAGCTGTGTTCGAAATCATCCACTCATCCACTCACTCTCTATCCCCTACATCGTGTGCATGATATAGTGCACTACATAGGGAATGACCAAAGGAGATTTCGGACACTTCACCGGAATTTTCTGAACATGATTGCGTCAGCAAATGCGCTGGATATTCTTGTGATGTGAGCGGACACGCCGAGCATCATGTAAACACATCGGTCGCGAAACAAATTTTTCGCACAACAGATTACATTCAAAGTCAATGCAAAGACGCAAATACACGCGAAGCGCGTCCGGTGCGGAAGCAGCTTTACTGTTGGACCCCGTGATGGTTTTCTGGAATGTTCTTTACACGTAGCAATAATAGCTACTCTAGCTCAATCCGCTAGCTTAGTTAGCTAGTTACCGAACAAGCTTGGTAACATATCAAGGACGATAATAAACCGGTCAGCTCTTAGTCTTTGCATTGACGTTGAATGTAATTTGTCGTGCGAAAAATTCGTTTCGCGTCCGGCGTGGATGCAGCTTAACAACGGAAAATGTATTTCTGCAGAGCGGAGCTATCCAAGAATGTTTTACAGGTCCATGGTGCTATCTCGCTCTTCGAATTCTTCTTCTGTATTAAACACCATTAAAGTGCATTGTGGTATACAGCACTATGATGTAGTGTACATCACTTGTTCACTCGATTCCGCTGTGCATTGTGGGTATTTAATAGTCCACTATATTGTGGATGAAAAGAATTCGAACAACACTACAAAATGGCTGACTCACTATATAGTGCACTACATCCGTGATAGGGGGCGATTTCGAACACAGCTCTTATCTCGTAATTACGAGATCTAATTACGCGCAGATGGTGAAGTATGCCGGCTTCTTTGAATAAAGTACCCTTATATTTTTGACTGCTTTTTCCCATCCATTACTGTACACTAGAGAAAACCACGTGCAATTGTCAAACATAGCAGAGAGCCACGCGCAAACACATCGGTAGCTTTGATAAGAAACTAAACAAATTGCATTTAGCTTATCTTAATGAAACAGAATATGTGGGCAAGCAGTTGATAGGAGACACTATTCCAATGTTTATTTTAGGTGATAATTATCTTACCTCCACATGTCCTTCCCACGACGACAAGTTATTGTATATTTGGATAATTAGCTTCTTCCAGACACAAAAAACTAATGTTGGCGCAGTAACAGATTTAACCAACAGATGCCAGCCGCTATTCGGCCTCATCGCGATGTGGCCTTATTTTACTGTGTATGCATGCGTGGATGCAGCAGATTTTTTTTTTTTTTTTCGGGGGGACGTTGTCAAGGCGGCCGCCCTAACTATAAAGCGCAGAACTATAAACTATAGTTAACCCTGTTTATCCTTTCACCTAAAGCAGAGTTTCAATCCTGATTTATGACGGAATGGTGGAGCACCCACGGACTGCTTCAAAAGATATCTGCCAAGTACAACTCATTAAAATAAAATTAAAATTGATAAATACTAGTTGTTACGACACGTTTCATACATGGTATCAGATCAGTGACTTCGAATTTTGGCATCAAAATAAGTTTTGGCATTGAAAATAATCCTGTAAATGGTTCATCAGTGGCACTGAAACATGCGCAATGTAAAAAGTTATATTGGCTCCAAAGCAATTATTGACACTGTAAAAAAATTGAATAAAAAAAATAATAAAAGGATTAAAAATACTTTTGTGCCATTTCTATTTTTATTTTATTTTTTATTTTTTTGCATTCCAGCAGTTTTCAATGACTATTTCTCTTCATGTACATCTTTCTTTGATTACGCTTTTTTTTCTACAATAAGTTTTTTTTTTATATACAATAACTGATTTTTGGTCTCAACTTTCTGTCATTATATTGCCATGGGGTTTGGGGGTTTGGGGAGAGGGTGCAGGGACACAATGATTTGCATATGATCTGCATACCCACCGAAAGCTCCGGCATGAACGTGGCTACTTTTACAGCAATGACTTCCAAGGGTTCATGAGGAACCAACCCTAAAAGCACACATAAGTCTGTTTTTCCCTGCTGCTTTTTCACACAGAACTGGGCTGGGTAAAAGCTAACTGACTTTTAGCTGGTTCTGAGAGGCCCACTAGAACAAGCGCTAATGTTAGGTAATATGTGTTAGCCTACTAACTTGTGGGTCATGTGTCTCAATATCCACACTGGCAATGCTGCGATCTAGAATATGTCTTCAAGCATAACCTAAGAGGATTGGAACTCCGCCCATTTCTGATATTGCCCATGCTAAGAAGTTCTTAATTCACATATGCACACACATTCAGCAATCACTTCAGTGTGCTGCTGATGACCTTATGCAGAACATAATGTATGGTTGCATTAATGACTGACAAAGACAAACATCAATGCATATGAAAGTATCGTAAAGTCTACAAATTTAGAAGTTTAATGACTAATATGACTTGAAAGTGAAGACATTCTGCCTCATTTAGAGGGTTAACACATCAGAAATTGGGTTGATAATGTAGGAATGAGTGTTGCATTAAATAAAGCAATCATTGTCATCTCCCATTCCCTTCAAAAACCAGGTGCGATTGCACCTTGGCAAATTAGGGTATTGCCAATATGCAAAAAATGCCCATAGGTTGCATTCGTGCCTTGTTTCAGATGCATTATGGGATAGTTCGGTAACCCAGTCGCTTCCGGTCTCTTTCGAGGCTGCGGGAAAAAAAAAGTCAAACGCTGCCTAGGCGCGTGTGGTTCCGCCGACCGCATCGGGTATTTACTTGCATACTCGCCCGTACGCTCGTGAAACTAGCAGCGCGCTTGGTGAATGTTTACATTTTCCTCGGCTTGATTTACGTAGGCGTGCGTGCACGGCCGAGCCGCAGCTAGCTGATGCTAAACGATAATTGTGACCTCAGTACCACCAGAAGTAAGTGGGTTCCGGGAGTAGCAAGATATTTTGCCGAAAGCGCTACATCCGGGCATTTTTTGCATAATGGCGATACCCTCCATTGCTGTTATGACGCCAGATTTACCAAGTGGCAGGGAAAAACACTTTTCTGCATCGGAAACGGGTCTGCTGATGCAGATGAAGTAAAAAGCGCACAAGCAAACCATTGCTGCAAGTAAGGAAACCTGATCACAGAAATCTCCAAAAATTTAGTTTTTTTTTAATGTTGTACAAATCTGTTTCTATCATATCCAGATGTAAAAATAATCTTACACCGTCAATACCGGGGATGCATTTGAATGCGTGTATAAAATGAGCAAAAGAAAAGTAAAAAGTTTAATTCAGGGTTGCAGGTAAAAAGCAATTACGTGCGGGTGGGGCACGGCTGAGAGAAATTAAAATGGATGAGGAAAAACAGCCAGGAAGAAAGAAAAGAAAATAATGTTATTTTCATTACGCTATTATAGTCCCTTGAATAATATCCAGCAGAAGTGAAATTAATTTGCTTACTTTCTGCTTGACCGATTCTCAGGGAGAAACAGATCAACATGGATGACTTAAGAAAAAAACAACTGCTGGTGAATTTCAGATTGTAAACATTTCATCCTTGAATTTAAAGGCCAAGTTGGATGTACGGAAGATACTCGGATTAATTAGAGACTGTGACAACAATGCCATCCCTGTTTTGCTGCTTTTTAAAAGTTCCCCATTTTAAGGCTGCTTCACATGTAAGCCAAACTACAAATTATAAAACAATTCGAACGTAATGCAGGGTGGTGTGTTTGATAATAGACGTGGGATGGACGGCTTGCAGGTCAGGTCGAATTCATGGTTGATTTTGAGATAATTGCAAGAAACAGGTTGACCTGACTTTGCAGGACTCTAATCGATCTTTTCCAAAAAATTTCAAACGCACTCAAGCATTCAAAACATTCTCCCAACTACAGTAAGGGTTTTCATGTTGATTGATAAACATTCTCCAAGTATTAGATAGAACAAAAAGTCACATGGAGGCATTAACCAACAAAATTCAGGAGTAAGAGAGTTCTCCAGGAAAGAGGAGTTGTGGCTTTATCCAGAATAATTTGCGAATACCTACAAGTCCTATAGATCATCTGCATGGTAATGGAATAGGTTCCCTTACGATTCAAACGGCACATTGCTGCAGGCATGCAATCGAAAACACTCACAATAATGGCACATTTTTAAATGCCTTGTTTTACACAATAATTGTCTTCCACATTGTGATATTCTTATTTTTAATCATTTGCATGTGTGCACTACTGCTCGTCCCAGTGTAACAAGCAGAGTGTGCGCCTGTATGTGCACTCATCTTCGGAGGCACGTAATACCATCTTGATAATGTCAGGGGTTACACTACGAGAAAAATTTATTTAGCCACTGCGGCTAATTCATCTCAAATTTCTTTAGCCATATTAAAAAAATTTTAGCTACTGTGGCTAATTCAGCTCAAGTATCTTTGGCCACATTTTTCAACTTTTCCGGTTAACTCACTAAGTCATGAACAAAAAATATCGGCCTTCTGGAATTTCGTTTTGTAGTTACGGCTCTGTCTCCTCCTCTGCTCAACCCCCTCTCCTTTTAAACTATACTGCAAAGCAGAAATAAGTGAAGGAGGGACCATTTTGGTTCAGGGGAATAAAGAAATCTTTGGTTTGGCACTGACCCCGTTTAACTTGCATTGTGGTGTTGCAGTTCAATTGCGCCTCTGAATTTCTGCTTTGAGATATTTTCCTGCACCACCTGATGCACTGTCCTCATCTGAGCAGCGATTTCATCCTTCCTGTTCTTTTACGCTTTTTGGTGGCTTGTTCAAAAAAAAAATCTTTGCCTCGGTCACTATTCTGTAAATGAGAATTAAGCCAAATATAGATGACCGTTTATCATTAGCAAGATTTTTCAACACGGGCGGGACATTAGCTGAAATACATATTCTTGTCAGGACAGTTTCCTTGTTTATTACTTAATTTTTTCTGCCAGAAATAAAGACAGGTCGTGTTCGTCTGGGACAGGGGTGACCTGTTCAAGCCTGACGGGCTGCACCTGAATTGGAGGGGTACCTTTGCTCAGGGCCAGCGTATGTTGAGGGTAGCACAGGATTATTTAAACTAGGGACTTGGGGGGCAGGGAGGTTAGTGAGTGTTACACATAGGGAAATGCAGACTGCCCCGATGGAAGCTGACGGTGTAACATGCACTAACGATGTTTTACTTTTACAGCAACAAAGCGTAGTGGGGGGCTCGAGGCGGCGGCCACATGGGAAATCAAGGGGGAAGAGCATTAGTAATAACCTGAAATGTTTTTATTAAAATGCAAGAAGCATAAAAAATAAATTTCCAGAACTTGAGGCTGTAGTGATCAGTGAGGGCTATGACATAGCCATGTCTCTGTAATCCCAACTATGTGAAGAGGATGGAGATGAATATAACATAGAAGGTTATAAGCTCTTTAGGAAGGATAGATGTAATAGGCGAGGAGGGGGCGTAGCACTCTATGTGAACGAAAACATTAATGTACAGGAAATTCCCGAAATTGAACATTCCTTGTCCTGTGAAGATATCTGGGTCAGGCTCATTGGCAAACACGAGACAGGTTTAAACATAGGAGTATGCTATCGACCACCAGCTTTGGACAGTACAATCAATGAAAAGCTTTTTAGGAGGATTACGCAAGCTTGTAGTGGTGGTAGAACTATTATCATGGGAGACTTAAATTATCCTGGTATCAATTGGGAAATGGTGAAAGGACAGGGTAGGGGGGAGGAAGAATTTCTTGATGTTATAAATGATAATTTCTTGGTGCAGTATGTTAATAAACCTACCAGAGAGAAAGCAATTTTAGACTTGGTGCTCTGTAATGACCCCGATAGAATTAGCAACGTTGAGGTACTGGAGCCACTTGGGACAAGTGATCACTCTGCTGTTAATTTTGATGTTTCATGGGAAGTTAAAAAGGTGTATTCAAAAACAAAAATTTTCGATTTTAGGCAAGCAAACTTTGACAGGATGCGCTCATATCTAGCTGAAATAAAATGGGAGACACTCCTGGGCTGTAAGTCTATAAATGAGATGTGGGAAAGATTAAAGGGGGTTTTACTTGAATCACAGTGCAGATTCATTCCGAAGGTGTCCAAAAGTAACCTGAAAAAGCAGAATCCTCAGTGGATGACCAAAAGTATTCGTAGGATGTTGAGGGAAAAGAGGAATCTTTATAAAATGTGCATAAAGGATAACAATGAGAATACTAGGGCTGAATACTGTAAAATACGGGCTGTGGTCAAAAAAGAGCTGAGGAATGCTTGAAGACTGTATGAAAGACAAATTGCAGGGCAAAAACTAGCCGTAAGCGGTTCTTTCAGTACTGTAGCAGAAAAAGGAAAGTTAAAGAGCAGGTTAAGTGCATAAAGAATAAAAATGGATCGCTGCTATATGATAACAAGCATATTGCGGATGCCTTAAACAGTTGTTTTGTTGAGAATTTTACCTCAGAGGGGGTCTTTATTTGGCCAGAGGGCACGTCAAATGCTCAAGATTATTTAGCGGGAATTGAGGTTCGGGATAACAAAGTATTAGACAAGTTGCATAAACTAAAAGCAGATAAGGCGGCGGGTCCTGATGGCTTATATCCTAGAGTGTTCAGGGAAGCTGGTGAGTTCATCTTTAAGCCGCTATCCGCCATCTTCAGACGGTCTTTAGAAACTGGAGAAATACCAAATGATTGGAAACAGGGCAATATAATACCAATATATAAGAAAGGGGACCATACCGAGCCAGGAAACTACAGGCCAGTGAGTTTAACTTGCATTTCGTGCAAAATATTGGAATCTATCATAAAAGATGAGCTGGACTTATTTCTTGAACGTAACAGTATCTTGAGGGATAGCCAACATGGTTTTCGGAAGGGAAGGTCATGCCTAACAAACCTTCTGGAATTTTTTGAAGAGGCCACCAGGACTTACGACCAGAGTAGGGCTTATGACATCATATACTTGGATTTTCAGAAAGCATTCGAGGATTTGGGTCCTACTACAGTTATTACTTTCAGGAAATTGGACTTTGGCTATTTTTGGTGAATTTTCATTTCCAATTAAATTCAATAGCTCCTCTTATTGTCATCCCTGGGCCATAATATTGCATCCATGCAATCAGTCATTATTATTATGTTTTAACAAGAAATTATATTCATGAAAAAGTTTCCAAAAATTGACATATTTTATTTGAAAATATAACACATTTAAGAAATATAATGGTGGTGTCACCTGACTTTACAATTAATTCCTAATTAAACAGGCATCTACTTGGACACCTGAATTTGAGAAAACTTCATCGACCAAGATATTGCCCGAGAATTGTCAGTACCCATCGAGCAAGTGTTTCCTGATAGAGTAGCTAGCTCTGTCAATGGCCAGAATATTTCCCACATAACCCAAGTCACCGGCTCCCCAAAGCTTCACATCTCGGGAAGTCACAAACAGCGCATTAAGCTGTTTTTAATCAAGTCTACTTATGCTCCTGTCGTCCTCGGCCATCCTTGGATGGCGAAACACCTGCCTGACATTGACTGGGGTAGACACTAGATCAAGGGATGGAGTCCCAATTGCGCCCAGTCATGTCTGTCTGATGCTCAAGTTCCTGTACCTGCTTCTCCTCCAGAGGAGATTCCGAACCTGGAGAAGGTTCCCCCTGAATGTCACAACCTCCGAGAGGTGTTTTCCAAGTCCAGTGCCACCAGCCTGCCCCAACACAGACCATACGATAGCTCCATTGAGCTCAAGCCCGGAACCACGCCCCTCAGAGGTCGCCTGTTCTCCCTGTCCAAACCTGAGACACTGGCCATGGAGAAATATCTGAAGGAGTCCCTTACGGCAGAGATAATTCGCCTCTCATCTTCACCTGCTGGGGCCGGATTCTTCTTCGTTGGCAAGAAGGATGGCACTCTGAGACCATGTATCTACTACCGAGGCCTGAACAAAATCACTGACAAGAACAGATACCCCTTGCCCCTGATAAAATACCGCGTTTGACCTCCTTCAAGGTGCTAAAGTCTTCACCAAGTTGGATCTTCGGAACGCCTATCATTTGGTCCGGATTTGGGAGGGGGATGAGTGGAAGTCTTTAACACCCTACTGGCAAGTGGGAGTATTTAGTCTTACCCTTCGGGCTTACCACCGCCCCAGCAGACTCCCAGAATTTAGTTAATGATGTTCTGCGTGATGTGATTAACAAATTGGTTTTTGTCTACCTTGATGATATCCTGATTTTTTCCAAGTCCCAGGAAGACCATGTCCACTATGTGCGCCAAGTGCTCAAATGGCTGCTGGAGAATCGACTTTTTGTCAAGGCTGAAAAATATGAGTTCTCTGTTTCACCCACATCGTTCCTAGGATTCGTCATTGGTCCAGACTCCATCCAGATGGACCCCGTCAAGATCAAAGCAGTCGTGAACTGGCCAAGACCCGTTGACCGTAAGTCCTTGCAACGTTTCCTGGGATTTGCTAACTTTTACAGGAGACTTATTCGTAATTACAGCACCATTGCTGCTCCCCTCACTGCACTCACGTACACCAAGATCCTGATCCACTGGTCTCCAGAGGCTGAATTGGCATTCTCTATCCTGAAGTCACGATTTACCACTGCCCCCATACTAACCATCCCGGATTCTTCCCTCCAGTTTGTAGTCGAGGTGGATGCCTCCAACGTGGGAGTGGGTGCAGTCCTCTCTCAAAGAGCCTCCAAGGATAACAAGATCCACCCCTGTGCCTTCTTCTCCCACCGCCTCTCCCCAGCTGAACGCAACTACAACATTGGCAATCGAGAGCTGCTTGCCGTCAAGTTAGCACTGGAGGAGTGGGGGCACTGGCTGGAGGGTTCCGAACTACCGTTCTTAGTATTGACTGATCACAAGAATCTTGAGTACCTTCAGTCTGCCAAAAGGTTGAATCCCCAATAAGCCAGGTGGGCCCTGTTCTTTTCCCGATTTAATTTTCACCTAGCATATTGCCGCGGCAGTAATAATGTCAAGCCTGACGCCCTCTCAAGATGTTTCGAGACAGAGAAAGATCCCCCCTGTTTAGACGCTATACTCTCCAAAGAGACATTCATCCATGTCATTTCAATGGACATAGAAAATGAATTTAGAAATGCTCAAGATGGGTCTGCTGCACCAAGCTCATGTCCCACCCACTGTCTGTTTGTGCCTGCCAGTTTGCGCCCTCGAGTCATGGACTGGGGGTACTCCTCTAACCTGTCATGTCACCCAGGTATTCGCCGCAATCTGGACTTTATCACTGGTCGTTTCTGGTGGCCTGGGATTAAAGAAGATGTTCAAGGTTTTGTCGCTGCCTGCTCGATCTGTGCCCAGGGAAAGGTATCACATCAACCCCCTCACGGTTTATTGCAGCCCCTATCCACTCCTCACTGTCCCTGGTCACACATTGCACTAGATTTTATCACCGGTCTGCCCCCTTCCCACCACTACACCACCATACTTACCATAGTCAAAAGATTTTCCAAAGCCGTTCACTTTGTCCCGCTCATTAAACTTCCCTCTGCCTAAGAAACCGCCACTCTCATCATACAACATGTCATCAGATAACATGGTATACCCTCCGACATCACTTCTGACCGCGGCCCCCAATTCACAGCCAAATTTTGGAGATCTTTTTGTAAATCCCTCGGCACCACTGTTAGTCTTTCCTCCGGCTTTCACCCACAGACTAAACGCCAGACCGAGTGGGCTAATCAATGTATTGAGACAGTTCTGAGATGTCTATGTATTAAGAACCCTCCTCCTGGAGTCATCAGTTACCCTGGGCTGAATCCGCTATCAATAGTCATACCTCTGCTGCCTCTGGACTCTCTCCTTTTCAAGCATGTCTAAGCTATCAACCACCCATATTTCCCTGCCAGGAGGAGGAGGTGGCTGTACCCTCTGCCCGTGAGTTCATGCGCCGCTGCCGACGCACCTGGAGAACCACACGTGAGGCGCTGCTCAGGTCGGTGGCACGAATGAAGGCTCGTGCCAACAAGAGATGCTCTCCCGCTCCATCCAACCGGCCTGGGCAGCGCATTTGGCTGTCGGCTAAGGACATTCCCCTGAGAGGTAACGGAGGCAAACTATTCCCTAGATTCCTAGGCCCCATTGAAAAGATCATTAGTCCCACTGCTGTTTGCCTCCGTCTCCCTCTGTCTATGCGTAGAATTCACCCCACATTTCATGTATCCCAAGTTAAGCCTGCAGTTACCCACCCCCTGTCTTCTGGTCCTGATCCCCCACCACCCGCCCGCATCATCGACAGAGGCGAAGCCTTCACAGTGCGGACTCTTCTGGACTGCCGTCGACGAGGTCGCGGACTTCAATACCTCGTCAACCGGGAAGGCTATGGCCCTGAACACCGCAGCTGGGTGCCTGCGCGGCACATCCTAGACAAAACCTTGATTTCGGACTTTCATGCTACGCACCCGAAGCCTGGTGAAACGCCAGGAGGCGTTTCGTAGGAGGGGGGGTGATGTTATAATTCTGCCATGCCTGCCTTGTCCATGCCATGTTTTGATATTTGTGTTATTGTTTTCCTGACTCTTTACCATGTCTGACTATTCTTGATATTTTGTATTGTGATTTGATAACTTTGATTCATCATGTTTTGTCTAAGTTTATTTTTCCATGTTTTGCATTTTGCCTTAGTCTCATTCCGGTTCATGTTTCAAATTTGTACTGCACTCTGTCTCCCCTGACTGGTCTCTTGTCTTGTCATTGCTCACAGACCCAGTCCTGTGTGTTACTCTTCGGGTGATTTATTGGATTCTGGATTTCAACCTTCCTTCCGATCTCGTTTACTTACTTCGCCTTACTTTTCTATCTTACTAACCATACTAACAGTTTGTTATTTTCGCTAGAAGTTACTAACACCAACTAACATTGTATATAATACTAACTTACTAACAAGCACCGAGGGATTGTGGAGTTTCACTTACTAATTGATTAACAAGCTCTCAGCACTCGCCCTGTTCTAGTCTCTGCCTCTTGTCTCTCCCTGATGACTTTTGCTGCATTTTCAGTGGAAGCTCCACGTCTTATCACGCTGTCCTTCTTTAAGTATCTATGAACGATAAAACTCCTTAACTGGAGCTGTATGTCTTTGTATAGGTTTGTCCCGTGATCCCTGTCCGCGTTTTGGCTTCTGCTAAATAGCATGTGATTAGGTTCTCCCTCATGTGTGTCTCTCCATGTGATCTTCCCTGAAGTGTATATTAGGTGTCTTTTCACAGCCATTCTCTGTCAGATTGTTTCCCGTGCTTACCTGTGCTGCTATTCTTCTCGCCTCGTATTCATTGAGTTCTGATTCTGACTGGATTGCCCGACTTCTGATTTTTGGTTTGCCTTTTCGGATTACTTGTTGCATCTGTGTGTTTTGACCTTTTTCTGCCCGACCTCGATTTTGTGGATTGCTGCCCTGTTACCGATTCAGACTGTCTTCTGGCTCATGAGTTTGCTTCTCCCACAAACCTTAGCCTGTGTGCCAGATCTGTTTTTGCTGACTACGATTTCTGTGATTGCTGCCCTGGTTACGAACTCTGCTCTGTCCCATTGGAATTAGGACTCTTACAGTTGCCCACTGCCCTGCGGGGGTTACCCCCTTGCTCAATAAAGCTCCTTATTTTTGCAATCCCATGTCCTCGCATTTGGTTCCAGATCGCTACCTCACGAAATTAGCAGCCAGGATCCAAAATTTTCAGGTTTTTCTCAATAGCTTTTCCAATTTTCATCTTAGCACCAAGGAAATTGTTTCATTTTAATCTGCCTTTATCTGGCCACCTTTCACAACCTTTATTTTTGGGAAGAAATTCCAATATTATGGGCAAATAAGCAGCCAGGTCCCAAAATGTTCAGTTTTATCTCAATAGCATTTCCAATGTTCATCCTGACACCAGGGAAATTGTGTTGCTTTAATATTCATCAATCTGGCCATCTTTCACAACTTTTATTTTTTCAGAAAAATCAAAAAATTATGGGCAAGTTAGCAGCCAGGACCCAAAATTTTCAGTTTTTTTCAAATAGCTTTACCAATTTTCATCCTAGAACAAGAGAAATTGTTTTATTTTAATCTGCCCACATCTGACCACCTTTCATAACCTTTATTTTTGGGGAAAAATTCCAATATTATGGGCAAATAAGCAGCCAGGCCCAAAAATTTTCAGTTTTTTCTCAATAGCTTTACCAATTTTCATCCTAGAACAAGAGAAATTGTTTTATTTTAATCTGCCCACATCTGACCACCTTTCATAACCTTTATTTTTGGGGAAAAATTCCAATATTATGGGCAAATAAGCAGCCAGGCCCAAAAATTTTCAGTTTTTTCTCAATAGCTTTTCCAATTTTCATCCTAGCACCAGGAAAATTGTTTTATTTTAATCTGCCCCCATCTGGCTACTTTCCACAAACTTTATTTTTGGGTAAATTTCTAACATTATTGGCAAATAAGCAGCCAGGCCCCAAAATTTTCAGTTTTTTCTCAATAGCTTTTCCAGTTTTCATCCAAGCACCAGGGACATTGTTTTATTTTAATCTGCCCCATCTGGCCACTTTTCACAACCTTTATTTTTGGGGGAAAATCCCAACATTTCTGGCAAATAAGGAGCCAGGCCCAAAAATTCTGTTTTTTTCTCTATAGCTTTTCCAATTTTCATCATTGCGCCAGGGATACCGTTTTTTTTTTTTTTTTTAAATCTCTGGTCATGTACTCACCTTTTATAACCTTTTTTTTAAAGAAAGAAATTCCCAACATTATGTGCAAAGATACATGTATATATTTTATATTAATTTCTTTATACTTTTGTTTTTTCAATTGTTTGTCCCATTTTCGTCATAGAACTTGTGTATTTCTCATCATGTTCAGAACTTAGGTTCATAGGTAAATGCATATTTTTAATTGCTTTAAAGCACAAGTTCAGTTCCAGTTTGACTGAGAATGAGGTGGTGAATTGTTCTGTGGTATTTGCTCACCAAATCAGCTTACTTACTTAATCAGCTTACTTTCTTAACTGTTTATTTTATTCTATTAATTAATTAATTAATTTATGAGCAGTAAGGTAACTCCCATCCTTGCAATGCCACTGTGGGTAATAACCTGTTAGGGCAAAAGATAAAAGGACCATGGGCGATAGTGGTGGGGCTCTGAAATTATTGAGCGTGTTCACAGTTGTTTGTGTGACATTTTGCTGACTGACTCTCTTCACAATCTCTCTCAAAGCTGCAGAAGAGAGCTTATTCTCAATTGGTCTCCCTGTGTAAAAAAAAAAAAAAAGTAAAACAGGACTACATTTTCAATCCCACATGTCACTCCATGGTGCTGATACCTGGTTCTTCGTCATCTGTCTTTTGACTGCAGCTATCAGAATGACACTTTGAGACAGCATTTTGTCATGCTTGGAAAACAGTTTATTTCCTTGTTATATTTTTATTCACCTTTGACATTTTCTTGAAAAAACCCCACAATATTGCAAAATATGCACCTTATTTGTATTTATTTATTTTGCTCAATTGCTTTTGGATTTCTCCATTTCACAACCTTTGTTTCTCAGAAAAAAAAATGGAAAAATTGCTATTTGTCATATGCGTATAGTATATCATACGATTCCGGGTGCTTGAATTTGCTTGAAAATTTTACTCCATGCTCTGTGGCAGCATATTTGAAAGACTGTGGAAAGCTCAATTTCTAAGCAAGAGGCTTGATATTGCACATAAACCCTCCCATACATGCTCTATTATTTTTTTCGGAAAAAAAAAGTGAAAAGTGCGCGCGCGTTCCAGATTAACAGTGTCGCTTGTCATTTCCCCTCGAAAACATTTGCCAATCCGCTGTGTAATCAGATTGGCAATCTTATGATTGGCAATCTAATGGTGGCGGAAATAAGTACCCATGGAACGCCATTTTCATAGATGCATCGGCCAATTCCGTACTGCCTGGGCTGAGATAGCTAGCCAAGCATCTCCCATTGAAAGTAATGTGGCTGGTACTTCCTCGCTCTCTCCAGTTCTATTATGGCACTTCTCCACTACACGGTACCAGCTCTACTTGTTTTTCCATTAGAAAAAAAGTACCTGGTACTTCGTACTATTCGGTACTTTTTCTGGTACCTGCTCTCCTGAGGTTCCAAAAACGGCCAACCGGGTACTAGTAGGTACTAAAATGTGAAGTGACATCGCAGCCCACTGATTGATCAGAGAGAATTGTCACAGCGAAAGTCGACCTTGGGACATTTCATTCGAGATTGGATTGACGAGTTTATTGTTTATTGTTTATTGTTTATTTAGAGCCCCATTAGCTGCGGCATTGCCACAGCTATTCTTCCTGGGGTCTAGACATTTTTTAAATACTGTAAGCTAAAAATTTACAAAAGAGCAGACTAAGCGAAAAAACAACATACAAAGACATAGGAAATAAAATAAATTCAGCCAAAAAACAACAACACATGAGTAAACTGAAGATAGACTTACAGAGTTAATTAGACAGAAAATAACATGCAAAACAAAACAATAAACGAAGATAAAGATTTTAAGTAGATAAGCAGCTGACATAAGCAACAAACAATAACAAAACAATATATGAATCTGTCTATGTATTCACACTTATATGCCCATATATCCATATGTACACACTTATATACATACATACATATACACACACACACACATATATACATATATATCCATATATACATATATATATATATATATATATATATATATATATATATATACATATACATATATATACATACATACACATGCATACACATACATACATACATACATATACATACACACACACACTCACACATGCTCATACATAATAAAAAAATATATACACACATATATCTAATAATATATTATCATCAATAATAGATCAAAATATCTCGTTTGTTAACTATCTAATTCAACATAATTCAGAAAAAAACCCATGATTAATTACCCACCTACACAATACATACCTACACATACATGCACACATGCACACACACACACACTGCACCCATGACACCTAACTCCTGTCCCCTAAGATAAAGTAGATTTGGTTCCCAGAGTAAGGTCCCACGCAGCAAAACGCACTTCTCCCAACTCTTTTACTGCCCAAAGTTAGAAAAATTTCGATTTTATTTTATTATTTATTTATTTATTTTTTTGTTATTTTGATAAATATTCCTTTATTAGTTTTTTGAACTGTGTAATATTAGTCGTTAGTTTAATGTGCTTAGGTAATGAATTCCATTCTTTCATTCCTCTCTAGAAAACAGTGCGCTTTACTGCGTTGGACCTCGCCCTGGGCAACGAGAAGTTACCCTCAGCTGCGTGTCTTGTATTGTAAGTGTGTTTGTCAGCACTGAGACAGAGATTTTTAAACAGTTCCGGAGGAGATCTTGTAGTATGTACATTTCTTATAAACACAATTAACAAATATAATAATCTATCCTTCACCAGTAACCATTTCTGCTCCTTGTGCATCCATTGTACATTAGTACGAAAACCACACCTAAGTGTCATTCTGGCCGCCCTATTTTGTGCTCTCTGCAGTTTATTAAGTAATTCCCCGGTTGCATTTGACCAAACTGCTGGGCAGTAATCAAGACTAGAAAGAATTAGCGCTTCTGTAATTGTTTTCAAATATTTATGATTCATGAATGTAGCATACCTTCTTAGAATAGATATGCCTCTACCCATTTTTGTAACTATGTTGTTTATATGTTTTTTCCATGACAATTTATTGTCCACAGTTACTCCCAACAGTTTGGTCTCCTGCACCTGTTTTATGATGTTATCCTTAATTTTAATCTCAAACGTTGAATTACTGTCCTCCTTATTATACGTTCCCATGGTCATACAGTTTGTTTTGGTTACATTCAACACCAGCTTATTTACTTCGACCCATTCCGCCACACTCCTTAGTTCATAATTAATGGTTGTTTCAAGTTCTTTCATAGTTTTATCAGATGTGTATATAGTGGAGTCGTCTGCATACATAGTTATGTTAGTTTTATCAAGTACATACGGTAAATCATTCGTAAAAATAATTAACAGTAATGGCCCAAGGCAGCTCCCTTGCGGGACCCCACATGTTGTGTTTTGGACATCTGAGTAGCTTCCGCTAAAAAACACCTTTTGTGTTCTGTTTGATAAGTAGCTGTAAAACCATGTGATTGCAGATTGCTCAAAGCCATAATAAGATAGTTTATTCAGTAGTAATTGGTGATCTATGATATCAAAAGCTGCTGAGAAGTCCAAAAACACAACACCCACCTTTTTCTTTTCATCTATGCCCTTAAGCCAATCGTCTGTCATTTTAGTGAGAGCTGTAGCTGTTGAATGGGCCTTTCTATAAGCATGCTGTGAATTACAAATAATGTTATTTGCAGATAGATAAATATTTACTTGTTCATGTACTAAAGTTTCCATGATTTTACTTAAAACTGGCAGTAAGCTAATAGGGCGACTGTTTCGACCAGATAGAGGCAGTTTCTTATCTTTTGGTAGAGGAACTATTTTTGCTATTTTCCATGCCTTTGGAAAAATTCCCTGTGTGAAACCTAAGTTAATGATATGTGTAAGTGGTATCGCAATCTCCTCCGCTACTAGTTTCAGAAGTCCGCCGTTTAGGCCGTCCACCCCAGATGATTTTTCATTACAATTTTTTTTTAGCATCCACATTTACAAATTTGAAACTGGAGTTGTTACTCTTCATTATTTTATTCCTTATTAATAGGTTAGATATTTCATTACTCTGTGTTGTCATGTTGTTCCTAAGTATTTTTAATTTGTTAATAAAATAATCATTCAATTCATTTGCTATTTCTTTTGGCTTTGTTATAATGGTGTTGTCAGCCTCCAGAAAAGTTGGGCTAGTATAGTTTTTCCTACTGGTTAGATCATTTAAAAATCCCCACAGTTTCTTACTATCATTGCCAATATCATTTACTCTATTTTCAAAGTAGGTTCTTTTCTTTTTCCTATTCAATTTGGTAATGAAATTTCTAGTTTTCCTAGTTTTCCTATTAGCGTCTCAAGAGTCTATTAGAGTCTCAAGATTAGCGTAGTTATTATGATCATGGACTTACAGATATCGTTTTAGGCAACTTATTGGATATACTGTGCGTTGCCTTACCTTTCAAATACGGTTTTGCTTGTTCACCAAAGCTGCTACATTCAAGAAATGCTTTCTCTTTGCCTGTGACCCCGTTCGTGGTGAATTTAAGTGATGGTATTGCGTCCAGTTATGTTCCCTGACTAATTCCCCTTGAGAAAGTTATGTGATGCTACCCCGGTTTTAAATCGCGCATAAAAATAACTTTACGGGTGTTGACGAATCATTTTTCTCTTAAAGGTATCACAGATGAGATGATGCAACGTAAAGAGATAAATTCTAATACTCTGCCATCTCCTGCACAATTTCTACGTGTTTTTTTCTTCAATTTCAAAGTGAAATGTTTCATGAAGCCTGAAATTCATGCAAATAAACAATAATTGTTTTATCATATGTGATATTTGCATCTTTGTTATGAAGGAAAAAATTTAAATTAACGTCTTCGGTGTGTGGTGATTCCATATTTTTTCTAGGGTTGGTGTTTGACGATTCCATATTTTTTGCCAGGGGTTGTAGTTACTGATGTTACACAAATACCTTGAGAATACAGTGGTGCTTGAAAGTTTGTGAACCCTTTAGAATTTTCTAGATTTCTGCATAAATATGACCTAAAACATCAGATTTTCACTCAAGTCCTAAAAGTAGATGAAAACCCAGTTAAACAAATGAGACAAAAATATTATACTTAGACATTTATTGAGGAAAATGATCCAATATTACATATCTGTGAATGATGAATGAACCTTTGCTTTCAGTATCTGGTGTGACCCCCTTGTGCTGCAATAACTGCAAGTAAATATTTCCAGTGACTGTTGATCAGTCCAGCACATCGGCTTGGAGGAATGTTAGCCCATTCCTCCATACAGAACAGCTTCAACTCTAGGATGTTGGTGGTATTCCTCACATGAACTGCTTGCTTCAGGTCCTTCCTCAACATTTTTATTGGATTAAGGTCAGGACTTTGACTTGGCCATTCCAAAACATTAACTTGATTCTTCTTTAACCATTCTTTGGTAGATTCCTCTTTAACCATTCTTGCTGGTATAATTCAGAATTCATTGTTCCATCAATGATGGCAAGCTGCCCAGATGCAGCAAAACAGGCCTAAACCATGATACTACCACCACCACCATGTTTCTCAAATGGGATAAGGTTCTTATGCTGGATTGCAGTGTTTTCCTTTCTCCAAACATAATGCTTCCTATTTAAACCAAAAAGTTCTATTTTGGTCTCATCCGTCCACAAAACATTTTTCCAATAGCCTTCTGGCTTGTCTATGTGATCCTTAGCAAATTGCAGACAAGCAGCAATGTTCTTTTGGGAGAGCAGTGGTTTTCTCCTTGCAACCCTGCCATGCACACCATTGTTGTTCAGTGTTCTGCTGATGGTGGACTCATGAACATTAACATTAGCCAAAGTGAGAGAGGACTTAAGTTGCTTAGAAGTTACCCTGGGGTCCTTTGTGACCTTGGGGACTATTACACGCCTTGCTCTTGGAGTTATCTTTGTTGGTCGACCACTCCTGGGGAGAGTAACAATGGTCTTGAATTTCCTCCATTTGCACACAATCTGACTCTAATTTCACATTCAAATTCAAATCAATCATCCTAGTGGTTCACATACTTTTGCCCCTCACAGATATGTAATATTGGATGACCAATAAATTACCAAGTATAATATTTTTGTCTCATTAGTTGAACTGGGTTTTCTGGATCTACTTTTAGGACTTGTATGAAAATCCAATGATGTTATAGATCATATTTATGCAGAAATATAGAAAATTTTAAAGGGGTCACAAACTTTCAAGCACCTGTGTACACTGCCTTTTTTTATGAATACTCCATGCCTTTTACGGATATCATTTTGCATTTTTAGGTGGTAAATATTTAAATGTGCAACCGAATCGGACACAACACCAGCTGCTATCCTATGCATCAGGACAATGTCAAACAGAAATTACAATTGAACACTCGCGGACTTTAGTGCCTTAACATGGTGATGGTAGAGCGCGTCCCCTGATTTGAACACAAATATTTAACAAAATTGATGGAAGAAAAGTAAACTTGATATAACTGAGGACGTCGGCGCGGCAGTAACATGCTGTGTTGCAACAATGAGCAGGTACCACAGAGGCGGTACTATTCTCAAATGGAAAGGCAACCCCAAACAAATACCCGGTACCAAGGCCGAGTAGAGTAGAGTAGAGCTGGTACCATGCAGTGAAAAAGCGCCATGATATTACCTCCGTGTTTTAGCCGCTAAACCAGAGGACAAATTAGTTTGTGAACACACAGGCCTAGGTCTGCAACTTCCCTGCACTTGGCTGGTCCTTTTATTGGCAGGAAGCCAATCAGGAGGATGAGCTGCAGCTGGGCTCCTGTGCTGGGGCAATTGACTGCCTGATTGAGGCTCCTGCCTCTGTCCAGGCATGAGTGGGGAGGAGTGGTGCTGAATTGTGTTGGAGTTGTAGCAGCGCTGTCCCTGGTCCTGAAGTCTACTCCTGTGAGACAAGGGGACAGGCAGAGGCGTGGCCCATATGCGGGCAGGGGCAGGGATTCCTATCCCTGCACCACACTAAATACAAAGTGTTTATAAATAATAAATCATTTAATCCATGAGAAATAGCATTTTTAACACCGCACTGTAAAGTAACAATATTAATCTGATTTTTTTTTTTTTTTTTTTTTTTTGCACACTCGAAATTCAATAGATTTTGAATCTTCTTTGTAATTAATGTAGCACTTCCAAATTCATAACAAATTATATTTTTTGCCATGTAGCTGCTCCAGTATTTCAATATCTAAAGATTGCATATTGGTTATCCTTCAAATACAATTTAATATAAATCAAATTAGGCATTTTTTGGAGTTGTAGCTCTGTGTCAAAAATGAAGTCCGTTTTATAAGCATTTGAATATGGTTTCATTAGCCATGAATGCTGGGCGTGTACAAAAATACCAAATTTTTGAAAAATTCATTTTGAGACAATAAGGCAGAACACCATCGCAAATTTTGTACATGTTAATAACAGACAAGTACAATTTAACATAAATGAAATAAAGCATTTTGTGGAGTTGTAACTCTGTGTCATAAACTCAGTGCAGTGTGTGAGCATTTGAATATGCCTTCAAAGGTCTTGAATGCAAGGCGTGATTTTCAAATATTTTGCGAAAATAAGGAGGAACCCATCATAAAATTTGGATATGTAACAACAGATATCTAATCTCTCTAAAACAGTCAATTTTATGTTAGTGAATGCTGTCATTTTTTGCTATAGCATCCCAAAAATGTAACAGAATTGACTTCTGTCAATTTTCAAGCGTTAATTTCTTCGAGATCATTCATCACAGAGAGGCAGTTTTAAAATACAAAGTACAGAGCATGTATGGGAAGGTGTATGTGCAATATCAAGCCTCTGGCTTTGAAATGGTGTTTTCCACAGTCCTTCAAATATGCTGCTACAGAGCATAGAGTAAAACTTTCAAGCAAATTCAAGCATCCGAAAGACATACTATAAGCATATGACCAAATTGAGATTTTTGAAATTTTTTTCTGAGAAACAAAGGTGTGAAAGGTGCCCACCTCATGGCAGATTAAAATAACACAATTTCCCTGGTGCTTGGATCAAAATAGGAAAAGCTATTGAGAAAAAACTTAAAATTTTGGGTCCTGGCTGCTTATTTGCCCATAAAATTGGAATTTTTCCCCAAAAATAAAAGTTGTGAAAGGTGGCCAGATGGGGACAAAATAAAATAAAACAATTTCCCTGGTGCTAGGATGAAAATTGGAAAAGCTATTGAGAAAAAACTATAAATTTTGGGTCCTGGCTGCTTATTTGCCAATAATGTTGGAATTTTCCCCCAAAAAGAAAGGTTGCAAAAGGTGGCCAGATGGGGGCAGATTAAAATAACACAATTTCCCCAGTGTTAGGAAAAAAATTTGAAACGCTGTTAAGAAAAAATTTTGGAATTTTTCCCCAAAAATAAAGATTGTAAAAGGTGGGTAGATGATGGTAGATTAAAATAACACAATTTCCCTAGCGCTAAGATGAAAATTGGAAAAGCTAATGAGAAAAAATGGGCCTTACTGAAGTGGGCAATACCCCTCAGCCCCGAAGGTCACTGTAGCAAGGACAAAGGTCAAACTGGGACGAAACCTTGAAAAGGCACAACTACCCCCATGGGGAGTGCACATATGCAATATGAACTTTCTAACCCAAATGGTTACAGAGAAATAGCCCGGACAAAGTTTTGAAAGTCAAGGTCACTGCTGCAAGGTCAAAGGTCAAACTGGGACAAAACCTCAAAAAGGCACACCTACCCCGCATGGGGAGTGCACATATGCAATATGAACTTCCTAACCCAAGTGGTTACAGAGAAATAGCCCGGACAATTGGCAGTCGCCCGCCCCCCTGGACGCCCGCCTGCTGAAGGGACGACAATACCCCTCGTGCCCGTGTCGGGCTGAGGGGTAATAAAAACGGAATATTTTGGTTCCTGGCTGCTTATTTGCCCATGATGTTTGGATTTTTTCAGAAAATAAAATTTGCGAAAGGTGGCCCAATGATGGCAGATTAAAATAAAACAATTTCCCTGGTGCTCATATGAAAATTGGAAAAGCTCTTGAGAAAAAACTAAATTTTGGGTCCTGACTGCTTATTTGCCTGTCATATTGGAATTGTTTGGATTTTTTTCAAAAAATACAACTTGTGAAAAGTGGCCAGATGGGGACAGATTAAAATAACACAATTTCCCTGGTGCTAGGATGAAAATTGGAAAAGCTCTTGAGAAAGAAACTACATTTTGAATCCAGGCTGCTGATATGCCCATAACGTTTCGATTTTTCGCAAAAAGAACAGTTGTGAAAGGTGCCCACATTGAAACAGGTGAGAATAAAATTGATCACCATGCTCTGACAGTGCCTCCCATACCTCTTGGAGGCCCTCCTGTCTTGCATGTCATCAATCAGCTTTAGATGGTTTTGTGGAATCATTTTTATTGATTCATTTAACTATTATTAATTGTTTATCCTTGCTTGCTCCTACTTTGCTTCGGCTCATAGCCTTTTAGGCCTTAGTGTTTACTCTCGCATGTTTCTGATTAGCCTAGGCCTGCATAACTGTAGGTTTCCATAAATCTGACCAGTGCGTCATGGCATATAGCCTATCTGGAGCCATGCGGTTCCAAGGGCAAGATGTTCTTTCTCTCTCTTAGTTTGTGTTTACAGAGGAAGAAGTACAAGGGAGAAGTTTCGGAATGTGAACGAGATAAGTCGGAGAGGAGGGAGGAATCACCTGTCTTCTCTGCGAGATGTATACGCATAACTCAGGGGCGGTTTGACGTGGGTTGCGTGTGACTGCAAGAGTCTTCCAGATTACATCATGATGTGTATATCAGCGTGGGGGGAGAAGAACGTCACAATGTTTTCCTATATAAGCCACAGAATCAGAAGCTGTCGGGATCCTTGTATGACGGGACTTGTGTGCGAGGATCCTTCTCTGCAGATGAAGTAAACTGACTTTGGCTTGGGTATTAACTCCTTTGTCTCTGTCTGAGTTCTTTTTGAAGGTAACACCAGGAATATAAAATCAAAAATCCTACAACAGGTTTTTAACGAGCTGATCGTTTGAATAAACTGTGCTGAAGCAGGGAGAGATCTAAAACATGCAGGACAGGTGGGCCTCCAGGTGAGGTTTGGGAACCACTTCTCTACAATTTGAATTGTTAAACCATTGAGGAAAAAAAAAATTGAGAACAGATAACATATTATCCCATAATGTAGGTATTTTTTTCCCCATGAAGAAAAATTCTGAAGGCAAATATGAAAATCAACTTTCACTCAGGACTCTCCAAAATAAATAATCTTCATGTTATGCCAATATTAAAATTTCAATACTTCTCATAGAGGTACCTGAAGCTAAGGTTACATAAATATAATTTCAGTCAGAATGAAGAAGTCGCTTTTAGGTCACATTTATGTTGCAATATTCATGGAAATACAAATACCCATTAGAAAATGTAGAGAATATATTATATTAATATCAAGAAAATATATTTTGTCAGCTATTTCAAACAGCATTTTCTGTTTTAAGCTTTACAAACGTCCTTCTATAGTCAGCTGAATGTGTCAATATGAAAGATCAGACGTTTTGAAGGTTCCAAGTTTTTCAGTTGTTACGCAATATTTTGACGGTCTCTAAATAACCGACTGTTTCTGAACGCAATCGTTCATTTTCTCCGTGTATCTTGTGGTAGTTTTTCCTGTGCACTTCGAAATAAAAGCAAAACTATAAAAAATAAGAGGTGTGAAACGTAAGTTTACTTCTTTGATTTCATGCATAATTTGTTTGAATTGCACTGACAGCGCGAGTTGTTTGCATTCGCACATTGCACAGTACAAAATTTGATAGCCATTTAGTTAAAAAATTCCACTACAGAATCTCTTCATATTTTGTGGGCTTATAGAAGGATCCATGTATTATGAAATGCAAGTGTTACTTTTCACAAACTATTTGATTTGCAGGAACTACACCCCCTTAAGTATGAAACCCCCATCCAACCTCAAGTATGATGCCCCTCATCCAATTGTCTGCATTCGCACATTGCACAGTACTAATTTTGATCGCCATTTATTAAAAATTGCCACCACAGGATCTCTGCATATTTGGTGCACTTATACTAGGATCAAAGTACTATTATATGCAAGTGTTACTTTTCACTAACTATTTGATTTGCAGGAAATAGAGGTCCTCAAGTATGATGCCCCCATCCAATTGTCTGCATTCGCACTTAGCGCAGTACTAACTTTGATGGCCATTTATTAAACATTTCCTCCACAGAATCGCTACATATTCTGTGGGCTAATCGTAGGATCCATGTATTATGATATGCAACCGTTATTTTTCACAAACTTTTTGATTTGCAGTAATTATATGCCCAGAAACATGACCTCCCTATTAAATCATCTGCATTCGCACATTTCACAGTGCCAACTTTAATAGCCATTTATTTAATATATCCAACATGGAATCTCTTCCTATTCACAGGCAGTGTTGCATGCAAGTGCTACATTTTTCAATTTTAACCATTACAGGCCCTCAGACATGCCTCCATTTAGTTGTGTCCAATTGCAAACCACATACTTTGATGGCTGTTTACATGTTGATTCACCCATTCTCTCTTTTTTCAATAAGCTTTTACTACAGCGTGTGCACTATGGTTTGGACCTCCTAATTTCCACAAACATTTTGAACTACACAAGTATTATGGTCCCTGCTTGAATTTTCTTGCATTTTGTCCACCTAAAAAGAACAATTCTAATGGGAATTCCTACATTAAAGCCACAGTGACATCTACCTTTTCTTCCTGTTGCTTTCAGTAAAGCATTATTTCAGTTACATGCAATTGTTTGTCATCTGGGTTAACAGCAGCTCACCAAAATCTCACATTTCAATCTGCAGAAAATGTCAACTATTTATTGAAAAAAGAAAAAAAACAATCATTTTCAAACCACATTATGGAAGATGTTCACGATTTTTTTTCTGAACAAAATACACACATTCTTTTGATGAATAAACCTTGGTATTTCTCTCAACAAGCCGATTTTTGACAGCAATCGTGTCACGTGACCATAGTCCCGCGCTATCCGCTGTATTTGCGCAGAAAATTTTTAGCGGTGATAGTTTGACCGTCGTTTTCCGAACTGGTGACAGCTGATCAAGGAATTAAAATCTGGGTCATACCCTTTAAAAACGCGGTACTTATGTCGTTATAATTGGAGAACCAAACACCTGGACATTGCGTTTAGCAGTAGCTTTCGGGCGAACGCGAGTGAACCACGGCTCTCGAGTCCATTTAGCGAGTCTCTGATTGCCCCTTAAGAAAACCAGTGTAAGATTAAATTAAAAAAATACATATTGCCAATTTTTCTTTTGCTCATAATGTAAATTATATCAGATTTGAAGTTACAAAGCACTGGGGCGACAAAAACATGTAATGAAGCGATCAAAACGATATTTTTACATGCAGTTGTACATACCAGCTATGCAGCGAATTGGTCTTGAGTTCTTAATATGACGTTACGCTGAGAGGGCAGCATTATCTATTGTAGCGATTAAAAGGGGGCGTTCCCAGGGCAAGTAGAAAGTTACTAATTACTCCAAAACGGTTGGATATTATGGGAAATGACTGCCATGTTTATTTTTCTGGATGAAAAAAAATTACTCTATGAACGCCTGTTTGTGAAATTTCGCCCTCTTGACGCTGTAGTTCCTTTAAAACAAACTGTCACCTGGTGCTGACGTGGTTGATTAATACAGGACTGGTCGTTCAGGTTAGCTGTCGTGCGAAGGCGCAGAAGTCTCAGCCGTTGGCAAGTTAGGTATTTTTGCTGGAAGAGCATCGAATCCAGCTTTGCACGATCTTGGGAAACTGATTTCCTATCTACCCCATTCTCCTTTTATGAACATATTCTCCTGTGCCAGATTTTGGCGATTGCTTCATTAAAATCCTAACCAGGTTACTATTTCACCACAAGAAGCTGGTGCATTTGGCACCTTTATCTGTCGACAGTCTGAGGCTATTCCACACTGGAAAAGAAATGGAGAGGGGAGTGATTTTTTGGCAGCACCAATTTTCCCCCTTAGCAAAATTCCACTCCCCTCGATCTTTTTAATGCAAGCACTGATGGACTCCAGGTTCACAGCAGTTACCCCTCATAGCATGTAGACCACAATTACCAAAGAACCTGACTTCAGAAGCAACATATTGGAAATGGACAAGGGAGTGAAGTTTTGGCAGCATGAATTTTCCTTCCTGCCATTTAATGCTATGACTGGTGTACTCCAGATTGGCCGAATGAACAAATCCACAGATAAAGATGGCAATAATGAAAGAAAGTGACTGCAGAGGCAGCAGTTCAAGAATGATGAGGGGACTGAAATTATGTCAGCATGAGTATTCGGGGCTTACCAGATCCGCGGAAAATGTCCCACCTGGTACTAGGAAAACATTCCTATTGAAGCACAGAAACTTTTGAGTAGATATTTTCACAATCCTCATGTGAATTCCTTATGTGTCTCCCCTGCCCTCAGCAACATCTCATTACATGGTTATCTTGTAAAGGTTATTTGACAGGAACTCATGCCTTCTACTATATGTGCAAGTTGCTGGATTGTTAAGTCAGCATTTTGCGCCAAGATCCCCATCAGTATTGTTTGTGAAAACAATTGTCTAGCTAAAAGAAACATGCACTTTCACTGCAGCATACTCCGGAAGCGTTAATTGTGACTCGAACAAGCTTCCAGTCCTAATTAGGCCTCAGGATTGGGACCGTGCTCAAGTTAACCCAGCTTTACTCAATTTGTCAGACCAGTTTAATAGGAACATGATTCCAAGCCTAAGCAGGGTCCAGGTTTGGGACCACGTTCTCGTTAATTTCTCCAAGTCTGTTTCCTTGTCCGGTTTGTTCGGAAAAAGCTCCCAATCCTGATCCGGTCATTGGGATTGGAGCCGAGTTCCCCTCAGGTTACTCATCCTCCTGTGGAACAGTATGGTGCTGCCAAAGTCTACACTTCACCTGGCAGTAATGTTGGAAGTCACTGGCCAGAAATTGTCAGCCCTGCTTCATCTACAACATCTGAACTATACTGTGCCATTATTACTGCGTTTCTTCCTCACCTCTTTCTCCGGGGTTCTGTCCCCTTGGTATCGTATTGGTGTTAATAAACTACTTGTTGGATTGTACACTGGCTCTGCACTTGATTTTCTGGGCTGTACCCTAAAAAGATATACAACCCCAATTCTGAAATATTTGGGACGAAGTGTAAATTGTGAATAAAATCAAAACCCATTGACTTTCAAATCACACCAGACAGCATTTTATTCAGAATAGAACAGAGATAACATAGCAAACGTTGAAAGTGAGAAATTTTACAATTTTATCTGCAAAATGAGCTCTTAACAATCCAGCAACTTGCACTAATAGTAGAGGGTATGAATTCCTGTCAAATGACCTTTAAATGAATACCATGTAAAATTGGAGCAATAAAATTAGACAGTATACTAACAAGTGTAGGTAACATCAGAGGGACAGACGGCAACGTGAACAATGACATTTGCCAACCCACATACAGGAATCATCCGAAGAAAAATAGTTTAACTTTTCTGTATAAAAATGAAATGGCTTTAATTTAAAAGCAGTATCAGAAATTTGAGAGAGGTGACTGGCATTCCACAAATAAAATTGTCTGTTAAACTAAGAAGAAAGTTTCAGTCCTAAATTTTGGAATTTTCATTAAAAATGTATACTCATTTTGAAATGAAACGAAATGGTTTTAGTTGATATTATATTCCCCCTTCAAGCATTTGGACAAGAATACACAATCAAATATATCATGTCTGTAGCCCAGCGGTAAAAGATCAGGCTTTATTAGGGCTTTGTAATTGCTTCCAACACAATCATTATAACCAAGAATGTACTTAGTGGCTCTCTGTTGCCGGCCTTCAATATGAAGGAGAGAGTTTTTTGATGAAATGGCCCAAGATTGGGTGGAGTTTTCTAAAAAGTGGTCTTATAACCGAAATATACAGTTTTATTTTTGTTTGAATTGAACATGAATGGCCGCAAGTTCTTTGAATTAATCCAAGCATGCGATTTGCTTTACTGATCAAGACATTTGTTTGTGCATCCCAAGATAAATTTGATGACGCCACAATCCCAAGGTCACGCATGCAGTCGACTTTTTTTTATTTTATTTTTTTTTATTTATGCAGTCGACTTTTTCAATTAAATTACCGTTCATTGTGTAATGATGAAGAATGGGAATTTGCTTCCTTGTAACGCTCAATAGTTTAAATTTACCAGTTTTAAATCTCATGTCCCATTTACGGCTCCAATCCAAAATGTTTTCTAGGTCGCACTGCAGCTGTGAACAGTCTTGCGTGTTTCTGATTTCACTTATGCATTTAGAATCATCCACAAACAAGGCAACCCTAGCCTCAGGACTTAGAAAGTCTGGCACGTCATTAATATACAGCAGAAACATCAAAAGTCCTAAAATTGATCCTTGTGGAACTCCTGATTTGACGGGAGACCAGAATGATAGGGCACAATTGACAGCAACTCTTTATTCAAGATTGGATAAATACGACTTAAACCACTTTAAAAGATTGCCATGAAATCCATATGTCTGGCGTTTATGTAATGGTAAGTGATAGGGGACGGAATCAAAAGCAGATGAAAAGTCTGCTATATATAGAATATCGATTTGTCCAGACTGATCTAAGAATTCACCAACTTCGTGAAATACTTGGATTAAAGGGGACCTAACATGCCGATCCTTCTTTTAATATACCTGTATATTAGTAATGTAATAATATTGTTTGTCCATGCTCAACCTCTGAAAAGTTTCTAAACATAAGATACAGGGATTTTGCTGTAATCCAAGAACGTGATTTCGTGAGCATGATTTCCTCTCTGAACAGCTTCTCCCGAGATCTTCACGAGATCTGGGTAAAACCTGACGTCAGGTTGTGCTGTCCAATTATTACAGACCTAGCCAGAGCCAACCACTGCGCTGGACCTGCTCACACCAGAAACTATTCTAGCAGGCACTAACAATGGCAGATCGTACTATGCATTAGTAGCATTGACACTTTTGGAAATACAAAAGAAGAACCGCAGATCATTTGAGTTGCAATTTCGTTAGTATCTCTCCCAAAGCTACTTGTCCGTTTACTTTTGGATGCAAAGAAAAACAAATATATTCCCAAGAAAAGATGCCACCAGAAATCACTGGGTAGCTTTTTTTGTTTGCTGGCAGCAAACAGCCACGGCCAAAGGGAACGTTAGCTGATTGTGGCCAGCATTTCACCAAAGACAACTTTGTCAATAAAGGATAATTCGACACAGGATAAGCGTTTCAGCTGCTTCTCAAACCTGAAGCAATTGCATCGATCAAGCGCTCGGAGCCACAAGCTGTAAGTACCCATATGACAGCAAATAATGTAAGTGAAGCTAACGTGTTACGGGTGGCTAGCAGGACCGCTAACGATAGTTAGCACTAACAACTGGCCTCAAACGCAGGCTTTGTAAAATATCTGAAGATAAAGCCTGTATCGGTCGTGACTGTCCGTGACTAACAGACACAGAAGCTGTAAGTTGCTTTTACTGCATAAGCCAACCTGACGTGATAGCCAGTTGACTGTGGCTGTAACATAGCGGCTAACGTCTCCAAGTTACTGTTGCTAATGTTTGTGTCTTAAATACACAAGAGTGATATCAGGGGAAATTATACAGATGGTGTGTGAACATAATCCTCATTTGAAGCTAACTTTTAATACTTGTTTGTAATTTGGATGCTTGGTACAACTGTTCACAGTAACAGAACTTGCTGTCTGTAAAACCTGTACTGCAATGGTTTGTCTTTGTGGTTATGACCACTCGGTTATCAACTACTTTATGTTAGTTTATGTGTCGTGCTAATTAAAAATGCTCATGGTTAACTTGTACGCTGTAAGTCTGATCGGTATGCTTGTGTTACTTCAGGAAGCATCAATGTGGCAGTTTCATCATTACGTTGCCCGATTATAGCCACAACAGTTAGTGAATGTTTCACTTATCCATGACCGGGATCAGCCGGATACTTCACAAATGTCTGAGCAAGCCCTCTGGTGCTACCCTGAAAGCAAAGCGAAACGCATAAGCTCTACCGGTTTACAAAAGATTTCTCTGCACTACCTTGACATAATTTCATCCCCCTTTAAAAATTGTTGTGGCGAATAAAAAGCCGAAAAAGGCAGAGATTAAATTGGTAATTCTTTCCCTCAGAAGTGATCTATTCGCTAGCTCCACATAAGCAACTTGTTACGGTCTGCAAAACCTTTATTATGTTTATAACCTAACCGAGCTCTCGCTAGCTGTTGCGTATTATCCATAAAGCTGCCGCAGTGTCTATTTTGCCGACCGACGTTCCTGTTTTTTTCTGCCATTTTGCCGTCACTTCCACTTGACATGCACAGTTGTCACATATGTGGACTTACCGGCTAACAAATGATTTCTCATGTAATTTCATCCCCCTTTGGAAATTTTTGTGGCTAATAAAGCCGAAAAAGGTGGAGATTAAATAGGTAATTCTTTCCAGCAGATGTGATTAATTTGCTAGCTCCACATAAGCAGCTCATCCGCGCTAACAGAACTTACAGTATGCAAAACCTGTATTATATTCATAACATGACAGAGCTCTCTCTAACTGTCGCTTACTGTCCATAAAGCTGCTTTCACATCAGACATGAAAACGATTTTTCGCAGGACAGATTAGTTTACGTTCAAAGTCAATGCAAAGACGCGAATACACAAGCTGCTTTCACACCGGATGCGAAACGAATTTTTTGCGCAACAGATTAGCTACATTCAAAGTCAATGCAAAGATGCGTATACAGTCGTTATAGTCCTGTGAAGCAGCTTTCACACCATACGCAAAACAAATTTTTCGCGTTAAGCCGTTTTCACACCGGATGCGAAACAAATTTTTTGCGCGACAGATTACAGTGCCTTAATAGCCCTTTAGCGTTAATTTCCGACGCCGTGTTTGCCTACAAACTTTAAAGTCCACATCTGTGACAACTGCGCATGTCAAGCGGAAGTGGCGGCGAAACGGAAGTGATAGCACAAAAAACGCGAAATGAATTTTTTGTGTGACAGATTAGCTGCATTCAAAGTCAATGCAAAGACGGGACTACAGGCGTTATGTGCGCATTAAGCAGCTTTCACAACGGACGCAAAACAAATTTTTCGCGCGACAGATTACATTCAAAGTCATGGCCGCTTATAAGCTACTGCATGTTAGTTTGCGTGCTCCGCTAATTAAAAATGCTCCTAGTTAACTTATATGCAGAAATTATGATTGGTATGCTTGTGTTACTTCGGTAAGCATCAATGTGACAGTTTCATCATACCGTTGCCTGATTGTAGTCACTACAGTTGAAGCTAACCGGAGATGTGCAGTTAGACCAGCCGAAGATTTTGCAAAGCTTGGGTGCGTTTTTGGGTGCTTGGGAAACGATCGCTTTACTTATCCATGACTGGGGTCAGCCTGATACATCTCCAATGTCTGGGCATGCTCACTGAGGTTACCGGTGAAAGCAAAAGGGAAGCACACAGGCTATAATGTGTATAACAAATGATTTATTGCCATCAATTAAATATTAAATTCTTTCCTGTAAAAGTGATCGATTCGCTAGCTCCACATAAGCAACGGTTCACACAGACGGTTTGTAAAACTTACGGTCTGTAAAACCTGTATTATGTTCATTACATAACCGGAGCTCAATCTAGCTCTCGCGCACTCTCCATAACTCGCCCATTTTCCGCAAGGAAAAGCTGGTCACTCCGAAGCAATAAGTAAATCATTACCACGGGTAATTTCCAAAAAGGCTGTTTAGCTTGGAGCTTTCGCCCCTCCGTCGTATACCAGCGCGGAAGCTGTTCTTTCTCCATGCTAACAACACACCACAGTAATGCACACAAACCAGCAGGTCCTAATACACACCTAAGCAGTCCATAAGCTGTTTGTCCTCTTTTAGCTGCTCCTCACTGGCCATGTTTCCATCTAAACTCAGACCCATTGGGTTTCTGCAGTCTCCGGTCTACACTTGGGTATGTTGACCCGTTCTACAAATGTGTCTGTATGTTGTGGATTCTAGCTTTCCCTGCATCCTAGCTAATAGAAGAACCGCTGTACTCACCGGTAGCAAACTGTAGCCGATAGCAAAGTTGAGCTTGCGCTGCCAGATTTTCGCACTGCTTCCTCCACTTTCACCGCTGTGTTTATTAGAACAAGTTCATTTCATTAGATCGATATTCAAGTATAACGTTAGATTGCGGAATTTGCCCACCGCTTCGTTATCAGATGGCAGCCGTGTCTCTGGTTTCATTCTGGTGAAGCAGACTCGGAAAACTGCATTCTGCAGCCTCTTCCTGCCCTCCACAGAGCTGGCCAGTCAGAAGAAAGTACACGGGGAGTGGGGGCCATAGCAGAAGAGCCACCCCAATGAGGCTTTGCAGGCAGAGACTGCAATAAACCACATATGGGTTTTTTCGAGGATGGCATTATGAGCGAAATAAGTACCCTTTTTTTTACTTTGCGAGTACTGTAGGGGAGTCAACGACCAAAATATAAACTTGGAAAAATAGCAAATTAGGTCCCCTTGAACTGAGTTGTTGTTGAGTAACCCTTAACAAAACCATGTTGCAGGTGATGTAAAACAGGCACTACATGAGGATAGACAAATCAAGTATACATCTTTCCAGCACCTTGCTGCAAATGCACAATAATGATACCGGGCAATAATTACTCACATTTTCTTTGTTGAATTTTTTATGGACTGGAATAACATTTGCTCTTAGCCAATCAAGTGGTAATTCTCCAGTTTGAAGAGATTTGTTAAAAGGACTACAAAGCGACAGAGCTACTTCATGAGCACATCCTTTTAAAATCTGAGTCGGTAACACATCAGGCCCACATGCTTTATTTGTTTCTAAGTTAATCAAAACTGATTCAACATCATGGACATAAATCCTTAAATCACCCAAATGAGCTGGTTTAAAAACTGTTATATCCAGATATGTTCGTTCTAGAGGCTGAGGGGTAAATGGGGATTGAAAATACTCGTTGAACAGGCTATCCTTTGTGCTAGGATTGGAGGCAGTTTTATCTCCATAAGCAACAAAACTGGGGACACATTTTGTCTTTGTTTTACTCTTGAAAAATCCCCAGAAAGGCTTTGGTGTTTTGTCATGAGAATCACTGAGAACATCCAAATACTGATTGTACTGGAAAGTACATGCATTTTTTAATTTCTTCCTTAGTTCACGAAATTTCGCCCACAATCTGGAGTACACCAGTCATAGCATTAAAAAGATAGGGGAGAGAGCAATTATGGCAGGAAGGAAAATTCATTCTCTCTACTGTCCATTTCTAATATGTTGCTTCTGCAGTCAAGTTATTTGGTAAATGTAGTCTACATGCTGTGAGTGGCAACTGCTGTGAACCTGGTGTCCATCAGTGCTTGCATTAAAAAGATCTGACGGGAGTGGAATTTTGTTAAGGGGGAAAATTGGTGCTGCCAAAAAATCACTCCCCTCTCCATTTCTGATTGGTTTCCTTCACAGTCAAGTTCTTTTGTGATATTAGTCTTACTGTTGGGACACGTAACAGCTGTGTATCTGAAGTCCATCAGTGCTTGCATTAAAAAGATCGGGGGTTGCTGTGTTCCGGGGTCCTGGCCTTTGGCCAGGACAGTATTGCTTACAGTTTTAACAGTTTCTTGTATCAGGATCAAGCATTTCATTATTCATGTTTTTACTTTTCCGTGTTTTGTTTTTTGCCAGGTCTGCCCAGCCACTCCACCGCTTGTCTGCGTTCCGCCCCGTGCCTTCGTTGTTGCACATTTCAGAGCTCTGGTTGGCTTTGGTATTTCCCCCTTCCTTCTGTGCTGTGCTGACTCGGGGCTCTCTAAGCTTAATTGACAATTAACTGTTTTTAAGTTACTAACATTTACTAACACTCACTGGGTGGTGTAATTCTTAGATAGGCACATTACTAATACTACTAATTTAGACAGGGAGTTTATTGTCATGATTCCTGCTTTACTATTTCAAGTCTTGCTGTGCTTTTCTGTTCTAAACATTCATGCTGCTTTCAAACTGCTTACTTAATTGGTACTTAAGCTGAGCACGCTCATTCTCTTAATGAGCAAGTCTTGTCCACCAATCTCTGTCCATGTCTCATGATCTTGCCCTGCCTCTTGTTCTCCTTCTCCAGGTGTTGCCCCACATGTCATGATTTCTTCCCCTTTATCTGGGTGCGGTGGAAGTTGGCTGGCAGACAGTGTCTCAAGTTCATGTTCCCAAGTCTTGCTCAAGTCCCTTGTCAAGTCTCATGCTTTTCCTGGTCATAGTTCTTGTATATATTCTTGCCAGCATTGTATATAGCCCAGTTTTCCAAGCCTTGTTGTTTACATCGTTAGTCTTTTATTTCTGTTCATGGTTATCCTGCCTGGAGTTTCCAGTGCCTTTTGTTGTTTTTGGATTTTTTCTTTATCAGCTCTGTGAAGCTCTCCTTAGTTTGTATTTTGCAACCCTTTGGGCCAAGTTTTTTGTTGGCCCTCGTGCCTGTTTTTCTTTTGTGTTAATAAACTCCCTATTCCCCTTCACCTCACTCTTGGTGTCTACCTGGTCTCGCATCAAGGGGGGAGTGGAATTTTGGCAAGGGGGAAAATTTGTATTGCCAAAATTTTACCCCCCTCCCCCCCGCAGCAATTATGGAGTCCAACAGTGCTTGCAATAAAAAGATCTGGGGGGAGTAAAATTTTGGCAATGGTGAAAATCCATATTGCCAAAATGTTACCCCCATCCTCAATTTCTGATCCTTTGCATCTACAGTAAAGTTCTTTTGTACACTCAACAAAAATATAAACGCAACACTTTTGTTTTTGCTCCCATTTGTCATGAGATGGACTCAAAGATCTAAAATTAATTCCAGATACACAATATTACCATTTCTCTCAAACATTGTTCACAAATCCGTCTAAATGTGTGATAGTGAGCACTTTTGCTTTGCTGAGACAATCCATCCCACCTCACAGGTGTGCCACATCAAGATGCTCATCAGACACCATGATTAGTGCACAGTTGTACCTTTTACTGCCCACAATAAAAGGCCACTCTGAAATGTGCAGTTTTGTCTCACAGCAAAATGCCACAGATGGCGCAAGCATTGAGGGAGCGTGCAATTGGCAGGCTGACAGCAGGAATGTCAACCAGATCTGTTGCTCGGGCATTGAATGTTCATTTCTCTACCATAAGCCGTCCCCAAAGGCGTTTCAGAGAATATGGCAGTACATCAAATCGGCCTCACAACCGCAGACCACGTGTAACCACACCAGCCCAGGACCTCCACATCCAGCAGGTTCACCTCCAAGATCGTCTGAGACCAGCTACTCAGACAGCTGCTGAAACAATTAGTTTGCATAACCAAAGAATTTCTGCACAAACTGTCAGAAACCATCTCAGGGAAGCTCAACTGCATGCTCGTCGTCCTCATCGGGGTCTTAACCTGACTCCAGATCGTCGCCGTAACAGACTTGAGGGGGCAAATGCTCACATTCGATGGCGTCTGGCATGTTGGAGAGGTGTTCTCTTCACGGATGAATCTTGGTTTACATTGTTCAGGGCAGATGGCAGACAGCGTATGTGGCGTCGTGTGGGAGAGCGCTTTGCTGATGTCAATGTTGTGGATCGAGTGGCCCATGGTAGTGGTGGGGTTATGGTATGGGCAGGCATCTGTTATGGACGAAGAACACAGGTGCATTTTATTGATGGCATTTTGAATGCACAGAGATACCGTGATGAGATCCTGAGGCCCATTGTTGTGCCATACATCCATGAACATCACCTCTTGTTTCAGCAAGATAATGCACGGCCCCATGTTGCAAGGATCTGTACACAATTTTTGGAAGCTGAAAATGTCCCAGTTCTTGCATGGCCAGCATACTCACCGGACATGTCACCCATTGAGCATGTTTGGGATGTGCTTGACCGGCGCATACGACAGCGCGTACCAGTTCCCACTAATATCCAGCAACTTCGCACAGCCATTGAAGAGGAGTGGACCAACATTCCACAGGCCACAATTGACAATCTGATAAACTCTTTGCGAGGTAGATGTGTTGCACTGCATGAGGCAAATGGTGGTCACACCAGATACTGACTGGTTCTGAGTCCCCAGACGCCCAATAAAGCAAAAACTGCACATTTCAGGGTGGCCTTTTATTGTGGACAGTCTAAGGTACACCTGTGCACTAATCATGGCATCTGATGAGCATCTTGATGTGGCACACCTGTGAGGTGGGATGGATTGTCTCAGCAAAGCAAAAGTGCTCACTATCGCACATTTAGACAGATTTGTGAACAATGTTTGAGAGAAATGGTAATATTGTGTATCTGGAATTAATTTTAGATCTTTGAGTCCATCTCATGACAAATGGGAGCAAAAACAAAAGTGTTGCGTCTATATTTTTGTTGAGTGTAGTTTCAGCCTACATATTGGGATATGTAATTGCAGCAAATATGGAGTCCAACAGTGCTTGCAATAAAAAGATCCGGGGGAAGTAGATTTTTGGCAAGGGTAAAATTCATACTGCCAAAATTTTACCCCCCTCCATTTCTGATCCTTTGCATCTACAGTCAAGCTCTTTTGTAGTTTCAGTCTATTGCATTAATAACATCTGGGGGAGTGGAATTATGGGAAAATTAATGTTTCCACAATTTTATTATTTTCAATTTTGGCACTTGTTGTGATTCTGCATTCTGCCTGTCAAGTTTTGTGCCTGGCTATGCCATGTTGTTTGATTCAGTGCTTAGTGACCACTGCATATGTCTGACTATTCCTAGGATTGTGTTTTGTGTTTTGGTAATTTCGATTTCCTGTTTATTTTTCATGTTCATAGTATTCTCTTCCATGCCGTGTTTTCATTTCCATGCATTGCACCACGTCTACCTTGTCTTGTCTTGTGTAGGTCTTTGCCCACGGTCCCTAGTCTTGCGTGCCACTCATTCAGGTGATTTATTGGTTTCTGGATTTTCAATCTTCCTTCATTATCTCGTGTGCTTCCTTCCCCTCTCTTTTACTATCCACTAATCCATACTAACAGTTTGTTGTTTTCGATAATTACTAACCAATATTAACATTGTATATTTTTACTAACTTACTAACGTGCACTCGGGATTGTATAGCTGCACATACTAATTGACTAACGATCTCTCAGCAATCGCCCAATTCTAATCTCCGCCCTCTTGCCTATCTCTGTTGCAGCTTTTGTGAATTTCCACTCATATCTCATGCTTTCCTTTTCTTTAAACTATGCACTTTTAGTACTCCTTAACCGGAGCTGTTGTTTGTTCATAGGATTGTCTTGTGATCCCTGTCTGCGTTTTGGCATTTGCCAAATTCATGTAATTAGATTATTCCTCATGTGTCACTCCTGATTATTGTATCATTGATTGCACCTGTTCTCCCTGGTCATGCGTTTCACCCGGATGTGTATTTAAGATGTCTGTTAAGTCACTTCCAGTTGTCAGATCGTTCTCCCTAGTTTTCTCATGCCACGTTTATCGCCTTGATTTCTCAGTGTTTATCTTTCTGACTGGATTGCCTGACTTTTGATTTTTGCCTTTGTGATTTTGGATTACTGTTGCATCTGTGTGTTTTGACCATTTTTTTGCCCAACTACGAGATCTGTTTGCTGCCCTGGTAACGATTCGGATTACGTCCTGTGGATTCTCGCTTGTCTCTGATAGTACTATTCCTGTGTTCCAGACCCATTTCTGTCCGACTACGATTACTGTGATTGCTGCCCTGGTTTTTGATACTATTTTTGCCCAACTGGATTTTGACTTTTGGATTGTGGACTCTGTACTTTTGCCTTCTGCCCTGCGGGGGTCCTCCCCCTTTATTAATAAAACAAGCTCTACCGCATTTCCTGGTTCTCGCGACTGGTTCCTGATCGCACCATTACAGCACTATTGTCTCCACAGTTAGAAAAAGAATAAGAATGAAAATGGATCGCTGCTATATGATAACAAGGATATTGTGGATGCCTTTAAACAGTTACTTTGTTGAGAATTTTACCTCAGAGGGGGTCTCTATTCAGCCAGAGGGCATGTTAAATGCTCAAGACTATTTAGCGGAAATTGAGGTTAGGGATAACGAAATATTAGACAAGTTGCATAAACTAAAGGCAGATAAGGCGGAGGGTCCTGTTGGCTTATATCCTAGAGTGCTCAGGGAAGTTGATGAGATCATCTTTAAGCCCTTATACGCCATCTTCAGACAGTCTTTAGAAACTGGAGAAATACCAAATGATTGGAAACATGGCAATAAAATACCAATATATAAGAAAGGGGACCGTACCTAGCCGGGAAATTACAGGCCAGTCAGTTTAACTTGCATTGCATGCAGAATATTGGAATCTATCATAAAAGATGAGCTGGGCTTATTTCTTGAACATAACAGTATCTTGAGGGATAGCCAATATTGTTTCCGTAAGGGAAGGTCATGCCTCACAAACCTTCGGGGATTTTTTGAAGAGGCCACCAAGACTTATGACCAGAGTAGGGCTTATGAATTCATACACTTGGATTTTCGGAAAGCATTTCATACAGTACCGCATAAGAGACTAAATTTTAAAATGAGCTCCATTGGAGTCACAGGAGGTATTCTGGAGTGGATTCAAAACTGGTTACAGGACAGAACACAAAGAGTGGAAGTCAGTGGTATCTCATCTGAGCTAGGTATAGTGGGGAGTGGCGTCCCCCCAGGGATCGGTGTTGGGATCGCTGCTGTTCCTCATCTACATTAATGACCTTGATAGGAATATTGAGAGCAGATTAGTTACATTTGCAGATGATGCTAAATTGGGGGGTTTAGCAAATAGTTTATAGTCCACTAAAGTGATTCAGGATGATTTGGATAGAATCCAGAATTGGGCAGAAATGTGGCAAATGAAATTTAATGTAGCAAAATGTAAAGTTGTACATGTAGGTAATAAAAACATTAGATGGGATTACTTCATGGGAGGTTTAAAACTGGAATGTGCTCCAAACAAGAAAGATCTGGGAGTGATTGTTGACCAAACCCTCACAGGTTCTAGCCATTGTGCCATAGCAGTTAAAAAAGCCAACTGGATGCTGGGATACATTGCCAAAAGAATTGAGTACAAATGTAAGGAGGTGATGCTTCTTTTGTACAACACATTCGTCAGACCACATCTGGAGTATTGTGTACAGCCCTGGGGACCCTACTTTAAGAAAGATATAGAGGCTCTAGAGAAAGTTCAGAGAAGAGCCACAAAGCTAATTCCAGATATAAAAGATGAAAGCTATGAGAAGAGGCTGAAGATCCTTAATCTCTTTAGTCTTAGGAAAAGGAGACTAAGGGGTGATTTGATTGAGGTCTTTAAATATGTTAAAGGCATTAACAAAGTGAATTATGTAGGATTCCTTCGACTAAGTGTTGTGAGTAGAACTCGGGGTCACAAATGGAAGTTGACAAAGGGTAAATTTAGCACTTATATTCGGAAATATTTCTTCACCCAAAGAGTAATTTCAATGTGGAATAGCTTCCCTGTCTATCTGCAAGTAATAAATTACCCTCTCGATTGTAAATACAGTAATGTAAGTTGGACGTGATCTACAGACATCAAGCCAACATTTTCTTTATATACTAACATGCTCCACATGCAAACATTATGCTAATAAGAAGCAAAAAATGCTAGGAAAGTCATATTTGTGCCAAATTCTGGTAATATTACTGTACCTTGTCGGTCAACATTGCTCCTCTTTATATTGAGCACTCCACAAGTGTCAGGGCTCTAATTTCGTAGACCAGGCGCTGGCGCGGCGAATGGGGGGTGCGCCGCGCCAACGGGGTGTGTCCGGGCGTATGTTGCAATTTCGTGCCCGGCGTAGCCTGGCGCAAGTACTCCTCTGTCCCGCCTCTGCCCCTCCTTCCAGCACAAGTGGGAAAGAAGGCGCGTTTGGGTATAACACAGCTGAGTCAAATCTTCACCAATTCTACACCGCTTACGTCTATATTAAGCATTACGAATATGAGTTAGCTGGCTAGCTAGGGAATTCGCGAATTATTAGGCCTACCATTAGCGAACTTGAATGGAATTTCAAAATGAAACTACATCAGATCATTCAAACTGATGAAGTTGGAATGAAATACGACGGTTGCTCATTGGGAAGAGAAACGATGGATAGCGTGTTGCTATTATTACAGCCTGTTGCTGCTTAAAATTTTGGGATTAACATGCATGGACAACAATGCAAGATACGTTACACATTTATTTTCAATATTTTATCTTAACTCAGTACGACATCATAGCAATCAGGCTGCACTCCTTTCCCCCACTAAAAACGATAAAACCTAAGTGACAATAATAGTAGCCTAGTATTAAGCCGCATGCACACTGGACGCGAAACGAATTTTTCGCACGACAGATTGCGTTGAAAGCAGTGTCTAGTGTCTGAAAGTCTGACAGGGATTAAATATATCTCCGTGTCCGACAGTCTATTACTGTTTTTAATTTCTTCAAATCTACTGACTCATTTAGATATTAAACGTGAATGTTTTGATAAGAGGGCTCAGTTCTTCAAGATGAGTACTGAGAATTTCAATCAATGTTTCTGTTTAAGCTCTGCTCATTAAAGTGAGTCGACATTGGCACGAGACAATGTACAATGCCTCCGTGTCTGACAGCCAAAAAAAAAAAAGGGGGCGATTAGAAGAGATTGATAATGAAATAAAGAATTAAAAGAGACATTTTAACAACAGAACATCTAACGAGCACTGCGATTAATTTATTTGCAGGTCATCTTTTTTGGATGTTCTGTTGGTTGGTGATGTATATGTATTTTTATTCTTTATTCCGTTATAAATCTGTTCTCATATACTTTTTTTTTTTTGCTGGGTGCTGGACATGGAGTATTTTGCATTTCACGTCGGACAGTCTTGATCGTGCATGCGATTATTTATTCACACTGTCAATGGTCATGGAATTGATTTGCTCTCTGATTGAAAGCACTATTTTATCTCTGCTGTGGAAATATAGCGTGAATCTGTTCGATCCATCTGACTAATTTTCAAAAGAAAGACCGAATAAAGACTGTTGTCTATCTTCAAAGGAAGAAAACAGATGAATAAAAAGACCAAGAAAAGTCGATAGCTCTTTGCATTGACTTGTATAGAACGCAAGCATTATATACGCACTGACTGATGCCGAGGCAGTTTGTGGTTGGCTGAGAAAGACGTCGTTAATTTGCATCATTGATTCAGTTGCATTAAGTCAGGTCGAGTGCCCATCGCGCGTGCCAACCGCCTTTGATCTGACATCAGGACAATCGATGTAGATACAATAATTTATGTGCTGATTCAGATAGTTCCATTAAACAGTGGTTGCTATAATTATTTACTGTATTGAAATGTGCCTGACATTCTGGAAACCTGCCTGTGAGGTTTCCATGACGTGTGCGCACTGCGCGCCGGTCAGCCAAATTACCACTGCACAGAAAGTGAACCAGGTTGGAGCTGCCGAGCTTTCTGCGCAACTGCAGCAAAGACTGTCACTGCATCTTGATGAATAACTGACACCTCCCCCTACTACGCCGCCACACCCATCTCGGCGCACGTTTGTCTGCGCACGGTGTTGCACCTCACGAAATTACCACTGCACGGGCTGCGCTGGACGAAATTACCACTGCATGGGCTGCGCCACGCTTCCCCACCTGCGCTGCGCCGTGCCAAGAAATTAGAGCCCTCAGGATGTAAAAAAAATGCACATTCTCACGGGGGATGTCAGCCGGCGACAGCGGTCTGTGTGTTTTACGACAGTTGTGTTTTACGACAGGGGTGTTGCGCTTCTACTCGCTCTAACGGCTTTTAGTGGCCAAAAACTGGGATTCCTACCTCGTGGGGCTTTAAGGCTTTATTATCCCCCCGGCACATAATGCGGGGGGATATAGCGATCAGTGTGTCCATCAGTCCGTCCGTCCGTTCGTCTGTAATAAAATCGTTTCCGGACCAGAACTCGACAACTATACCACTAACAACCACCAAATTTGGTATGGGGTTTCGGTCTGTCCGTCTGTCCACACAACCTGCAGGTTACACAACTTACAGCCGGGGGGATCCGCCATTGCCAGATGGCTCTTGTAACTCAGGATTTGTGTCACAGAGAACAGAAAAATTATTTAAAAGAAGCAAGATGCTTGTCTCATTTGGAATTTCAATTATGGAATTATCTACCAATTAAATTTCAGTATTTTGTGGATGCCGGCATCTACATATGCACAGAGAGTTTAAGATGAACATTGGCAAATATAGCGCTCTGCAATATCGCGTGTCAAATTTTGTTCACGTTCAGATGCTGTAATATTAGCTGTGGGCTCAGTTTATTGGATGGTTTCTGTGTTGCCTGAATTGAGTTGTGCTGCATTGCCTCTGCAGAGAAAAGCTCAGGCTGGATGGACATATTCCGGGTGAAATATCTGGGCTCTGTTCCAGTGCCGTATCACAAAGGGAACGATGTTCTCTGCACTGCTATGCAAAAGGTGGGGACAAAATGGGTTTATGTGATACCCAATCTGCTCCTGAAAATGGCTGCCAGGGAAAGTATAGAGTGACACAAAAAATCAGAGAGATAGAGAAAGATAACATGTAAGAGAAGAGAGAGGGAATAACAAAATGGTGAGCGGGAGATATCTGCAAGATGAGTGAAATGGAGACATGAGCAATAGGGACAGGAATTGTTTGTGTGTGTGTGTGTGTGTGTGTCTGTGTTCATGAAGTCTTCGATTATAATGGGGCGACTTGCACTGAAAAATGTGTAAGTTATTCTTGTTTTTGAAAAAGTGTTTCATCCTTTCAGATTGCAACAAATAGAAGAATGACAGTGCAGTACAACCCTCCATCCTTCTGCATACTGGAGATCAGTATGAAAGGGATTAAAATAGTTCAGGATGACTACAGGAGTTTTAGCATGGTAAGAAGTTCCTCCTAAGTTTATAAAGACTTAATTACATTGATGTAGCTTCCATACCAATCTAATTTCACCACTACTGTCTAGTAGTCCAGATATAATTTATTTTGCCTAATGTATGTGGCCAAAAATCTAAATTCTTCGCAAAAATTATACAAAAGTAAAAATGAATACGTAAATTTAAGAAATTAGTCATTCAGATCATGTCACTTTTTAAGTAAAGATTCTCTTTACTGCCCTGTAGAACAGATCTGTGGTACACTGAAGGGGACCTATTATGCTGTTTTTTTTTTTTTCCAAATTATGATTTTTTTGGATATCCAAAAAGGGGTTTGTAAGCTCTTTAGGGGAAAAAAAATCTATGATTTCTAGGCGGTTTGAGTTCTGTCATTCTTAACCCTAAACAGGCTGTTCTGACTGGCAACAATCTGTGCTTACAAATGACTGATTCCGTAGAGGGCTACTAAATTTGCACAATATGCATGAAAAGCCAATATCCTCATGCTAAGTGACTCTGAGGTTGGAAGCTTCATTCTGGAGCAGGAGTGTCATGTAGTCACCATGAAAGTACACTTGGAATTCAGTCTTTTACTTTCAGAATGGTCCATGGCAACCATTAGCTAAAATTCCATTTATTGTGAATGGCTGCACTATTCTTGCGCAGCTGAATTCCATTAAAACAATCACCAGTTCTATCTGTTCATATCAACATGTCTCAAACATCACTTATATCATTTATTTCAGTGGTTTTGAATGATTATGCAAAGATATTGCTTATATGCTGTGCTATTTTGAGAGTGGCACTTAGCTAGCTACATAGACAACCAAGGCATTCAAGTCTAACTAATGTTACACCTAGAATTCAGTTTAAATATTAACCAAAATCGGAAATACCTACTTAGCAAGTGATTCTCCTTGAAAATAAACTTAAGGTACTGCTTCTTTGCATCTTCTGATGCTGGCAGTAGATATTTAATTTTAGTTAGTCTATGCAATCGATGAGAGAACCCTTGGTATTTTTGACTGACTAAAAGTCAGCCTATTTCAGTGGTTTAATCCTGACCCAGAAGCTCTGACCGTAAAAAGAGATCTTTCACATGATGATGTCATGCTGTATCCACAGTAGAAAAAAGCTGTTGGGAATGGAGTGTTCAGTAATGTAAGATTAGTTCTGCGCACATTTAATCAATATTTGATTTGGCCAAAGTTTCAAAAAATAACACCATTGTAACACCACTATTAAAGCACAAAATATGGAAAAGCATATTAGGTTCCCTTTTTTGGCTTGCTGATGCTAGGGCCCCCCTATGGCTGTACTTATACACAGCACTGATAGTGGATTAGACAATGGAAATCAGTTTTATTCACTAATTTAAATCATTTAGGTTGTCATTTTAATCCCACCGGCATGTAATACCGTGGGATATAGTCATCGCCCTGTCCGTCTCTCCGTCTGTCTGCCAGTCCGCAATCATTTTCATTTCCAGAGCAGAACTCGAAAACTATACCACTTACAAACTTAAAATTTGCTATGGAACTTACTTTTATGGTGTAGTTGTGCCTTTTGGGGGTTTCAGCTCCATTCTGCCCGAGAGTTTGGATTTTTAACCAAAAATAGCCCACATATCACAAATTACGTGGAACCGGTTAGTACGGCGGATAAAGGACAAAAACTCATAGAGAAGTTCACTTTCCGGAAGAAAGCATGAAACTTTGTACCTGGAGGTTTTTGGGTATGCTGAATCTAAATTTAATGGGAACCACGCTGTCAGAACAAGGCTTCCTGCTCAAAATGGGTGTTGTTCATGGGTGGGGTCAATTTTCCAATTTTCAGCGTAAATTGTAAACATACTTTGTAATGACAAGCTTTAGACATGCTGGTGAATATTAAATACAAAAAAATCAATTATTTTATGGATAAAAAGATACATCTTTGTGTTTTGTACATTTAGTAACTGTAATATGCATTCCTTCATTCCGTCTCTGTAACAAACATTCATAACCATATGTGATAATGTGTCATGTGTTCATAACCATAGAATTTGTTTTCAGGGAAGTCTCAATCAGTCAATATATATCATTTTACTTTTTGTTACCACAATAAAAGCTCCATATTGTACAGTTACCAATGGGCTACAGTATTTTTCAATTTATAATAACAGAGATGCCATCAGATGCTGACTAACATAAATGTAGCTGCAATCAGATGCTCATAGCTAAATACTCGGATACAACAGAATTGATCTGTGACAACAGTGTAACTAACATACATGTGATAATGAAAATTGACATTAATTGGTAATATTATTGCTTGTATGATCTATTTTACATTTCACAATAAGTGATGTACCAGAAGAACTGAACATGTTGAATGTTTCAATCATACGCAAAAGTGAATGATAAACATAGGATTCAAGCATTTAGCGGCAACGTACACTTAACCATAACCAACATTATCCTGATATTATTCGTTTATTTCCTTAAATATACACATAGCTTGCATGTACATGCGTTCTCAGAATTCACTCATTCTCCCTTGCTGTACATTGTCCACCACAGAAGCAGAGTTGTGTGCACTTCAGATTAGCTTTGTGGCACTGACATCTTCCTAGACATCGCTTCTTGCATGTGCATTTGACGAGCTCACGGCATCCTTTTGCTGCCTCAGGAAGTGTACTCCAGAGCGGTGTCCAGTGACCATCGTCATCCCTTTTCCATCCCCAACTGGACGGACTTGGAAGAGTAGGACATGCTGTCATGGCCTTAGCCCAGATATAGCCAGCCTGATATGCCGCACGTCTCACATGTTGGTACAGTGCATCTCGCGAGGATGGGATATTTTCTATTTTACGATTCCCATGGGAGAATAGGTGCTTCCTTGCTTCATTGACTGTCGTTATTTGTGATGTTCGGCTGTACAGCAAAACCACAAATCTTTCTAGCTCATTCATGTCAACTTCTGAGATTTAATCAGGAGTGTCTGAAAGTCTGCTGAACACAGTTGTGAGACTTGGAAGCGATCGCAATACATCCCATGCAGTCTTCTTCCCAATAGAGCTGAATGCTGAAATGGTGTCACAGCCTGAAACTGCATGCAGGAACAACAGCCCTTTACAGCAATCAATGCCCAGTTCCTCTGCAATGGTGTGAGCAGCAATGTAGCGGAGTGTGCGACCACTGCCAAAGGATAATCACAGGTCACATTCAGCCATTGATGTGGCTGCAACCACAGCAAGAATAAGTAAATCTGTGTCAGTGGCATGCACCATGATCTTTCTGAATCCGAGTTTGTAGGCATGAGCACAGTGGAGGATCATGCGATAGTCTGCCTCCTCATGTGTGCATGGCTGCCAGCACTAGTGTAGGGCGGTGTAGTAATTGCGGTCAAGTTTATTTCACTGCTTATTAATGCGCACATTTCAACTGATATCGATATGATGAAATCAAGTCGAATTAACCAATGGCATTTAAAGGTTTTGTCCCTGCAGGTCTAACCTAATTTTTCTCCACTGTAAACAGGAGGGCGTTCCAGCTGTTCTATAAGGAATGCGTGGAATACACATGCCCAACAGAAGACATTTATCTTGAATAGCCTGCCAAGCCTTTCCTGAAAATTGATATGTATTATAATATGTTGCATGGTGGGAAGAATATCACAAGGAACAAAAAAAATAATACATTTGCCTTCTGGTCAAGTTATTTCCTTGAAGAAAGTTGCATATGCAAAGATATTTGAGTTGTGTGAATGATTGCACTCCGAACTGAAAAGTGCAACACTGATGTAAAACTCCCTCTTGTGAGTGGATATGTGACATATATATTCAATTTTTTTTTTTCTCACATTCAGCCGTAGAAACCCACTGAGTTGGAGATGTTGAACGATTCAAGAAAATTTTGAGGCCAAAAAGCAGATGTTTGATATCATGCCACAGTTGTACATTTTTATCAGCTCTTGTTGTGAATGGATAAACACAAATTTTTCAGAATAAAATCAGAGATGTCTTTGACTTATGTATTTGTACATGCACTAGACCAAAGCATTTGGTGGTTTGTTTACTTCATTATTGTTGCTGTTTATATTTTTTGCCAACATGTGTTCCACACCTATATACATTTCTTTCTTGCCTTTTTTTGCATTATTTTTCTTCAGAGAACAATAAATGCAGAAAATTGTGAAGTTTATCCAGAACAGCCTGAAATTTTTTTTCCCCACTATCTAAATTTAACCTCGGAGGGCAATTTCTTTATCTGAGTATGAGCAGTTGTTGAGGAATCAAATTTTGACTTAACTGACACGTATCACAGTTTCTCTCTCTTCCTTCCACTGAATGCATGAATCAAAACCACAGCGTTTGCAACACTGCAATATCCTGTTTCCCCAGTGGGCTGTTCGATGGGACAGCTCTCACACATCACTGCCATTGACTGATACTGTTAAAAGTTTAGACATAATTAGAAACCAAAACTCAGCATTTCTATTCCTCTGAATATTGAAATTTTTGCATTAATACCTTCAAGATGAGCTCATAACTGGCCCCTATTAAAAATCAATAGCTGATGTTATCGGACAGATGTACTACACTACTACCATTAAGTGCAAAATCTCAGTGCACGTTCAATTAGGAACCAAATATTATTTTTGTTGGTAAGTGCAGCTGTGATTCTGACATGATCGATGTTTAAAATTCACCACGTCTCCATCACTCCCAAATGACCGACTGTACTCTCCATCTAACACAGGTCAATGGCTCTGATTTGGTATAACTGCAGTGAAACATACCGCAGGAATTGGATATTGGAGATGGCTGACATTTTTCGGGAAGCACAAGGTGAAATCGATATTCCCTCTCTCAGACATTCCCAAGTATTGCCTATTTTATTTGTCATAATTCTGATAACAAGGTATGTACACTGTACATGTATATTTATAAAATGCTAACAGTCTATCTAACATAACATAACATGAATGGCGAGAACAGGCCACTCAGCCCAACTACACTCGCCAGTCTCTTTATACTTTTGTGAATATATCCCTTCAGATACTCAATGACTCAATGGTATATAGCTTTAAGTCAAGCCTGCTCTTGAAAACCCCCCAAAAAACCATTGCAAAGCAATGTTTACGGCACAGATAAGGTGGCTGAAGAATATTAGAAGCATCCTAAATAAATGGCTTTAAAAATGTCTAAGCCAAAATTACAAAAATATCTAAACATACATCACTTTTTAATTTGAATGCTAATTAGGTGCATCACATACCTGCTTAAAAGAGGTCTAGCCAGCAGCACTTTGCTAGGTTACCCTCTAAAGTAAGATGAGGAAACTAATACCGTTCCTAAGGGGCTAAACAGTTGGTGTCTGCATTGCAGGTACATTAGTCACAGAAAAAGAGGAAATATTTTCAGGTGGCAAAGGGTAAAAGTGTCAAAAACTATGACAACTTTGACCAACCGGCAAAGACCATCAACAGCAAAGAAGAACTGGTTATGCAAGTCAGAGGTTTCCAGCACGAGAGCACATACAGCCCTAAAAAAAATCACCATAGAATTGAAATATTCTCAGTATATGAACCACTACTTCGAGAGCTTCACAAAACAGCCATTTATGGCAGAGTTTTACATTATTTTACTACCCCTTCTTTGACTTAATTTGAAAGCAGATATGCCAGCAGACCTGCTGGGCCGTGTCAGAGTAATGTTCAAATATGAAATGTTCATCCCTTAAAGCAAACATATGAAGCTGTTCTTTATATCCTTCCATGAGGTTCACTTGACATTTTGGAATGAGAAATATTATTCTCAATTGGGGGAAAGAAAAAAAAGTCTTTTTTGCTTTTTGAGTCTAAACTGACACTTCATGTAGGTAAGATGGCAGACATTGTGTGTGCACTGCCCAAATAAAGAAATCTACCATGTGAAAAGAGAAAGAAAATGTATGGAAGCATGAATACAAAATTTAAACAAGCTGTGCCACTGGGTTCTTTAAATTTGTTTAGATAAAACTCTGAAGTTCTGTAACACAGTTATTTGTTTAACAATCTAATTCTCATACATACACAAAATTACACGGGGTAAGGCTGGCAGCTTCAAAACAGGCAGCTTAACTTGAGTGAGTTCGGCCTGAGAATGCAACTAAAATGGCTGCTGTTCCAGCATTATATGAGTATAAAAGAGGCTCTATCAAAAGTTTGTGTAACATGGTAAGGGAGGTCAGGACTTTGTAGTAAAATATCAAAATGAATAAGAATACATACTGTAAATATATGGCCAGTGACGAAAACTGCTTCACAGAGGAAAGGGCAAAACTCAGGCACTCCACTCAACCACTGCCAACATGCAGCACAGGCGTGAGTGACCTGCAGCAGCCATTTTGTGCCAGACACTAATCGCACAGCAGCCGAGGAGGAGGCGGAGTGGCCAATCATATCAGGGTAATTAAGTGGCAAATAAATCAGCGAGTGCCAAGTCAGGAATTTAACCAGGGGAGCTCCCCTTTTTGATGGGCGTCAAGTCAAAAGGAGTCAGGACCTTGGTTTAACGCCTCATCTGAAAGTGTCTCCTACAGCCCAGTGTCCCCGTCACTACACCAGCATATCAAAACTACCTCCAGCAGTAACTTTGTCTTCCCGCGGGGTCGTTCCAAGTGCTCATTTTTCACCCTTGTCCCTCCTTGCTCCTGACTGGGAAATCGATGAGGGCACATCATCAGTAAAGGGACTCCAATTCAATAATTGAGAGGAAGGAATGAAATTTTCCTCAAGGCAGCTTCAGGAAAGGATCCTCCAGACCCTCCATTGTAAAACCTGTGAACCTCTCTGCCCATGCACCGTGCTTCACTACATTTTTGGTTTATTCTCTTTTCCCACGCTTCCAAGAGCACCGGTTTTACATTTCTTGGAAACTTTCACATCACATGAGCGCCTAATATTTTCTTTCATATGCTACAATAAACAATTTTAATGAGCTGAGGCCTGTAAAATATTAACCAAGCCCAAATTCACTTAGTTTCAGCGTTTTGGTACTGCAGCAGGACCCACCCGTCTCATTCATATTGCCATCTGTCATCAAGACAGTGGGTAGTTGAGATGGAATTGGCAAGTAGTTGACTGCACCAGCAGGATTATTTGGAATCCAAAAGTCCAGATGAAAAAAAATATGCCCAAAAAAGTAAGCACGCTACCCATCATAAAAAGCACTGAATTTTGTAAAATTAATTTCAACATCATCGTAAATTAAACTAAGCAATTATTTCAACCTCTCAAAAATATGAATTTATTTTTGCAAGATTTTGTATTGTTGCCGCTAACTAAGCACACGTAATACCGCCAGCCTATCTGCCAAGAGAATTGCATTTGCCTTGATTCGCTTTCCGGCAAAATTAAGTACACAGATGGGACAGGTTTTCATATCAATTCATATTGATGCACTGAAGCTTGACAGTACTGCGCAAACGAATAGTGAATAAAATGAAGAGATGTATCACATTATGTTTCACAAAATATGACAGTTATTATAGTTTGTTACAGTGTTCTATTAAGTGTGCCTTTTTCCTAATTTAATATATTTCAACACAGAGAAACATATCCCATTAAAATATCAGCATAATTATATTTTGCAATTTTATTGACCAACATGTAACATCTTAACATCAAACAGTAATGTGCACCATCTAACAGTCTGGGCACACAGTCCCACATCAGAGACAAAAGTACCATAACTTGAAAACAATGAATAAATGTAAGATAAAAATGGTTGAAATAGAACATGCCCAGAAACCAAGAAGTAAAATATATGTAAAGGAGATCAAGACCACAGAATAGAAACAAGTACGATTTGAATGCATCTCGCAGGTCCTCTACCATATTTCTCTTGGGGGAAGGTCTTGCTCTTGTAAAAGTCCACAATCGCGCCTTGGAGGAGCCACTGAATCCCCCACAGAAAGGAGACAAGATTTTTTTTGGTAGAACTTCATGTTTCCTGTCTCTCTCAGCAGGGCAGGGAAAATACTATGGGAAACATTGCTAAAGCTGTCCGTCATACACTAGCGGGTGTTGTGGAGCCAAATGATACGGCCAATAGTCTTTTTATCAAATTCATTATGGTAGTCAAATTGCAATAAAATAATTTAGCAACCACTTCAAACAAAAACAAAACGGATGGATATGGCCTCCCTCGTACCAGAAAAGAGAGCCCAGAGTGGGCACTTACAAATTTATGCCAGAACAAAGTGGGCTGTTCTTTTCAGTGGAGTCCATATTCATTGGATACAGCAATATTAATGGAGGAGAAAACCAATGAATAACCTACGGGTGGTTTTGGAGTGAAATTCAATTGATAAAAGTGGAAGTAGGTAGCGGGGGAAGACAGGCACAAAAGTGAGAGGTGAGAGGTGGTCAGGAATGCTTCCTTCCCCCACAGTGGCTCTAGAGTGTAAGCTCACGCGGCATGGATGTTCCATTAAGCCCCGCCAGCAGGTTGTTAGCCGCCATCACTGCCATGGCTGCCCGGGTGGAGTAGGTGGCACTGCCAATGTGGGGAGTGATTACTAGGGGAAGACAATAGATAAACTTTTTTTTTACAAATTTTGAGCATTGACTGTATGCAAAGATCGACGACCTGACGGCTCCCCAAAGCTGAGTCCAAAACACCTTGATTGCCCTCTAGTGACTGGCTGCAGAACAGTTTATAAACCCTGTGGATGGGACATGAGCCTCACAAAAAAATTAAAGTTAAGTGGCAGATAATCTTTTTTTCCGGGGACGGTTTCTGTCATTTTAAGTAGTTTTTACCATGCTTAAGAGTTAATTTTTTCTGATTAGTTTGATTAAATTTAATTATTTGACACTATAAAAAGGGGGTGTAAAATCATGACTGACAGCCGTAATTAACAGCGTCTCAAAGTGCAGAAGTCGCCTGCTGACTTACTTTCGGGTATTGTCCTGAGTGGAGTGCGACCATCACATAACCCACAGTAATTTTGAAAGTCCAACAAAAACTGACAGTAAAAAAGGTCTTTTCTCTGAATATAGCATCGTGTACTATTAGCAGAGATGCCAACATTACTGAGGAAAGCTAGCTAGCCAGCTAGTTTAGCAAGATTCTACAGAAGGTCACATTCATTAGCAATGGAAATTGATGGTAAAAAGCTCTCCATTGTGAATACAGTGGAATATACTGTTAGCAGTGATGTTTTGTGCAGAACAAAGGGCTTTGTTCCGTCAATTTTCAGTGCCAGAAAGTCACCAATTTCTGAATATTGCTATCCAGCTAACAACTGTCAGCTAGCAAGCTAACTAGTAAATGGAGATTTAGTCACGTCACTCGCGTTAGCTAGCAAGCTAGTTAGGTATTGAGAACTAACATTAAAAAGTATGATAGAGGGGATTCTATTTACCCTTACACTGTATTCACCTTATTTTGGAGGGAGCCTGGATTATTTTTAAAGTACGGTTGTATGAGGTAACTAGCCACTTACCCATTGTCAATGTATTAGCTCCCTAACTGGCTAGCACAGGATATTGGCATGGGAGCAAAGCAATAAACTGCTAAAGACAAGGAAAGCAGCAAACATATTTTAGCACAATACAACTGTACTTGGGGGAAAAAAATCCAAACACATTTTGGCTCCATTTTTGTGCAGCGTTCAGGGGAGGAGACACTTTGTCCATCTTTATACACAGTCTATGTTTTTGAGCGCGGGACTGCAAATAGCAGTTGCCACATCTTGTCCCTGAAGATGAGTCATCTTGCAGGTTTTCACCCTTTCTGCCCAAAAAACGTGCACAATGTAAAAGGTACCAATCCTCTTACGATGTAAAGTGGTATTAATTGCAGAAAACTGGGGAACTTTTAGTGTTTGCTGAAAGTCTCAAAAGTCCTGAGGTCATGAAAATTATTAGCCCGACCACTAACATCAGCCAGCACCCCATAAAAAGGTATGGAAGCCCAATATTCAACAATATTCAAATGAAAATGTAATCCCACTTTTGCATTATAATTTTCCACTTATGAATGAGTCATTTGAGACAATATTAAATTGAAAATGCGTTAATCCAATTATCACTTTCATTTTCACATACACATATGGGAAATCTATGACTATATTCAAATGATAATGAAAAGCTGTTTGACATTTCATTTTCAAAGTCATGCTACGCAATACAGTGGACAATATTCAAATGTAATAAACAAAACAGCACCCCCAGCCTACTGCATTTACATTTACATGTCATCATGCTCTTTTAGGGTCAAAATGATAATGAAAATGCTGTTTTCTAATCACTTTGAAATAATAATGAAATATTAATGATGACGACATTTGACATTTCATTTTCAAAGACTTATCCTGCAATACATGGGACAATATTCAAACGCAGTAAGGGAAACCGCGCCTCCCAGTCCATTGCATTTTCAAATACATGTCACCACGCTCTTTTTGGGACACAATGAAAATTAAAATGCAACCTGTCAGTGTCTCATTAAGGCGGGCATTCCACTAGGACGTCACTCATTAGGGGCGTGAAAGGAAACCATGTTCCTCATTTGCATACCAACCAATCAGCTTCTGGGTAGCGCTTGTCCGCACGGAGGCTTACTGATAATGTCATGATGGCCAGGCTGCTGTGTATTGTGTGCCATTGCGCAGTAGGCTACATTGCACTTTGGATGTAGCCACCTCGGCAGCTCGTATGCTAGCTATCGTTAACTAAGGAAAATATTTGTAAATGATCATCACATAAAAGCAATATGATTTTTATTTAAAATCAATATTAATTTTTGCCCCAACTCTATTAACTGAGCTAGCTGTAATATGCATGAACTTATCCAAGGCTTCGCGGCAGTGTTGTGCAACTGCAACCCAAGTGTGCTTGCAGATTTCGGAGACGTTCGATAGCAGTGCAGTGGTTCCCAAACTTTCTCTGCTGGGCGCCCCTTTGGTACATAAGAAAATGTTTGTGCCCCCCCCCCCAAAAAAACAGGACATACATTCACATATTTTGTTTTCAGAGTCCATTGCAGTTTATTTCACACATTGTAATTAATATAAACTTCAACCTTTTTTGAAAAAAATAAATGTAAACTGCCATAAACTGCAGGTTGTAATAAACTACAACTACTTTTAGAATTATAAATAAATGACAAAATAAAATAATTACACCATAAAGGCGGTCTTAAGTGTAACTGTTTTCTAGCACCTTAACTATGTAATTATGTTCAGTGTAACAGGTTTCTTTTTTTAATATTCAACAACACTGCATTTTTGAAAAACTGCCTCTCTGCAAAAATGGGTTTTAAAACATGACCAACTCCCTGAGAGAAAAAAAAAAAAACAAAACAAAAACCTAAAGGTTTGTTTAAGACACAACACACTGCGGTCTTTCCTTGTTACCCACCTTTGTACAGGTGAAGCCAAAGGCAAGATATGTGTCGTCATATTTTCTAGTATTTGCCTAGGAAGAAAATTGCTTTGGAAGCACATTTGGCGGTGCTTCATCCTTTGCTTTGCGTTTACGTGGGAGCTCCATCAAAAATTTGTCCATGTTATGGTAGCAGTATTTATTTATGGTATACAGTATTTACTGTATTTATTTATTCATTCATTCTTGCCGTGCGTGAATTTTTTTTTCCCACTACAGTTCCGGACAACAACAGAAACTTACTTGCATACAGCCAATCAGCGACCTTGTGCCGGACCGCTGAAGGAGTGTCTCAAGGCATTTAAGTTTCTCTCGCTTCACTGGCCTTGCACTTACGAGGTAAAAATAACCGAGATTGCATCCGCTTATTCTAGAAAATAGGAATGCTCTGAACAGATGATTTTTGTCTAGCCTAGCTGGAAACATTAAAATGATTGGCAGGTTTGGAAACGGCCAACGCATTTTCAAATGAAGGGCACGAAGATTTAATGATTGCTAGTTAATCTAAAAGCAACAGAACAAACTGACAGTTCAGCCTGAGACATGTTATTTCATAGCTAGTTAAAGCAGCATTACCATCCATGTGTGCTATAGCGTATTACATTACTCCAGATAAAACGCTATCCGTTTTCCCACCTTGCTGATGCCAGTTAGCTTAATCGCTGTGATTCGGTTTTCCCCCCCATCTTCACAAGCTAGCTAGCTGACAGCGATTGCTCTTGTGCTTGCCGATTGTTCTTGAGCTAGTCAGGTAATGAGCGATCCATTTAATTCACCCAGAAATCTGATTGTACTGTTGGGACGTACAAAAGTGCTGCCAAACATATCAAAGAAGTTTATATTTCAGCAGGTTAAGTTAGCAAGTGAGGAACATCGTTTTCAGCGAGTCAGAGTCATCAAAACTTTCTCCCATTGCTACATGGCTTGGAAATCATGATTAAACTACGAACAGCGGCAGCCTTACTGCTGCCCGTTTAACGGACCGTTCTGCATGATTCATACCAGTAGCGGCTCTAGACCCGGGAATGGCGGGGCGCACTCACGTCCCTTTATGACAATTAGTCCTGGGTAGTTCGCAATCATTTACTGACGCGTTTTCCAATTATCGTACTTGGCAACTCAAGACACGGTCTCTCCAAATGTGATCGAACAGCGATGAAATCA